>JAPEHQ010000013.1:1200000-1861908 GCA_027405735.1 Mucor racemosus | reverse complement strand
TGATGACGATGATGAAGATCAAGATACTCTTCCTATCAATATGTCTACTATCCATAAGAAGAAGAAGAGTTTCTTCAAATCATAGAAGATAGTCCAGTGGACATTTTAACGAAGAAGGTTCTTGATAGATTGCGAAAGGGCCCAAATCGTGGTAAAGCGCCTTCCGAATACACTGAAGGAAAGACTTTCTGGGTATCTCAAGGTAGTCCTAGCTTTAATCTTAATGTGTACCATAATCAAGGATGGCCAAGGCCGGATGTGTTATACATGCCTCGCTTGTTTTTGTGTGGTTCCTCAATATTTAATGCCGGGTGAATCAAAACTTTCTTGTCCTAAATGTGATAGTAATCTAAATGTTAAAGGCTTTTTGGAAAATGCTCGCCGTATTATTGATGTCAACGAGTAAGTAATAATATTTTTATCTATGACAACTTTATAATTAAACTACTTATTTTAGCTCATTTTATATGATGTCTTCTCGCTATGTATGTTCCAAAAATACGAAGCATAGTTATACAGGTTACGACAGTGAAGTCATCCGACAGCTTCCTTACCATGTACAAAGTGATTTCCCGGCTCTTTTAACTCACAAATCTGGTATTTCAATAATGTTAGTTGACCTATTACGTCCATTGATGCAAAATTCAGTTGGTCCAGGACGTCTGCACAAAACCCTTCAAGAAATGCATCATTTAAGATACGATAAACTCCAGTATCAATATCTTGCTGCAGCTTATTCGCATAAGTCAAATAACTCCTTTGGGAATGGGAAGGCAGCCGAGTTTTCTGAATTCCATGATAAAAAGGTTACAACGGTAGTGTTCCTTCGGCTTCTTATATTGGATATGTGTATACTAGCTACATGGATAATATCAAGGACCGTGTTGATTCTGAGATGATGAAGCTTGGTGGTATTATACTAAAAGGAGATCATACTTTTAAGATAATCAAGCAAATCGCACAATTAAATGGTGTCTCTATCTTTACTGCTTTGTATACGTTGTGCAATGAATTTGAAGAAATTCGCATGATGGTCTTAGCATCAACTAAATCACTTCCCCAATTAGAAGAAAGCTTTGCTCAGATGATGAAGACATACCTTGCAAACCAACAACCCGAGCCAAAGGTGTTTTACACTGATAATGTCGTTGGTGATCAGCAATCTTTGGAAAAATGGATACCTTCATTGACAAAAAATGTTGTCCACACAAATAGTGAAATAGAAGGAAATCCCAATCTCCCTCATTATAAGGTCCCTGATAATGTCACAGTTTTATATCTTTCAGCAGGCAAACAGATGGATTTAATGGCGTCAAGAATTCTTGATTATTTGCAAACAGACCCCAATACCGGCGAAGTTATTCCAGTTTACATTGGCTTCGACTGCGAATGGAATGTTAATCTGATTAGAACTAAAACAATCGTTCAGAAGGTTTCTTTAATACAAATTGCGCATCAAGACAATGTTTACTTATTCCATTTGAAGAAAAGAGCTCACTTACCAAGACACCTCAAAACTCTGCTTGAATGTAATGATGTTGTAAAGATTGGACGTTCTGTCAAGCAAGATCTTATGAAGCTGTCCCGAGATTATGCAATTTCTAAAGCTAGCTATGATACATTTGCTTTTATTGAATTAAGCAGCAAGTATTTGGAGTTAGGCTACGTGGACAAATTGAAGGGGTGCTCATTACAAAGTCTCTGTCAAGACATTTTTGGAAAGTACTTACCAAAGCCAGTTGGAATAAGATGCGGTGATTGGGAGTCCTCCGATCTTACCAAGGAGCAAAGAGAATATGCTGCAAATGATGCGTATGTAGCTTTACATTTGAATGCCGCAATGGATGCTTTGCCACAACTTAATTGTATTATTAAGAAACCTGTATCTATTAACACGTATGTCAACCTATATGCTACGTCAAATACATGTAGAGGTCGCCAATTAGCCGTTGGAAAGGTTGTTGAAAGAGCCGAAGGTTGTAGTAAATGTTTGCCGGTGAAGGTCTTGAATGTCTTCAAGTATAGAGCTCTTGCACCAATTTGTAGCCACGATAACAGAAGTTCCGATAGA
Organism: Mucor racemosus; assembly: GCA_027405735.1. Lineage (NCBI taxonomy): Eukaryota > Fungi > Mucoromycota > Mucoromycetes > Mucorales > Mucoraceae > Mucor > Mucor racemosus. The sequence goes on along the minus strand of JAPEHQ010000013.1, from coordinate 1,859,837 downwards.
AATAGAATAACCTTTGAGGCTATTAAGGATGAGTTCCTGATTATTAACGTCGATACCCGCTGTTTGCGTACAGCCAGAAGTGATATTGAAGATGAAACTCCTTTACAAGCTGATGAGGCTGCTACTATTCCAACTTTGGTGCTTAAAGACGCTTTTCACCTAATGGATTTCATCTCGGTTTCGGAGAAGCATGGAATGCACAAGGAGTTTATGGCTCGTTTTCGAGATGCTTTGTTTCTCGTGAATGAAGAAGACAAGAAACGGGTTACCGAAGCCTTAAAACGCAACCAGATAACCTGGGACCGTATGGTAAAAGCAAGGCCTAGCTGGATTTCCAAACGGATTAGACGCACAATTCCTCCTCCAAAGCAACTTTATCCGGTTGTTGCAGCTCTCTTTAGCCATTATGGTAATTCATTGGATCTCAAGACTGGTCTAAAACTGTTCGACAAACAATGTCAATCTCAAGCTGCCAAGATTCTCGATGCAATCAGTAAAGGCCATATTTCGGATCCTGTTGGTGTACCTTTATATTATACAAGAAGAATTGATGAGTTCGGTCTCCCAGTCTATCGCTGTGTCAGAGGAACCAATAGTTTGGAGGGTGGTGTTCACACCAATATTATAAGGAAATTCTCGATGTATAATGCTTCCCCTAGATTGACAAATTGTCTATTAGCCGATTATAGGCTTCGACATAATACTGATGTAAGTATATTATAAGTTAAATGAAAGAGCTTGTTACTAAATATTTTCTTCAAGGTTGGTTCTTTGAATCGATACAATATAAAGCATACTGGTCATTACAATCCTTGGCTAACTCATGGCATCAACCATTTAAAAAGTGAACTCGGTCTTACAGTACAAGGATCTTACCATGATCCTGATGGTAATGCTATCCATTTTGATCCAAAAGGTGAAACTTTCGGTATTTGTCCTATATCAGACGTTGCAAGAGCATATTTCAACATGTTGCCATTCAACGAATCTGACTCTGCAAAGAACGAAGATGCGCCTTCAAACAAGCCTACTGATACTGAAGATGTTTCTGATGATGGCATTGCTAGTGATGTTGATTCTAGTAGTTATTCCTTGGTTACCCAAGTTTTGCAGCTCTCTGCATTACCATTGATTAAAGCCTCGAAATTAAATTTATCCCAGTATCAATATCTTGCAAGCTGCCAGAATGTGAAGTATGCTATTGTACCTGTACATACAGATGAAGAGAGAATACTGTTTTGGAACATATACAATGATCTGAAAATGCATGAAAAGACCAACCCCGATTTCATGGAAATGGCTCAAGAATGGTGTAAACGCTGCAATCACACTAATGGAAAACTCAAAGAAAATCAGCAGCCAGTAGTGTTTTATAAGATACCCGAGATTCTTGAATCTTTTTTCAATAAGTATCAAAGTAACAATACCTACAAAGACTGTGTCAAGATCCCTCAAAATGCAGAGATGATCAAAAAAGTTAAGAACGCAGTTGATTCTTCAAAAAGACCAGCTGCATCTTTTCCTCCTGCTATTCTCCCATCACCTCTTCGAGGTAGTCTCTCATTTGCTCCACTAACTTCAAACAAGAGAAAATCTGATGATCCTTTACAGCCTGATCACTCTCAACTCATTGCAGGTCCTGTACTTTTGACAACTGATATTAATTCTGTAAAAAAACCTAGAACAAGAAGGTGTACCAGATGTAAAGCAATTGATCCTGAAAACATGTATAAATGTCCAGGAAAACAACATATAAAAAACTGCAAGCATTACTCGCCTTAGATTTATAAATTTTTTATCCAAGTTATTACTCATTATCACCACTAACTCAAGTCATTAAACTGAAATTATCGACTACAGATTCAATAAAACAATCCAATGTCTCATAAACCTGCTTTTTTTCATTCTTCAATTTACACAAATTTGATCTTAATCTAATGTATATATATACAATAACTTGGAAATATAGATACATTTAAGCTAGGATTTAATGTGTTTAGTATTTTTTAATCGAAATGACATATTTTCATTAATTAATGCACATTTTACCGAATTTTTTCTTTTTCAGGAAGGCTTCGCCCTCCTGAAAAAAAAAAAATCTAGTCGGATCAAACCCCAGTTATGGCCACGGAGCCCGATTTGGCTCTCAAGCCATAGCTGGGGTGTGTTTTATCCAATCAAGTGGTCGGATAATCTAGTTATTGGGTTTGAATTTATTTGTAAGCCAATAAAATTGCTTCGAATTCTAGTTATTGGGTTTTAATTCTAGTTATTGAGATTGAAATATTAGTTATTGAGCTTCAAATATTAGTTTTTGAGTTTAAAAATATCATTTTGAGTTTAAATGTACAAAATGTGCCTGATTTCAACAGATAATATCCAACAATCTACAGAAAAAATGATAAAACAAGTGAATCTTGTTGAGAAGTTTCATAGCCAAATAACAATAATCATACATTAAACCCCAATAAGTTAAAAATTAATCTTATTATTAAAATGAAGGGGTCTTAATAACCCTGCTTGACCTTGAAATGTCAATTAATCGCAATCTTAACCCCTGAGAGTTAATAAAAATATATAAATATGTAAAATCTGTCATAATAAAACCTTCGAGTTGTGCTTCATTATCTTAGATTTCTTATTCTAATTGATTCAAAAAATGACTAAGTCTAACAATATTGGTCGTGGCCGAAAAAATGGTTCTAGAAACAAAAAGATAATAGACCCATCTCAAAAGATATTGAACTCATTTTTCATGACCGAATCAAACAATCAAAGTAGTTCTCCATCAAACGAGACATCAAGTTCTGACTCGATTCTATTAGCCGAAAACTCTAATTCTGAGGTAATCTTAAAAGTTGCTATCATTAATGTTAAGCAGCGTTCTAATATTTTCACAATATGTAAACATAGGCAAATGTAATCGCAAACCAGAATCTCAATGCTACCTTTGTGCCTTTAGACGACGGTTTAGACGCTGATGATGACGATGATGACGATGATGAAGATCAAGATACTCTTCCTATCAATATGTCTACTATCCATAAAGAAGAAGAAGAGTTTCTTCAAATCATAGAAGATAGTCCAGTGGACATTTTAACGAAGAAGGTTCTTGATAGATTGCGAAAGGGCCCAAATCGTGGTAAAGCGCCTTCCGAATACACTGAAGGAAAGACTTTCTGGGTATCTCAAGGTAGTCCTAGCTTTAATCTTAATGTGTACCATAATCAAGGATGGCCAAGGCCGGATGTGTTATACATGCCTCGCTTGTTTTTGTGGTTTCCTCAATATTTAATGCCGGGTGAATCAAAACTTTCTTGTCCTAAATGTGATAGTAATCTAAATGTTAAAGGCTTTTTGGAAAATGCTCGCCGTATTATTGATGTCAACGAGTAAGTAATAATATTTTTATCTATGACAACTTTATAATTAAACTACTTATTTTAGCTCATTTTATATGATGTCTTCTCGCTATGTATGTTCCAAAAATACGAAGCATAGTTATACAGGTTACGACAGTGAAGTCATCCGACAGCTTCCTTACCATGTACAAAGTGATTTCCCGGCTCTTTTAACTCACAAATCTGGTATTTCAATAATGTTAGTTGACCTATTACGTCCATTGATGCAAAATTCAGTTGGTCCAGGACGTCTGCACAAAACCCTTCAAGAAATGCATCATTTAAGATACGATAAACTCCAGTATCAATATCTTGCTGCAGCTTATTCGCATAAGTCAAATAACTCCTTTGGGAATGGGAAGGCAGCCGAGTTTTCTGAATTCCATGATAAAAAAGGTTACAACGGTAGTGTTCCTTCGGCTTCTTATATTGGATATGTGTATACTAGCTACATGGATAATATCAAGGACCGTGTTGATTCTGAGATGATGAAGCTTGGTGGTATTATACTAAAAGGAGATCATACTTTTAAGATAATCAAGCAAATCGCACAATTAAATGGTGTCTCTATCTTTACTGCTTTGTATACGTTGTGCAATGAATTTGAAGAAATTCGCATGATGGTCTTAGCATCAACTAAATCACTTCCCCAATTAGAAGAAAGCTTTGCTCAGATGATGAAGACATACCTTGCAAACCAACAACCCGAGCCAAAGGTGTTTTACACTGATAATGTCGTTGGTGATCAGCAATCTTTGGAAAAATGGATACCTTCATTGACAAAAAATGTTGTCCACACAAATAGTGAAATAGAAGGAAATCCCAATCTCCCTCATTATAAGGTCCCTGATAATGTCACAGTTTTATATCTTTCAGCAGGCAAACAGATGGATTTAATGGCGTCAAGAATTCTTGATTATTTGCAAACAGACCCCAATACCGGCGAAGTTATTCCAGTTTACATTGGCTTCGACTGCGAATGGAATGTTAATCTGATTAGAACTAAAACAATCGTTCAGAAGGTTTCTTTAATACAAATTGCGCATCAAGACAATGTTTACTTATTCCATTTGAAGAAAAGAGCTCACTTACCAAGACACCTCAAAACTCTGCTTGAATGTAATGATGTTGTAAAGATTGGACGTTCTGTCAAGCAAGATCTTATGAAGCTGTCCCGAGATTATGCAATTTCTAAAGCTAGCTATGATACATTTGCTTTTATTGAATTAAGCAGCAAGTATTTGGAGTTAGGCTACGTGGACAAATTGAAGGGGTGCTCATTACAAAGTCTCTGTCAAGACATTTTTGGAAAGTACTTACCAAAGCCAGTTGGAATAAGATGCGGTGATTGGGAGTCCTCCGATCTTACCAAGGAGCAAAGAGAATATGCTGCAAATGATGCGTATGTAGCTTTACATTTGAATGCCGCAATGGATGCTTTGCCACAACTTAATTGTATTATTAAGAAACCTGTATCTATTAACACGTATGTCAACCTATATGCTACGTCAAATACATGTAGAGGTCGCCAATTAGCCGTTGGAAAGGTTGTTGAAAGAGCCGAAGGTTGTAGTAAATGTTTGCCGGTGAAGGTCTTGAATGTCTTCAAGTATAGAGCTCTTGCACCAATTTGTAGCCACGATAACAGAAGTTCCGATAGAAATAGAATAACCTTTGAGGCTATTAAGGATGAGTTCCTGATTATTAACGTCGATACCCGCTGTTTGCGTACAGCCAGAAGTGATATTGAAGATGAAACTCCTTTACAAGCTGATGAGGCTGCTACTATTCCAACTTTGGTGCTTAAAGACGCTTTTCACCTAATGGATTTCATCTCGGTTTCGGAGAAGCATGGAATGCACAAGGAGTTTATGGCTCGTTTTCGAGATGCTTTGTTTCTCGTGAATGAAGAAGACAAGAAACGGGTTACCGAAGCCTTAAAACGCAACCAGATAACCTGGGACCGTATGGTAAAAGCAAGGCCTAGCTGGATTTCCAAACGGATTAGACGCACAATTCCTCCTCCAAAGCAACTTTATCCGGTTGTTGCAGCTCTCTTTAGCCATTATGGTAATTCATTGGATCTCAAGACTGGTCTAAAACTGTTCGACAAACAATGTCAATCTCAAGCTGCCAAGATTCTCGATGCAATCAGTAAAGGCCATATTTCGGATCCTGTTGGTGTACCTTTATATTATACAAGAAGAATTGATGAGTTCGGTCTCCCAGTCTATCGCTGTGTCAGAGGAACCAATAGTTTGGAGGGTGGTGTTCACACCAATATTATAAGGAAATTCTCGATGTATAATGCTTCCCCTAGATTGACAAATTGTCTATTAGCCGATTATAGGCTTCGACATAATACTGATGTAAGTATATTATAAGTTAAATGAAAGAGCTTGTTACTAAATATTTTCTTCAAGGTTGGTTCTTTGAATCGATACAATATAAAGCATACTGGTCATTACAATCCTTGGCTAACTCATGGCATCAACCATTTAAAAAGTGAACTCGGTCTTACAGTACAAGGATCTTACCATGATCCTGATGGTAATGCTATCCATTTTGATCCAAAAGGTGAAACTTTCGGTATTTGTCCTATATCAGACGTTGCAAGAGCATATTTCAACATGTTGCCATTCAACGAATCTGACTCTGCAAAGAACGAAGATGCGCCTTCAAACAAGCCTACTGATACTGAAGATGTTTCTGATGATGGCATTGCTAGTGATGTTGATTCTAGTAGTTATTCCTTGGTTACCCAAGTTTTGCAGCTCTCTGCATTACCATTGATTAAAGCCTCGAAATTAAATTTATCCCAGTATCAATATCTTGCAAGCTGCCAGAATGTGAAGTATGCTATTGTACCTGTACATACAGATGAAGAGAGAATACTGTTTTGGAACATATACAATGATCTGAAAATGCATGAAAAGACCAACCCCGATTTCATGGAAATGGCTCAAGAATGGTGTAAACGCTGCAATCACACTAATGGAAAACTCAAAGAAAATCAGCAGCCAGTAGTGTTTTATAAGATACCCGAGATTCTTGAATCTTTTTTCAATAAGTATCAAAGTAACAATACCTACAAAGACTGTGTCAAGATCCCTCAAAATGCAGAGATGATCAAAAAAGTTAAGAACGCAGTTGATTCTTCAAAAAGACCAGCTGCATCTTTTCCTCCTGCTATTCTCCCATCACCTCTTCGAGGTAGTCTCTCATTTGCTCCACTAACTTCAAACAAGAGAAAATCTGATGATCCTTTACAGCCTGATCACTCTCAACTCATTGCAGGTCCTGTACTTTTGACAACTGATATTAATTCTGTAAAAAAACCTAGAACAAGAAGGTGTACCAGATGTAAAGCAATTGATCCTGAAAACATGTATAAATGTCCAGGAAAACAACATATAAAAAACTGCAAGCATTACTCGCCTTAGATTTATAAATTTTTTATCCAAGTTATTACTCATTATCACCACTAACTCAAGTCATTAAACTGAAATTATCGACTACAGATTCAATAAAACAATCCAATGTCTCATAAACCTGCTTTTTTTCATTCTTCAATTTACACAAATTTGATCTTAATCTAATGTATATATATACAATAACTTGGAAATATAGATACATTTAAGCTAGGATTTAATGTGTTTAGTATTTTTTAATCGAAATGACATATTTTCATTAATTAATGCACATTTTACCGAATTTTTTCTTTTTCAGGAAGGCTTCGCCCTCCTGAAAAAAAAAAAATCTAGTCGGATCAAACCCCAGTTATGGCCACGGAGCCCGATTTGGCTCTCAAGCCATAGCTGGGGTGTGTTTTATCCAATCAAGTGGTCGGATAATCTAGTTATTGGGTTTGAATTTATTTGTAAGCCAATAAAATTGCTTCGAATTCTAGTTATTGGGTTTTAATTCTAGTTATTGAGATTGAAATATTAGTTATTGAGCTTCAAATATTAGTTTTTGAGTTTAAAAATATCATTTTGAGTTTAAATGTACAAAATGTGCCTGATTTCAACAGATAATATCCAACAATCTACAGAAAAAATGATAAAACAAGTGAATCTTGTTGAGAAGTTTCATAGCCAAATAACAATAATCATACATTAAACCCCAATAAGTTAAAAATTAATCTTATTATTAAAATGAAGGGGTCTTAATAACCCTGCTTGACCTTGAAATGTCAATTAATCGCAATCTTAACCCCTGAGAGTTAATAAAAATATATAAATATGTAAAATCTGTCATAATAAAACCTTCGAGTTGTGCTTCATTATCTTAGATTTCTTATTCTAATTGATTCAAAAAATGACTAAGTCTAACAATATTGGTCGTGGCCGAAAAAATGGTTCTAGAAACAAAAAGATAATAGACCCATCTCAAAAGATATTGAACTCATTTTTCATGACCGAATCAAACAATCAAAGTAGTTCTCCATCAAACGAGACATCAAGTTCTGACTCGATTCTATTAGCCGAAAACTCTAATTCTGAGGTAATCTTAAAAGTTGCTATCATTAATGTTAAGCAGCGTTCTAATATTTTCACAATATGTAAACATAGGCAAATGTAATCGCAAACCAGAATCTCAATGCTACCTTTGTGCCTTTAGACGACGGTTTAGACGCTGATGATGACGATGATGACGATGATGAAGATCAAGATACTCTTCCTATCAATATGTCTACTATCCATAAAGAAGAAGAAGAGTTTCTTCAAATCATAGAAGATAGTCCAGTGGACATTTTAACGAAGAAGGTTCTTGATAGATTGCGAAAGGGCCCAAATCGTGGTAAAGCGCCTTCCGAATACACTGAAGGAAAGACTTTCTGGGTATCTCAAGGTAGTCCTAGCTTTAATCTTAATGTGTACCATAATCAAGGATGGCCAAGGCCGGATGTGTTATACATGCCTCGCTTGTTTTTGTGGTTTCCTCAATATTTAATGCCGGGTGAATCAAAACTTTCTTGTCCTAAATGTGATAGTAATCTAAATGTTAAAGGCTTTTTGGAAAATGCTCGCCGTATTATTGATGTCAACGAGTAAGTAATAATATTTTTATCTATGACAACTTTATAATTAAACTACTTATTTTAGCTCATTTTATATGATGTCTTCTCGCTATGTATGTTCCAAAAATACGAAGCATAGTTATACAGGTTACGACAGTGAAGTCATCCGACAGCTTCCTTACCATGTACAAAGTGATTTCCCGGCTCTTTTAACTCACAAATCTGGTATTTCAATAATGTTAGTTGACCTATTACGTCCATTGATGCAAAATTCAGTTGGTCCAGGACGTCTGCACAAAACCCTTCAAGAAATGCATCATTTAAGATACGATAAACTCCAGTATCAATATCTTGCTGCAGCTTATTCGCATAAGTCAAATAACTCCTTTGGGAATGGGAAGGCAGCCGAGTTTTCTGAATTCCATGATAAAAAAGGTTACAACGGTAGTGTTCCTTCGGCTTCTTATATTGGATATGTGTATACTAGCTACATGGATAATATCAAGGACCGTGTTGATTCTGAGATGATGAAGCTTGGTGGTATTATACTAAAAGGAGATCATACTTTTAAGATAATCAAGCAAATCGCACAATTAAATGGTGTCTCTATCTTTACTGCTTTGTATACGTTGTGCAATGAATTTGAAGAAATTCGCATGATGGTCTTAGCATCAACTAAATCACTTCCCCAATTAGAAGAAAGCTTTGCTCAGATGATGAAGACATACCTTGCAAACCAACAACCCGAGCCAAAGGTGTTTTACACTGATAATGTCGTTGGTGATCAGCAATCTTTGGAAAAATGGATACCTTCATTGACAAAAAATGTTGTCCACACAAATAGTGAAATAGAAGGAAATCCCAATCTCCCTCATTATAAGGTCCCTGATAATGTCACAGTTTTATATCTTTCAGCAGGCAAACAGATGGATTTAATGGCGTCAAGAATTCTTGATTATTTGCAAACAGACCCCAATACCGGCGAAGTTATTCCAGTTTACATTGGCTTCGACTGCGAATGGAATGTTAATCTGATTAGAACTAAAACAATCGTTCAGAAGGTTTCTTTAATACAAATTGCGCATCAAGACAATGTTTACTTATTCCATTTGAAGAAAAGAGCTCACTTACCAAGACACCTCAAAACTCTGCTTGAATGTAATGATGTTGTAAAGATTGGACGTTCTGTCAAGCAAGATCTTATGAAGCTGTCCCGAGATTATGCAATTTCTAAAGCTAGCTATGATACATTTGCTTTTATTGAATTAAGCAGCAAGTATTTGGAGTTAGGCTACGTGGACAAATTGAAGGGGTGCTCATTACAAAGTCTCTGTCAAGACATTTTTGGAAAGTACTTACCAAAGCCAGTTGGAATAAGATGCGGTGATTGGGAGTCCTCCGATCTTACCAAGGAGCAAAGAGAATATGCTGCAAATGATGCGTATGTAGCTTTACATTTGAATGCCGCAATGGATGCTTTGCCACAACTTAATTGTATTATTAAGAAACCTGTATCTATTAACACGTATGTCAACCTATATGCTACGTCAAATACATGTAGAGGTCGCCAATTAGCCGTTGGAAAGGTTGTTGAAAGAGCCGAAGGTTGTAGTAAATGTTTGCCGGTGAAGGTCTTGAATGTCTTCAAGTATAGAGCTCTTGCACCAATTTGTAGCCACGATAACAGAAGTTCCGATAGAAATAGAATAACCTTTGAGGCTATTAAGGATGAGTTCCTGATTATTAACGTCGATACCCGCTGTTTGCGTACAGCCAGAAGTGATATTGAAGATGAAACTCCTTTACAAGCTGATGAGGCTGCTACTATTCCAACTTTGGTGCTTAAAGACGCTTTTCACCTAATGGATTTCATCTCGGTTTCGGAGAAGCATGGAATGCACAAGGAGTTTATGGCTCGTTTTCGAGATGCTTTGTTTCTCGTGAATGAAGAAGACAAGAAACGGGTTACCGAAGCCTTAAAACGCAACCAGATAACCTGGGACCGTATGGTAAAAGCAAGGCCTAGCTGGATTTCCAAACGGATTAGACGCACAATTCCTCCTCCAAAGCAACTTTATCCGGTTGTTGCAGCTCTCTTTAGCCATTATGGTAATTCATTGGATCTCAAGACTGGTCTAAAACTGTTCGACAAACAATGTCAATCTCAAGCTGCCAAGATTCTCGATGCAATCAGTAAAGGCCATATTTCGGATCCTGTTGGTGTACCTTTATATTATACAAGAAGAATTGATGAGTTCGGTCTCCCAGTCTATCGCTGTGTCAGAGGAACCAATAGTTTGGAGGGTGGTGTTCACACCAATATTATAAGGAAATTCTCGATGTATAATGCTTCCCCTAGATTGACAAATTGTCTATTAGCCGATTATAGGCTTCGACATAATACTGATGTAAGTATATTATAAGTTAAATGAAAGAGCTTGTTACTAAATATTTTCTTCAAGGTTGGTTCTTTGAATCGATACAATATAAAGCATACTGGTCATTACAATCCTTGGCTAACTCATGGCATCAACCATTTAAAAAGTGAACTCGGTCTTACAGTACAAGGATCTTACCATGATCCTGATGGTAATGCTATCCATTTTGATCCAAAAGGTGAAACTTTCGGTATTTGTCCTATATCAGACGTTGCAAGAGCATATTTCAACATGTTGCCATTCAACGAATCTGACTCTGCAAAGAACGAAGATGCGCCTTCAAACAAGCCTACTGATACTGAAGATGTTTCTGATGATGGCATTGCTAGTGATGTTGATTCTAGTAGTTATTCCTTGGTTACCCAAGTTTTGCAGCTCTCTGCATTACCATTGATTAAAGCCTCGAAATTAAATTTATCCCAGTATCAATATCTTGCAAGCTGCCAGAATGTGAAGTATGCTATTGTACCTGTACATACAGATGAAGAGAGAATACTGTTTTGGAACATATACAATGATCTGAAAATGCATGAAAAGACCAACCCCGATTTCATGGAAATGGCTCAAGAATGGTGTAAACGCTGCAATCACACTAATGGAAAACTCAAAGAAAATCAGCAGCCAGTAGTGTTTTATAAGATACCCGAGATTCTTGAATCTTTTTTCAATAAGTATCAAAGTAACAATACCTACAAAGACTGTGTCAAGATCCCTCAAAATGCAGAGATGATCAAAAAAGTTAAGAACGCAGTTGATTCTTCAAAAAGACCAGCTGCATCTTTTCCTCCTGCTATTCTCCCATCACCTCTTCGAGGTAGTCTCTCATTTGCTCCACTAACTTCAAACAAGAGAAAATCTGATGATCCTTTACAGCCTGATCACTCTCAACTCATTGCAGGTCCTGTACTTTTGACAACTGATATTAATTCTGTAAAAAAACCTAGAACAAGAAGGTGTACCAGATGTAAAGCAATTGATCCTGAAAACATGTATAAATGTCCAGGAAAACAACATATAAAAAACTGCAAGCATTACTCGCCTTAGATTTATAAATTTTTTATCCAAGTTATTACTCATTATCACCACTAACTCAAGTCATTAAACTGAAATTATCGACTACAGATTCAATAAAACAATCCAATGTCTCATAAACCTGCTTTTTTTCATTCTTCAATTTACACAAATTTGATCTTAATCTAATGTATATATATACAATAACTTGGAAATATAGATACATTTAAGCTAGGATTTAATGTGTTTAGTATTTTTTAATCGAAATGACATATTTTCATTAATTAATGCACATTTTACCGAATTTTTTCTTTTTCAGGAAGGCTTCGCCCTCCTGAAAAAAAAAAAATCTAGTCGGATCAAACCCCAGTTATGGCCACGGAGCCAGCGATTTTAAACAATTATAACATTCAAAGAATTTTTTGTCCCAAAATCTTATATAAAACAACTTTTATGTTCCTAACAAATTTTCTGTTATGTTTGGTGATGAATCTGGATATATTTTTTAATTTTTAGTTTTTCTCACAAAGTTTCTTGGTAATTGCAAAAATAGCTTTGATGGTTTTTGAAAGAAAAGTCAAATTCTTGAATATGAAATCTGCAAATAGACTAGCTTATATCATGTAGTTGGTTGATACAATTATTTCATCGCGATTAATATCTTAGTAAAAAGTCCCATTTTTGGGGTCAAAAATTGAAAAATGTCTAAAATGCCGATTTTCATGAGGTATACCTCATGGAAAATGAGAGGAAATTTAAGTGCTCCAAAATTCAAAATAAGTGCAACACATCGACTCTGTTGAACAATAGCAATAATTTGGTATGCTTTACAATGCTCGAAAGTGCCAAAAACCACTGAAATACGCTCTTTCAATTGTTGATTTATGCGACATTTGGTGAAACGGCGACATTCAGTTACACACTGCTGCACAACTAAAGTATTCAATGACACTTTGTTTATGAATTATGGATACTTTCAATCCTAATCTACACAATAATGTTGTATTTCATAGAATGAGTTTACCTTGTAGTTTGTAGAAGGATCTTATATGCACTGATTGAGTGAAAACTGTGTTTCCAGCTATATTTTCTCTTATGCATTTGGTTTTTTAAATAAATGTCTAGCCTACATTATTTGTATAGCAATAAATGCAGAATATAGTGCCAAGAACCAAGGCAGATAACTCTAGAAGCTTATTTATGCTAATACTCGTAATTTTCATGTTAATTGTAAAATAAAAAAATTGTATTTGTAGTTCCAAGCATTCATTTGTGTACATTTTATGTATGATACATGACATACAAACTGTAAAAACCTTTGTAAAGATGGGATTTACATGCTCAAAGTATTTGTTTCAACGTTGTATATATGACTCACTGGAATTTTGGAAATCAGCACACATTTACGCATATGCCAAATATTTTTTGCGTCTTTTAATTGATAATTTCGAAATTAAGAGTTTTTTATATAAAAATAAAATGTAAATGTATATAATAAAAGTAAGGGTATTAATATTAAATCTAAGATAAATCTCTTTCTTCTTCAGATAAATTTTCTTCAATATCTACTAATTTTGAGCTTCTTTTGTTATTGTTGTTGATTGTATTGTTAGAGTTTATAGTGGTAATGGGCATCAATTCACGATCTAAAGATGAATTTTCGGAATGATGGAATGAAGAAGGAGTGGGTATTTCAATTTCAACAGCATCTGCGTCTTCTGCTGTTGATGCAGGGTCGTTGGTATGGGTATGCGATGAAATGGCTGATGTAATGCCATGAATGATGTTTCCAAATGCAGAATCTCCTCTTCTATGATGGTTAAACATTAAAGCTGTATTGGGCGAGGAAGATATAGGCAATTGAATAGCACCATTACCACTACCATTACCGCTACTTCCCGATTGTTGCTGTTGTTCGTCGTTTCGATCCAATAATTGAGAAGCCATAGAAATACCTCTAAATACTGAACTGCGTCTACGATTACCATTATGCACATGACCACTGCTGGCTGCGTTGGTATTGCCGTTAATGTTGATGTGAGGATTTGCTTCTTGCCATGCTTCAAAAGAAGTGGGATTGGTAGGATGAGATGATCTTGCAAACGGTGTAGCACCAGATGATGTCAAAGTATTAGCTGTTCTCTTTCTATTATTAGCGATATGATCACTTGGAAGCATATTCACTCGGTCAAGTGCTTCTTCGTCCGAGAAAGAAATTGCTGTGCCACTATCAGCATTAATAGATAATGCAGGAGAACTAATGTTCTTGATACGTTTTGATGTAATTAAATATACGCCCAAGAATTCAACGGCACAGCCAGACATGAATCTTGACATTTGTTCCATATCCATACCATCAAAATCATGATAAAGTACTGCACTTCCAATGATTGCAGAAACTGTAAACAATACAAATTGTGTGGGTATCACCTCGGTTGAATCAAATCTTTGTAATGCTTTGTTGAGATATTTAATTTGTAAAATAGCAGTGATTACCAAGACAGAAATTAGTAAGTATGAGACGGGATATCTATATTGAAAATGCTTAGAATTTCTTGGATATTCTATAACCTTTTTTGAAATACTTACGCAAACATCTTAAAAAAGGTTAAACTCAATAAGGATGCCACGCTCTTGGTAGAAAGAACAGTGTAACCACCTATAAATTCCAATTCCATTAAACACAATTATAAAATGTCAAAAAATTAGGGAGATTTTCATACCATAAATTGCCACTAAACCCAAGTCAATCATAATGCTTGAAGCACCATAAATTGGAGATAATATTGTAAGAGTAATAATAGCAATACCAGTTAAAATAAAGTAAATTATAGATTGCATTTGAGTAATTGACTCCATGATTAATTCAGGTGATAACTATATATAAAAAAACGTGGATTAATACCTTTATATCAGCCGATCATTTCTTTTAGGTAACCTTACAGCAACTTCTTCAGAATTTGAACTGAAAACAACCATAGCAGCACCAGATACTGCTAATATAACACCGACCAAATCTCGTTTTCTGAATACCTCTTTCAACATCAGAGGTGCTAAAATGACATTTGCAACTAACGTAGTGGTACCAAGTGGTGCAATGGTAGATGCAGGAGCAAACCCATAAGCTAATATTAACATGTTAATACATATAATACAATAGAAAAAAATGCATATCCAACTTACCAACAAAGTTGCCCACTTCACCTAAAATCATAAGTGAAATACCCAACCACCACAACTTGGATTTCAAATATTCTGTATCTCCTGATTTTGTTTGCTCTTGGGCCATTGTCATGATGAATTTTTGATGTTCTATTAACTCTGCTTCAGATCTGTTTTGTTGCTCTAACGAAGATCTCGGTGAAGAGTATCCATCATCAGGTAAAAATCCATCATATTGTGTTGTAGATATCCATTGAGGTGGTTCATCCATGTTGGCAAAATAATTAGCCATTTGCTTTTCTTGTATATTATTATGCTATATACCAAACAGAGTTACTATATTATTGATGGAATATATATATGAATGGTATCTTACTGCTCTTTTTTGCACATTTAATGCCACTGAAATAAGTGCCTATATTGTTACTGAAGTTAGAATAAAAAGATTAAGCATTAGAGAGAAATTCCTCTTACATTGCCACAAACAGACACTAAAACACCAATAAAAGTATTAAAAGCGACATCATTCGCTTCAGGTTGTTCTAATATGACCATTGTTTCGTCAATCCTTGTATGCTTAATCGTTAACTATCAATACAGCAAGGGGAGAGAGTGTATATAGAAGGAAGGAAAAAAGAAAGTAAAAATAGAATGTTTTTCGTTTTGTATTGCCCTTTTTATTATATGAAGTGCGCTTATTTAATAATCTGAAATTGCCTGTAGCACCACCAACCAACATTCAAACAGACATCCCCCCTCTTATTTGGTTTCTCCTTTTTCCGCTATTACAGTTGAAAAATTAAGCTGGAGTATCAAGAAAAGAAAGCACTTTTTATTACAGCATTATGTCTAAGCAAACAATTTCCTGCTGCATGTGCATTAATATTTTGGAATTACAATATCTTTAGTTCAAAAGGAAGTTTATTGGAAGGGCTTGACAAGTGTTTCCGAATTTATCGGCTTGAGATCTTCCGCCAATCGTTAAAGCTGTTTAGTTTGACAACCATGAGGCCAATGTAACATCCAGGTTACAGTATTTCTACAACGAACTGTAATATACTTGTAAGTATATAACATATTGTAAACTTCAGTGCTCTACTTCCTTTTTACTACATGTCTTGGTTACAATTGATGTTTCATTTTAAGTAACCATCAAGATGTCTACTCCAAAAGCGTGAAACAACTATGTTCCTCGTTTAAATGCATACATCACAATGTCAATTGAACCACAAAGCTAATAATAAATCAGTTCATGGCATTATAAAGTTTGCTTCTTTCCAAATACAAAGCAACCAACACAAATCAGTAAATTAAAGATTATAGTAATTTTTAAGCTGCATATATTGATATTTTTATCGACAGAATTTGCTACTGTTTCAAGAAGAGCATGTGTTATTTTCAATTTTACCATGCCCACAATGCAGCAGTTGAATATCTTTTTGAGAAGGTATAAAAGTAAATTATTTTATTGTCATTATGACAACAGGGTTTGAGGGATTAAAGCACTGCTTTTTCAAAAGAGGAAATGATCTCCCGAATCAGCCGCAAATAATTCAAAAAAATTGATAAAATATTTGAATTGTGAGAGTCTCATAGATATTTAACAAAAAGATGCAAATCTCATGAAAATATGAGTTCTTTATTGCTAGCAAAATTATATGAATATCAATGTATTCATTAAACTAATTGATGTATCAGACCCTTAACGCATGCCCATTATTCTGTAAATGCTACCCCTTTTTTTGCTTTCTTTGCGATCCTGAGGCTGCGACGAATATTGCTATTTGTCGATCCTATGTTATCAATATCACGATTTAAGGAAACTGCATTTGATATATTTGAGTTATCTGATCTTTTTGATTGTGTAAGGTTTTTTTCTTTTTTCGAAGCGCCAGTAAAAGGACTAATTGCTCGTTTTAGAGATGCATTCTGCGCAAAAGAATTTTTGCGTCCTTGGAAATGAGTATTGAATTGAGGATTTGTTTTATTAAAGAGAGGTGCTGCTGCCCTGTTGTAGTATGCGGCTGTATTAATTTTGAAATTGGGTGTAGCTCTAAAATATTCATGAAATGCATTTTTTGGAAAATCCTGTACATTTACTGGTTTCTTCTTAACATCAACAGGTTTCTGATTAATTTTTCTTGAGAATAAAGTTTCTTCATCAATCATTTCTCGGATGCGAAGGGGTATTTTAATTCGATCAGACATCAAGCTGAACTCGTTCACCACCATAATGGACGGATAATAACAACACTGGTTAGAGTCTTGATTTGAATAAGGATATAAACTTCCACTAGCTGTAATAACTAAAGCATCGTTAGGGTTACCGCCAAATAAATTGTATATACCGTCCGTAGCCATAAACAACATTGATTTTGTCACTTTTATCAATACTCTTCCTTCTCTAAAGATAGAATTAGTAACTTACTAATCTGAAAAGTGTTCCGAAGAAATTATGACTCACGGATTTAAAGTGTAAGCTCTGATAATGCAATGATCATTATATTCGGTAACAGTATTTGGTATAATGATGGCATCTTCGATGGTTAGTTTTAATTGACTTTCTGACATAATATTTCCTTTTGTTTTTTTTTTATGAGAGAAAAAAAAGAAAGAGAAAGAGATTCTTTGCTTAGCTAAATAGAATACAATATTATGTTATAATTATCAGTGCTAAATTAAAATAAATCACTGGTTCACTGTGAAAATATATATTAGTTATTAGTATATGATCGTTGCATTTTTGCAAATGTGCTTAATGCATTTCCTAATGAAATCTTTTTTGGTTTATGTGATTCCTTTACCTTATTTCCTTGACAAACTTATTTTGATAATGCGTACCTTGTTGTTCACTATCGTGATTGCACACACTAATCATTGTATGCAATTTTAATCAGAAAGAAATACAAAAGGGTATCACGTGACCAGTTTGGCCAAATTTTTGTACAATATAATATATTCATTTTATTAAAACTAATAACAAGAACAGCTGGTATAGTATAGTGGCAGTACATCACGTTGTGGCCGTGTCGACGCAGGTTCGATTCCTGCTACCAGCATTTTTTTTGCATATCGATGGAAATGTAGTGTGTGTAGTGAATTGCTTACAATATAGTGTTCCAAATCGCTCAGATAATATCAAGCAACTTCCTTTTTTTTTCTTAAAATGAATTATTATCTGTCAAAATAAACAGACAATCTTGATCCCCAAAAGCTATATTATACTTCCAGATTCAAGTTCAGAAGTAACACAAATCATACACGAAATTCACCAAAAAACCTTATATACTATTGATATACAATTGATTTATCAGAATTAGGAATTACCAAATTACCAATTTAGAACATCTGTCAAACCATGATGTTCAACATGCAAGTCAAGCAAGGTCATATTCCATATCATTTTGATATTCTTTTTAGTTTACATTTATTATATTAATATAAAATCCCTTGTTGAAGTATTTTCTATGCATATATATATACTTCATTGCACATTTCTTATTTTTCCATTACTTATTCGTTTTATATATTCATGTAAAACATTTATTATAGCTGGACAATAACTCAAAACTTGATGCTCAGTTAATAAAAAATAGATATTACTGCATTATTGGTAACGCTTTATTTATTCTTCTTTATTTTATATTAACTTTATAATAAGTGATGCATTAGCCGTTCTATTTTGCTACTCTCAATTACGGCGTTGCCCTGTGAGCTCGCTTTTGCAGTTTTTTTAATGAATATATCATGACTGGCAGTTCTATCTCGTTATGTTCGATTACTGTCTCTCTACTAGTGGAAAAATGTATATTTTTATAACAAATATGAATGAGGTTTATAAACATCTGATCCTTAGTCGGCCTGTCCCCCCCTTTTTTTAGAAAAAAAACCATCTTTTGTAGCATTATTATTAGAAAGCATCCGTTGTTGTCCCTCCTCTTTGCTCATTTGAACACGCAGACAATTATGTGTATAATGTAAAATGGTCTCCTACGCATCCCGCCTTGTTTGGTACTGTAAATGGAACCGGCCAATTTAATTTATGGAACTTTACAATAATAAACTTGAATCAACAAATGGATACAGCATCGTGGATTGTTAGACATAGTTTTCGAATATCTTAAATTCTCTTATTTTTAAGACTTACAAAGCTTATAAGCGGAATATTAATTTCAAAAATTATTCTTGTCCAGATCATCAATTTTGACATTTTTTAATTTTTTTTTCTGATTTTGCAAATTTAGAGTTAATTATACTACCAATTATAAAAACAAAAAATATACACATATAAAAGAATTAGCGCTCTATTTTCTCAATAAATAATAACAAACATTTTCATTACAAAATATTACATGAAAATCCTTTAATCAAAAAACCATTTTTGGGCCAAAAGTGCAAAATTTCATTACTTAACTTTTGATGTTAAGCTTTTATAAAATGCGTATTAGTTATAGCTACAATTTTCTCTCACAATGTAGTATATTTAAACGTTGGTTTTGGTATCAAAATTTGATTTTTCTGTTTTTTGATCAAAATCATGAGTGTTGGTAAGGATAGAATGAGTCCTGAAAATGTCCGCTACAAAAACTGAATTTTCAGACTGTGTGTGGTTAAATATAAGAAAAGTAAAAAAAAAATACTTTTTTTTAAAAAACTTAGGTACTGTATATCCTAGTCTAAGGGACTTGAGCGTTCGATCTCGTTAAGCTCAATTAGGACGTTGCCCTACAGGCTAGATTTCACAGTTTTTTTAATAAATGTATGATATAACAAACAGTTTTTGTAGTAGAAAAATATAGATTTATGTAGGTTTATGTAGGTTCATGAACAGCAGCCATTATGTAACAAAAAGAAAAATAATAGACTTTTTCAATGAGAATTCCGATGCTTTAATTGGGCTGCCCCGTTTTTTAAAAAGCACGTTTTGTAGTACGTTATTAAGATTAAAAGAGAACACATCATGAGAAATAAGGATAATGCTTCATTCATTAGAATTTAGAATCAATATGGGATGATGCATTCAACGCCTTGGTACAGTGAGTTCCAAAACCCTTTCAATGTTTTGAAATTTTGAATGAGACTAGCCATATCTTTCGCAATTTCAATCGGAGATATTTTAAATTTCTATTATAAGTAATGTGAAATATTTCCAATAATTTGCAAAAAGTCCGACCTAATTATTTAAAGTTCCGCAAAAAATATGTCAATTCAAAAACGGGTACATCATTGAAAGGGTTTTGGAAGCATTATCAAAAAAAAATTGGAGTTTATTTAAACGCAGTTAATAATCAATGCCGTAACCCTTTGCTTTGATGCAAGCTTTCAAACGATTAGGCATACTCGAAATAACCCTTTGGTATTCCTCAACTGTTATTTTTTCTTACCAAATCTCTTGTGTTCTCTTCCAAATGTCATTCATGCCTTCTGGAGGTGTATCATATTCATTTAAACGGATTTTCAATAACCTACACATATTTTCAATGGAATTGAGGTCTGTGGATTGTGCTGACCATGACATTACTCTATATTCTTTTGTTTCGAAGTGTTTTTTCATTAACTTCGAGGTGTGTTTGGAATCATTGTCTTGCTGAAGAATGACTTGATTACGACGTAACTTCAATTTTTGGCACATATCGTCAATGGATTTCTCCAAATCGTCATTAACAATAGTTTTGTATAGTTCAGAGTTCATATTACCTTCGATCTTGCACAACCAGCCAACACCAGACCAAGAAATAGTGTTCCAAATCATGATGCGATCATCTCTATGCTTTCTTGTTTTTTTGGTATGCCTAGGTTTTATCTCCTCGTTGTCTTTTTTCCAGCACCAAATACAATCATCAGAGTTAAAACGGTTAATTCTAGCCTCATCGGTTAATATAACACGTTTCCAGTCCTCCAAAGTTCAATCAATTTTGTTTTTGCACCAGCGGAGGCGATCCTTCGCATTTTCATCACTAATTTCTGGCTATTTTATCTTAGGTAATGCGCCTAAACCATTATCTGGAAGAGTCCTACATACAGTATTCGCACTGACATTAACGTGTAGATTACGACGAAACTCTTTTTTGGCTTGTACCGCATTATCCAAGCCACCTTTGGTGATTTCATGGACACAATATCTCTTATCCACAGTAGTCAGCTTAGATGGTTGGCCTCCTTTAAGTTTTTCTCGGTCAGGACAGGCCTTTTTTCCAATACGACGTACTGTGGCTTGGCTAACATCTACACGACGAGCAATTTTCGAAACGGTATGGCCTGAATTTAACAGAGAGATAACATCATTACGTTTGGCATCTGATACAGTTTTCATCTTGATGATTTTGCTTGAAACTACTAGTAAAAAAGGTAAGGTAAAAGTTGAAAAACATCTCATATATTTTCCGCATATTTCTCTGTTTTATAAGATATCCAGCGTTAATGTACAAGCTGTGGGCTACTAAATTGTAATTTTTATCCTATGCTTCCAAAACCCTTTCAATGATGTACCCGTTTTTGAATTGACATATTTTTTGCGGAACTTTAAATAATTAGGTCGGACTTTTTGCAAATTATTGGAAATATTTCACATTACTTATAATAGAAATTTAAAATATCTCCGATTGAAATTGCGAAAGATATGGCTAGTCTCATTCAAAATTTCAAAACATTGAAAGGGTTTTGGAACTCACTGTATATTCTACCAGCAGACCAGTGCCGGGGCCAAGTCAGTTTGTATGGTCTATTTTTGCAACATATGCCCTCGAGAGACACACATTTGGCCCAAATTTCAAAAAAAAATATTGCTTCAGGAATTTCTTATTGAAAAAACTGCTTTAGAGTCATCGGAAAAAAAACTCTTCAAGGTAACTGTGTTCAAGTTGATTATATGTACTTGGTTATTAGATGTTTGATTCGTAACCGTAAAATAGATTGAAAGAAGATTGACCCGTAGTTGCTTTACCTTATTAATTGATTTATAGGTAAAAGCGGTTACTGGTAAATATATATATTGTCCCACATTCTTATTTTCTTCTATATTACGCTTTTTAGACACGGATCTATAGCACAATTGAGCGTTTCGTCTAAATCTTGGTTTCGAGAGTAGTAGAGAGAGGTTACTTTTTGCCTCATATCTGTAAAAAATAAATAAAACATTAATAAGATGATATATAAGATGTCGTTTATTCTTTTCGAAAATAAGGCAAAGTTTTTTAATGGC
Organism: Mucor racemosus; assembly: GCA_027405735.1. Lineage (NCBI taxonomy): Eukaryota > Fungi > Mucoromycota > Mucoromycetes > Mucorales > Mucoraceae > Mucor > Mucor racemosus. Next base: position 1,837,601 of record JAPEHQ010000013.1, on the reverse strand, counting down.
TATTGAAAATATTTTGCTATTCATATTAGTTGTCTAATCTAAAGGGATGGAAAATATACAAGGGACAGATCATTATTGCTGTTGACCAATGACTGTCTAGAAAGGTTGTTAATTGAATGTATAGGTTATTATTATGTACATTGGTGAATGGAGCAGTTATTGTTTCTTCATGAATAAAAAAAAAATGGGTTTGTTTACCAAGATATCAACAAGCTCCTTATTTCTATCTTTGAACACATTTTAATAAAGCTGTACAGGATGTGCTTTTATGTACACGAGATTGACATTTGATTTGTTATTCAAATAATCAACCTTTTTTACTATAACGACAGTTACTGTTCTATGGCAATACCAAAGTTTTTGTATACTACTATTTTTATCAGTTCGGCTATTACTGGTGGACATCCATTATCAGTAATGATTTGGCGAGCGTTGTTATGTCAATATTATGTATTAGGCCGCACATCCAGGTTTTCGGTCCATATTTGGTGTAAGAGTAAATCAGCATGCATCCACGTTGATTTACATACGTCGTCCTCATTAATTGATACCATGCTCTTGGATAGTAATTCTGTGTAATAGGTATAATAAAAAGTGTAATATTTTGGCGCGCGACAAAGTTGTTTCTATTGATTGCTTTGATATTTCAAGCGCAACCATGCCTTGTTATTATTTCTTCATATGAAAATAGTGTGATCTCTCGAGATAGAATTTTTATTATCGGTTTTTTACGGTTATATAAAGTAGATTTTAGATGATTTCCAATGGTTTTCAGATAGTTTTTGATTTTTTTTTGCCTTCCCTCAATGGGCCATTAAAATCTCTCCAAAAATTATAGAAGAGTTCACACCAAAATATCAGTGCACTGGTTTAACATTGATCAAAATTGACCCAAAATCGATTGTGAAAAATTGAGCACTTAATTTGGGGAGTTAATTTTTTGTATTTACAAGATAGCTCCAACTAAAAGGTATTTTGTATTTTTTGTCGAGATAATCAAAATAATAGTCCTTATCACAGCTTAAAACCTATCATAACGGGGCTCTAAATTGATTTGCAAAAATGAACGAAAAATGGTTCAAGAAACAAAATCGTTTAATGGCTCATGAACTGCAAAATAAGTCAACCTAGCGTATTAAATGGTTTTTGTACATTTTTAAATTATGCATCCATCTAAACAAAATATCTCCATGAAAAATTAATATTTTGAAAAAAACTAAATTGGATCCAAAAGAGCCCAACGAGATTGATGACATGAATGCAAAAAATAATGCTGCTCAATTTAACGAATATTTTGAAATCTGCTACAAAGATACCAAAAAATTGAAAAAAATAAAAGTGCTCAGAATTTTTTTATACTTAAATGTGTTATAGAGTACTTTAAAACAAGTAAGTTTCATTATTAAAAGTATTGGTATAGCTTAAGTTCTTGCAGAGATATGAAGCTTCAAATTTTTAATTTTTAGGAATGAAATATCTGTAAAAATATGAAACATTAGCACTAAAGAAGTTATATTACCAGCTAGGAATAGGATGTTTCCGAATACTCGTTTTCAGATTAATGTTGAACTTCTCAGGTGCATCGACGTACAATTTTTTCTTGGTGTTATTTAATGAAAAAACAATTGAGCAGGAATGAAAGTCAAGCTCAGTTTTTAAAGAAAAAGCAGTGAATCTCACAGTTTTAATGTAGTGTCATTAGTACGACGTAAAGCTTTACAACATGAGCACTATAAAGTTTAGCTCAAAATCAGAGCATTTATAGCTAGCTTTTATCCCCTATCATTATTCGTAATAGCGTTATTCGGTAAGTTTAACAATAACAAACAAATATATCAATTATGATTCAATTAAACGTACTACCTGAAGCACTATCAGGCCATTTTCTCAGGTTTATAACGTATTTCATAAGTAAAACGTAAATCTCCATTTGCCTTTATTCTATAGTATTCCATCATCATGTACATTATTGTTCACTTTTGATTTAGCGTCATATGTCTTTATAATATATGCTACAATAGCGTCATGATCAACATTTCACCAGATAAATTACTCAAAAAATTGCCTGAATATTTACCGTCCTTGATCCGAATATATAATTCCTTATACGAGTAAGACAATGAATAACAATTGTAATGGCAAATAAAATTTATCCATCTGCATTATTTGAGCTCACGTTCAGATCAAGAAAATAATTTTGTGCATAAATCGTCATTATTAATTAAAATGGAATAAATGGGTAACATTACATGCAATTATGCAACTCAAGGGGTCCAAGTAAGAAAACCCTTTCAAGAATGAAATATTTATTGCGTAAAGACAATGGGGGTTTATTTTTGTATATCGTTACATGTTGTATCCTTTCAATTTTATGACGAACTTGAAAAGTGTTTGTGGCTAACATGACGTAAATATCGCTTTTGTGAGCATGAAAAGTTACACAGCAAAACAATTGAGCTGATGAGGCTACTTGATCTGTATTCATTCAAAAATCTATATAAATAAATGCAAATTACCGAGATTTTTCAGTTTTATAATTATTAAGTAATAAATTAACAAATACAATAACAAGTAAGGTTAACCTAGCAATAATTCTAAAGCAAATGATTCCTAACCATTTAATCCCATAGAATGTCTGATAACCAATTCGATGTCAACGATGCTGCTACCAACTTCTCCAAGACCTGTAATTACAGTGAACTCAATAACGCCAAAGGTGAATACAAGTATAACTTTGCCTGTATTCCTTCCAATGCTACCAATGCCAATGATGCCCAATGTATTCGATTTGCTCCTGAGAAGATGCCTGATACATTTGACTGTGATTACTTTTTTGGTGGCGAATGGCGCAATGCTACTGAACAAGAAGGATTAACCTGTATTGGTAATTGTCAAGGCCCACCCGAGGCGAAAGCAGTTGGCGCCGGTGTTACTGTCTATCCCAGCTTTGTCCTCACATTTGCTGCTTTGCTCATGGTTTTCATGATGTTCAAACGCAATTAAATTATAATATATACATTTATACCTCAAAGAGACGGAAGCCTCTTTTTCATTGTAATAATTTTGCTTCCTATTTAATGTAAATAAACTTGTTTTATTTATGAAATACCACATATGATCATTTAAAATTTTGGGTAGACATTTGATTGGATGAACAGAGTGCCCTCCATTAAAGAGGAGAGAGATCATTTCGCAAAATGCTATTATCAAGCTCCTTTTTTCTTCTTTATTAAACTTGTTGAAATGGAGGAGGACAAGGTGTTGGAAAAAGTAATCGAGAAATACAAAGAAAAAGATCCGTCTAAAGGTACAATAAAGTCTTTAAAAGTGGCTTTAAAGAGTCTTAATCTTTTGTATTTAGTTGTAATCGTATTTCGAGCTATTGGAAACGCTCCTATTTTAAAGCAAAAAGTCTTTAAACTAGCAGCATCAAATAAATTTCAAACAGTGATACAATTTCTTCGTAAAGAGCTTCGATATCAAGGACCAGATCCTTTAGTAAGTCTCATATTTTCATATTGAAGCTAAATAACTCTATGCATAATTTTGATAAATATATATATATTTAGTTTCTTTATATTAATAGTGCATTTTCTCCTTCACCCGATGAGACTATTTCTAATCTTCACAAGGTACACACTATATTTAACTAAAAAACGTGTCTTTAATATACTTAATTCATTTTTTAGTGTTTTAATACGGATGGTCATTTAATAGTTAATTATTGTACAACTGCAGCTTGGGGATAAAGAGAGAAAAACGAAGAGAAAGGAAGTTTATTTCATAATAATAATAATAATAAATAACTGTAATAATAAATGTACAAGATAAGATGAAAAGAAAAGATATACATAATTGTCGGTTTAACAATCGAAAGGTCTATATTTAAGCAGAAGAAGATGAAGGAGCTGGTAAAGGTGGTAAAGGTTGCTTTGGTGGGGCTGTCAAAGGAGGAGTTCCTCTACTAGATGATGATCCTACAGACGAGAACGAAGCAGGTCTATTGTTGATTACGTTTGTCAAGAGCTCAATAGATGACCTCCTTAATATTGAGTTTCTTTGATTACTGTTTAATCTTCTCAACAAATCTTCTCTTTCATTCAACAATTGTGCTAATAATTCACGCTTATTTTCTAATTCAACACGTTGTACTTCCACTTGTTCTTTGAGTAATTCATCAGAATCTTCTGGTGTAGTATTTATCTTGGTTTCAAGTTTTGTAATCAATTCATCTTGCTTCTTGACAACTTGTTTCAATGCTTTTGTTTCTAATCTTTGAGTCTCTAAATCTGCAACATATTTCATCAAGGTTATTTGGACACCTCTATCACATTCAACCAGTTTATCATTGAGTATTTCAATTTCTTCTTGTTGTGATTGTATTTGACTAGCGCTTTGTTCATCGAATAATTGCATATCATCACCTTCATTTTCATCTTGATCAGATATTTCTTCATATACATTCAATAAATCAGCCATATAAGCATCATTATTTTGGCTTTGTAATTTTTGTTCATCTTCAATGATAATATCGTGTTGATCAATTTGACTAAATGCAGGAGATAATGGACTAGACATAACTACATTTTGCTTTTGTTTATGTGCTAATTCATTCAATTCATTTTCAAAATAATCTCTTTCTTCAGATACTTGTTCAAGTTTTAAAGCTAAATATTCTACACGAATTTCATAATCTCTAACTTTGGTAGCATCTGAAGAGAATTTCTCTACATCTTGTTTTAATGTCTTGATATATTCTTCTGCAGCTGTATTTTGATCAACCAATGTCTGAAAAAGATCTACAATTTCAGATGCGGTTGTATCAAATTTAAACAAAGAATTTACATCTCTGGGCGTTTGTGTTACATTCATTTTATTTTGTCGTTCTGATGGTGATTCTGGGGGTGTTGGTAATTTGTTTACTTGTTGTGAAGGTGATGGCTTTGGCTTTGGCGACGACGATGGTGATGGCGACGGCGATGGCTTTGGGGAAGGCGATGGCGATGGCGATGACTTTGGCGAAGGCGATCGAGAAGATTGTTCAAATCTTTGCATCATAGAAGCTATTCCACTTGCTGTTGGTAAACTCTCTTTATTGCTACTGTTTGCCATTGTTGATGTAGGAGAAGCTGCTGGCGATGGTGGTAATCTCTTATCATCTGTCATAATAATCTTTCTCTTTGGCACAGGCGGTATTGTGAAAGTATTAATAGGTTTTGCTGTATTGGCTGACTTTGATTTGTTGAGACGAGCTACAACGTCTTGAACGCCCATATTGAAAGTTATTTTATTGTTATAAAGAAAAGTAGAAAAGAAAAGAAGAATATCAACTATTGTCCAGGAGGATGTGAAGGGCACACAGAAAAAAATTTTGAAGGAGAACAAATTAAATTTTATTGTAACTTATATTCTTGTAAGCCAATGATTTCATGAAAATCGCATTCAAGCTCGTGCACTTGGCCAAGTGCCTTGTCTCAAAGAGGCAATGCCAAACATGCTTTTGTGTACCTGAATATTTACTAAAATGATTACATTTGAGCGGTCTGATGAATCTCCGCTGTAAAATGAAAAATATAGTGCCACAGTTTGAAAACTTAAAGGATTTATCTAAAAGCCTAGACAAAGTTTGTAGAAAATTAATTAACTGCATTTACTGCCTAGTATGTAATATACAATAGCGTATTTTTTTTAAAGCTATCACCATGTAATTGCAAGGTTTAAACAGTCTCCAATGCAAAATGGCAAATCCTTGAATGTTACAAGTCCACAGGCACTTAGTAGATAACAGCAAGAGGTTGCATACATTTCAGGAATGTAATCCTAATCTTATTGAAAGAGAGCCTGAAAGCAGAAAAAACTTTTATTCATTGAACATTTATCAATGCGTTTTCGTTTCAAAAACCTTGATTTATGATAATATTATTACAACAAGTGAAGCTCTATTGTATCAAATTAATAAAAACTATTGGAGATTCTTCTATTCACATTGTATTGTAGATTATTATTTTGCTGTAGCTGCTGTGGATGCGAGTATATTGGTATCGGGTGATAACTTTGTAGAATAGAAATTGATTGTGGTTGCGGTGGCAATAAATGTTGATTGTTGTTATGATACAGTTGTTGATGGCGACGGGTTAATGAATCCATATTATTATTGTTCATATAGTATACAGGTTGCTGATGTATGGGAGGGTATATTGGAGAAGTTGCTGTCTGAGGTGAAACTGTAATAGCTCTTATACCTACTTTAGGTAGAGGAGGAATAAATTTTGGCACATTTCGCTTGAACTTTTGTGGTCTGTTTCCTGGTGATTTCAATCTTTCCTGTTCCCATAAATGCCACAATTTCTTTTCTACAGTGGGAATAACAATATGTGATTTACTTTTTTCTTCTTGATTGTAGATATGTCCATCTCCTTCATCTACTTTTCTTGTTTCACCCCAAGTAAAATCATCAAAATGCCAAAATGAATAAATGGGCAATACAAAATTCCAAATTGGCAATGCTAAAATATAAACTAAATCAAGTTGTTATTAATCATGTATACTATATTCAACACATTTAACTTACTAGCCATCCAACCAATGTAAGATACCTTCTTTGCAGTAAATAATATGAGCAATGCAGGTAAACCAAGCGTTGTAAGCAAAATAAATAAAGATTGATATTCAGGGGAATCAGTAAAACCCATATCAACCAAAAACGCAAGTAAAAGCAAGATTGCAGCAGGCAAAACTATGGAACTAATCAAATCAACAACAACCACAAATTGCATAGATAAGCAAGCAATTCCGCAAAGATCAGAAACCAATGCTAATTCCATAAGATTATGCACAGTTGAATTGATCCATCTTCTTCTTTGGGACAATAATACACCAAATGAATCAGGAACAATAGTTCGACATTTTGCTTGTGGTACAAATATCATTTGTCTTCTTGGAAAGATACGAAGCATTAATGTGGACAAAAACCGATCTTCTCCCAGTAACAATAAATTCTTTGCATGCAAAGTGTTTACAGTAGTTACATTAAATTCTTGAATAATATCTGGATTAGCTAATATAGGAATCCAACCACCATGTTTAGGAGCCTTGATACGATACATAGAAAAACAGCCTGGTAAACATGTGACACCACCAAAAATCGATTCAAATGCTTTTGCATAATGATGTGAAATAAAATATTCAAATACTTGAATAGCTGTAACCCAGGATTCAGTCTTGTTGGCTACTTTTGTCTCTCCACATAATCCCATCAACGTAATATCATTATTCATTGCAGCTACCATGTGTGTAATTGAATCAGAAGCAACTCTTGTATCTGCATCAACCATCAAGACAAGCTCAAATTTATCTGGTGAGAGCCCTCCTTTCATTAATTTCTTCATTTTCCAAAATATTTCATAATCGAGAGGCGAGAATACATCGTAAAAGATCACTTTTTGAAAGAATGTCATTAAAATCATTTGTGAATCTCGTTTTCCTCGATTGCCTGGCTTAAAATTGTTTGGATTTGCTTCTGATTCAGTGCCACATTTTACTACTAAAATGGCTGGAATTAATTTATAATATCCTGTATAGACTCTAGCTCGATTTACTCGTCTAGAACCATCAGCTATTGCTTCATACTCGTATGCTGGCTCTTCCTCATCCTGTTCACAATCTACCAACGTTAATAAGCTACGACAAATTTCTGATGTAGGTCTATTATTCCCAGATCCTGTGATAATTCCATCTGCAACAATAAACAATAATTTATGATTATTAGAATAGGTGGTTTCTGCTAAGGAATCTAATGTACTTTTGATTGATTCTCTTCCTTCTGAATAGCATGTTACAAATAAGATTGTATGCCGAGGATCGTTTTCGAATATGTTTGATTTACCAGGAATTTGAGGAAGGTCATTCAAAGCAGTAGTTTCTACTAATGTATCTTGTGATGAAGAGTTAGAAGGCCTGTGCTTCTTGGGAAACTGATTTCCACCAGCGATAGATCTCCAAGCAAATATACCTCGGGAGCGGCCTCCCGGTAAGGTCAAACGATGACTTACCCACCAATGGAATGCTAAAGCCATAACATAGCGAGTAAGCATGAGTATCAGGACCATTGCCAAAAAGAAATCTGTAACAATTTCATATGCAATACAACCCATTGTATCACTTGAGATTACACCAGCTGCATAAATACGGGAAATGCATGGCCAAGCTGATTTAGCATCGCTCCAAGCAGAGAAAACAAAAGTAGCATCCTGTCCAGCAGTTTGCCTTAATAACATGTCTACATTTTCACCAAAAATGCTTTGATTTGCCATTAAATAAGATTGAATATCAATGACTGTATCACTAAGAACCATTAAATAAGGTTGATCTGGCATTACAGGCTTTTGTAATTGAAGTTTCAAATCATCCCAGCTGAACTCAAGAAAATTATCAGCGTCAAACCAGGACGTTAGTTCATGAATAGGAATACAATGATGATTCAAGGCTGCTGTGGGTTCTGAAGTATAGGGGTTCATCACAGTACAAGATTCAGCAAACGCAAAATAGGAACTGCACACCTTATCAGGATCTGCGTCAAATAATGGACTAAGGTTTGCTCCTTCAAAGTCTTTTGAGAGCGTTATATTATATCTTGATTCGAGAAATGTATTTATTATGTCAAATGGATATAGTCTTCCATAGACATTGATATCAGATCTCCATGTTAATTCTGATTGACTTGTGCTTTGGTTATAATATGAATATGCGTTTGTTTCTCTTTCATGGGGACAAAGAGCAAAGCGCATACCAAAAGTAATAAAACCTAAACATATGCATAACAAAATAATGATGCTACATAATGCAATCTAATTGCCTCGTTTTGTTAATATAATCACAGATTATCACAATGAATAATGAATTACCTTTTCTCTCCATGCTTGTTGTATTAGTTTTGTCTTTTTTCCACCTAAAGTAGACAACGCCCAATTAGGGATACAACAAGTCAAAAAGAAAGCATATCCAGACCACCAAGTCCATGGAATGTAATCTTGGATTATAGTAGCTTCTGGGTTTATTTTGCGTTTTTGTTGTTGTTGTGTTGATGGCAGTATTTCATCCTGTATAGCAATAGGGTTTGGTGTATAGAATCGTTCTTCTTCTGGACTTTGTGGCGAATCTCTTTTAATAATAGGGGATTTGGGTTTGTATCTATCTAATCTTGAAAATGGCGATTGTGATCTACCTAATGATAGTTGTTGTGTTGAATTATGATTACTGATTCGATTTGATATTTTCCATTGATCATTGTCCGGTGATTTGGCCATTGTATATTATATACAAAAGAAAGAATATAGTCTATAATAATATATCAAATAAACGGTTTTAAGAAAACCACAACAATGCATCCTAATTAGGCTATTGTTGTTTAGGATTTGATTATTTAGAGGTAAACAATGTACTACAACCAAGTTTGTTCTGTTTGAATGAGCAAAATTCTTTATTTTCTCTTTTTTTTTAAAAAATAAATATATACGAAATGTTTAATATAACAAAAAATCTTTGATAGGTTTTTTCTTTCTTTCTTTCTTATAACAGCAAGAGCAAATTATTTTGCAGGCGAATAAATAACACGGAGAGTGTTGGTGTTGCCAAGACCACCCTTCCAACCTTGAACAGCAACGACGGGTTGACCGCTCTTAAGCAAACTATTAAAAAAAAAGAAGCAATTAAATACACTTAATACAGATATATGCATTTCATATCTTACCCATATTTCATAGCTTGTTCCATACCCCATTTGATTCTGTCATCAACGTCTTCTTGCCATGGAGCATTATCAGCAGGGCTCAAATGAGCATGAGCAGATAAAGAAGCAGATAAGCGAGCAGCAGCAGCAGAAGAAGCTCTAGGATATTGGAATGGGAAACAACCTCTGTAGAAATGAACTTGACGAGCAGTTTGAGGATTACGAGTAACAACGATGATGGGTGCATGAGGTCTATATTTTGAAATAAGACGAGCAGAATTACCAGATTGAGAAAGGACAATGATGGCACCACATCCTTGTTCATGAGCGGCGGCAACTGCAGCGCATGCTACAGTTTCTGTAGTCTGTTTTAATTGGTTTTGTATATTAGATACAAAATGTTTAAATTGAATAAATTAATCATATATTACCTCAGTTGGTAAAGGAGTCAATGATCGAAGCTCGTTAAAGACAGCTGGGTAGCAGAGTACTGTCTCAGCAAGTTTACAAATATCATGCATAGTTCTAACAGCTTCAATAGGGTAATTACCCTTTGCTGTTTCACCTGAAAGCATGACACAATCAGCACCATCTAATACTGCATTGGCCACATCAGAGACCTCGGCACGAGTAGGTCTAGGATTGTACTACAATAATAAATATTACGTCAATAAATTATGTGCTATAGAAGAAATATACGTTATAAGCAAACATACAGTCATTGATTCCAACATTTGAGTAGCACTATCATTATTGATTGGTTAGAAATGAATGCCATGGAAATCATAAAATAATGGTGTTACTTACCAAATAACAGGCTTACCAGCCAAATTACACTTGGTAATCATCATCTTTTGAGCAATAAATACACGCTCAAGAGGAATTTCGATACCCATATCCTATGTACACGTTTATAGTTAGTGAATACTCACATATACACAGACTGTACTCATCTACTTACACCACGAGCAACCATAACACCATCAGTTTCTTGGAGAATATCATCAAAGTTTTCGACACCTTGGTGATTTTCAATCTTGGAGATAATCTTGATATGTTTACCTTCTTCACCCAAAACATCACGAATATCCTTTACATCTTGACCACGACGAACAAAAGAAGCAAAAATGACATCTACCTTTTGCTTGACACCAAATCTCAAATCATTCTTATCCTTTTCAGAAAGAGCAGGTAAATCAACATTGGTGTTTGGTAAATTCACACCCTTATGAGAGCAGAGCTTGCCGTTGTTCTTTGCAACAACACGGATACCATCTTCAAGGATTTCAGTAACCTCAAATGAAAGTACACCATCATCAATATAAACGGTTTTACCAACTTCAATGACTTTGGGTAAATTCTTGTAATCAATGTATAAGATTTCATCGTTACATTGTTCAGTATATTGCTCATCCACACTGAAGATCATTTCATGACCGGCTTTGATAGGAATCTATGATAATAATGACAATAACAATAATAAGGTTATCGTCAGCTGATGTATTCGAAAATAAGGGGTTTATCTTGATTTAATCTTTCACCCCATAGAAAACAACATACCTCGATATTATCCTTCATATTACCAGTACGAATCTCGGGTCCCTTGTTATCAAGAGCAATAGCAACAGGACGGCCAGGGTAAACTGTTTCAGAAAACGTCAACTAAATTTCAAATGCACAGCAAAAAATACACTTACGTTCTACACTCTTGCGTGTATTATCAATGACTGATTGATGGTACTAGATTACGAAACAATTAAGGAAATAAAGTTTTTAGTACCAAAAAAAAATCCGTAGAATACCGTTAAATACAAATACATACTTCATGAGATCCATGAGAAAAGTTCATACGAACTACATTTAAACCAGCATTACGAAGTTGAGTAATCATCTCGACACTGTTTGTATTGGGACCTGAATATCAAAATGTTGAATTATTAAAACCCCTTTTTTCCTCACGACCCCACATCTTATAAAATGATGTCTCTCTTTCATTTTCTAGAGCTTACCGATGGTACCAATGACAGTGGTTTTACGACCAGCTGTAGGTTCAACATCAACATTCATTTGAGAAATCCATTGAACGTTGGATGTAATTTGGGGAGTAACAATAGGAGCCATATTTCTTTTGTATGTTTTTGATTTAAAAAGAGAGAGAGAAAAAGAAGAAAAAGTGAGAATGAACTGGAAGGTAGTTTTATACTTGATTTAATCAATCACTACAGCCAATTAAAAACTAAAAAAGTCAAATATACATAAAACAACATCTTATATTTATTTTATAAAGTATCGAACAATTTTATCGAATCAACTTGAGATATGGGCCTTATCAATTCGAAAAGATTATGTACATGTAAAAAAAACACACGATGTCATTTTACGCCAAACTGTTTCAAAACTGTCTTAAATGTTTCCTCCTTTTATTCATAATATCTGGGGTAATTTAGAGCGATTATAGGAGACATCTGCCTATCCAATCAAGACAAGCATCTTATCAGTATGTATTGATGAGCCCCCGAATTTTGCTCTTGTACTACATATTATATTATATATAAATATAAAACAACATATCTTTCCATATGTTATTAAACAACATCTGATTTTAAGAATTCACTTTTTTAATATTTGTAGGGGTTCCAGGTTGAATTGAAAGTGTGCAAATATTTTCATCGTACGAGCCTCTTGTTTATTTAAAGTACATTGTGTACGCAACGAATATGTTGCAATATTAAGGTTTTCATTTATACAGCATCCTTTTTCCCACTAACTTAAAAAATTAGATCTAGGCTTTATTTTATATGATATCTGCCATTGTAGATTGTTGTCCAAAAAGCCAAATATTGAAGGGCCAATACAATCTTTCTCTTCGAGTTACTTGAGAATATACAAACAAAAAAGTCAAACATGTAGATATGTCTTTGTGAGAACGCAACCAGTATAGTGCCTTATTGTAATGGAAGAATATGAGCCGAGAAATTTCTTTGAAAGTGCCGTAGTAGTATTTCTGATAGGATAATCTAGAAAGATAATGCTTGATTATCATGCACATGCATCTAAAAGAATCATAGCTGCTTGAATTAGAATATTCTGTAAATTATATCTTCCACCCAAGCCAAGTTTTGTAGAATTTAATAAATATTAATGCCATCCTTTCTACTAGCTTCAAAAATGCAAGAAACAATTATAACAAATTTAAATATAACGCTACCACGCATTACTTCAAATCATATGCTATGATAGGACTTGATACCCCTGAATTGGTGCATTCATTTTGAATAAAATTTGATTGGCAAACCGTTTATCCTACAAGAAAAAGCGTACCTGGTTCCACCAAAACCAGCATGAATGGGGCACTTCAAAGAGCGAGCCCTTCTAGATGTTAACTAGTATTTTACTAACCAGTCAATGTATCTGTTTTATTGAGCTTTCAATAATCGTCCAAATTGTCTATTTCAAAAACATTCGAAAAACTCAATTATCATTACACGTATTTGTATGTGTATTATTTTATTATAAAAAAAAAGAACACATCCACCCTGAGGTAGCGTGTATTAAATTCCATGAGTTAAATATAAAGCGAGAGATAAATAATGGTAAAGCATCGGCTTGAAAACCTTTATTTGTGAGCTAAGGTTGATAACGAAAATACTGCTAGGTCTGATTGCTACGAAATCAAAATAACAAATCTCATACAAACGAAATGAATTGAATGTGTATTGTAAATACTTTTAGAGTAGTTTTAGTTACTACGATAGATTGAGGTCAGGCTTTTGTAATTGATCTTATTCCTTCTAAGAGCATAATAAAAAATAATTTTTATATATATTTTATTATAGAAATGAAATCGTTATATTTCATAACTTTAATTGATTTTGTTGTTAATAAATTGATAAAAAAAATACATTTATTTTATAAAATTACAATTTGTATCTGTTACACTCCATAAGCTAAAATAGATTTTGATTGTTTTTTTGTAGGTGTCTGCTCGAATAGAATTTATATTTTCGAAAATCCAATTTTCATAGCTCTCAATTATCAAGATTGGAACGCGCCCTCTTTTCTATAATTAACCTCATACTAAACACTTAGGGTATGCCTTAGATACTGCTAAACAGATGCGAATTGCTCCCACCTTCCACTATGCTACCTATTCCTAAATTTATTTTATATCTTACGAAAGACTCAAAAACGCGTAAAATTCACTGCTTTTTCCTTGAAAACCGGGTCTTATTTTTCATCCCTGCTCTACTTTTTGTTTTCACCAAATAACACCAAGAAAAAAATATATGCCAATGTACCTGAGATGCTCACCTGTAATCCAAAAATAAGTGTCCGGAAATATCCTACTTTTTACAGTTGGTATTAATTTTTCAGTGCTAAGGTTTCAGATTTTTTACGCGTATTTCACTGCTAAAGGATTGCAAACTTTGAGGCTTCATATCTCCATAAATGATTAATCTATACTAACACTTTCTAATAATAAAACTTACTTGTTTTAAAGAGCTCTATAACATATTTGAGTATAAAAAAATTCTGAGCACCTTTATTTTTTTTTCATTTTTTTGACATTTCTATAGTAGGTTTCAAAATATTGGCTAAATTGAGCAACACTTTTTTTGCATTCATATCATTACACTCGTTAAGCTCTCTCAGACCCAATTTAGAGTTTTTCAAAATATTGATTTTTCGTGGAGATATCGTCAAAAATGTGTACAAAAAGGTACCTCCATTTCTAGCTTCCATTTTTCCCTTATATACCCTCATCCTAAATTCTGAATCTGAAAAAAAATTGACAAAAATCCCTTTTTCTCTACGAAAAATGTAGCTAAAAAATTAAATAATAGCTAGATCGATAGGTAATTTTACTATGCATTATATTCATTGATTATATTAAAAATATGCTTATAAAAAGTGATGTGTATCTTCAAAAAACCTCCAAAATTTCAATTGCATTTTACGAAAATTTTAATGTGAAATGTTTGTCTGAATTTTATTTAGATGGGTGCAGAGTTTAAAACTGTACAAAAGCTATTTAATATACTAGGTCGACTTACTTTGCAGTTCATGATCAATTAAACGATTTTGTTTTTTTTCATCATTTTTCGTCCATTTTTTAAAATAAATTTTGGAACCCAGTTATCATAAACTGTAAGCTGTGATATCGACTATTATTTTGATTATCTCGATGAAAAATTAATATTTTTGGCTGAAACAAAAAATACAGAGTAGTAATCAATTAGATCTATATTATGAATACAGAAATTAAGCCCTGGATAATGAGTTTTAAGCTTTACAAAATAATAAACTAATATTTACAACTGCAGAAAACAAAGAAAAAAACCCCCATCCTTGTGAAAATTGATCCAATTAATCTCCAATTATACATGATGATAGATTTACATATATCTTGCATAAAAATTTATAATCCTACTCTCACAGATCACTGTGAATTGAGAAAACCATCAGCAAAACATGATATTTCTGTCCAATAAAACTGATTTATCATTCTTAAACCGGATCATGTCAAATCCAAAAAAGTAAACAATAACAGATCCGGAACCGGAAGTTCCTTAATTAAATATTAACTATACAATGCTCCTAAAAGCATGGTATAGAAGCATGGTATAGAAGCATGATACAAAAGCATAATACGCCAGTGCGATATTCCAACATGATATACCAACATGACACATTACTATTAAATAACATCTAAACTACCTTATCACACCATTAATTCCCCAAATCAAATAGTATATAAACCCTATTAATTTCATTCCAATAAACGATATCTCTTTACTTGATTAAAATTTCTAATTTTATTTAACCTAAACATATTTTGATAAATCATAAATGAATATATTACTACTACATTTATTAATAATTGTTGCTTACAGACTAAAAATATAAAACGTCAACTAAAATACCTACTAATAGCGTTCTATTATAGGTACATAACAGTTATGACATGACTTATAGACGGTATCCTGTTGTTGCTTTTTTCCTGGATATCAAACCTAATTATGATACAGTGGATTGTAGTGCTATCTAGCAAACCTTGGCTGGTTTTCTCTTCCTCGACCTGTTCTGAGTCTGTTGATTAATATGTTTGTATTGATCGTGTGTTTGTGTCAGTGCTGATTGCTAATCACAAATCTGCTGCTTTTTCTCCTGTTACTGGTGCTCTACAGAGTTCAGTGATCAGTTCACATGTATACTCATTGTATATCAACTCTTTACCGGGCCTGTTGCGGTCGGTTGCTACTGGTGCTGCTATAGTTTCTCCTCTTGGATTGTCTGATTCTATTGCTATCTGTTGTATACCACCTAGTATCATACGTTATTACCTTCTACAGTATCAATACATCTTACAACCTATTGACTACGACATGTATTGAAGTGCAAAGTCTTGATATCGGATATAAAAATCTCCTAGCGTACTAAGTTTATCCAGCAGAAATTAACAAGAACGTTTGGACTTCAATTATGGCACCATATTATTTCATCCCAGCGGTTAATTAATCAAATAGCTGTCAAATTAATATCCAAGCATATTTAGCGTAACATTAAAACAAGGCAACTCATAAGCTCTGCAAGCATGGTTGAATCATGATTGATTCATTTCCATCCATATATTATCATCAAACAGATCTAATGGTTCAATAATGCCTTAAATTGCATCTCAGGATCTCAATGTCAAATCAATATAAAAGGCCATACTTTTATATATAAATAAACGATATCTTGTTTTCATTATACAGTTGAAGAAATGATTCATTACTCATTCTCTTTTAATTATATTCTTTTCTAAGTATCATTTATCAAACCTGAAAATATACGACACAACACGTGGTTTTTGATTTATCAAAATATGTTTAGGTTAAATAAAATTAGAAATTTAATCAAGTAAAGAGATATCGTTTATTGGAATGAAATTAATAGGGTTTATATACTATTTGATTTGGGGAATTAATGGTGTGATAAGGTAGTTTAGATGTTATTTAATAGTAATGTGTCATGTTGGTATATCATGTTGGAATATCGCACTGGCGTATTATGCTTTTGTATCATGCTTCTATACCATGCTTCTATACCATGCTTTTAGGAGCATTGTATAGTTAATATTTAATTAAGGAACTTCCGGTTCCGGATCTGTTATTGTTTACTTTTTTGGATTTGACATGATCCGGTTTAAGAATGATAAATCAGTTTTATTGGACAGAAATATCATGTTTTGCTGATGGTTTTCTCAATTCACAGTGATCTGTGAGAGTAGGATTATAAATTTTTATGCAAGATATATGTAAATCTATCATCATGTATAATTGGAGATTAATTGGATCAATTTTCACAAGGATGGGGGGTTTTTTTCTTTGTTTTCTGCAGTTGTAAATATTAGTTTATTATTTTGTAAAGCTTAAAACTCATTATCCAGGGCTTAATTTCTGTATTCATAATATAGATCTAATTGATTACTACTCTGTATTTTTTGTTTCAGCCAAAAATATTAATTTTTCATCGAGATAATCAAAATAATAGTCGATATCACAGCTTACAGTTTATGATAACTGGGTTCCAAAATTTATTTTAAAAAATGGACGAAAAATGATGAAAAAAAACAAAATCGTTTAATTGATCATGAACTGCAAAGTAAGTCGACCTAGTATATTAAATAGCTTTTGTACAGTTTTAAACTCTGCACCCATCTAAATAAAATTCAGACAAACATTTCACATTAAAATTTTCGTAAAATGCAATTGAAATTTTGGAGGTTTTTTGAAGATACACATCACTTTTTATAAGCATATTTTTAATATAATCAATGAATATAATGCATAGTAAAATTACCTATCGATCTAGCTATTATTTAATTTTTTAGCTACATTTTTCGTAGAGAAAAAGGGATTTTTGTCAATTTTTTTTCAGATTCAGAATTTAGGATGAGGGTATATAAGGGAAAAATGGAAGCTAGAAATGGAGGTACCTTTTTGTACACATTTTTGACGATATCTCCACGAAAAATCAATATTTTGAAAAACTCTAAATTGGGTCTGAGAGAGCTTAACGAGTGTAATGATATGAATGCAAAAAAAGTGTTGCTCAATTTAGCCAATATTTTGAAACCTACTATAGAAATGTCAAAAAAAATGAAAAAAAAATAAAGGTGCTCAGAATTTTTTTATACTCAAATATGTTATAGAGCTCTTTAAAACAAGTAAGTTTTATTATTAGAAAGTGTTAGTATAGATTAATCATTTATGGAGATATGAAGCCTCAAAGTTTGCAATCCTTTAGCAGTGAAATACGCGTAAAAAATCTGAAACCTTAGCACTGAAAAATTAATACCAACTGTAAAAAGTAGGATATTTCCGGACACTTATTTTTGAATTAAAGGTGAACATCTCAGGTACATTGGCATATAATTTTTTCTTGGTGTTATTTAGTGAAAACAAAAAGTATAGCAGCGATGAAAAATGAGGCCCAGTTTTCAAGGAAAAAGCAGTAGATTCTACGTGTTTTTGAGCATTTCGTGAGATATAGAATAAAGTACTAACCGAGGCATATTCAAATCCAGCAGTACGTATTGTATCTTATGTCTATTATGTAATATCTTGGCCATCTTTGAAATGTGCTTGTGCCTTAGACTCACACACTTAAAATATAAAATATAGTCGGCTTTCACATTTAATGTTTGTTGGATTTGTTGTAAGTTTGTCAAAAGGATGCATTGTTTAACCTAATTCAACTTGTTATTGCTTATAACCGCTATTTATATCAATAGAGTACTAATTCCAAAGAAGTACAGAAAATTGAGCAACACGTTATATGATGCATACAACCAGGTGATCTTAACTGTAACTTGAAAGTTGCTCTAATGATTCCTTATTTGGATCTTCCCTGCAATAACAATAAAACACAGTTAGCAATTTATAATATGTGTAACGTGGTCTCGTAATTCACACGAGATTGTATTGGCCATTAAAATCAAATCTGCTGATTCTTTAAACCAATTGAATACGATAAAAAAGGGAGATAAAAGAAGAATCCCCTTTTCCTTTTTTTTTTTCGTTATCAATAAACAGTTTTCTATCTAATCTACTAATAGGAAATGCCAATTTCTACTATATTCAATCAAAAGTATCAATCGATACAACAACAATGCGGGGAAAAAACTTTATCTCAATTTCCAAATGAAGTCATCATTGTTATCCTTCAAAAATTGTCAATTCCTGACATTTTAACAATGTCTTTGATCCTCAATTACAGATTGAGAACTCTCACAAGAAAAGTACTCATTGAAAAACTTTTAGACAGTAGCAAGTGTCATTTAAGGCTTTGTTTTGATCAAGAAAGTCGCTGGCGATTCACTGTGGATTTCAAGTTAACAAAAGCTACAAATACAAGGTTAGCATTTACTCCTGTAAAGCCAGTCAGTGTAAGAATGTATACTTCCAAACTTCTTCGTAAACCCATCTTGTACAAGGCTTGTTTAGTTGGGCCTGATTTTGTTGAGGCTAATGATACCTTGTTGGTACATAATCTCATCAAATCATCCTTGTCTATGGATATTAAAGACGTCGGATTACATCAACAACATTACAATTCCAAGCAACAACGAGTCTTTTTAGCCTACGATATAACTAAAACACCACAAGATGTAATTAAGGAAAGACCAGGTGAACGTTGGGTAGAACCTTTGGGGTTTGAATGCTCTTTTGATTTTTTAGCACAACCAAAAAAGATGATGCAGCGAGTATTTGATACACTTCATAACAAACCTGCTCGCAGACAAATTGATGACAAGTTGTTCACCACAAGCTCACGATTACCAGCTAATTCACAACAAAATGCAGTTGCTGAAACTGGGGGTTGGTGGCAGCAAAAATACCATTATATGTCGCCCGTGGAAAAATCTATGCGAGCTCAAATGATGCCAATCATCGGTGGTCTCACAGCATCAACTTTGGATACACCTAGCTTTCCCACCCGCTCATAATAGTTTATGTAAAATATTTACTCACATATACCTTTACCTTTAATTTCTATTATTTTACTAACTGCTGTACATATTTTTCATTTTAATAAAATAATTACCTTACATAAAAATTTCATTTAATGACAAATCTCGTTTCTATTGGTTGGGAAAGTCTTTATCAGTATAAGCAACATGTGCACTTTATTGTGTTACTTTGGAATAATGGAATTATAAAACGGGCAAGCTTGTGGATGTTCTGGGATTGGAAAAAGTCTATATGAAAGGATCGCTCTTGCTGTTTTTCATTTCGACCAGGACATGGATCGACATTTAGTTGCCCCCTACTTCTTTGATGTGATATGATCTCCGATGCAAATACTGTATGTTTCTGATCTACTGATAAACTGAAGTAATGGTATTGTTCAATATGTTTTTACATGAAAAATTAGTTTCACGAAACAAGTATCTGTATGTATAGTAGTGTCTCCTCAGCTCAAAGCGCAAAGCTGAACCGTATAAACATGTAATAATATAAATCTGTCATATTTTTTTCATATCAGACCAGCACTAAAGATGTATTTCATTATTTTTGTATACTTAATGTGGTACAGGAAAGTATTTTTTACAAAGTCCTGTTGTTGTATAAGTTTATCCTTAACTAAAAAGACATGAATATGAACTGATATATGGTCAAAAAATCTGCATAGTTATTTATATCCCAGACCAGTAAGTCTTTAGGAAGCAATTGCACAAGTAGTTTCTTTTATATACAAACACTTAAAGGGAAAGAAGCTATGGGATCATCATCAAATACTCGGGTCACACAAAATATATTTGCTAAAATGTGATGTGTTAAAATATTAAAAACTTTTATAAATGTATAATACAGCTAAAATATAAAACGAATGATATCAGAATATCAAAAAGAATCAAACTAATGAAAGTTTACTTTACATTTAACCTAGAAAAATGTACAGCAGCATCAACTAAATTACTTTTTGTGCCAAGGTGTTACCAAAGGCCTGCTGCTGGCACACAATGGCTAGTAGTAACAGTAAAGTAGTGTATTCACCCCTCTTTCTCTTTCTCTTTCTCTCTTTTTTTTTTACAACTATTATCCACTCCTTTTTCATCTCTTTTCCTCTTTCTTCTACTTTCTTTGTACCTTATTTTCCCTCTTTTATTAGTTTATAAATTATGAGTAATAGAAATACTAGATATACTATTAGTAGAGACCGTATGTCCGACCTTCGAGTAAGAATAAATTCTTATAAATGCAATTCTTACGTTAACATTTATAAAACCATAGGGTGGTTCAGACAGGTATAAATATGCTGTTAACTTGCACTGCAATTCCTTGAGATAACATTAAATCTAATTTTAAACTATATACAGTACTGATGCCTTTGGACCAGCAAGAACACCAGGCAGTAATGGCAATCAAAGATACCAAGAAACTACCACCACTTATGAATCCAGACCTTCAACTTATGAGATGGAAGAAAGAAATCATACTCAAAATGTTGTTGCATCTGCAGCTCAGACCGATATTTCAACCATGGAAGGTTTTTTAGCAGAGGTAAGGGGATTTTTATAAACTATATAAAAAAAGGAGAAGTTTAGGGGAACACAAAATAGAGCAAAATTTTCATATATAAAATAGGTGGACGATATCTCATCCTCGATCAAAAACATTAATCGTAATATTGACCTCATCAGTGATTTACATGATTCATCTCTTGTCAGTATCAATGAACAGCAATGGAAACAAAATTCAAGACAACTCTCTCAATTCGTTGAAGATACTTCAAACATGAATAATAGCATTAAAAATAGAATTAAAGCTCTTGAGTCTAGTAATGCAAGACACCCCAAAAATTCTGATTTGAATATTAGAAGGGCTCAGGTACATGACAAAAAACTAGTTTTTTCTTTATTTTCACATGCTTATATTATCTACAATAGGTTTCTAGAGTTAAAAAGGAATTCATCACTTGTATTCAAAGATATAAAGATGTCGAGGGAACATTTAATCAAAAATATAGACAACGTGTTGAAAGACAAATTAGAATTGGTGTGTAAATACAAATATAATCTTTCATTATTATGGCACTAATCTATAAAATAGTTAATCAAGATGTAACTGCTGAAGAAGTAGATGCTATTATTGATTCAGATCAGCAAAATCAAATTTTTGCACAAAGTGTAATACACTAAAAAAAAACATGTCTAGATAATTATATTAACTGTTATATCGCATTGCAGTTGATGCAAAATAGTAGATCAGGCCAAGCCAAGGCCGTATTATCCGAAGTTCAAACAAGACATGATGATATTAAACGTATTCAAAAGACTATTTTGGTAATTAAAGCAGTGAATGGAGTTGTATAGTACCAATTAACCGTTTTTTTTTCTGGTAGGAACTTGCTCAATTGTTTGAAGATATGCAAATGATGGTAGAAGAACAAGGACAAGTCTTTGATCAAATCGAACATAATGCTGAGAATACACAAACTGACATTGAACAAGGCGTGAAGCATGTTGATAGAGCAATCATTCTTGCTAGATCAACACGTGCTGTAAGTTCTTTTTTTTCTGTTAAAGGTTAAGATGGATTATAAAGTAACACCATATATTTTGTGCATGTAGAAAAAATGGTGCTGTTTCTTCATTACTATCATCCTTGCTGTAGTCATTGCAATTCTTGTTTGGTGGTTCGGTTTCGGTCACCCTGTAAGTTGAACCAATATATACAATTTATTCTATTTTAACTCCGAATTTACTTTAAAGGGTGTTGGTGGCAATAACGATAACGATAACAACAACAGCAACTAATCAAAGCAATGTTTACACCACTCAGTAATATTATAATTTAACAATACTAACCTATTTAATATGTAACTTTCCAATTTCTCTTATTTTTACTTTTTATTATTATAATATATTATATCTTAAACAACGCTTTCATTATCTTAAAACAAACATTATCGTCTGAATGTTTATCATATTCGGGTTGTTTTTAAATTTACCTTCTCTCTTATTTTTTACAAATGGTTTTTGACAAGACAACCAGACTTGGACTAGCATTTATTACGAGTGCTTATCGACGAACAGCAGGGTTTCATCGCGGGAACATTTAGTAAGATGGAGCTCACCTGGTCTGCTTAATCCCTTGAGACTTGTTGGACTCTCCCAGTATCGACGAATGCCCGTTCAAATTTATTTGAACCGCTGTCCATGGATTAATATTGTCTATTACAACTGTGATTCAAGATCCTTTTCATCAAGCCCATAGGAAGTATAATACTAATTTTAAATAGTTTATATTATACACTAACTCCAGCTTCTTCTATTTACCAAGATTGTACCCCTCACTTCCCTTATTTGCTGCTTACAGAGTGGCTACCACCAGTAAGGGTAAGGACAAGACTTTTGTTTGGTTCAACCCGCCTATTTTATGGTGTAATCAAAATATACCGAAGGTGGACAGTCATCCATCTTGTGCACATGGTTTGCATCAACACTACTTACAGAATGTTTAAGTCTCTGATTTGAAGGCCTATCAAGATTCGTGAGGTCCAGTTTAAGGCAATACTATGTTCTTGTAATGCTTTTATGACTTGCGCAATTTATATTAAAATAAACTCAAATAGTTTTTTAATTGCTTATTTGAGGGAAAGATTCAAAATTGTAGTCGATTTACAATATTTGTTGATATTTGAAAATTAAGGTTGGGTACCTGAATCTGGGTTTTATTAGCATTTTTGACTTGAATCTGTACATTTTACGGGGATTTCACTTGAAATGAGAATAGATTTAGGATGATGTGAAAAACAGATTAATAGGAAATCAAATGATATTTAAATGAAATGAGAATGAGATGATGAGAAAAGGATTTGGACAAGAGAGTTTCAAGTATTATTTTAAGTGTTAGTCTAATCGAACTAACCTGTAATAATCTAAATCCCCCCAAGAAGAATTATGTCTGCTACAGCGATATTGTAAAGAAACTTCACACCATTTTCTTTAGAAGTATTAATATCCAAGCCAGAAATGCAGAGTATAAACTACTATGATGCTTTAGATATTTGCATCATCTTGACCTGCAAGATAAGTGTAATGAGTCAAACATTTCAGTTTCATTCATACAAAATCTTGCCTCATTCCTTATATAAATACTACAAGGAAAGCATCGCATAATCCCTTGTAGATTTATCTGCCTTGTTACACTCCCTTTGCTTTTATTTATTCACTAATAAATATCTAATTTACAAATAAGAACACCAAACTTCATCAACCCAGTGATCACCAATTTATAATAACAAGAATATTATCTATAAGCATATTATCCACCTTTGTTGTTAGTCCAAGATTACAGATAATTACACCATGTGCATCTTGTTATCTTTTTAGCCATCATGTTTAGTCTATACAATAACTCAGGCTATAGTGTGCAGACCACCTGGACACAACAAAATCATGTTGTGCAACACAGGTCGGCCATAGTGCAAATTTACCTGGTTCAACTGCTGATGCTAAACTAGCATCAAATTAGTTGTGTTGACACGCAATAAAGTAAGGCGTTTTATCGAGTACGATGTTGGCGTTCAATGTATTTCAGTTAAATTGAATAGATAGAGATATGGTCTATGCAGGTATCTATGAATGTGAGAGAGAGCTCAGATTTATGAACAAAAAAAAAAAAAAAAAAAAAAAAAAAAAGATCCAAATTGTGATGCTTCGTCGACCTGTACGAGATTTTTTTGTAGCGATACCTGGTGGCTCAAGTGCTCAAGTATAATTTAAGCATTTAATTGTAAAATGTATCGAATCAAG
This sequence comes from Mucor racemosus, assembly GCA_027405735.1. NCBI lineage: Eukaryota > Fungi > Mucoromycota > Mucoromycetes > Mucorales > Mucoraceae > Mucor > Mucor racemosus. The sequence goes on along the minus strand of JAPEHQ010000013.1, from coordinate 1,813,065 downwards.
ATGAAGTTGGTTGATTGATATAACGGATAATGAATACAATATCATTTATTGAATGGGTGAATGTAAATGTATAAAGTAAAGCTTACTTTTGAATGAAAGTACTAATTATTCTGATTAACATAAATAGATTTAAAAAGCATAATTAAGTGCAATCATTGCTACTAAATTGCATAATTTGATATGCGGAAAACTTGAAGCACTTATTCTTTTTTTTTTTTTTTTTTTTTGGCAATGCTACAAATCACCGTTCAATATGACTGAATATTAGGGGGCGTCAATCTCAAAATACTAAATTTATTCGTTTTATGATTGGCTTAAATAACCAATATACTGAAATACATCTACCACTTTTTGTAAGTAGATCCTAAAGTATATTCGTTTATTCGTATTATGATTGGAGGACTTCAATATCCTTTACTTTTGTTGGCCAGTTTTTTTTTTTCAGAATCTACCAAACTTTGAAATTGACGCCCCCTATTAATGAATTAGAGGAAATACAACTGGTAAAAAATTGATACCCAACAATGTAGATCGAGGTCAAGATAGATAAAAGGTGCATTCATTGTATAGTGAAAATCGCAGTATTTTGATGGATAGAAATTACAAGACCAAGGTGTTGTGTTTGCCTCAGGATTTTTAAAAGGATTTAAAAGCATACTTCATCAAACTTATATAGATACTAAATACTCACCATATGCTATTATTAGTATCATCTTGTTTTTTATTTAATTGCTGTATTATTAAAAATCAAGCTTTTCATAGCTTACAACAATGCCAATGGGATGTTTCTGATTTTAAATTGACATTTATCATAAGGCGGGCTGATGAGACGTTTGATACTACTATAGATGAAATCAGTCAATTTAATTTATGGAATTTGAATGTAAATACCGAGGAATCCTTTGCAAGTATTTAAGTTGGTTCTGCCAAAGCATTGAATAAATTGGCTCGGAACAAAGTGGGCAAAAGGCGGCAATAGATTTCAGTGCTGGCCATGTTTATGTTTATAATATTGGAGAGGTAAGGATAAAACTCAATGTAAATCACCTCTAGAGCACTAATTATCAAGTAGGACTATATTACCATCAAATAAACTACCACACAATATTAACATGTATAAAGTATAAAGATTTACAGTAATAAGCTTGAATCAAGTGGGTACAGCATTGTAAATTCTTGAAAAAGTTCTCCAGTATTATAAAATCTCTTGTTTTTAAGACTTACAAGGCTTATAAGCGAAATATTAATTTAAAAAATTATTCTTGTCCAGATCATCAAGTTTGACATTTTTTAATTTTTTTTTTCTGAATTTGCAAATTAAGAGTTAATTATACTACCAATTATAAAAACAAAAAATATACACATATACAAAATTTAGCGCTCTATTTGCTCAATCAAAAATAACAAACATTTTTATTGCAAAATATTATATGAAAATCCTTTAACCAAAAAACCGTTTTTGGGACAAAAATGCTAATTTTCATTACTTGACATTTAATATTAAGCTTTTATAAAATGTGTATTAGTTATAGTTACAATTTTCTCTCACAATGTAGTATATTTAAACGTTGATTTTGGTATCAAAATTTGATTTTTCTGTTTTTTGATGAAATCATGAGTGTTGGTAAGGATAAAATGAGTCCCGAAAATGTCCGCTACAAAAACTGAATTTTCAGACCGTACATGGTTAAATATAAAAAAAGCTTAAAAAAAAAAACCGCTTTTTTATTTAAAACTTAGATATACCATAGTATAAAAGACTTAGCTGTTCAATCTTGCTATACTCAATCACGGCATTGCTCTACGGGATCGCTGATATGTCATTCTTAAACCGGATCATGTCAAATCCAAAAAAGTAAACAATAACAGATCCGGAACCGGAAGTTCCTTAATTAAATATTAACTATACAATGCTCCTAAAAGCATGGTATAGAAGCATGGTATAGAAGCATGATACAAAAGCATAATACGCCAGTGCGATATTCCAACATGATATACCAACATGACACATTACTATTAAATAACATCTAAACTACCTTATCACACCATTAATTCCCCAAATCAAATAGTATATAAACCCTATTAATTTCATTCCAATAAACGATATCTCTTTACTTGATTAAAATTTCTAATTTTATTTAACCTAAACATATTTTGATAAATCACTCGCTTTTGCAATTTTTTAATGAATGCATGATATGACAGACGGTTTTTCTAGTAGAAAAATGTATGTTTCTATTTCTATGATAGCAGATATTGCCTATTTTGTTTATTTTATGGGTTGATGTGTTGTAATGCTGCTTTTACAACATTGGCTGAAATGTGCAATTTAGGAGGGTTTTAATTGCGCTGGATAATGTAAAGCCTTGAAAATCCTTTTCTACGTGTGTTGTTTCTTTCTTTTTGCTTTCATATTCCAAGGATATATTCACCGTTTAATAAGGCATATCAGACTATCAAGCTGGTATACTTTTCTTGTATCAGAATACGCATTCTAACATAAGGGAATAATGTTTTTTTATATAGGTAGCAGTCGTTATATTATTAGGGACTGATATTTTCATTTACCCACATTCTAAGATCAAACATCATTATTTACTACAGTATTGTTGGACGTATTTCTTGATGATTACCAGATCAAATCGAAGGCAATGATATTTATATATACTCAATGAAAAGCTAGAACTGGCTACAAACCTACGAAATGTTCTAGAAAAGTGATAAAATTTCAAATGATATAGAAACAAAAATAAAATAAAAATAATCTGATGTCTTGTATCATAATTATAGTTTTGATCGTAGCTATACTTGAAAACAAATCTTTTTACAGCAAACAATTGTAAAATAACATAATAGTAAGTTTAAAGAAAGTCGATTTGTTTAAATTTTATGTGTGATAAAGTAACATCTGTAACCTTAGATTTGGCTTGCATATAAATTTAAGCAGTAAGTGTTATTTAAGTTTATGCTCGAGCAAAAATCATTTTTGCTCTAAGTATTATAGCTATAAACATATTTGCAAATGATGATAATCATAAATATATTGGTTCTTGCATGTATTGCTGCCCTACATCAACAACGTATTGAATTGTATTATTGTCTACATAATCTATATTAATGAAAGCAAATGTAATTTAAAACCCATTCCAGTAAAAAATGCAATGTAATTTTGAGAACGGCACAATGCTCATGTACAAACCAATTTGTGCCCATACGATCAGCTCATTATGCTTATGGTCAGATTTTATTATTATGTACAAATAGGAATAATGATATGCTTATGGGCAATTCTACTATTATGCACACATGGGATTAATGTCATGCATATAGACAGAATCTATAATTCTACACATACAGGCTTTCCGTTATGCTCGTGTGCAGTTTCTTTTGTTGTGCCTATGTGCATCTTGTTATCTTTTTAGCCATTATTTAGTGGGTGCAACAACTCATCAGGCTATAGTGTGCAGCTCACCTGGACACAACAAAATCACCTTGTGCAGCACAGGTCGGCGGTAGTGGCTTCTATATATAAATCCTTTAAATTTGTGATTTTATGGGCTTTTTTTGAATCTGGTTATATCATTTTATACTTCTCAAGTTAGATCCGTTATTAGCCTAATAATGCTTTATTAGGTTGTATTTATGTTTTACTTAAAATAAGCCTTTGAATAATTAATAGCAATATAGTCGAGCCTTAATTTTTGTATAAAATTTCGATACCTGCATTTTACAGCTGCTTGGAATATCTAAATAACCGCGTCCGGGCTGTCCGGTAATTTTTTCTAGAAATTTAAAGCTTGAAAATATCATGAGATGGCCGCTTCCGGAGGTTGTTCAGCTTTTTTTTTTTTTTGGAAGAGTGACCATTGGCAAAAATATAAATCATATACTATGTTATATGCCACCAACTACAGTATGATATGTTATCACCTTCTACAGTGTCAATACATCTTACAATCTATTGTCTACGACATGTATTGAAGCAAAAAGTCTTGATATCGGATATAAGAAACTCCTAGGGTATCAAGTTTAATCCAGTAATTACCAAGAACGCTTTGACCTCAATTATGACACCACATTGAAATGTCAAAAGAGTCTATATAAATAATCTTGCCATAATATTACACTTTTATTAACAATACATCCTTTGGATGTATTTATATACATTAATTATAACTATTACTAGGGTTTTACTATCTAAGAATATGATGTAAGTCAATGATCCACATTGATTTACTGTAACACTGATTATAGACTGTGACCTTGGATGTGAGACATAGGATGAGTATTGACATAACACACATTATTTCATCCCAGCAGTTAACCAATCAAGTAGCTATTAAATCAACATCCAAGCATATTTAGCGCAGTATTGAAGCAAGACAACTCGCAAGCTCTGCAAGAACGGTTAAATTATGATTGATCCATTTCAATCCATAGATTACTATCGAACAGATCTAATAGTTCAATAGTGCCCTAAATTACATCTCAGGATCTCAATGTCAAATCAATATAAAAGGCCATACTTTTATATCTAAATAAACGATATCTTGTTTTTATTATACAGTTGAAGAACTGATTAATTACTTATTCTTTTATAATTGTATTCTTTTTTAAGTACTGTTTAACAATCCTGAAAATATACGACATGCACTTATATTTTGGTAGTAGCCCTTTATTTTCGGGCAGATACCAGTGATACGTCGACGAAGAAAGATACATCGTCTTTGAAGACTTGAAAACTATCTGAAATTATCTGAAACCTACTTTTTTTTTAAAATTATAAAAAACCAGCAACAAAAATCATATCTCTGCAAATTACGAACCTAATAACTTTTAACTTTGCATAAGTGTAGGTATATAATAGACATCTTAGGCACAATTAATACCAAAGGATGAGTTCCACAACCTACTGTGTGTTGAGAAAATTATCGCTAAAGTGCACTTGTAGCTTACTGCGCACTTTTATTGTAAACGATTAAAATAAGATCTCTATGGATACTGATCCAAGTAAGTTATTGCTCTATATGGATATAGGTATCGTATAAATAGATGCTATAAGTATTTCATATATCAGCATCCATGGGCCATTTTGCATTCTGTAAGTTTGAATAGCAAGTTGGTTACCTGCTATTATTTACATCTACTAAAGTCGGTAAGCACACCAGTTCTCGCCGAATACGGATCAAAATGAGCTCTCGTTGCAGTGGTAGGAGGTATGTCTAGCATTGACCCACAGAATTTCAAAAAATTTTGCCTTCCCGAGCTGCGCCGAGAATGCGGAAACGAGAACGCGTACTCTTTTAAACTTTTCTGTATGAGCTGCTTCAGATACTCTTTGAAAAATTTTATAAAATCAAATAATGGTTTGAAATAAAATTTTGAAGTTGCACATAATGCGCAGTAAATATACAAATAATATATTTTGATTTCATTAGCCAACAGCTGTTTTTGAAGGAGTTTAGCACAGGTCTCGAAATGAAACCTTTCTTTCTCTGCCTAAGAAAAAATAAAGCAATCGGAAAAATGCTCTTAATCAATGAATTTTGATCCAAATGAGCTGAAATTTTCGAAATATATATTACAGCTGTAACAATATCCAGAATCAAAACTTTAGCATCATATTGTTTGCTGGTGAAAATGTAAAAATCAATCGCCCACTCGTAAAAGTGGGGTTTGAGACATATTATGTAGCAGACCGTTCTAAATTAGAAATGGCGCTAAATCAGCCAAAACCAGTATATATTGCAATGACAGGTACCAAAATTAATAAGTAAACGTCCTCTTCATGTATAACCAAAGCTGTAGTGCAATGTAATTTACATTTATTTTCTCAAAAAATAAACGTCTGATTTCACCAATTAATTTAAATAACTGTAAACAAACAGATACTAGAGAAAAGACCAGAAAATCCTAAATCTTTGACTCTTGAATGAGTTGATTTATTAAATGACCCACAGTTGATAGTCAAAGAAATAGTAGACAACAACATCTTCTGGATACTTTTTAGATTGATTAAAGCAACTTGTAAGTTAGCAATTTTAAAATCTCATGATATCTGATATTTTGCATTTAGTTTTTTGTTCAACAAATTATGTGTTTCGAAAGTATAGCAACTCCAAGTTTAATAAAAAAAATGAAAGCTTCAAGGAATTATGGCAGACATTTTACAAGGAAAGAAAAATATTTGCTGCACTTCATAATATTTTTATTAACATTTTTATTTAGTTTTTCATATAAACGGTAAAATATATCATTTACAATTTTAATAGAAAGAATATAAAAGATTCTTGAATATTTAGTAAAGCATCTTCCATCCTCCACTAGAAGAGCATAAAACATAATTTGTTTCCTGGAGGTAAAAATGACAAACAACGGAGATTAATAACCTTATTTAGTATGTTCCAATGTACATCGAGCCAAATGAATCAGCTCGGGAAAGTAAAGAAAAAATTGCAACATGCGATGAATAATCATATTATTGAAGAGAACTTTAATTTTTAGGGTTTTGAATCATGTATGTGTGTGAGCGTGAATGTGTGTAAAGTGAGAAAATGTAAGTGTATAATGTGTACAATAAATAAAAGAAAAATCAATCAATTGGTATCAATAATCATATCAGAAGCAGAAGGTGTATAATCTTCAATTTCACCGATATCAAAATCATGTACTTCCATGACAGTTTTCCCTTCATCCGAACTTGATGACCGTTTACGTTGCATCAATACAACAGCTTTTGTATCTGAGAATTGAATTTTCCAAACGGTTTTTGCTGGTTGTGTAAAGTTACGAATCAAACGGCCTTGCTTGATATCCCAAAGTTTGATTCTACCATCATTTCCAGCACTAACCATACGACGATCATCAAATTGTAAACATGTTACTGAATTATCATGAGCTGAAATTTGTTGAATACATTCATAATGTTGAAGGTCCCATACACGTAAACATCCATCAGACCCACCACTCACTAATGTAGATCCAGATAATTGAAGTTGTCCAACAAGCGATGTATGTCCATGTAAGGTAGCTAAACATTGCCCAGTTTCAGCTGACCACACTCGAATATTGGAATCCAAGGAACCTGTAATAATTTTATGTCCATCAAATGCAATAGCATAGATTTGAGTATAATGACCAGTAAGTACATGAAGACATCTTCCAGTTCGCAAATCCCAAACTCTTGCTGTTGAATCATAAGAACCAGACACTACAATGTTGCCACTAATTTCCATACAACGAACACTAGCTTGATGTCCTAACAATACATGTAAAAGTACACCTCGTTGAATATCCCAAACTCGCATGGTTGTATCTCTTGATCCGGTAACAGCTATTCTTTTATCTTTCATCTTGAGGCAACGTACAGTAGAGTTATGGCCACGCAACGTATGACGTAGTTCACCAGTATTTAGATTCCATACACGAACATCCCTGTTCCGATTTCCACAAACAACGTTTAATAAATGTAAAGCATATTTAATGAAAACAAAAACTTACCTATCACAACCTCCAGTGACTAAAGTACGTTCAGGATCATGCTTTTCACCACCTTTGAATTGTAAAGCCCATACACCACCTTCATGGCCCTCCAATGTCCGCACCTTCTCGGCGGTGTTTGTATCGAAAACTTCAATTCTATGATTATCACAACCAACAACAATGTATTTTTCATCATATTGTAAAGAAGTAACTAAACCATCACCAAAGCCATCTTCTACGATTTTGACCTTTCCCCCATGAGCCCATGCAGCAGCAATATTGTATTTTCTTTTAAAATATTCTCTGTAAGAGAAATTTCGGCGTTGACTCGGTGGTTCCAATAGTTCTCCGCCGCATATACTTGAATTACGTCTACGATACTGATGCTTCATACAAAGAGATTTCCAAGTAGCTTCATCTTTTAACAGCGAGTTCCATAGAGTAGAAACAGTAGCAGCTCTTGCTAATGTCTTTGGATCGTCAATAAAAGTTAGAATATGTAAAGAGATTTCAATAGGTAATTCTTTAAGGAAATCGATCTTTAATCGTGGAGCAATTAGATTGTTGAGATAAGTCAGCTGAGAATTATCACAGCTATTTATAATTTCGTACAGTAAAAATTGTTTTTGTTGTGGTGGGAGTTGTTGAAATGATTGCTTTAAATGTCTAAGATGACTTAATTGATCTTCATTGAATGAGAATTCATTGGATAGTGAAGAAGATGAGTGTTGTGATGTTTTTAGTCTTTGAGATGGTCTATTATTGCTTGATAATGTTGGCAGCGGAGTACTACTACTGTGTGAAGAAGAACTATTGGTAAAATTGAAATTAGGTGGCGTTGCAGGTGGGGAAATATCATCTGGTGAGCAAATGTCCATATTGTGAAAGTACATTTAAAAGAGTATAAAGAAAATGAAGAAGAAAGAAAAGAGGAAGAAAAAAAGATAAATAAATAAAAATAAAAAAAAACAAAAAAAAAAAAAAGAGGAAAAGATTGGTTGGGTTGGTTTAAATGGGTTCCAAGTAGCTAAATGGTGATTGTAAATTGTGATGTGTAGATGTGTGTGATGTATGTATGTGTGGTGATTGAAATAAGCCACATTACACATGTATTGGTTTATATTTAATAGCAAAAAAACTCCTTTAAATATTCTATGCTTCAAAAGGAAATTATAAATCAAATGTAGACCATCATTAAGGATTTTAGGTGTGTGGTGTGTATGATGTACAAGATGTCTTTCTGATAAAAGATCAGAAAAAATGAGCTCTAACTCCTTAATTTTTCTTTCTTTCTTTCACTTTCTTTATCCTTTATTACTAAATCATGCCAAATCATCATCTGAATCCTCCCTTCTTTATTCAAGGTAATTCCACTATATTTGGGAATAAGCATTGGTTAATGCGTGAAACCTATTCTAACTCCGTATTGTCTTATTAAGATGAATCGCAATCGTCTGTATTTATTGTAGATGATGATTGTAGTACATTGAGTTACCAATCAACCGAAACAAACGAATCAACTTATTTATCACCAAATGATATTACAGGCAAATATAGATCAATTGAATCAGAGGGATCAATGAATAGCGCAGAAAGAATGTCGAGTTGTAGTAAATGTTGGTATCTTTTTCATCTGCTGCTACTCTAATCTATATATTAAATAATCTACGTAGTACCTTCTGATCATATCCATCCCGAATCTGAATTAGATGCTACGTTTTGGTCTACTTTAAATACAAGATCAAAATATTATTTGCCAATTCTTCAATGGATGCCATTGTACACAAAACAAGATTTCTCTCAAGATATTTTATCCGGATTATCACTATCTGCTTTATTTATTCCTCAAGCATTGTCCTATGCAACTGCACTTTGCAGAATCCCTGCCATTCATGGCTTATATACCGTATCTGTTACCACTTTTGTATATGCATGTTTAGGCATGTCTCCGTACGTATAGCATATATTTACATAACGTATTTAACATTAATACATGATTATTTAGTCAACTATCAGTAGGCCCTGAAGCTACTGTTTCATTAATTGTTGGATCAGGTCTAGCTCATCAACAATCATATGCAAGACATCCATTTGACCCGGAAGCAGCAGCTGCAATAGCTAGTTTAACTGCATTCTTTGTTGGTCTATTTACATTAGCATTAGGACTGTTACGTTTTGGTTTTCTCGATAGTCTTATGAGCCGTGCTCTTTTGCGAGGCTTTATCACCGCAGTTGGGGTAGTAGTTCTCGTACAACAATCAATCTTATTATTAGGTTTAGATGATTTAGCTATACAAGTAGGGTTGACGCCAGATTCAACCACCATACAGCGTCTCCTATTTTTAGTCTCTTACGTTGGTTATTCCGACCCTCTCACTTCGGTATTCTCGGCTGCAGTATTGTTCATTTTATTCACTATGCCTCTTTTAAAAAAGAAATACGCTGTCATTAGTAGATTACCTGAGGTGCTTTTGGTCGTTATTTCAAGTATCATTGTTTGTAAGTTCAACAGATTTGATAAAGCCGGATTAGATGTTCTGGGCCAAGTAGGTGAATCCAATAGCAATCTTAATTTACCTTTACCGATACCAAGTATGCCCACTTTACCTGATCATGCTGATATTAAAGCTATAATTGTCAATGCTGCCATTATAACTATTATTGGGTTCGTTGAATCAATTGCAGCTGCTAAATCATTTGCTAGAAGACATAACCATTTCGTCAGCGCTAATCGCGAATTGGTAGCATTAGGCATTGGTAATGTTATTGGAGGCTTTTTCGGGTCATTTCCTGCTTTTGGATCTGTAAGTAATTAATTCGCACAAGGATATAATTAAATATGGTTAAAAAGATAGATAAGATTGTAAAAAAGGGGGATGTTATTGTATTTAAGGGGAAATTTCTAACTTCTGTAAAATTTGCTAGTTTCCTAGAAGTAAGGTGCATGAATCAGTCAAGCCAAAAACACAAATGTCTGGTTTACTATCAGGTGTCACTTGCTTAATTGTCACTGGATTCTTTCTACCTCAGTTATTTTACTTACCAACTGCAACCTTAAGTAGTATCATCTTCATGGCTGTTTTAGCCTTATTACGAGAACTTCCGCATGATTTGAAGTTTATGTGGCAAGTCCGTGCATGGAAAGATGTTGCATTAATGTCAACCACTTTTTTTACCACCATGTTTTTTTCTTTAGAAGTAGGTACAGCTATAGCCGTTATGTTTAGCCTAATCATCACTGTTAAACAATCAAGTTACCCTCGCATCACTATATTGGGTCGAGTAAAAGAAACATCATATGAATTCAAACCAATTCATGACTCTAAAGAGAAAGTAGAGCATCTCAAAGATGTATTGATAGTCAGAATTGAAGAACCCTTATACTTTGCAAACACGGGTATATGTAGAAAGTATTTTAATTAATGATGAAATGGCGGCTGATATCATATATTCTAGGTCAGTTAAAAGATAGGCTTCGAAGGCTTGAACAATTTGGTGACATGGCTGTACATCCATCAGAGCAACCTAGAAGAAATCATCTTGCATTTATTGTATTGGATATAGGTGGCATGGAATTTATTGACGCAAGGTAAAATAGATATTTTAAAAGTATAGATAACCGTTCCTAATGCCGCATGTGATGAACAGTGCTGTGCAGATTCTGTATGAGATCATTGAATCTTATCACGAGCAAAGAGTTCAGGTATTACTAGTTAATGGACATCCGAATGCAATGCCTCTGATCAGCCGTGCCGGCATTCTGGATCTAATTGGATCTAATCATTTATTTGAAAATGTATCTGATGCAATTCAATCTATAGAGCAAGATATTCAATATATATCCTTTCCCAATAGCCATATTTTAGGAGAGGGTAGCTCATCATATTCTTGAATTTAGTTTAGACATAATATATTTCTATTCACAAAAACACTTTATTACATCGTATCAAATAAATTACAAACATAGCATATTTATACAAACATAGATTATTTATAAATCTAGATTCATTTGATTCAAAGAAAACCCACTCACTCCCCCTTCTTCTCATTCTTCGATTCCATGTATGAATCATAAGGGTTTAATTACTCCTTCATACACTTGTGTATATAAAAGACAACTTCAGGTTTCGGCGTATCATTTTGTTGCTATAGATCCTGTACTGTAATATAAATGTATTTGATATATGTCTGCATAAATTATCAAAGTTAACTGTGCTCTATTAAATGAAAAAACCCCCTCCCCTTTATTATAGTGTGTATACATGACTGTGAAAGAATTCTGATTAACAGCAAGCTGCATACGCAGACACACTTGTGGCCCTCAAAGGGTTCAAACCTGTACTGACTCGATATTTTTAGAGTACTCCACGTACGTGAATTCAAGATATTAACGAAACGTTGTATACATATATATGGTCTCTAATACTTCTGCAATTTACGTGCTCATGAATTATGATCTGCACAAAAGTTGTGTTAATTTAAATCGATATGCCTTTTTATAAAATTACATAAAAAAAAATTGGTTTTAAAATTGAAACTTGCCATTTTTTTTATGGTGGTTCGTTACAAAAAAGTTGAGTACATACCTGAAATACTAGGAAATATGAATTTATTAAATGTAATATATAGGCTATCTGTTTCTAAATTTATTTTATACCCTATAAAAGACACAAAAACGTAAAATTAAGCACTTTTCTCTTAAAAACTGGATGCGATTTTTGATCCCTGCTTTATTTATTTTTTTCACTAAATAATATCAGGAAAAAATTATATGCCAATGTACCTGAGATGTTCAAATTTAATCTAAAAATAAGTATACAAAAATATCTTATGTTTTGCAGTTGGTGTTAATTTTTCAGTGCTAGTGTTTCAGATTTTTACAGGTATTTCGCTGCTAAAATTAAAAACTTCAAGCTCCCATATCTCTGCAAAAAATTAAGCAGTACTGACACTTTTTAATAATGAAACTTGCTTGTTTTAAAGTGCCCTATAACATATTTTAATATAAAAATATTCCGAACACCTTTATTTTTTTTCATATTTTTGACATTTTTGTGGTAGATTCCAAAATATTCGTTAAACTGAGCAGTATTTCTTTTATATGTATGCCATTGACCTCATTAGGCTCTACCGGGCCCATTTTAGTTTTTCCCAAAATATTAATTTTTCGTAGAGATACCCTCAAAAAAGTGGACAAAGGAATACTTTTATTTCTAGCTTCCATTTTTCCCTTATATACCCTCATCCCAAATTCTGAATTTGAAAAAAAATTGACAAAAACCTTGTTTTCTCGGCGAAAAATGTAGCTAGAAGGTTCAACAATAGCTCAATCGATAGCTAAATTTTTTGTACATTATTTTTAATATTTATATTTAAAATATGCTTATAAAAATTAATATGTATCTTCAAAAAACCTCTAAAATTTCAATTGCATTTTACGTACAATTTAATGTGAAGCATTTACCTGAATTTTATTTAGATGAATGCAAAGTCCAAAACTGTATAAAAAACATTTAATACACTAGATCTATTTACTATGCAGTTCATGAGCTATTAAAAGGTTTTATTTTTTTTGATCATTTTCGATCGATTTCACAAATGAATTTTAGAACCCCGTTACAATAAGTTTTAAGTTGGGATATGAACTATTATTTTGATTATTCCGACAAAAAATCAATATTTTTTGCTGAAACAAAAAATGTAGAGTAGTTTTGAGTTGGATTTATCTTGTGGTTATTGTAAAGAATCAATACCTCAAATTTGATGCTTAATTTTGGCAACCAATTTTAAGTCAGTGTTAGACCGATATTAGGTCAGTGCTGTTGTGTCCACAAGTCTGTGTACACTCCTTGATTACGATTATGACACAGTTTGATATGATACACTACGGCCAAACTATATGCTTCCCATGGGCATAATGATCTGCACAGATGGGCAGAATAAAATTTTTTGTGCCGATCAGGCAGCCCAAATGAGCAGAGCAATGAGATCAAGGTTTTTTAGTCAGTTTACTAAAGTATATCAATCATAATATAATTGATAATAAAGATAATTTGAATGGTTTAAAGCAGATGTGAGTTAACCTGATTCAACAGAATTACCTTATTGACGAGATATATCAATTTAAAATTTGAGGTTTGAAAGAGTGCTGCCCATGTTCTTCTTTCGGAGACCAAATGAGAACAACAACAACAGCCTGTTTGGCAACACTAAAAGTGTTTATGCTTTTGTAAATTTCTGTTTGTAAGACATAAAATCAACTGATTTAGGATTATTTTTCTTTTTGATTCCTCATTCTTTCCTTCTTAGGTCTTTTATTTATGTAAAACTACAACAAAAACACCAATATTTTTTATAAACTGAAATCAAGAAGCAAGTACAATGTAATGATCTGTAATTTTGGACTAATAACACCAAAGGTGGATAATATGCTTATAGATATTATTCTTGTTATTATAAATAATTGGTGATTACTGGATTGATGAAGAAGGTTGATGTTCTTATTTGTAATTACATATTTACTAGTAAATAAATAAAAGCAAAGGGAGTGTAACAAGACATTATATAAATCTACAAGAGATCATGTAATGATTTCCTTGCAGTATTTATATAAAAAATGAGGCAAAGTTTTGCATAAATGAAACTGAAATGTTTGACTCATTACACGTACTCAGATAAAAGAAAAGAATACCAGATTGATAGTATTCTGATATGCCTTATCAAATGGTGAATATATCCTTGGAATATGAAAACAAAAAGAGAGAAACAACGCACGTAGAAAAGGATTTTCAAGGCTTTACATTATTCAGCGCAATGAAAACCTTGCTAAATTACTCATTTCAGCCAATGTAGTAAAAGCAGCATTACAACACATCAATCCATAGAATAAACAAAATAGGCAATATCTGCTATCATCATAGAAACATAAAATTTTCTACTAGAAAAGCCGTCTGTCATATCATACTGTACATTCATTAAAAAATTGCAAAAGCGAGCCCGTAGAGCAATGCCGTGATTGAGCATAGCAAGATTGAACAGCCAAGTCTTTTATACTATGATATATCTATGTTTTAAATAAAAAAGTGTTCTTTTCTCAATTTTTTTTACATTTAACCATGTATGGTCTGAAAATTCAGATTTTGTAGCGGACATTTTTGGGACTCATTTTATCCTTACCAACACTCATGATTTTGATCAAAAAATAGAAAAATCAAATTTTGATACCAAAATCAACATTTAAATATACTACATTGTGAGAGAAAATTGTAGCCATGACTAATACACATTTTATAAAAGCTTAATATTGAACGTTAAGTAATAAAAATTTGTACTTTTGCCCCAAAAACGGATTTTTGATTAAAGAATTTTCATGTAATATTTTGCAATGAAAATGTTTGTTATTTTTGATTGAGCAAATAGAGCCCTAAATGTTGTATATGTGTATATTTTTTGTTTTCATAATTGGTAGTATAATTAACTCTTGATTTGCAAATTCAGAAAAAAAAATTAAAAAATGTCAAACTTGATGATCTGGACAAGAATAATTTTCTAAATTAATATTTCGCTTATAAGCCTTTTAAGTCTTAAAAATAAGAGATTTTATAATACTGGAGAACTTTTTCAAGAATTTACAATGCTGTACCCACTTGATTCAAGCTTATTACTGTAAATCTTTATACATGTTAATATTGTGTGGTAGTTTATTTGATGGTCATATAGTCTTACTTTATAATTATTGCGTTAGAGGTAATTTACATTAAGTTTTAGTTTTACCTCTCCAATATTATAAATTATAAACAGAAACATGGCCAGTACTGGAACTCTGGAACCTATTGCCACCTTTTTACCCTCTTTGTCCCAAGCCAATTTATTCAATGCTTTACTAGAACCAACTTAAGTACTTGCAAAGGATTCCTTGGTATTTGCATTCAAATTCCATAAATTAAATTGACTGGTTCCACTTACAGTAGTATCAAACGTCTCATCAGTCCGCCTTATGATAAATGTCAATTTAAAATCAGAAACATCCCACCATTGGCATTGTTATAAGCTATGAAAAGCTTGATTTTTAATAATACAGCAATTAAATAAAAACAAGATGATACTAATAATAGCATAAGGCGAGTATTTAGTATCTAATAAGTAAATTTGATGAAGTACTGTTTACTTTTAAACCCTATTAAAAATTCTGAGGCAAACACAACACCTTGGTCCTGTAATCTCTATCCATCAAAATACTGTTGCGATTTCCACTATACAACGAATGCACCTCTTATCTATCTTGACCTCGATGTTGTACATTGGGTATCAGTTTTTCACCAGTTGTGTTTTCTCTGATTTATTAATACTTAGTCATATTAAACAATGATTTGTAGCATTGGCAAAAAAAAAGAATACATGCTTCAAGAGTTTTCTGCATATCAAATTATACATTTTAGTAGTAATGATTGCACTTAACTATGCTTTTTGAACCTATAGATGTTAATCAGAATAATTAGTACTTTCATTCAAAAGTAAGCTTTACTTTATACATTTACATTCACCCATTCAATACATGACATTGCATTTATTATCTGGTATGTCAGTCAACGAACCTCATCTTGATTCGCTACAACAGTTTTTGATAATTAAAGGTGTTGTATTCCACCTACTAGTATCATACATTATCACTTCTACAGTATCAATACATCTTACAATCTATTGACTACGACATGTATTGAAGTGCAAGCCTTGATATCGGATATAAGAAACTCCTAGCGTATCAAGTTTAATCCAGTAATTACCAAGAACGCTTTGACCTCAATTATGACACCACATTATCTTATCCCAGCAGTTAACCAATCAAGTAGTTATCAAATCAACATTCAAGCATATTTAGCGCAGCATTGAAACAAGACAACTCACAAGCTCTGCAAGAACGGTTAAATTATTATTGATCCATTTTAATCCATAGATTACTATCAAACAGATCTAATAGTTCAATAGTGCCCTAAATTACATCTCAGGATCTCAATGTCAAATCAATATAAAAGGCCATACTTTTACATCTAAATAAACGATATCTTGTTTTTATTATACAGTTGAAGAACTGATTAATTACTCATTCTTTTATAATTGTATTCTTTTTTAAGTACTATTTATCAATCCTGAAAATATACGACAAAAGGCCTAAATTACACTTGAGTTACCAGGTATCGCTACAAAAAAATCTTATACGTACAGATCAACGAAGCATTACAATTTGGATCACTTTTTTTGTGATTATATATATCTGAGCTCTCTCTCTCTCTCACATTCATAGATCTCTACATGAACTATATATCTCAATCTGTTCAATTTAACTGAAATACATTGAATCCCAACATCTTACTTGGTAAAACGCCTTACGTACTTTATTGTGAGTCAACACAACTAATTTGATGCTATCTTAGCATTAGCAGTTGATGTATCGGATAAATTTGGGATTAGACTACCCTTTTTAATAGTTTTTCATACCATAAATAAGCTAATAATGGATCGTAATTATAGATACGCTAATCAAGTATAATGAGTTAACTATAATAATGGGCGAACAAGTCGATGTAGCAATATAAACGAAATATTAAAATCAAATATAATAATAGCAATTGAATAAGCAAGAGATGATAAACCATGTGAGTTAACATAATTGAATTATTTCAAGCGCTTTGAACTGAATACGCCTTTACTTTTGGCCTATAAAAATTGATTTATGAATAAAATGAATTAAAAAGTAATGATTATGGTGTACCTGTGATAGTTGGTAATGGTATACAAAACAACATCTCGTTTCCCTCTTCTTGGCTGTTGGCCACTAAATAGATACAAATATTTTTTTAGAACTAAATAGACTAACATGAGTTTATTCATTTATTCAAATCAAGTCAATACTATGCATACTTTTATAATCACCAGTTTTTTTGCAGGTAGATATCAACTTTATTATACCAAAAAAGCATTGATTATAACGTAGATGATGGAACAAAATGACTAAGTCTTGGATGCTTTTTTTGTTCGAGAAAGATATTATAATGCGCCCTAATATTAACAGTTAATAATTTGTTTCCAAATAAACCATAGTGAAAAATGTACTAGTATGTAATGAGTCAAACATTTCAGTTTCATTTATGCAAAACTTTGCCTCATTTCTTATATAAATACTGCAAGGAAATCATTACATGATCTCTTGTAGATTTATATGATGTCTTGTTACACTCCCTTTGCTTTTATTTATTCACTAGTAAATATGTAATTTACAAATAAGAACATCAACCTTCATCAATCCAGTAATCACCAATTATTTATAATAACAAGAATAATATCTATAAGCATAATTATCCACCTTTGGTGTTATTAGTCCAAAATTACAGATCATTACATTGTACTTGCTTCTTGATTTCAGTTTATAAGAAATATTGGTGTTTTTGTTATAGTTTTAAACATAAATAAAAGACCTAAGAAGGAAAGAATGAGGAATCAAAAAGAAAAATAATCCTAAATCAGTTGATTTTATGTCTTACAAACAGAAATTTACAAAAGCATAAACACTTTTAGTGTTGCCAAACAGGCTGTTGTTGTTGTTCTCATTTGGTCTCCGAAAGAAGAACATGGGCAGCACTCTTTCAAACCTCAAATTTTAAATTGATATATCTCGTCAATAAGGTAATTCTGTTGAATCAGGTTAACTCACATCTGCTTTAAACCATTCAAATTATCTTTATTATCAATTATATTATGATTGATATACTTTAGTAAATTGACTAAAAAACCTTGATCCCATTGCTCTGCTCATTTGGGCTGCCTGATCGGCACAAAAATTTTTATTCTGCCCATCTGTGCAGATCATTATGCCCATGGGAAGCATATAGTTCGGCCGTAGTGCCAAGATTTTTAAAAGAGTTTAAAAGCATACTTTATCATCAAACTGACTTAGATGTTTAGTGCTGCTTACCATATGACATTAGTATTATCATGCTGTTTTTTATTTAATTGCTGTATTATTAGAAATCAAGCTTTTCATAATTTATAATAATGTTTCTGACTTTAGATTGACGTTCATCGTAAGGTGGACTGATGCTGCTGCGTTTGATACTACTGTAAGTGGAACCAGTCAATTTAATTTATGGAATTTGAATGCAAATACCAAGGAATCCTTTGCAAGTACTTAAGTTGGTTCTAGTAAAGCATTGAATAAATTGGCTTGGGACAAAGAGGGTAAAAAGGTGGCAATAGGTTCCAGAGTTCCAGTACTGGCCATGTTTCTGTTTATAATTTATAATATTGGAGAGGTAAAACTAAAACTTAATGTAAATTACCTCTAACGCAATAATTATAAAGTAAGACTATATGACCATCAAATAAACTACCACACAATATTAACATGTATAAAGATTTACAGTAATAAGCTTGAATCAAGTGGGTACAGCATTGTAAATTCTTGAAAAAGTTCTCCAGTATTATAAAATCTCTTATTTTTAAGACTTAAAAGGCTTATAAGCGAAATATTAATTTAGAAAATTATTCTTGTCCAGATCATCAAGTTTGACATTTTTTAATTTTTTTTTTCTGAATTTGCAAATCAAGAGTTAATTATACTACCAATTATGAAAACAAAAAATATACACATATACAACATTTAGGGCTCTATTTGCTCAATCAAAAATAACAAACATTTTCATTGCAAAATATTACATGAAAATTCTTTAATCAAAAATCCGTTTTTGGGGCAAAAGTACAAATTTTTATTACTTAACGTTCAATATTAAGCTTTTATAAAATGTGTATTAGTCATGGCTACAATTTTCTCTCACAATGTAGTATATTTAAATGTTGATTTTGGTATCAAAATTTGATTTTTCTATTTTTTGATCAAAATCATGAGTGTTGGTAAGGATAAAATGAGTCCCAAAAATGTCCGCTACAAAATCTGAATTTTCAGACCATACATGGTTAAATGTAAAAAAAATTGAGAAAAGAACACTTTTTTATTTAAAACATAGATATATCATAGTATAAAAGACTTGGCTGTTCAATCTTGCTATGCTCAATCACGGCATTGCTCTACGGGCTCGCTTTTGCAATTTTTTAATGAATGTACAGTATGATATGACAGACGGCTTTTCTAGTAGAAAATTTTATGTTTCTATGATGATAGCAGATATTGCCTATTTTGTTTATTCTATGGATTGATGTGTTGTAATGCTGCTTTTACTACATTGGCTGAAATGTGCAATTTAGCAAGGTCTTCATTGCGCTGAATAATGTAAAGCCTTGAAAATCCTTTTCTACGTGCGTTGTTTCTCTCTTTTTGTTTTCATATTCCAAGGATATATTCACCGTTTAATAAGGCATATCAGACTATCAAGCTGGTATGCTTTTCTTGTATCAGAATACGCATTCTAACATAAGGGAATAATGATTTTTATATATGTAGCAGTCATTATATTATTAGAGACTGATATTTTCATTTACCCACATTCTAAGATCAAACATCATTATTTACTACAGTATTGTTGGACGTATTTCTTGATGATTACCAGATCAAATCGAAGGCAATGATATTTATATCTACTCAATAAAAAGCTAGAACTGGCTACAAACCTACGAAATGTTCTAGAAAAGTGATGAAATTTCAAATGATATAGAAACAACAAAAAAAGAATAATCTGATGTCTTGTATCATAATTATAGTTTTGATCGTAGCTATACTTGAAAACAAATCTTTTTACAGCAAACAATTGTAAAATAACATAGTAAGAAGTTTAAAGAAAGTCGATTTGTTTAAATTTTATGTGTGATAAAGTAACATCTATCACCTTAGATTTGGCTTCTTGTATATAAATTTAAGCAATAAGTGTTATTTAAGTTTATGCTCGAGCAAAAACCATTGTTGCTGTTGTAAGTATTATAGCTGTTATAAACACATTTACAAATGATGATAATAGTCGTAAATATAATGTCTCTTGCATGTATTACTCTGTCACATCAACAACGTATTGAGTTGTACTGTTTATAATCTATATTTATAAAAACAAATGTAATTTAAAAACCCATTTCAGTAAAAAATGTAATGGAATTTTGAGAACGGCACGATGCTCATGTACAAACCAATTTGTGCCCATACAATCAGCTTATTATGCTTATGGTCAGATTTTATTATTACGGACAAATAGGAATAATGATATACTTATGGGCAATCCTACTACTATGCACATATGGGATTAATGTCATGCACATGGACAGAATCTATAATTCTGCACATACAGGCTTAGCGTTGTGCTCCTGTGCAGTTTCTTTTGTTGTGCCCATGTGCATCTTGTTATCTTTTTTTTAGCCGTATTCAGTGGGTACAACAGCTCAGGATATAGTGTGCAGCTCACCTGGGCACAACGAAATCTTCTTGTGCAGCACTGGTCGGTCGTAGTGATAAGTTTATATTGCTATGTATGGTTATGTTATAAAGCTCAGTTTGTACTGTATGTTTTGAGGAATGTGGAACTAACGTGGGCCATCTAAACTTGAGTGGGTATATGTATTACTGTATATATAAATAGAAGACTCATTTTAGACTAGTCATATAACTACATAGAGAATGTGAATATAAAAAAAATATTTCAAATTTATAATAAAGTTCTTTAGTTTTAGTGTGCTCTTTCATTTTATAACAGTTTTCCTTTATTTTTATTGAGTAATTTAGTACATATTTTAGCTTTGAGATTGATATAATCTCCTGGCATAACAAGTGCACTTGTATTTTGGTAGTAGCCCTTTATTTTTGGGCAGATACCAATGATACATAGACGAAGACAGATACGTCGTCTTTGAAGATTTGAAAACTATCTGAAATTATCTGAAACCTACTTTTTTTTTCACAACTATAAAAAACCGGCAACAAAAATCATATCTCTGCAAATTACGAACCTAATAACTTTTAACTTTGCATAAGTGTAGGTATATAATAGACATCTTGGGCACAATTAATACCAAAGGATGAGTTCCACGACCTACTGTATGTTGAGAAAATCGTCACTAATAAAGTGCAGTTATAGCTTACTGCACGCTTTTATCGTAAACCATTAAAATAAGATCTCTATGGATGCTGATCCAAGTAAGTTACCGCTCTATATGGATATAGATATCGTATAAATAGATACTATTATAAGTATTTCATATATCAGCACCCATGGGTCATTTTGCATTCGGTAAGTTTGAGCAGCAAGCTGGTTACCTGTTATTATTTACATCTACTAATGTCGGTAAGCACACCAGTTCTCGCCAAATACGGATCAAAATGAGCTCTCGTTGCAGTGGTAGGAGGTACTATGTCTAGTATTGACCCACAGAATCTCAAAAATGTTGGCCTTCCCGAGCTGCGGCGAGAATGAGAAAACGAGAACGCGTACTCTTTTGAACTTTTCTGTATGGGCTGCTTCAGATATTCTTTGAAAATTTTTATAAAATCAAATAATAATTTGAAATGAAATTTTGAAGTTGCACATAATGCGCAGTGAATATACAAATAATATATTTTGATTTGATTAGCCAACAGCTGTTTTTGAAGGAGTTTAGCACAGGTCTCGAAATGAAACCTTTCTTTCTCTGCCTAAGAAAAAATAAAGCAATCGGAAAAATGCTCTTAATCAATGAATTTTGATCCAAATGAGCTGAAATTTTCGAAATATATATTACAGCTGTAACAATATCCAGAATTAAAACTTTAGCATCATATTGTTTGCTGGTGAAAATTAAAAATCAATCGCCCACTCGTAAAAGTGGGGTTTGAGGCATATTATGTAGCAGACCGTTCTAAATTAGAAATGGCGCTAAATCAGCCAAAACCAGTATATATAGCGATGATAGGTATCAAAATTAATAAGTAAACGTCCTATTTATGTATAATTAAAGTTGTAGTGCAATGTAATTTATATATATATACTGTATATATATTATATATATATGTATATTTTCGAAAACTTTGGATATCCAGTAATTCCAGCAACTGTAGGTTTATTTAATTGGTTAAATTGACCTGTTATTTAACAATTATAGGTTTACAGTAATAATACCAAAACTTTTGAAACGCTTAATATTAATGTAAATTTAATAATGTAAAATTGTGTCTTTAATCTTGTGTACTATGGCTTCAAGATTGTTTAAGATTGGTAGACATATAAATGATTAAAAAGCACCGATATGATGAATGTTGGAGGATTTTTTTCTGAATTGCATCTCAAGATGCTTTGTTTTTCAATGTTGACAAATTTAGTCAATAATACATTCATTTAATACGAGGATTGCAGCTATATCCAACAATCGTTTGTGTTTCTGGATTAGTAATACACTGTATCATATTCATTGAATTAGGGGATAGTAATTGACCTATTTTTGGTTGAATTAGTGCTACTTGTATACTTGCATTCTCCTTTTTAAATATTTTAGTCAAAGATATTCTTAAGCTTCACATATGAATATATAATTTATAAACATTAATACAACTACCATAAACTTATTGCAATAAAAAATGTTGCGTTAATACTTGTAACTTGTAACTTGTAACTATTATTTTGGGATCTGACACAAGATTAAATCTTATTTTGTACTGTATTACAAGCACTGCAGTATCAGATTAAAAACCCTCCTTTCGAAACGGAAAATCTATGCCCGATAAGATAAGAAGCTTGAAAAAGAATAGAAAAGTTTTCTTCTTTGTTTGTTTCTTTTTTATATTTATTATCATGAAGCAATCGCCTGATTCTGAGGTTTTTAATTCAGCTAGACGATTGTCTCATAGAGATTCATTGTATACAGCAGCAAATGAAGCTTTACCTCCACCAGTTCACTTTGAATCACATCGTATTAGTGATGATCAGCTCAAAAACTGCTCAAATAAAAGAGTCCGAAAGTTTTATGAAGTAAATCTTAATAATATGAAACAATAGTATACAAAACTCTAAAATGATTTATAGCATCAAAATTCAATGATTTCACGATTTGTGCAAGTAGATCGAGTGGTGGATTCTTTACAAAAGGGTGAGGCTCCTTCATCAAACCATTATGGTAGTTTTCTAGGAGATGAAGAAAGAGGTTTTCAGGACGAAAATGGTAACACAATGACTCTGGATGTCGGGGCAGGAGAAAACCAGCCTCTTGTATCTAGCAGATCAAGCACACCCGAAATTGAATCTACAAAGTCTCCCATGTGGATTATTCAACTGGCTATTAACCTGTCATTCTTGGCCAACATTACATTATTCGTTACAAAAATCATATTGGCTTGGTACTCTGGATCGATGGCACTGTTGGCTTCAGCATTTGAGAGTTTCTTGGACATTGTTAGTAATGCTATTATTTTCTTTACTGTACGTATCATTCGCCAGAAAAATTACTACTCATACCCTGTTGGCAAATCTCGTATGGAACCATTAGGTATCATTGTGTTTGCAGTAATAATTACTACTTCATTTTCTCAAGTCTTGATAACTTCAGTTGAAAAGCTAACAACTGGTACTGCCCCTGAGCAAATTGATTTGAGCCTATCCGCTTTGATTATTTTGGGTGTTAATGTCGTAGTTAAAGCTGCTCTTTGGGCATGGTGTGCTTCTATCAAAGGTAGTTCCAGTGTGGAAGCATTGGCTTACGATCATGAAAATGATGTTGTGTTTACAATAGCAAGTACATTGTTCCCTCTTGTGGGTAATTATATGGAGTGGAATTGGTTGGATCCAGTTGGTGCTATTTTGCTCTCTATTTATATTATTTATGAGTGGATGGGCGTTTTGATTGAAAACATCAGGAGATTAACAGGCCAAGCAGCAAGTGCAGATGATTTAAAGCAATTAACTTACATGGCTTATAGATTCTCAAAGAAAATCACAGCTGTTGACACTGTAGGTTTACTGCTTATTGCTGATTTTATACATACAGTTTAATGCATTATTTACTTAGGTTCGTGCTTATACCATGGGTGAACGTCTTTTAGTGGAAGTTGATATCATCTTACCCCCAGATTGTCCCCTCAAAGAAGCTCACGATGTAGGAGAAGCTTTACAAGATGCACTAGAGTTGTTAGAAAACGTAGAAAGAGCATTTGTTCATTTAGATTATAATGCAGAGCATCCAATTGAACATAGAAGGGTTGTTGACGATGTTGGATTTAACACATAAATTATAGATAATATGCACTGAATTTTTCCCTTTTTTTTATTATTATTAATTAAATTTATTTGCTAATATACTTTTGACATTTCTTTTTTAATTGAGCTGCTGTTTGCTGGTATACATTGAGTTCCTTATCCCAAAACATAGCTTTATAATCATCACCATGCTTATTGATCAACTTTTGAATCCAATCTGTTTCAAATTCTGATTGATGCTTCTCACGATGGAAGGCATTAGCGGCTTGTTCTTCGAGAGCTCTAACAACATCGGTCTTTGCTTCAACAGGAGCAACTTCAGCATCCAAAATTTCGTCATGTGATTTCTCTTCACCAACAATAATACGCACAACATTGCCCTCATCATCACGTTGAATCAAACCTTCTCCAGGACCTAAAGTCTTTTTGATCTCTTCAATATCAGCATCCGTTAATTCTTTGAGTTCTTTGGGTTCTGTATCGTCTGTTGTTGCTGTTGGCTTTGCATCAGGCTTATTCTTTTCTTTACCACCAGTTTGTCCATTCAAAGAGGTTAACAAACCAAGCTTTTCATAACTATCAGAAACAAAATGTCAGATTTAATTAAAATAAAAGTTTGTTTTATATTTACTTTTGTCTTAATGTCAATTTTTTATCCCAATTAGCCTTGATGATAGCATTACCCTAAACCAAAATGTTAAAATGACATTTGATGGATAAAAGCGCAATTAAATTTACATGAATAGTAACTCTCTTTCTATGTCTATCAGCAGTACGTCTAGTGTTTTTGTTGGTGTTTTTAGCGGCTTTCTTTTGACGAACGGTACCCATGATTTATAAATGATATATTGAAATGTGTATTTGACAGGATCAAGAAGAAGAAATCAACAAAGAAAAAATATTTCATAGAGAAAAAGAAGTCTCGGCGTCGTGACCATTAATCACTTCAAATAAGCTCTTTGATGCCTTCAATTGACAGCAGGATTAAGCAGGTTACTGCAAATTAGATTGCTTGGATATATACAAGACTTATCTCTACTTGCGTATACAATTTCTTAGTATGTTCTATCTATAAAAAAGCATTGAATTGAAGCTCCAAACAATATACGATATGATTATTCAAGATCTTTCTACAATTCAAAATGCTAATGTCTTACAACAACATGTCATCTAAAATGGACAAGGCTGCAAAAACATATATTTAATGTAAATTACAGTAAATTAATTAAAAGAGACTGAGAATTTAGGAGTACCTAGTGTTAAATGATGCTTGATTTAATATATATATATATATATATATATATATATAAAAAGCCGTTATTATAGGCAAAATTGGACAAAATTGGGATTCCAAGGTTTTTTATGGAACAAAATGTTGATTGTAAGCATAGATCTTGCTATTTAACATGTTCTCGGCATATTCAAGTATATGTATGAATTATTTATTAGAGAAATAGTGTGAATTCAAAGTGTAAAACTATCAATATTATGAAAGTATTCTATCAACGGCGGAAATAACTTTATCTATGTTTGGTCTCGCATTAGGATCAGTATTTAACATCCACGATATCAAATCCTGGAGTGTTCTAGAGTAAATATCTTTTTTATGATTGGGGAAATAGAACTGTCTATTCAATACAGCGAGTGCCATTGTTCCTCCTTGTTGATTGATCGTCATTTCAAATGGTGATTCACCGTATGCCATGGAAAATAATGTACAGCCCAATGACCATACATCTACTTTCTCTGTTAAAATTGAATCTGTTTTAACGTCAAATAATTCAGGAGCTCTGTAAGGCATTGAACAATTCTCAGCAGCATCATCTTGCTGTTTCATTGCAGATCGTCTATCTGTAATTTCAACATGTGCTGGTCTTGCTGATCCGAAATCCATCAATATAGGCGTTTTTCCATCGTCTGATAGTAATACATTGCTAGATTTAAATACTTAAGTATGTAGAGGTAATTTCATAATGTGATTTATTCTTACGCAGGCTTGATATCGCGATGTGCCCATGGTATACTAACACCCGCTCTATTTTTATAAGATGTCAATACTTGAACACTTAGGCAAACATCTCTGAATAAGGTCAGGATTTGTCTCTCTGGAATAGTCTTTCCTTGTTGATTGCATTTGTCAATTAAATCTTGTATGTTACCCCTCTACTCTACAATGTTAGGTTATATGATATTTGCAGTGGTTATACTATTTACTTTATAAAAAGGCATAATAATGTATATTGTTTTGCTCCCATCTTCCTCTCTAATCATACACATATCCTATATTAAATATCTAATTAATAACTAAACAAAATACTAACATTATACACAAATTTTACTTCTATTTTGATAATATTTTTGTGTTGGAAACGGTTTGTAATAATTGCTTCTTTGATTGCATTTTCCGCAACTTCTTTTCCCATCTTACAGCGAATTGTTTTGATAGCATATAGCTGTTTATTATCATCTTGGGCTAGATAAACAAATGAAAACCCACTGAGAGTGTTTTTTTCAATGAATATTGAATATGAATATTTCACAATAAATAGTCAATTTACCCTTCTCCTAATAGTTTTGTAATTCTAAAGCTTCTACCATTTACTTTTATAACAGTATTCGGGAAGGTTTGTGCATTATTGTACGTATCTACAACAGAATCAACAACAGAGTTGATAGATCCCACCAAATTGGTAAAAAAAGACATATTCCTTTTATACCAAAAAAGTTATGAAGGATAGAAATTATAAAAATTAAAACAAATACTGTATTACACAACAAAAAAGCTGCACTCGGCTCTTGAAAAAAAACGAAAAATCATAGTATGTCGCATAATATAAATCTTTATAGGATTTTTAAGAACCAAAATAGTTGCAATTTAGTATGCAATATTATACCATAAAATGATCATTAAATTCTAAATTTTATCATGGTGTTTTCTGATTTTTATATTTATTTGCTTGAAAAGTTAAAAATGACAATTTATAATTTTAGGGAGTTTTATCACCATCGTTACCGCCCTCTTCTTCAAGCCATTTAGCATATCTTTCGAGGCGAAGTCTCTCTGCTTCTTCATCTTCTTCTGTTTGTTTTCCTCCACTCTTTTCATATTTGGTTTTACCGTCAAATACTTCAGCACTAATTTGTTTACCTCCAAAAAATCGTTTATCCATTAACTATAGCAATCAATTAAAAATTCAAAATATTATCATTAATAACCAAAAAGCTTACTGCAATACACGCATCTGCACTCTCCTTTTCCTTGAATCTCACAGAAATAATGCCTCCGGGTGATTTCTAGGTTAAAAATTTACATCAATGTTGGATACAATCACTTTACAATTACTTTTATCAACTTACATCGTATAAAATTACATTTGTCACCTCGCCTAATTTTTCGCATTCTTCTCTAACATCCTCCTTCAATTCTAATAATAATGTTGGATCTGTATCTAATTCCTCTTGTGTGTACATATTCTTCAAAATAACAATCTTTGAAAATTTCTCTTGCTTCTTTCCTTCTTCTTCCTCAACCCAATCAAACTTTCTTTGTAATTTTTGAATATTCTTTTTAGCTTTTAGTTTTCCAGTTGTTGATTTTTTCTTTTCTACTGGTTCTTTTTCCTTGAAAACCGCTTTTTGAACATTCAATTTGGTGGAACTATCCCCTGGTCTAAGTTCAGAATCATCTAATAAATCAACTGCCAGAGGAACCGACTCTTCTTTAAAGTAAGATACAAGAGCATCTCCTTTTGATACACCATTCTCATCACGATAAATTTTGATCTTGGGTTCTCCGGTTTCTAAATCTTCCATAATGACACCATATTTACTAAATGTATTCTTTAATTCTTCAACTGTGGCATCGGGTGGGATACCAGTAACATATACGGAAGTTACAGGCTTCTTTGTAGGCTCACGTTTTAACTTTTTCTGTTGTACATCGGAATCGCTTACATCGTATGTCGCAGCTCGCTTTTTTTTCTCTTTAGTTTTTACTTCAACAGTCTCTTCCACACCTTCAATTGCATATACAGAAGCTTGAGCTTGCATGAGTTTCTCATCATACTATCAAACACATTAATTAGATGTCATTATATGGTTTTTTATAATTGAAATTTACCATTGGAAACCACGCGCCCACATTTTCATCATATTCATATGAGACACCTTCTTCGCCAACATAGGACCATTTGCCTGTTTGTTCGTTCAATTTCATTCGAGGATCAGACGCAAAGTCTGTCTTGTTGGTTGACGCCATTGCAAAATTGTTGTTTTTGATAAGAGATGAAGTTTTGCTTACAGGATGGCCATTCCAATTCAATTTCCCGTGACTACTGTTGGTGTAAGAAAAGATCAATTTCCATTCCATTTGATAATAGGCATAGGAAATCAGTATATATAAATCAATGCAAACTGTTAATTAAT
Source organism: Mucor racemosus (assembly GCA_027405735.1). Taxonomy (NCBI): domain Eukaryota; kingdom Fungi; phylum Mucoromycota; class Mucoromycetes; order Mucorales; family Mucoraceae; genus Mucor; species Mucor racemosus. The sequence goes on along the minus strand of JAPEHQ010000013.1, from coordinate 1,784,008 downwards.
AAGACTATTATCTCATAAAGTTGATTTTTTGTGTTTAATGCAATATTGATGCAATATTGAGTACGTAAAACTCGATCAAGATAATAATGTGATCAGCTCCAGTTATGACATTTCCAAGACATTTTACCCTATAAAATTATTTAAAATGACAAAAAAAAAAAAAGCATAATATATCAAAAATGGTACTAGAAATTACGTTAGAGTAAGATTTATGAGGCTTCTTATAGTCATAACATTCAGGAAAGTTATCTAAACATTATATTTCACCTGATTTTTTTTAGACATTATGAACGGAGTTTAAAATACGAACACTTTTTGCTTGAATTATAGCCATTACCATCTACAAAAATTGCATTTATTGACAAAAAAAATAAACTTAAAGTGTCTTTATACTTGTAAAATTAATCTAAAAGGTTCAAAAAACGCATAAATTGTCGTTATATTCCTTAAAAAATTGCTGAAACATTCACAAAAATTTGCGGAGAATGAAAAGTTCAGAATATGTTTTTTCGCGATCCAAAAGCATGAACAAGATTAAAAGTAACTTAGATGCATGAGGGAAGTACATTTAAACATCTCAATCTAACTCAAGCATATCAGGCGGTTATTAAGCAGTATAAAATATAATTACACTAATAATCAGGCTATTTACTATTTTTTTTATTCTTTTTCTGTATAAAAAAAACTATATTTTAACAAATGTTTTATTAATCCTTTTCAACAATTCTTTGTAAATGATCGTCAATTTCTTCAGTAGATAATGTACGGAAGTCAGAATCATCTTTATGAACTACACCAACTTCGATTTCGGCTGCTTTGAAGTCTACTGCCAACACGGTAGATAATGTTGTGATAGCAAGCTACATAATCATATTAATATACTCACTCCACTTTATCCAATATTACATTTGCTTACCTCAATGGTATCTTCCATATTCAATTCAGGGTTCTTCTTCAATTTCTTTTCCAAATGATTCAAGGATTCTTGTTGTTTGGCACCGGCTGAAGTTGCTTTATAACCGACATAATATCCAGCAGGATCACACTTGTACAATTGAGGTCCTAATTCATCATCATAACCGATCAAAATCATTGCTATAAAATATAGAAAATAAATACGAAATCTCTCAACTTAGATGGCCAATATACTTACAAACACCATAGGGTCTCATAGCGGCTTGTTGTGTATAAACTTGATTGATGTTTGCAACACGCTTAGCAAGCATGTCAGTGGGAATTTCATAACCGTATTTGTAACGGAATTCGGCAGCTTCTTGACGAGCTCTTGTAACTTGAGAGCGAGCATCAGCTAAATTGTATAAAGATAATCAGTTTTATTCCATAAAATGTTGTTAGCAACGAAGTGCTTTTCTTTTGTCTATCAATAGTAATTAATGAAACATACCAATCATGCCGGTCATAACGCAACCAATCTTGGGGGTCAACTTGAAAACATGAGTGATAGTAGAGGGATCCAATAATTTATCCTTCATAATTTAAACAAATTAATTTGTTATTATCGAAATTATACCAATAAATGTATACTTACAGGTACTTTTCTTTGAGTAACAACTACAGATCCATCACGACCACGAACGCCAACGGAGGTAATACCACTGTTTGAAATGGCCTTAAAAGCATATTCTATAAGTTTTTGGCATGCAAATTAGGCACAATGCTTTTCCGGGTTTTAACATGATGATATTTACCAACTTGATATAATCTACCCTCAGGGGAGAAAATTGTAATGTGACGATCGTATCCTGCACCGCGACTCATATTGTAATAGCTTTATCGATAAATGAAATGAAAAGAGAAAGGATTTTGAAGGAAAGCACACTTTATAACTCAAGAAACAACTATCTAGAACGCGCGTTTCGATAAAGCTACACGCAACAGCTAATCGACGTCATCCGTAGTCTCTGTAGCTGTGTCAATGCTACAAAAAACAGGTTCGTTAATGCATTATTGGAACGTCAAAAATGCTAATAAATAACATTCATGCTTTGCATACTGTACACGCATTAAAATAGAGCAGTTTTATTCAATTTCTATTAATGATATTTACATTTGATGGTTACTTAAAATCGATTTTATTATTAATATTTCATCCAGGTATCATCATTGGAGCCACCAAGTTGCTCTTATATAGCTCCGCAATCGCTCAAATTTAATGCAAATTTGTTTCTTGTCAAAAAATCATAATATTTGATAGATTTATGTAGATTTTTGTAATATTTTTTTATCGTCTTGATGATGATTTTTGTGTTCTGCGACGTTTTGCATCTCTTGAATCATCAGATTCGCTTCCGCTGTCGCTTCCACTACTGCTACTGCCGCTACTACTACTGACACTGCAACTGCGACTTCTACTACTACTTAAACTACTGCTACGACTACGACTACGAGAGCTGCTACTTAAGCTACTATCACTATCGCTTCCAGATGATGAAGATCCACTCGAAGAAGAAGACGATGAATAAGATCTACTAGAAGAATTAGACATTTAATATTTACAATTAGTTTGCTTTTATACCTTGATCTCTTTTTATTCTTTGATCTCTCTTTTTCTTTACGTTTCAATATCTCGTCGGCTAAACCGCGTTTATCTTGAAGTTCTTTAGGCAATTCAGGTTGATACAACTTGATGGGTTTCTTCAATTGCTGTGTACGAGTGGGTCTCACTTTATAACTTCTATCTTTTTTACATTCATAAGTCTGTGAAAATAATGTTAAATGTGTGATTTCATTTATAATAAATATTAACTTACCCAATGACCATGCTCTAAGCATTTTTGGCATTGAGTGGATGTAGAAGCTTTCTTGCTTGAAGCTTGGTATCTTGGCCCAGTTCTGTACATATCTCGAAAAGTTATACAAGTATGACCCTATAAAAGATTTTTTGAATGGAAAAAAAACTGCTTCTTTGTGTCGCAATCACGTGTTGTGGTCGAGGTAACCCAGCACAGATTGCAACCTAACAAAACCATCAAACAAAGCTGAAAAACATCTGTAGATACCCGACATGACGTATCTTGGCAGCCTTTTTTGTATTCCAGCCAAGTATCCTCTACGGTATGTATCTCTCTTTATATTCTCCAGGATTCTTTTTTTCCTTTTTTTTTTCTTCTTTTTTCGTTTTAAATATAAATTTAAGTTTTTTAAAAAATGGTAAGTTGAACTTGAAGAATTTCTTTTCCGTTTGAATATCGATCAATAGGGTCAAAAATATGATTTTCTTGAAGCCAAAAGGCTAGAGAAATAGCTCATATTTTTATTTCTCGTGTTTATTCTAAAAACTACAGAAAAGAGCCAAGGAAGTATGCCAAGTACTAAAATCTTAAATTTCTAGTCATCTGGTGTTGCAGTCAACGAGGAATGTCTTACCTCCTATCAAGAGCTCAAGATCGGTAAAAAGTACAAGTATATCATCTTCAAGTTATCTGGTAAGTTCTCGATAGAAAGAGAGATAATGTATATAAAATCTAACTGGAATTACGTGCAAATAGATGACAACAAGGAAATTGTTGTTGAAAAGAAGGCCGAAAACTCTGAATACGATGAATTCTTGGGTGAACTCCCTGAAGCTGAACCTCGTTATGCTGTCTATGATTTCGATTTTGAAAAGCCTGGAGAGGGTAAGAGAAGCAAGATTACATTCTACTCTTGGTAAGTCAATACACAGTTTACTTTTAGAATGATCTTGTTCTAAAAAAAAACGCGTTATTTAGGATTCCTGATACCTCCAAGGTCCGTCAAAAGATGTTGTACGCTTCCAGTAAGGATGCTCTTCGTAGAAAGTTGGTTGGTTTAGCCATTGAGATCCAAGGCACTGATACTTCTGAGGTAATATAAAATATATTGATATTTAATTATGGCAGCGTTTTATTTATATAACACTATCTCAAATAGGTTGATTATGATGCTGTTTTGGACAAGGCCAATCGTTCTGCTTAAAGAAAATGTTTTCTCTATTAAATAAACGTAATCATTTTTCATCTACCCTTTCATAAATTCTATTCTAAAATGTCTTAAAAAGTTAAGGATGCATATGTTTTTATTTTTTAACTAACATTTGAGTTTAAAGAAACGTGTGTATATAAATACAAACAAAAAAAAACTAAAAGACATTGATATGAACATGTAATTTGTGTGTTTGTGTGTAAGTGAGCGTGTGTGTATTGTATACTTATGTATAAGAAAGATATATTTTAATGTATGTATTTAGGGTTCAGGAAAACTATACAACTGAAAGATAGCGGTGTTTTAAGTAGGTAACGATGGTCTCTCATCATATCGCCATGGGTTTAATGGAGGTAAATTATAGGACTTTTCTGTTGGTTCTTCTTTAAAATCCTGTTGGTGATGACGATCGGCCAGCGATGCCAACATATCCAATGGTGGAGAATCACGAGTTGATGTAGTAGGAGGTGTATCATGTCGAAAATAAGTAGTAGTAGGAGAAGATAATTGATGTTGTTTATTGGGGTATTGTTGTTGTTGTTGATATGAAGCATTTGATGTTGCATAGATGGGCTCTTCGACAGCTGGATCTTGTTTTGCCCACTCGATATCGTTTTCGGCATCGTCTTCAGTTAAACCTAATGTTAAAGAACGTAGAATGTTTGTTAAGGGTAAATAGGTGTATTAAATTAGGAAAAATATTAATGAAATTTTGAAATCGTATAAAAAAAAAGGATATTAATCATTGAAGGTCTATCAGGAGGTACCCATTCACTTAAATGTTCATCATCTAAAGAGCCTATTTCACGAGTTATTTTCTGTATAAAATCATATAATACCCAATCAAACTTACTTTGAACATGATTTGAGTAATATTCTTGTTCCAATGTATTAATTTTACGTTGCACATGCTGTATCATGGATCGTCGGAGAGCTAACTTGTCCCACTTGAAAATCACCATGGTTACTAAACAGAATAAGAATAACAAAGTTTTTTTTATACTTACATAGTACTGTGAATATGCTGCATATTTTTGGGAATTAAAGAAATTATTCACATTGCCTTCTGCAAGTGATCTACGCATTTCTGCTACATTTAGCATTTTAGTTCTTTTTGTTTCTATATCATTTAATAATTTATGATATTCAGAATGTGATCCATCCTTGACAGCCTTTTCAAGCTTATCCAATTCAGTTAATCTGAAATAAGAATGCTTAATGATTTGTTTGTATACATTGTACGGCTTCTTTTTTAGCTAACCTTTCTTTAATGATAAGATCTCTTTGTGCTCTCTTTGCTTCTCTAGCTTCTTTGGAAATCCTTTGGGCGGTATTTCTTGTTTCACGCTCACCTTCTCCATTTAAATTACTGCCATTTTGTACATTGGTATTCATAGGAGGAGTTGCTACTGACGCTGATGCTACTGGAGGAGGAGTTGCTTTAGAGTATGAATCACCTACTCTCTTTTTATTGCTTGAACCGTTGTTCTTTGCTTTTCTCTTTCTTTTTCTTGAATCGGTAGTTTCATAACCACTGCTTTCAACAGATTGAGACCGCGTAACACGACCGCCATTAGATATAAGGCTATTATTAGTTACTTGACTACCAATGTTTTGATTAAGTTCAACTGAAGAAACAGGAGAAGAAACTTCTTCTTCCATGACGGGCGAAGCAGAGCGAGCTGACCTGCTTGCTCTTCTTGTTTGAATTCTATTGCTATTTTCTATCATGTAAGCATCATCTACTTTATTTTGTGACATTTTCAAATTTTTTCTGGTTTATTAAGACTGAGAAGGAAAAAGGGAAAGCAATGAGGGAAAAGGGAAAGAAATAAATAGGAATCTGGGTGTGTATAAAATCCCCAATTGTGTTCATCTATTTGGCTCCTTTTTGTAGTTCCGTGAGTCAAGATGTTCAGTCAGTTCTTCAGTCGGTAAATATTTCCAGTACTACTTGAATTTTGCTCACTCAAATGACGTCGCATCCCATAATCTTATAATGCGTTTCCCGAACTATAAAGACTCAATTTTCCAAAGAAACTCTTTTCATTCTTTTCTCTTAACTTTAAAATACAATAAAAAATGCCCACTGCTACTTCAGATCGTCTTGCAAGCCTTCGCTCTCAAATGAAAGAACATCAAGTTGATGTTTTGTAAGTAAATTTCAATGCTGAATTTCGATCAAATTCTCATAAACTATCACAAAATAGCCTTGCCCCTTCTGAAGATGCTCACCAGGTAAATTTGCTTCATGGAAACCATAGCAACCATAATTAACTTTTTTTTTAGAGTGAATATATTGCTGATTGTGATAAACGTCGCCATTGGATTTCAGGTTTCACTGGTTCTGCTGGTAGAGTATTCGAATATATAGGTACCAATTAAACTTTTCTCACGGTATTATCGCTTTAAGGTTTCGCAATTGTTACTAGCACAGAAGCTGCTTTGTTTACTGATGGTCGCTACTTTTTGCAAGCATCTCAACAATTGGATGATAACTGGACTTTAATGAAACAAGGTCTTCCAGGTGTACCTACATGGCAAGAGTATTTGGTCAAGGTATGTTATAAAACTTAGGAATGCACATCCCATTTTAATCAAATGTTCCATCATCTAGAATCTTCCTGCTGGATCCCGTATTGGTCTTGACCCTACCCTTATTAATGCTGGTAATAATGCAATCTTGAAATCTGTTATTCAATGTCGATTAATCTCGTTCTTTCTTTTCCAGTTGACGCTCATCAACTTAATGTTCAACTTGATCCTCTTGGATCATCATTAGTCCCTATCCATGATAATTTGATTGATCTCGCCTGGGGTAAAGATAGACCCGAGGCACCAAAGGATAAAATCTTTGTACAACCTGTTGAATTTACAGGTAACATATGAAAAAGTCAACTAATTCCGTAAAAGGTAATTAACATTTGAGCCATTAGGTAAATCTGTCCAAAATAAATTAAGCGAATTGCGTGCCCATGTCAAGAATAAAAAGGCATACGGCACTGTCGTTTCTGCCTTGGATGAGATTGCATGGTTGTTCAATCTTAGAGGCTCCGATATTGAATGCAACCCTGTATTTTTCTCTTATGCTATCGTCAATGAAAATGAGGCCATTTTATATTTAGACTTGGACAAATTGACAGATGAAGTTAAATCACACCTGGGTTCTGCCGTCACCACCAAACCTTATACTCAATTCTTTTCCGACCTTAAGGAATTGAAATTAGATGGAAAGAAAGTATTGGTTAACAACAAGACTAGTTTAGCTGTGGAAGTTGCTGTTGGAGAGGTAATTGAAAAAAAAAAGGAAAAGGAAAAGGCCATCATTAAAAAAGACTAAATTTCAATTATTATAGACTAACGTTTCAGAGGAGAGATCTTTCATTACCGATTCCAAGGCCATCAAAACTAAGGAAGAATTGCAAGGTATGCGTGATTGTCATCTCCGTGATGGTGCCGCTCTTGTTCATTACTTTGCCTGGCTCGAAAATAAGTTACTTGCTGGTGAAAAATTGAGTGAAGTTGAAGCCGCTGATCGTCTTGAACAATTCCGTACCGTTCAAGATCATTATGTCGGATTATCTTTTGCTACTATTTCATCAACCGGTTCCAATGGCGCTATCATTCATTACAAGCCTGAGCCAGAAACTTGTAAGATCATTGACCCTGCCAATATCTACCTCTGTGATTCCGGAGGACAATACAAAGATGGTACTACTGATGTTACTCGTACCTATCACTTCAAAACCCCTTCTGCTTATGAAAAGAGATGCTTCACTCGTGTTCTTCAAGGCCACATTGCCATTGACGAAGCTGTTTTCCCCAAGGGCACTACTGGTTATTTGCTCGACCCCTTTGCTCGTCAACATCTCTGGAAAGACGGTTTGAACTTCTTGCATGGTACTGGTCACGGCGTTGGTTCTTTCTTGAATGTTCATGAAGGTCCTCATGGTATCGGTATCCGTCCTCATTATAATGACACTGCCCTTGCTGCTGGTATGACCGTTACTGATGAGCCTGGTTACTATGAAGATGGTAAATTTGGTATCCGTATCGAAAATGTCATTCTTGTGAAGGATGTCGAGACTCCAAACAACTTTGGTGGCCGTGGTTACTTGGGTTTCGAACATGTCACTATCGTACCTATTGGTCTTAATTTGATTGATGTTGATCTTTTGTCTCCTACTGAAATCAAGTGGGTCAATGCTTATCATGAAGAATGCTTAGCCAAGCTTGCTCCTCTTGTTGCTCATGATGAATTAGCTACTGCATGGCTTAAAAAGGAAACAGTTCCTATTTAAATCATTTATCGACATATGCACATACTGTATTATAATAATAAATTTCTTCGGCATGCATATTTCATGCTTCAGCAAAAAAAAATAGGAGGTGTTTACTGATTTACCAAGCTAATGTTAAAAACCCTACTCTCGCAAATCGCAGCTGAATAGCAATATTTAACATTATTTCTTAAAAAAATAAATATTGAGCAAAACTCGATATGTTGAACAATGTCATCTTTGCTCTGGACCCTAGTTTTTATGTCTTGGGTGCTCGTAAAATTCATTAAAATATTAAAACGATGAATTTTGCATAAAGTAATACCCGAAAACTTGAATCTTGCGAGTATAATAATTACCATATTAGTAAATGCCATATAGCTTAGCCAATTTTTACTACAACTTACCAGATTCAAGCCTCCGCTGATGCAGCACCGCTGCCGTCCCCATGCTCATTTCTTGAACAGAAAGCGTTGGTCTTGGTGAAAATACCAGTATAGGATTGACTGGGTTTAGGATTGAACACTGGTAATGGCTCATTAAAAATTAAATTAGAAAGGCCAGATACAGCAATAGCCAAAGCGGATGTTTTGTCTCTTGATTGAATTGGCTTGTGAGATCTGACAGAAATACATCTTGGATTAAGGCACCAAAAAGCACCATTTACTGTCTTTTTTGCTGATTTATCTTTACTAGTTCTTTTGGGATGTGTGAGTGGACCAAAACAAAACATACAAGTTTGGGATGTCTTGTGTTCATTTATAAAATGGATAGCAGAAGAAACAGCATGCAGTTTTGGCTTCCATTTACCTCCGTATTTTAGATGGCCTTTCAGCCTCGAACCAACACCAGTGCCTCTATCCCCAATAAACATTATAAGGGACGCTTGTGGACGTCTACCAACACAAAAAGATCTTTCTTTGGAGGCAGCACCGGAGCGAAATCTTTTGTCATTGCATTCAGTACTTCTTGTTAAATTAGCCATTTTCTTTGAATAGTAGAATGCACGGAGCGTTTTGATATCTTCCTTACGATTAACCAATCTGCTCTGAATTTCATCAACATTCTTTGATAAATATACACTAGATTTGGACAGTTTGGTTTCAATCATCTTTACTTGTCTGCCTTCTGTGCTTTGTTTGTCTTTTTCCATCATTTTCCTCTTTCTGAATTGACCAGAGCCGAAATCAATATCTTCGGCATACATCTTATACGATTCTGGAAGGGTCTGGAAAACGTCAGATGCTGCATCAAGATCATCGTTGTCATTATCAGAAGCAAGAGGAGAGTATTTGTTATGCAGATTTAAGCAGTATTTATACTTGTTAATGTCAACAGCAACTGTTTCAGTCATAACTTTGAGACCATTGTCTGTTCCTGAGAATATCAAATTTCCAAGGGATTCTTCATTATGAATTTCTTCAGTCCTTGCAATACTTGGTATATTCTTATTGCGATACTGAATGGCTTTTCTTGAATAATATTGTTGACTCCTAAGATCAGCAAGCTGTTGCTTCGTCGCTTGTAGAGCACTAAAAGCATTGAATCTATCTGCTTTCAATTTTTGGATTTCCTGATATTTACTATGATCATTCTTCCATTGAATTTTTAAATCTTTGATTCTTGTAGAAAAATTGTCTCGTCTGAATTGTCTGCTGTGCTCTTTTAATAGTGCAGAAACATTCTGAATCTGTTGTCCTATATCAGCAATGTCAGATTTCAATTCTTGATTGCTTCTCGACTGTAAATCTTTGACAGTGTCCCAATCAATGTCGATCAAGTTTGCGTTGGTGTTTGTGTTGGTAGCTTGGTCTTTGATAGGTCTATTTCCTAAGATTCTTGCAGATTTAAGTCCAGGTGAAATTATCACATTATGAGCAAAAGTTAATTTATATGATTTACAAGCATTATTAATAGCACGAATGTCGAAAAAAGAGTTGAATACTGCATCTTTGTAGGTACGTGCTTTAACAACTGAGTCAATGACATAACCTTGAAAGTCGAAAATGGTCATCTGATCGCCTTCATTCTTCTGACTGCATAAAGCATAAATTGATGGAGCATCTAATCGTAAAGCACTCAAAGATGCATGGGAGGATGTGGGGCACAAGTCCATTACGAATTTATTATATCCAACTGATTGAAGCACATCATTAGCTAACAATAAGAATGGAAGTTGAAATCCAATATGACCATAATTTTCTTTGTTTGGTATATATGGAAGCAATGTGTTTGATAACATTAAACATACTGCAGTTTCAGCAGGAGTAATATCTGAAACCTCCTCTTTAAAATGATTATCGGTAATAGTCTCACCATAATGATTAAACATAAGGTCTTTTATAACAGCTTTCAGTGTTAAAATTCGTCGTCTTGTTACATCACGATCATCTGATTCTGCTTCCTCCATTTCTTCCTCCTCCAGAACTTCATTAAATGGGATGATTTCTTCGATCGGGACAATATTATCATTGGAGGCTGACCCAAATTCTTCTTGAAGAGGTTTATCACGATCAGGGCGTCTGAAACTTTGATGCATATTGTTGATTCGCTGTTGGCTTTTTTCAGCTAATACAAACCACTTGTTATCTTCTCCTTTACCTTGAGCCTTTCTCTGATACTTTTTCAATTTGTGCTTCTCTGATCGAATGGCGTTGTGGAACGAATTTCGAGAAGGCTTTGAAACATCATCTTTTTCATGATCATCTTTTGACTTTGATTCAATGTAATCCTGATATTTTTTCTCGCGTTTGGGAGCAAGATGTATCAGGAGGAGGATTTCAATCACCTTATTCAATATCTTGTTGAATAACTTGTTACCAGACCACATATTCTTCAAGTTGACTTTATATAGGTTCAAAGCTACTTGCATCAATTCATTAGCAGATCGAGGAGTTTCCTGAGAAAATGACGATATCAACGGATGATTACTTTCGGCCAAAGCATGAAATATAGGATTTGTGCTTTTTGATCCCTTTTTTCCAAATAATGTAACATGGAGGTAGTCGATGTGTTGACTTTGGAAGAGTTGCTTCAAGTTTTTGCAGAAGAACTCAGACTTGACAGCGTCTGATGACAATGGAGGAGCAGAAAATTTGGTGTCAGATTTCATTCGAAAGTCTGATGGAAGGATACTTTCAATTGGGAAACCTTGGCACTTGTTATATTCTACATCTCCATTTTGAGCAACCACGAATTGCGATGATTTCATAGAGAGCATCAATGTGAAAACGACCAGTTGGATATCCATGAGATAATCAGATACATTATATAATGCAGCATTTACTTTGCGTAGAAATGCTTCAGCAATCTGTGGATTTACATCTTTTCGTAATATGCTTTTAAATGATACTGTACAGGTACGATATTCCATGCTTTCTTCTTCTTTTTCAATGGAAATGTCTGACATTTCGGTTGGAGCACCAGAGATTGAAGATACTTCAGATACTACATCCATTGCAGAGAGCTCTCGACGAAGAGAAGGGATGAGGCTAGAAGATTCAGCTTGAGATGGTTGCTGTAATGTTTTTTCTGAAGAACTTGATGGTTCTGATGAAAAAGATAATACAATGTTGTCAAAATTTTCTTTCACATAGTCTTGCCAGTGTACAAAGTTTCGCTTAAGAGTATGGTGTTCAAGATAATCGCTTAATTCACCTTGATTACAGTTACATATTTTCTCAGCATTGCTAAGGATTCCAGGAGGGAGCCTCTTCGCTTCAGACATCGTTTTCTTTAATTCTATCAGCTTTTTATCTTTACCAATAATAGGTTTAATCGTATTTGTAATATTATCACGCATAGATTGATAGAAGCTATCCATCAGTCTCTGAGAAGAAACTCCAGACGTCCTTGGCCTTTTTATTATGGGAGCTGCAGTGGATGATGATGATGGATGTTCTCTTTTTTTTCCACTTGAAGTGTTCCATTGAGGCGGGTAACTAGTTTGGGTGCCATCAAAAGCATCCCTCTGTTCTTTCTTCTTATGGATGCTGGACATTTAGCTTAAATTATAATCGACCAAATGTTAGTTCTCGTATGTTAAAACCGAACACTACTTGTGTCATACATACTCGTAATACTTGTATATCCTGATTGTATATGTTTTTATTAATGTATTTGTGAAAAAGTGGTAAATAGGATCAGAAAGAGAGAGAGAAAAGAAAAAGAAAAGGTGTAATAAACGTTTGATGTACAATATCTATGGGGCTATATCCTGAGCTCAATTAATATATCATAAATGATTTCATATTCTATATGCCATTTTAGCAGCCAGTTGAAATACATTACATTCTGTATACTGATTTGACTATGTATGTAGGTCAATTCAGCCTGGATTATAAAGAAGATACGTATAATACTGAATATGAATAATGAAGAAATTCAAGCCGACTACAATACAAATTTCTTGTACTATCTCACTTTGATTATATTCTATACTGGCGTTACTTCAATATGCACAATAAATTTATCTCAATGATCCGAACACTACAGTAGTATACTTGATTGAGCAAATTACATAAATTGAAAGTGAGTTTAAGAACAATTATCTGTGTTAAATTAAATTTATCTATATTATAAATGTTATCAATTGAGTTAAAAATAATAATATAGTATATCCATGTAGAAGCTATGGCATGCTAACATTGAATTGTCATATGGATTGTCCTGTAAGTTTAGTGTGTAAAATATATTATACTCGCAAGATTCAAGGCTTGCAGTAATACCCTTTGCGGTCTTTAAAATCCTTTCTTTCAGATTCTGTCAAAAATCGATGGATTTCACAAAAAAAAACTTTATCACGATTTTTCATCACAAAAAAGTCCTTTAAGCGCTATATTTTTCTAATTGAAATAATGTAAAATTTTGCGCTCTTTTTTTCTAAGTAGGTTTCAACCAAACAACGTAAATATAGAGAGAGTTATCATCGAAAAACATCAAATTGGTTTTCTGCGAAAAAGTCTAGTTTTTCAGTAAGCGACCTCAAAACAAACAATTTTGTATGAAAAAGGAAAATTGTCCGACCATTTTTTATTAATATATGCATTAGTAAAAAGTGACATTTTTGGGTACAAAATTTGAATAATATGAATTTTTCAATTTTTTGCTTATGATACCTCGTCAAGAGAAGGGTGAAAATCATCGATTTTTCGTCGACCAAAAAATATGCAAAAAGTATCCAGAATAATTATACAATGATCCAGCATTACGCTGAACCTATTTTTAGGCGAATTTGAGCACTTTAAGCTGCTATAATTGACCATTTTCGCAAGAAGTAATTTACGCATTATTTGATATTGTGAACACATACTTTAATAAACAATATAAAAAATACTATTTGAATCAATAGCGCCAATTAGTACGCATCATTTGAGGTATTGAGGTCAACAAAAAATTAAAAATTGAGAGAGGCATGACCAAATATGCGTTATTTTATGATCATTGACCAACTACCTTTTTTCCCTTCTGCCCCAAAAAATTTCTCCAATTCGGGGGTCCTCATGCATTTCAGCCAATGAAGTATTACATAACATTATGATTGATAGATAGAACACGTTGAACTGAACGTAATCGCGTGTAAACATGGTTTTTACTATCAAATTAGTGATGCTTTTTGAGTCTGAAAAATGCCAATAATCCCAGTTTGTATTACTCTATTTCTAGTTCGAAATCTTTGAATGACATGGAAACTAAAGAATCAATACTCACAGCTAACGCTACTGATAAATAATGCAAATAAGATCATTAAAATACCTATAAAATCCAGTAAATTAGCGAAATTGGCATGGCCCTGCACTTTAAAAGCAAATTTGCGATGGTTTTTGGCTGCTACCAACTCTCAGCAGCATATAGTCAAACAAATATTATATTCAGCAGGCTTATTTTGTACTGCATGTGTGATTATAATGTCATTGTGAATATAACTGAATGAGAATATATTGACACGATACTACGACGCATTATTTCAGAAAGATTGTAACGAAATTATGTAATTATTTTTGCATTTTTTAATTTAGGTTATATTATAAAAATCATTAAAATTGAGTTATAGGTAAAATTTCAGTAAATCTAGTTCTAAGGAAAGGGGCAAGGAATAGACGACCTGTTAAGGTCATGAAACCTAAATTAAGTGCAATTCTGGCGGCTCTTTTCCAACCTGTTGGCTTTTGTTTGGTGTTGAAATACTTTGCTTCCATCATGCAAACTAAACCATGCATTGTAAAGAAGCAGAAGTTTTCCAATGTAACTTTGCGGCAGACGCTACAAATTATCAATTCATGGAAAGCACCACTTACAATAAATGCCATCATGCCTCGACCTTGATTGGTAGAGAAAAAGCCCTCGGGCTTTTCAATTTCCTTGATATTGTCGTCTTTTTTCATATCATTCTTTGCTTGAATAGCAAATACTTGACTATGCAAAAGGTTTCGAACAGTCTTATTCCATCGATTACTAAAAAAAAAAAAAAACGTTAGTAGGTTAGCGAATCGGTTAAATATCCAGTAGTTACAGGGGATTACCTCCAAAAATCTTTTGGGCTATGTTAAAACGTGTGTTAGTTTAACAGAATTAAATGGCATAAACTTTGTTATATTATTACCTAGTCGATAATAATGGCGAATCAAACATGTCTACCATGCGCCATCCCGTTGCAGCTTGAGCTAATCCAGTTGATATATCAACCACACCCAAAATCAAATAAGCTTTCAATCCAAATAGAAATGTATCCAACAAGCTCTCCTTACTCAACCAAGGATATCTCAACATATCATCAGGCATAGTTGGTAACAATGGCTCGACACCAAAATAAAGAACAGCTAATTTAGCAATACCCCTTAAAGTTTTTACCAGACCCAAAACATTGACATTGGTTTTGCTGTTAGTGGGTGTACGGTCGACAATAGTATTATACAAAGCTTTTATCCACTCGGTCAAGGTGAAATTCTCTGTTGGTAAATATGCACTATATGAGGCTAAAAACCAAGGTACTGCAGCAAAAGTGACATTATTTGGTTGCAGAGGCGATACTATGGCCAAGGGTACAATGGCGTGGATAACCGTCATACCGACTCTAAGAGTGTTTTTCGATATAAATAGTTTATTTTGGTAGCGAAGGAGGACATAGTCTATACCCAACATGCAAGCATATAGGCCTGCTAATTGTATTGTTGGTAATACAATCGGTTTAGGTAGTGCGATATCTAGTAACGGCGAAGAGTGAAGTGGCATTATTTGTTGTCTATGCTGTAAAGAGTACCGCGCATCATCTGAAGAGATATTTACAAAACATGATATCTACTACAACAACGGAGTTTGTAGTAGTATTGTTTAGTGGTACCTTGAATCAGGTGCGTTATCTGATTAAATCAATCAATTGCCATTGAGAAAACAAGCAAATATTTCACTACTTGGACAAAGCATATCTTGACTTTGAAGAGGTCAATGATCCCTCGAGAGCTCAAAATCCATTCTGAAAAACATTTAGTAGTTCATATTTGATGAAACCAGTCTTTAAATGAAAAAATAACACTTTTTAGATGACAAACTTCTAATAAAAAAAACCCCCATAATATACTCGAGATACTTTGAAATATATTAAAGGTATTTGGTTTTTATAGATGTGCAATTTGACTAGAATAAATTCTATAAGTTTGAAATTATTAACCAAATTTTTGTTGAATGAATCGGGATGTAAAATACTGTATAATCGGATAACCTTTTTTTTTTTTTGCTTTTTACTTTTATTTCATGAATTATTTTCTGCACTCAAAGGATTTATTTTACTGTATATCGCAAGACAGAGCACATAACTTTTTTGGAGCACAATCTTTGACATGTCAGGCTTGCAAAGATATTTTTAAATTTACAAGTTATTAAGTGAAATACTCCAGGATCCGATTTGAAAACTAAGTATCAGAATTATTTTTACTAATATTTTCTTGATTTATCTGATCTGGCTCAATGAAAGATATCAATCAATAGCTTTGGGCATTTCATTGCCCTTGCTGAAAAGACAGACGATAGGATGCCAAGAGTACGGTATATCTCAAGTAATTCAAAAAAAATATATCTCAACTTGTCTGGATTTCAAGTTGACATAGTATTACAACAATGGATGCTTGCAGTGCATCACTACTTTTTACCGGGCATCGTTTTTGTTTCAAGGTATTATAAAGCAGACACAAAGACTTGCTTTGTGACCTTTCAATATAGTAATAAATTTTTTCTAAATGACAGAGGAAAATCATCTTTGTTTTAAAAGGAGAGAAATTTTTTCGTATTTGATATCTTTTTTTCTACAATCAATCAAATTTATGGTAAGTAATCTCTCTCTACACACATTATGGTAATTATGAAAATGTATATTTGATTGAAAGCACTGATGAGCTTGATCATGCACCACGCATAATCCTTATTGATGACAACTCTTTCACCATATAAACCTGAGCGCACTCAAATATACATTTTGATAATTTTACTATCATTTTTTTCCAAGAAAAAATATTAATCATTTTGTTTATTCTTTCTAGATTTCTTGATCTATTCTGGTTAATTTAATCTTAAATATATAATAAATAAATAAACTTTTTTTAAAAAAAAACAATTTGTCTTTGTGTGTTTTTTCAGTTAAATGTGTCGTTGTCAGATATTAATTGGCTATAACATTGTAACCTGATGTAAAAGTAAATCAGAGGGCGAGTGACGCACAAATGTTGGGATAATTTAGCTTTCAAACACCCAATCAATTAAAATTGGACTTCCCAAGTGCGTTGTATTTTGCATTTCTATAACTTTCTTTCTACAAATATTAATATGGACAATAATTGGTTTAATGGGGCTATGGCAGATGCTATTTCATTAGTAGCCCAAAAGCAATGCGTATTTCTTGTGTATATTCATGGTAAAATTATTACAAATTCTTGGAAAAAGAATATTCAATTGATATCATTTCTATAGATGATTCTGAAAAAACAAATACTTTAAACGATACCTTAAAAAACGAACAAGTAAGCAAGCAAAGTTATAAAAGCTTTATTTATAAATCGTTTATTGACATGGCCATTTCATGTAGGTTGCCATGACGATTAAAGAAAAAACAGTTGCTGTTGCCATGGAAAAGAGCTCAGAAAACGCCGCCTTATTTGGTCAATATTGTAAGCATATGATAATGACTACATCAATCAATAACTAACCAGCTGTTATCAGATCCTATTCAAACTGTACCCATACTTTACTTTATTAAGCAAGGGACAATCAGAGACTTCGGCATTGAGACTTTAACTAGCCAGGAAGTCATAGATAAAATCGTTGCAGTTGATCAAATCCCTATCGTTCCTGCACAACAGCCCTTACCTGTAGCAACACCAGCACAGGCACCCATACAGACCGTGCCTGAATTTGCTCCTACTACACCAGTACCAGCTTCACAGCCATCAACAATTGATACCACTCATATATCAACTCCTTCTGCATCCTCGATTACAGTGAATTCGGCAGATAATTTAAAGAAGGCCGAGCAAAATAATGAAAATAAAGCAAAAAAAGAAGAGTAAGAGGATATATTCAATTAAAATGATTCATAATTTTGATATGTATATACAAATAGAATCCAAAAGCAATTAGAGCAAGTTCGTAAAGAACGTGCTGAGCGAGAAAAACAAGATGCTAAAGATAGAGAGATTAAACGAAGACAAGAGGCAAAAATGCTTCAGGAAGCTAGACAATCCAGAGTTGATAAGGAAAACAAAATTTATTTTGAAAAGATTAAAAAGGAACGTCAAGACGATGAAGCCCACAGAAAGAAAGTTCGTGAGCAAATTGCAAGAGATCGTGCAGAGAAGATTGCTCAGAGAAATACTGAAAAGCAACGCCAAAATTCGACATCATCACCTATTATTACACCAACAGAAGGAGGCAGTAGTAGCAGTAGCCTTAACAATAATAATCATGCCTTTAGTAATTTGAACATTCGTCAATTGGATGGTTCAAACATTCGCCATCAATTTGAAGGTTTATTGAAATACAATACACAAGGTTGACATATTCTAATCATTCTTTATTAGCCATTTCCACTTTGTCAGAAGTACGAGATTGGATCAAAGAGGTAAAATAATTATACAAGGAACATTAATATTACGTTTAACTAAGCTCTATTTCCATAGAATCGCACTGAGGGAGCTAAAAAGCCTTACAAACTTTCATCTCAATTTCCTAATCGCTTATTCACAGATGCAGATGATAACACAACTCTCAAGGATTTGAACCTCTGCCCCAGCGCAACCATTATTATGAAACCTCTCAAAGCAGGATCATCTTCTTCATCCGCACGTAGTGTTAGCAGTGGAAATAATACAGGTGTCACTGGATATGTTTATTCGGCATTCGATCTCATCTATGGATTTGTGATTACACTGATCAACCTATTGACAGGTGTATTAGCTACCTTATTTCCCACTAACGGAATGGCCCATAATGATGTTCCAGCCTCTCAACAACAACAGCCGCTCATTCGAAATATGAGAGATGGTCAAAGACTTGGAGGAGAAAACACAACCGCCGAATCTTCCTCTACATCTACTCCATCCTCATCATCAGCCGCTCAAAGGTAAACTTTAAATTGAAATATTGCATTTGATATCACCAGCTTATTTTTCATGATGTTTTATAGACGCAATCCTTATGCAACACGGGTAAATACTCTTCACGATGAAGATGGTTCTGAAGATGAAGATAAAAGACCTACCTATAATGGTAATTCTGTCAATCATGAGTAATTGGTTATAGGATTACTTTGTGTATTATGTATTTGTGTATTTGCGCTTTGAATAAATAATATCGAAAGCATTTGTGATGTTATTAGTAAATTAAACCCCTATATTTGACCATTCAATTTAGTACCTGTACATTACGTTTTAATATCAGAGAATAGAAAGAAAAGATATGCAGTTTTAGGACATCGATTTATTGTAAATTCAGGGGCTCACAGAAACTTTTTTTTAGCTTCTATGAAATCTAATACTTTCTTATCTTTACGTGGCTCCTGTACAATATTAAATCACCCTACCGTATAGTTTTACATCCGTGTGCTTCCTCAAACAACTACTTTAAAAATTGTGGATATTACTAAGCACAAAGTTTAATAGATCGGTTTTCTACTGTTGTGAAAAGTAGGTTTTAAACAGTTTTGGAAGGGGTCGGGTTTTCTTGCCCAATGTCGAGTCGATCTATGTCAACCTTCATAAAAGATGTACCTTCCCTATATGGCTATTGATACATGTCCTAAAATGAAAGGTTATTACCAGGACATGAGTGCATTAACATTCATCTAGTCTACTAAACTTGACCTAAAATGAGCTGTAAAATTTAAACTCCAAATTGAGCTATGAATTTGTTTTATTGTATTCACAAGGTAGATCCAACTTAAAGCTACTCTGAATTTTTTATTTCAGCCGAAAATACTGATTTCTCGTTGAGATAATCAAAATAATAGTCGATATCACAGCTTACAGCTTATGATAACTGGGTTCCAAAATTTATTCTAAAAAATGGACGAAAAATGATGAAAAAAACAAAATCGTTTAATTGATCATGAACTGCAAAGTAAGTCGACCTAGTATACTAAATAGCTTTTGTATAGCTTTAAATTCTGCATCGATCTAAATAAAATTCAGACAAACATTTTACATTAAATTTTGCGTAAAATGCAATTGAAATTTTGGAGGTTTTTTGAAGATACACATCATTTTTTATAAGCATATTTAAAATATAACTAATTGAAATGATGCAAAAAATTATTATCTACTGATCAAGCTATTGTACAATCTTCTAGCTGCATTTTTCGTAGAGAAAACAACATTTTTGTCCAAATTTTTTTCTGTTTCAGAATTTAGGATGAGGGTATATAAGGGAAAAATGGAAGCTAAGAATGGAGGTACCTTTTTGTACACATTTTTGAAGATATCTCCACGAAAAATCAATATTTTGAAAAACTCTAAATTGGGTCCGAGAGAGCTTAACGAGCTTAAGGACATGAATGCAAAAAAAATGTTGCTCAATTTAGCCAATATTTTGAAACCTACTATAGAAATATCAAAAAAAAATGAAAAAAAAATAAAGGTTCTCAGAATTTTTTTATATTACAATATGTTATAGAGCACTTTAAAACAAGTAAGTTTCATTATTAAAACGTGTTAGTATAGCTTAATTATTTCTGGAGATATGAAGCCTCAAAGTTTTCAATCCTTTAGCAGTGAAATACGCGTAAAAAATCTGAAACCTTAGCACTGAAAAATTAATACCACCTGCAAAAAGTAGGATATTTCCGGATACTCATTTTTGGATTAAAGTTGAACATCTCAGGTACATTGGCATATAAAATTTTTTTGGTGTTATTTAGTGAAAAAAAAAGTAAAACAGGAATGAAAAGTGAGACTCAGTTTTCAAGGGAAAAGCAGTGAATTTTACGCGTTTTTGAGCCTTTCGTGAGATATAGAATAAATTTAGGAATAGGTAGCATAATGTGACCAATTCATATCTGTTTAGCAGTATCTAAGGCGTATCCTAAATAGAGTTTAGGCTTTAGGGTAAGATTAGTTACGGAATAGAGGACACGCTCCGATTTTGAAAATTGAAATCAATAAAAATTGAGGTGGGGGTTTGAAAATTCGAGTAGGTACCTACAAAAAATATGAAAATCCATTTTCACTTTTGGTGTGCAACTTTCCCCGAGTGTATTAGACCAATTTAATAAAGTTCAAATTGAAAAGCCATAACAAAAGTCGAGAGTTTATAAAAGATGCAGACAGGCATATTCGTATATAATCGATTTAATGCAAATTCAAGCTTTCTGGGTATATACTGAAAAAATCTTTACAGGTCGCCATTTTGATGAAATCTTCGATTTATTTAAGGCAAAGAATTTTATTTAACACTGATAATAATTTACATGAGAGAATAATAGTAAGGATGACATTCTATTTCTTTTTATTGGCAGAGAAACTGGCAATGGAAGCAGCAGCAGCAGCCTTTTCTGCTTCAGGATCAGCAGAGGCAATGTTTTGGATTTTGTTTTCTCTATAATAAGCATAAAAAGAGATAGCGGAGGCAGGTCCAACCATAGGTGTCAAAAGGGCAACAACAATACCAGCAAAGATACCGCTACTAAATATAGCCCAAAGAATAAATCCAGCAGTTAAAGCGATATAATCAATCAATAATGTACGAGTTCCCAGTAATTGGCCTAAATCACCAAATGTCAAATCAGCAGGAAGGTTACCGGGAGCACCTAAAAGCAACAAGATGGAATCCCAAATACGAATACCTTTTTGTCCCACAATCCAGAAATTGACAAAATAATTGAGCATATTGAGCACACCCAAAAACAAGAATGATCTCTCCAAAGCATCCTTACCCTCTGCGACATACAAACGTTCCTTTAATGCGGGATCACTGATATTGTCAATAGCAGAGCCTTGATTTTTGAAAAATCTGATACAGAAACTAATCAAGGGAATAATGATCATAGGCAAGACAATCCATACACAAATAAAATCTTGTTCAAAGCTAGAATCATCCTTGATGAGAGGGGAAGCCAAGATGGCACTGGGAACACCATAACCGAGAACGATACCAGCCAATGTACCATAAGCCTCGGGTAAGGTAATATTCCAATCAGATGTATTCTTCTTTTTGTTTTTATAATAAAGATCCAATGGAATCCACAAAAGAGAGAATACCGAAAAAATTCCAACAAAATTCGCTAAAAGACCAAATAATGGAAAAACGGCCAAAAGTGTAGAAGTCTTGAAGCCTTTACGGGAGCCTTCAAATGCCATAATAGCATAAGCAGTACCGAATGCACCCATCATTAAACGCATGAGAGGAGCACCCAATAAATCATGAAGAGGTTGTTGATTGAAATTAACATAAAAGCAAATGATGCGATCTAATGTATTGGAGAGGCCGGTATATGCTACACGAAGACTTCCATTAACATCGTTATTTGCAGGATTCAAACACATGTTCATGATTTTAGGAGCCCATGGTTCGGCGCCTTGTTGTATATTTAAAGCGGTATATGACACAAGTGCCACCCCCACAATAAAAGATAAGAGTACCTTCATAATTTATAATTCGACAGTTTAATATACAAAAGAGAAATGAAAAAAAAAATCTATTTACATATTTACAATAATCCCATTATATTTGGTTTCGCACATAATGAGGTAAGAGTGGAACACGTAAATTTTTCAACAGTCTTTTGCATGGTTTCTATTGGAAGAGGCAAAGATGTAGTAGTATTCCCGAAAATACCGACCCGAAGAAAAAGGGTTAGGGGTTAGGGTAAAGTGGCATGAAAAAAAGAAAATGTAGCAGTAAAAATTAAAATTTAATTTTGTATATATATATAGGTTCATATAAAATCTGGATGCAAAATGAATATCCATAGTAAATGTCTCGAACAAAAAATTCTATATTATTTTACATTGCTGTTAGTCCACTAGGTTATATCTTGTTGAATCATCTTCATCACGTATTGCTTCCATTTAATATTTTACAGAAAACTGCGTGTCAAAACCCAGCTCATATATTAGAAACATACTCAGCTCTTGGATTTCATGATATATTGGATCGAATCGTTTGTGTTTTGGTCAAGTTCTGTTCCCAAGCTGTCAATGATCCCCTTTGTTTTCCAATGACAGCTACATTGGTTGGATTAGCCACTACTGCTTACGCTGTAATGTCAATTGAAAGAATTAGATTCAAGAGTAACACATGTTTAGCACCATTTATGATCATGATGGGCAATGTCATTGGTACTGGAATTGTTGCCCCTATGGCTTGGTTACCTTGGTATGGTTGGTCATTATATAAACATCAAAAGAAATCAAAGCAAAATCAAGTGGCCATCAATGCAAATAGCAAATCTATAGGTAAAAAGCAAAGCCTAAGAGAAAAAATCAGTGATTATCACAACCAACAACATGGCATGCCGCATGTTGCACCTCATCGTGCATTTGCAATTGCATTGGCTACTTTATTTGGTCAATTTTTGCCAGTAGCTATCCTAGTATCTCACGGTTCTTCGCTTACACAACGCAATATCCTTGCTATTTTCCAATATTTTCCAATCACATACGGCTTGTTTGAATGGATTATCCCATTTTTTGTAAATCATCTTGATTGTAAAACTAAAAGAGGAGCAACAGATAGTGTTCGGTTACTGTATGCAGGCATTGCTAGTATTAATGCATTTTTATGGTATTGGGTTTGGATTAAATGGTTGCAAACAACAAATGCACCTGACTTAATGGTGAAACAATGGATAGAATTATTTTTCTCTTTGGGTAGCAGCGGAACTAATCCAGTAGCCTACATGTTGATGTGGGATATTGTTGCACTTTTGACTACATTCACTTATTGGGCATGGCTTGAAGACGGCAAAGATGGCATCAAAACCATTTTGTATAATTCTGTAATATTCGGTCCTGGTTCTGGTTTAGCACTTTATACCATGAAGAGAGAATCTCGAATTTAAATAAAAGAATACCTTGTCGTACGACTTGGGATTTAGGGGAAAATCTTGATGAAAAATTCTACGGGAAAATAATTTCCTTTCGGGGGATATTGAATGGGGGAAGAGGGAAGTATATTTGGGAAAATTAGAATGTATTACATAATGTAAAATGACGCATAAATGTTGGACTCAAGTTTAGGCGTTTTTCCATGGATCTGTTGCACTATAAAAGGCTGGAAAAAATTGCCAAATTCTCAACCTGCTTTTCTTCTTTATATACTAAAATATATTCTTAAATATAAAATGGCTGTTACCAAATTAACTATCGCTGATGGTATTGATCAATATACATTGATTAACAAAAGTAAAACCTTGGCTGTCATGATCATGAATTATGGTGCTATTATTTCTCATGTTCTCACTCCTGATAAAACCGGCGCTGTACGCGATGTCGTGCTTGGTTTTGATGATTATGAGTCTTACAAGAAACCTAATCCTTATTTTGGTGCTGTTGTTGGTAGATATGGTAACCGGTAAAGTTAAAATGTGTAGATATCGTTACATGGGATTGAATTATTAATAATCGCATAGTATTGGTAAGGGTCAATTCACTGTCGATGGCAAAGATTATCAACTTGCTATTAACAATGGTCCAAATTCTCTTCATGGTGGTCTTGAAGGTTTTGACAAAAGAATCTGGACAGCTACCGTTGTTTCTGAAGAACCTGCTTCTGTTCGTCTTGAACTTGTATCTCCTGATGGCGACCAAGGTTATCCCGGTACAGTAACTACCCAACTTACCTATACAGTTACTGATCAAGATGAACTTGTCCTTGAATATCATGCTACTACTGATAAAGATACTGTTATTAATTTGACAAATCATTCTTATTTTAATTTGTCTGGTGTCGAGTTAAATCCTAATGTCTTGGATCATAGAGTTACTATGACCGATGAAGTAAAGGCTGTATTGGAATGTGATGGCGACTGTTTACCTACTGGTAAGGTTCTCAGCTGGTCTGAGGCTCCATGGATGAACTTTTCTGTAAGTATTATAATTGAATGAGAGGTGGGAAATTTAAGCTAAAATGTATGTAATTTAGGGCGAAAATGCTGGTAAACCAATTGGTGCTCGTCTTGAAAATCTTCAAGGTACCCGTGGTTATGATCATCCTTATGTTATCCATAATGAATACAAGACTGATACCGCTAGTCTTCCTCTCCGTAAAGCTGTTACAGTCTACTCTCCTGATACCGGTATTGAGTTAGACTTCTCTACAACTGAACCTGCTTTCCAATTCTATACTGGTGGTTGGATTGCTTCTGATACAATGACAGCAAAGAAAGATCAAGCTAAAGCCAAGATTGGTCCTGCTTCTGGTTTCTGTCTTGAAGCATCTCGTAACCCTGATTCACCTAATAAGCCTGAATGGCGTAGTGCTACTTTACTTCAAAAGGATGGTGTTTATTCTCAAAAGACAGTTTATGCCTTCCATGCTCGTTTGGATTAACGCATTAATTATTCATTTTATACATATTCATCCAATAAATAAATAAAATATTCCGCGTTTTAATATGGCGGCTCACCATGGTAATAGTTTTAAAAAGGTTTTTAATGACTCAAATAGACGTAATTTATTAAGGTATTATTTAATATAAAATGAACATCAGATACTACTCTTCATTGCCATATTATTTTATTTACTGATAGGATTTATAGTGTTTAAGCTTTTTATAACGAAAGCTGTTTATTTTTATTTTATTTTTTTGCATTGATGCCCATGTTATCATAGTTTGTATGTTTTTAGTTTAGGTATTTTTGCATTTGCATACTACATTTTATATATTTTCTATACGTATATCTAGAGACTTATTTATAATATCCATAAAAAAACATATATAATTATGGTACGAACTCTAAATAAATATTTATTATATATATTCTGTAAATTCCTATTTCTCATCTAAACAAGGTTTTTTCCTCCATTAAACATCAAGGTTCTCTGGGAAAAATTGATATCTAAGAAAAGGACCTGTAAATAATCTACCAGTAATAGACATGAATATTAATTGAAGTGCTACACAAATCACACGCATAATGCCTTGAGGTTCTTGCTTTAGATTTCCTTGTCGAAGTTCGACTTCAATCATCACTGCAATACCTTGTAATGTAAAGAAAACCAAGTTTTCTAATGTGATATGTCGACAAGCACTCATAATGATCAATTCATGAAATGCTCCACTAATAATAAATGCCAATAAGCCTTTGCCCTGGCGTGTTGTCCAAAACGACTTTTTCGGTAATCGTTGTGTTGATCCATTGTGTGCTACAATGACATCATGTCCCTCCTCATCTGTGGATTCAGTGTTGATTCTAGCTTGTGTCTTTATTTCATTTGCCTCTGCTTTTTTTGCTTTTGCAGCAGCAGCAGCAGCGGCAGCTGCACGAGTTACTCTTTTTGCTGTTGCTGTAGTGGTTGTTTCTGTAGTGGTTGTTGCTGTTGTTTTACTAGTAGTTTTTTGAGTTGATTTCTTTGTAGATCTTTTTTTGACTGGAGCTTCCTCTTTTAATGCAATATCCAAATTTAGTGAAGATGGCGGTGTAATGAATTTATTTTCATCTATATCAACTGTTCCATTTGGTCCAAATACTTGTGAATGTAATAGATTTCGAACCACTCTATTCCATCGTCGACTAGGTTCATATATTATTGTTAATATCAAGATTTACCATTATCTCCTTTTATGTGGAACTTACCTCCAAAAATCTCTTGGACTATTGGATATTATAGGAGAGTTGAATAAAGTAACCATATTCCAGGCAAATAAAAGTTGCTCAATTCCCATAAATACGTCAACAGCACCCAATAAACAATAGGCTTTTATACCGAATAAAACAGTATATATCATGCTCATTGCACTATTCCAAGCGTATTCTAATGCATAATCTGGGTGACGCGGTAAGAGAGGATCGATTATGAGATGCATAAATGCGATTTTGAATATACCCAAAGCAATTTTTGCAGCACCTTTAATTCTAATTTTTGTTTTTGAAGTTGTAAGAGAATCTTCATTATCGACAGTTATTTTGAATATTGTATGAATATATTTTTCAATGGTGAGTTGATCAGTTGGCATATGAGCAGAATAAGAGGCCAAGAACCATGGGGCAGAAGCGAATAAAATATTTGAGGGTGGATGACTAGATATGTAAACCATTGGTATGATAATATGAACTACTGCCATTATAAATCGTAGTTGTTTAGGCGTGATGAAAGAAGCGAAATGACGTTCATTACGTAGTAAAAAAAAGTCGATTGTTAGTAAAACACCATATAATGAAATCAGCGCATATGCCGGTAAAATAATCGCTGGTGGCAGTGTTATATCTATGAATGGTGGTTTTGTGTGATCCACGTACATTTTGTGAATATGAAATAAAAGAAAAGCTTGCCAGGCGAACAACCGATGGCCCCCATTTTATACAAATTGAAACTCGCTTCTTAAAAACGACAAAAAATTTCTGTTTACTTGATGAGGTAAAGTGTGCATTAGAGTTGCATGTAAGCCTCAGTTTTGTGTAACGATCCGTTGTAATATAATGTCAAAAAAAGGGATGGCTCGTTACCTTTTAATTTATTATTACAAAGGGTTTCAATGTATCAGACATTTGAGGTAATTTTCTAGGATTTTGTTGGACGAACCACCACAGTTTCACTTCCAATATTGTGATATATATAATGCTTTATGTTCAATTTAAAAATGCTGAGATGCTGCTCAGATGTCAGCAAATGCTATCAAAAACTTTGTACTTCATCAGTAATTTTCAAAAGCACAAAAAAAAAAAATTTAGTATGGAAGAATGCAAGGACAAATTTTTAGTATTTTCACAAATTTATAGGCACTACACCCATATCTGGGGTTGAGGATTTGAAAATGCAATAAATTTGATAATGATTCTACAAAGAAATATAAATGAATATACCAATAAAAAAATATGTATATGGTTCAGAAATAGTTCTTGATACATTATAATTCAAAAAACATATTATACTGTTCGCTAAATATCGAGTATGTTTTTTTTTTTTGAATTCACTACGTAAAATATGCGAAAAATATGAATAAATACGAAAAAAAAATCCTTCATAAAGTGCATACGATCAATTGATAAGCTTTATATAATGTAGGTATACAAATATACAGTTAAATAAAGTATATTTACCGGCGATATGATGCATTAATGCATTCGTTTTACCAACAATGACTCAGAAAATGCTCAAGCAAGAATGTTTTTGAAATTTGACAGCAAACTATATAGATACCAGCATTATTCAATTAAGTTATTTTTGTAGCCCATCTAATTCTGAATCGATTTGTAACTCTAAAAATAAATTTACTCTTAAATTGTTTCATTTTGAAATTTTAAAAAGTATCCAGTAGATGACCTTGTCTACTATTTGTCTAGCCATTATTTGTGTAATATCAGTAAATTAACTCATTTAAGAAACAGAGGTTATGATTTTCTGTTATTTTTCTGGCCCTTATTTGTTTATATAGTTATTTAAAACAATATTTGAAATCCAATACTTTTAAAAAAGTGAATGTGAAACATATTGCGCTATATAAAGCTTTGATTATGCATAAAGAGAACAATTCCTTATTAACCTCGGTAGTTGTCATTCATATATGCTAGTTTTGGCTGATTTTCTAGCGCTATTTCTAATTTAAAATGGGCTGCAAAGTTATAGACCCACTTGAAAAAATTGGGTATTTGATCCCTACAAGTTAACCAGCAAACCAATGGGATAATGAATTCTTATTATAGGTACTATTATAGCTGTAGTATATATTTTGAGACATTCGGTGATCTTGGATAAATAATATGGTCAAAATAATATGTTAATGATTAATGATATGAGCATTACTGCTGTGGATTATCATACTAATAATTTGATTCATTACAGAAGAGAACGGACATTTTCACTAGAGATCAAATATCTGTTTTTCATAAAGATATTTATATGATTTGGGGATTAGTGGTTTGGGTTTCATATTTCATATAAATTGAGACAACATGTAATAAATGCAATTCATTACAGTAAAAATCCTACTTTTTATTGTTTTGCAATAAAGATGTGCAGTAAGGTATAGGCGCACTTTTGATGATGATTTCTCGATACGCAATAGTTTGTGGAAGTTGCCCTTTGAGAATGATTTATTGGAATATGTTAATGTGAAATAAAACTAGCAATTTAATCAAGAGATATCGTTTATTGGAATGAAATTAATAGGGTTTATAATTGCTGGATAAACTTAGAACTCTAGGAGTTTCTTATATCTGGTATCAAGACTTTGCGCTTCAATACATGTCGTAGTCAATAGATTGTAAGATGTATTGATACTGTAGAAGGTGATAACACATGATACTTGGTGGCATACAACATAGTATATGATTCATATTTTTGCCAATGGTCACTCTTCCAAAAAAAAAGCTGAACAATCGCCGGAAGCGGCCATCTAATGATATTTTTTCCAAGCTTTAAATTTCTAGAAAAAACCACCGGACAGCCCGGACGCGGTTGTTTAAATATTCCAAGCAGCTATTGTATAAGATGCAGGTATCAAAATTTCATACAAAAATTAAGGTTTGACTATATTGCTATTAATTATTCAAAGGCTTATTTTAAGTGTAATGAGTCAAACATTTCAATTTCATTCATGCAGAACCTTGCCTCATTTCTTATATAAATACTACAAGGAAATCATTACATGATCCCTTGTAGATTTACCTGTCTTGTTACACTCCCTTTACTTTTATTTATTCACTAATAAATAACTAATTTACAAATAAGAACGCCAACCTTCATCAAACCAGTGATCACCAATTTATAATAACAAAAATAATATCTATAAGCATATTATCCACCTTTGCTGTTAGTCCAAAATTACAGATCATTACACCATGTGCACCTTGTTATCTTTTTAGTTATCATATTCAGTGGATACAACAGCTCAGGCTATAGTGTGCAGACTACCGGGGCAGAACAAAATCATATTGTGCAGCACAGGTCGGCCATAGTGCAAATTTACCTGATTCAACTGCTGATGCTAAACTAGCATTAATTAGTTGTATTGTTGACTCGCAATAAAGTAATAAGATTGTTATATCAAAAGATAATAATATAAAAATACTCTGCTAAAAGATACACTTTATTAATAATTCATTGATTCTTCGTATTTATATGTTTTCTAGATAGATACTGTATATGATTATTGATATTATTAATGAATTGCCGGGTATTGAGGTACTTAATATGATTTGGGAACAAATCATATACAATGAAATCTGTGGAATTGGGAATCTGTGATTGTATCATTTGGATAAGATGTAGGATTGCTTATGTTTCATTATTGTTGACAAGTGTTCCTGAATGTTCCTGATAATTGCTGTTAATGCTAGTGGTTATGTATGACATTTAGTATGAGTTACTAAATGTCATGCCATGCTGGATTTCAATAGTTGTTCCTGGATTTCTCTATCTGGGTAAACTTCTGATATATCAAAGATGTTTTATTGTGTACGATGTTGGTGTTCGATGTATTTTAGTTAAATTGAACAGATAGAGATGTGGTTCTTGCAGAGATAATCTATGTATGTGTGAGAGAGCTCAGATCTATGAATACAAAAAAATGATCCAAATTGCGATGCTTTGTCGACCTGTACGAGATTTTTTTGTGGCGATATCACCTGGTGGCTCAAGTGTAGTCTAGGCATATAATTGTCAAATGTATCGTCGAATAAAGATGAAGTTGGTTGATTGATATAACGGATAATAAATGCAATTTCATTTATTGAATGCGTAAATGTAAAAGTATAAAGCAAAACTTACTTTTGAATGAAAGTACTAATTATTCTGATTAACATTGATAGGTTCAAAAAGCATAGTTAAGTGCAATAGTAAAATCATTGCTATTAAATTGCATAATTTAATATGTACAAAACTCTTGAAGCGTTTATTCCTTTTTTTTTTTTGGCAATGCTCCAAATCATCGTTCAATATGACTGAATATTAATGAATTAGAGAAAACGCAACTGGTAAAAAACTGATACCCAATACATCGAGGTCAAGGTTGATAAACGGTACATATATTGTGTAGTGAAAATCATCGCAGAATTTTGATGGATGGAAATTACAGAACCAAGGTGTTGTGTTTGCCTCAGGATTTCCAAAAGGGTTTTAAAAACATACTTCATCAAACTTACTTAGATGTTAAATACTCTATACTCACCATATGCTATTAGTATCATCTTGTTTTTTATTTAATTGCTGTATTACTAAAAATCAAGCTTTTCATAGCTTATAACAATGACAATGGGATGTTTCTGATTTTAAATTGAAATTTATCATAAGGGGGGCTGATGGTACGTTTGACACTACTGTAGATGGAACTAGCCAATTTAATTTATGAAATTTGAATAAAAATACCGAGGAATCATTTGTAAGTTCTTAATTTGGTTCTGGTGAAGCAGTGAATAAATTGGCTTGGGACAAAGTGGGTAGCAATGCGGCAATACGTTCCAGTAGTGCTGTCCATGTTTATGTTTATAATTTATAATATTGGAGAGGTAAGACTAAAACTCAATGTAAATTACCTCTAGCGCAATAATTATAAAGTAAGACTATATTACCATCAAATAAACTATTACACAATATTAAGATGTATAAAGATTTACAGTAATTAGCTTGAATCAAGTGAATACAGCATTGTAAATTCTTGAAAAACTCCTCCAGTATTATAAAGTCTCTTATTTTTAAGACTTACAAGGCTCATAAGCGGAATATTAATTTCAAAAATTATTTTTGTCCAGATCATCAATTTTGACATTTTTTAATTTTTTTTTTCTAGATTTGCAAATTTAGAGTTAATTATACTACCAATTATAAAAACAAAAATATACACATATACAGAATTTAGCGCTCTATTTGGTCAATAAAAAATAACAAACATTTTTATTGCAAAATATTACATGAAAATCCTTTAATCAAAAATACGTTTTTGGGGCAAAAGTTCAAAATTTCATTACTTAACTTTTGATATTAAGCTTTTATAAAATGCATATTAGTTCTAGCTACAATTTTTTCTCACAATGTAGTATATTTAAACGTTGATTTTGGTATTAACATTCGATTTTTCTGATTTTTGATCAAAATCATGAGTGTTAGTAAGGATAAAATGAGTCCCGAAAATGTCCGCTACAAAAACTGAATTTTCAGACCATACATGGTTAAATATAAAAAAAGTTAAAAAAACCGGTTTTTTATTTAAACCTTAGGTATACCATAGTAGAATTAGCCGTTCAATCTTGCTTTGCTCAATTACGACGTCGCTCTGCGAACTCGTTTTTTTCAATTTTTTAACGAATCTATGATATGACAGATGGTTTTTCTGGTAGAAAAATATATGTTTCTATAATAATAACAGTTATTGTCTATTTTTTTAGTTTATGATAGGGATGTTGTTGTTGACGAGCCGAGCTTGTACTAATAAATTTGGCTGGCAAAACCTGGCTCGTCGACAGTAACTTTAGTTTATAGTTCATGCGCTGTAATACTGCTTTTACATTTAGCTGAAATGAGTAATTTAGCAGGGTTTTAATTGCGCTAAATAATGTAAAGCCTTGAAAATCCTTTTCTACGTGTGTAATTTCTCTCTTTTGGTTTTCATATTCCAAGGATATATTCATCGTTTGATAAGGCATATCAGACTATCAAGCTGGTATTCTTTTCTTGTATCTGAATACGCACTCTAACATAAGGGGCTAATGTTTTTAATATAGGTAGCAGTCTATATTAGAGACTGATATTTTTTTCATTTAACCGCATTTTAAGATCAAATATCATCATTTACTACTGTATTGTTGGACGTATTTCTTGATTACCAGATCAAACTGAAGGCAATGATATTTATATCTAATCAATAAAAAGTTAGAACTAGTTACAAACCCACGAAATGTTCCAGAAAAGCGATAAAATTTCAAATGATATAGAAATTGAAATGTCAAAAGAGTCTATATAAATAATCTTGCCAGAATATTACACCTTTATTAACAATACATTCTTTGGATGTATTTATATACATTAATTATAACTATTACTAGGGTTTTACTATCTAAGAATATGATGTAAGTCATTGATCCGCATTGATTTACTGTAACACTAATTAGAGACTGTGACCTTGGATGTGAGACCTAGGATGAGTATTGACATAACAGAAATATAAAAAAAAGAATAATCTAATGTCTTGCCAAATAACCATAGTTATGATCGTCGATATACTTGAAAACAAATCTTTTTACAGCTGAAAATTGTAAACTAAAATAGTACGTTTAAAGAAGGCTAATTTATTTAAATTTTATATGTGATAAAGTAACATCTATAAGCTTAGATTTCGCTTGCATATAAATTTAAGTAGTAGGTGTTATTTAAGTTTATGCTCCAGCAAAAACCATTGTTGCTGCTGTAAACATTATAGCTATAAACATATTTACAAATGATGATAATCTTAAATATATTGGCAGTTGCATTTATTCTTTATTGCTTTATGCTCTACATCAACAATGTATTGAATTGTATTGCCTGTAATCTATATTAATAAGAACAAAAGTAATTTGAAACCCCATTTCAGTAAAAAAAAATGGAATGAAATTTTGAGAATAGCACAATGCTCATGATCAGATTTTATTATTATGCACAAATAGGGATAATGATGTGCTTATTATGGGCAATTCTAATATTATTATGCACACATCATGGGATTAATGTCATGCACATGGACAGAATCTATAATTCTGCACATACAGGATTAGCATTGTTGTGCTCTTGTGCAGTTTCTTTTGTTGTGCCCGTGTGCATCCTGTTATCTTTTTAGCCATATTTAGTGGACACAACAGCTCAGGCTACAGTGAGTCGCAAAACCCTTTCAATGATTTGGAAATTTGAATGAAAATAATCATAACTTTCTCAGTTTCAGTCGGAGATACACTAAATTTCTATTTTAAGTAATTCAAACGTTTTTAAATTATTTTCAAAAATTCCGATCTAATTAATTAAAGTTCCGCAAAAACTATGCAAGTTTAAAAAAAGGTACATCATTGAAAGGGTTTTGCACGCACAGGCTTAAAATTACAATTTTGTAACCCCTAACTTGTACATTAACGCTGGATATCTTATAAAACAGAGAAATATGCGGAAAATATATGAGATGTTTTTCAACTTTTACCCTGCCTTTTTCACTAGTAGTTTCAAGCAAAATCATCAAGATGAAAACTGTATCGGATGCCAAACGTAATGACGTTATCTCTCTGTTAAATTCAGGCCATACCGTATCGAAAATTGCTCGTCATGTAGCTGTTAGTCAAGCCACAGTATGTCGTATTGAAAAAAAGGCCTGTCCTGACCGAGAAAAACTTAAAGGAGACCGACCATCTAAGCTGACTACTGCGGATATGAGATATTGTGTCCATAAAATCACCAAAGGTGGCTTGGATAATGCGTTACAAGCCAAAAAAGAGCTTCATCGTAATGTACACGTTAATGGCAGTGCGAATATTGTACTAGGGCTCTTCGGGATAATGGTTTAGGCGCATTACCTAAGATAAAAAAGCCAGAAATCAGTGATGAAAATGCAAAGGATCGCCTCCGCTGATGTAAAAACAGAATTGATTGGACTTTGGATGACTGAAACCGTGTTATATCTACTGATGAGGCTAGAATTAATTGTTTTAACTCGGATGATCGAATTTGGTGCTGGAAAAGAGACAGCGAGGAGATAAAACCTAAGCATACCAAAAAACAAGAAAAATGGAGATGGTCGTATCATGATTTGGAGCTCTATTTCTTGGTCTGGTGTCGTTTGGTTGTCCAAGGTCGAAGGTAATATGAACTCCAACCCATACAGAACTATTATTGATGATGATTTGGAGAAATCCATTGACGATATGTGTCAAAAATTGAAGTTGCGTCGTAATTAGGTTATCCTTCAACAAGACAACGATTCTAAGCACACCTCTAATTTAATGAAAGAAGACTTCAAAACAAAAAAATATGAAGTAATGTCATGGCCAGCGCAATTTCCAGACCTTAATCCCATTGAAAATATGTGGAGGTTATTGAAAATCCGCCTAAACGAATACGATACATCCCCAAAAGGGATGAATGATATTTGGGACAGAACTCAAGAGATTTGGTATGACAACATAACAGTTGGGGAATATCAAAAAGTTATTTCGATTATGCCTCATCGTGTAAAAGCTTGTATTAAAGCCAAAGGTTACGGTATTGATTATTGACTGCATTTAAATAAGCTTCAATTTTTTTTTGATAATGCGTGCAAAACCCTTTCAATGATGTACCTTTTTTTAAACTTGCATAGTTTTTGCGGAATTTTAATTAATTAGATCGAAATTTTTGAAAATAATTTAAAAACGTTTGAATTACTTAAAATAGAAATTTAGTGTATCTCCGACTGAAACTGAGAAAGTTATGGTTATTTTCATTCAAATTTCCAAATCATTGAAAGGGTTTTGCGACTCACTGTATGATGCGAAGCCCACCTGGGCACAACGAAATCATTGTGTGCAGCACAGGTCGGCCGTAGTGTGCACTCATTGCTATTAAATCGCATAATGTCGTATATTTTCAGGATTGATAAATAGTACTTAAACAAGAATACAATTATAGAAGAATGAGTAATTAATCAGTTCTTCAACTGTATAATAAAAACAAGATATCGTTTATTTAGATATAAAAGTATGGCCTTTTATATTGATTTGACATTGAGATCCTGAGATGTAATTTAAAGCACTATTGAACCATTGGATCTGTTTGATAGTAATCTATGGATTGAAATGGATCAATCATAATTTAACCGTTCTTGCAGAGCTTGTGAGTTGTCTTGTTTCAATGCTGCGCTAAATATGCTTGGATGTTGATTTGATAACTACTTGATTGGTTAACTGCTGGGATGAAATAATGTGGTGTCATAATTGAGGTCAAAGCGTTCTTGGTAATTACTGGATTAAACTTGATACGCTAGGAGTTTCTTATATCCGATATCAAGACTTGCACTTCAATACATGTCGTAGTCAATAGATTGTAAGATGTATTGATACTGTAGAAGGTGATAATGTATGATACTAGTAGGTGGAATACAACACATGATTTGATATGTAGAGAACTCAGTTAAAACATTCATTCTTTTTTTTTGGCAGTGCTACAAACCATCGTTCAATATGACGTGATATTAATAAATCAGAGAAAATGCAATTAGTAAAAAACTGACACCCAATGTACATCGAGGTCGAGATTGATAAAAGATGCATTCATTGTGTAGTGAAAATCGCAATATTTTGATGGATAGAAATTACAGGATCAAGATGTTGTGTTTGCCTCAGGATTTTCAAAAGGGTTTAAAAGCATACTTCATCAAACTTACTTATATACTAAATACCCACCATATGCTATTATTAGTATCATCTTGTTTTTATTTAATTGCTGTATTATTAAAAATCAAGCTTTTCATATCTTATAACAATGACAATGGGATGTTTCTGATTTTAGATTGACATTTATCATAAGGGGGGTTGATGATACGTTTGATACTACTGTAGATGGAACCAGTCAATTTAATTTATAGAATTTTAATGCAAATACTACCGAGAAACCATTTGTAAGTACTTAAGTTGTTGGTTCTCGTAAAGCACTGAACAAATTGGCCTGGGACAAAAAAGAGGGCAAAAAGGCAGCAATAGGTTCCAGTGCTGGCCATGTTTATATTTATAATTTATAATATTGGAGAGATAAGGCTAAAACTTAATGTAAATCACCTCTAACGCAATAATTATAAAGTAAGACTATATTATCATCACATACACCACCACACAATATTAGCATGTATAAAGATTTACAGTAATTAGCTTGAATCAAGTAAGTACAGCATCGTAAATTCTTGAAAAAGTTCTCCAGTATTATAAAATCTCTTATTTTTAAGACTTACAAGGCTCATAAGCGGAATATTAATTTCAAAAATTATTTTTGTCCAGATCATCAATTTTGACATTTTTTAATTTTTTTTTCTAGATTTGCAAATTTAGAGTTAATTATACTACCAATTATAAAAACAAAAAATATACACATATAAAAAATTTAGCGCTCTATCTGGTCAATAAAAAATAACAAACATTTTCATTGCAAAATATTACATGAAAATCCTTTAACCAAAAATCCGTTTTTGGGCCAAAAGTACAAAGTTTCATTACTTAACTTTTGATGTTAAGCTTTTATAAAATGCATATTAGCTATAGCTACAATTTTTTCTCACAATGTAGTATATTTAAACGTTGATTTTTGTATCAAAATTTGACTTTTCTGTTTTTTGATCAAAATCATGAGTGTTGGTAAGGATAAAATGATTCCCGAAAATGTCCGCTACAAAGTCTGAATTTTCAGACAGTACATGGTTAAATATACAAAAAGTAAAAATAAAACGCTTTTTTATTTAAAACTTAATTAGATATACCATTAGTATAAGAGACTTAGCCGTTTAATCTTGCTTTGCTCAATTACGACGTCGCTCTACAGGCTTGCGTTCGCAATTTTTTAATGAATGTATGATATGATAGACGGTGTTTTTTCTGGTAAAAAAATGTATGCTTCTATGGTAACAGTTACTACCTATTTTGTTTAGTTTATGGTACATGCGCTATAATGCTGCTTTTACATTGGCTGAAATGAGCAATTTAGCAGGGTTTTAACTGCGCTAAATAATGTAAAGCCTTGAAAATCCTTTTCTACATGTGTTGTTTTTATATTCCAAGAATACACTCACCGTTTGATAAGGCATATCATACTATCAAGCTGATATTCTTTTCTTTTTTCCAAATACGCATGCTAACACACAGTAAGGGACTAATATTTTCAATATAGGTAACAGTCTATATTGGAGACTAATATTTTCCATTATTTAACCGCATTCTAAGGTCTAATATTATTATTTACTACTGTATTGTTGGACGTATTTCTTGATTACCAGATCAAATCGAAAACAACGATATTTATATCTACCCAATGAAATGCTAGAACTGGCAACAAGCCCACCAAATGTTCCAGAAAAGTGATAAGATTTCAAATAATATAGAAACAAAAATAAAGAATAATATAATGTCTTGTCTAATAACCATAGTTTTGATCGTAGCTACTGTATACTTGAAGACAAATCTTTTTACAGCTGACAGTCGTAAACTAAAATAGTAAGCTTAAACAAGAAGGTTAATTTGTTTACACTTTATGAGTGATAAAGTAACATTTATAGCCTTAGATTTAACTTGCATATAAATTTAAGCAGTAAGTGTTATACACTGTATTTAAGCTTACGCTCGAGGAAAAACCATTGTTACTGTAAACATTAGTGCTATAAACATATTTACAACTGATGATAATCCTAAATATATTGGCTCTTGCATGTATTGCTCTAAATTAACAACGCATTGAATTGTATTGTATTTTCTATAATCTATATTGATAAAAGCAAACGCAATTTAAAAACCTATTCCATTAAAAAATGCAATAGAATTTTGAGGATGGCACGATGCTCATGTACAGACCAATTTATCCTATTTATATACAAATTCTATATAACAATTTCATCCGTTAGATCAGTGTTTATTTACATTAATAGCATAGCATATTTGAGGGGCACATAGTTTATGTAACTAAACATGGTGTCTCATATACAGTATCTAATTATTTTAAACGAGCCGAGCTTTTTGTACAGTATGCAGTCGAGCTTTTTTTTTTGCGGTTGACTTTAGCTCGTTCACCCACACGAGCTTTTTTATGCAGCGATTAAAACTCATCATCTCAATGCGAGCTTTATTTTACCTTTCAAGTGACAAATATCTAAAGTAAAGCAAACTTATGCATGTCGATTGACAATTATTTAAAGTAATAATGTCATATAATTTACTTATTATTATTAAATTTGAACTTTTTGAAAAGAAATCAAACGCTTGGCTCAAGCTGGAGTGATACAAAGCTCGTCCGGGGCTTGGCTCGTGTTTTATACTTACATATATTCCTTATATTTCAGACCATTCTTCAATCAACTAAGATCAATTATGAATTGTAATTTCAGCAGATTAGTTAGCTTACTTTCACAATAAGGACTACAACACAAAAGATTCATTATGCAGTAAAATATGGGTGTAAAAAGCGATAAAAAATACTGTTAAAATCCTTCTTTATTAAAATATGGATAATGTGTAATAAAATGGTTATTCTACGTCTCTATTTATATTATTTGTTGATTATTTACTATCTTGCAATTGCATTGCAATTGTCAACGATTCCATTAATTTTGAGTATAAATGTTGGGTTGTTTGGTGATTGATTTGGTGAATCAAGAACGGTGTTTTAAATATAGTTTGTCAATCATGCTTTTAGAACAGCCCTTACTTGTTCTACTTGATAAGCATGTACTTTTTGTATCTTTTATTTGGGATATCCCACATTACTTTAGTATTTTAGCATCTCTTATTTGAGTATTATACCCTTGCTATCTTCATGCAATTGTCTATTTACTATATAGCCTTATATTTGATAGCATGGTTTCAAATGAGATGACATCTAATTTAGGTATTTTATGATGGGAATCTAGCTTAATTCACTTCACATTATTATTTTACAAATTACTATAATTACCTGTGGAGTGGGTACGCAATAACAACAAATAAGAACACCAGCCTTCCTTCAACCAATATTCACCGATCTCTACTAGTATTAAAAATCATATCAGTAGCATATCATTTTGACCATCATAATACTGTATATATCCAAAATCACAGATCATTACAGAAGACAGCCTACTACTACTTGTATCAGTAGTAATGGAGATTGTATTTTCAGTTGTTTTTAATAGAGAGCATAAAAATCTATAGTTGTACTTTGGAAATACTTTTTTTGACACACAGTATGTTGCAGGAATTGCTCTTTCAGGTCATCCTGTGGCAAATGTTGTGTACCTACTATCATCTATTATCATGTAAAATTAGAAATCATTAGGATTAAAGTTCGCCGTGAGTAATAAGGTTTTTGTCTTCGGTTTTATACGGTTACAAAAAGCAGATTTCAGATGGCTTTCAGATAAATTTTCGAATTTTTTCGTCTAATATTGTGTCAAATTGCGTCAAATCTTTAAAGGTAACTAAAGATTGTTGCATGCCACCAAGTACCATACTTTATCACCGTCTACAGTATAAATACATCTTACAATCTATTGACTACGACATCTATTGAAGTGCAAGGTCTTGATATTCGATATAAAAAACTCCTAGCGTACTAAGTTTATCCAGCAATTATCAAGAACGCTTCTTGGACCTCAATTATGACACCATCATATTATTTCATCCCAGCGATTAACCAATCAAGTAACTATCAAATCAACGTTTAAGCACATTTGACGCAGCATTGTAACAAGGCAACTCACAAGCTCTATAAGCACGGCTGAATTATGATTGATCCATTTCAATCCATAGACTACTATCAAATAGATCTAATGGTCCCATAGTGTCTTAAATTACATCTCAGGAGCTCAATATCAAATCAATAAACAGTAAAAAGGCCATACTTTTAAATCTAAATAAACAATACCTTGTTTTTATTATACAGTTGTTGAAGAACTGATTCATCAAAGATAAAAATATAGGACACAACAGGTAGTTTTGTTGGACAGAAATATCATGTTTTGCTGATGGTTTTCTCAATTCATCACAGCGATCTGTGAGAGTAGAAATATAAAATTTCATGCAGGATATATGCAAATCTACCATCATGTATAATTGGAAATTAATTGGATCAATATTCACAAGGATGGAGTTTTTTTTCTTTGTTTTCTGTAGTTGTAAGTATTAGTTTATTATTTTGTAAAACTTAAAACTCATTATCCAGCGATTAATTTCTGTATTCACAAGATAGATCTAATTGATTGCTACTCTGTATTTTTTGTTTCAGCCAAAAATATTCAATTTTCATCGAGATAATCAAAATAATAGTCGATATCACAGCTTACAAATTATGATAACTGGGTTCCAAAATTTATTTTAAAAAATGGACGAAAAATGATGAAAAAACAAAATCGTTTAATTGATCATGAACTGCAAAGTAAGTCGACCTAGTATACTAAATAAATTTTGTAGAGTTTTGGATTCTGCATCGATCTAAATAAAATTCAGACAAACATTTTACATTAAATTTTGCGTAAAATGCAATTGAAATTTTGGAGGTTTTTTGAAGATACACATCACTTTTTATAAGCATATTTAAAATACAACTAATCGAGATGATGCAAAAAATTATTATCTATTGATCAAGCTATTGTACAATCTTCTAGCTGCATTTTTCGTAGAGAAAACAACATTTTTGTCCAAATTTTTTTCTGTTTCAGAATTTAGGATGAGGGTATATAAGGGAAAATGGAAGCTAGAAATTGAGGTGCCTTTTTGTACACATTTTTTAGGATATCTCCACAAAAAATCAATATTTTGAAAAACTCTAAATTGGGTCCGAGAGAGCTTAACGAGCTTAAGGACATGAATGCAAAAAAAATGTTGCTCAATTTAGCCAATATTTTGAAACCTAGTATAGAAATGCCAAAAAAAATGAAAAAAAAATAAAGGTTCTCAGAATGTTTTTATACTAAAATATGTTATATAGCACTTCAAAACAAGTAAGTTTTATTATTAAAAAGTGTTAGTATAGCTTAATTTTCTCTAGAGATATGAAGCCTCAAAGTTTTCAATCATTAGCAGTGAAATACGCGTAAAAAATCTGAAACCTTAGCACTGAAAAATTAATACCAACTGTAAAAAGTAGGATATTTCCAGATACTTGCTTTTGAATTACAGGTGAGCATCTCAGGTACATTGGCATATATTTTTTTCTTGGTGTTATTTAGTGAAAAAAAAAGTTGTGCAGGGATGAAAAGTGAGACCCAGTTTTTAAGAAAAAAGCAGTGGATTTTACGCGTTTTGAGTCTTTTATGAGGTATAAAATGAATTCTGGAACAGGCAAAATAATGCGATCAATTCATATCTATTTAGTAGTGTCTAGCGTATATTTTAAAAGTGCTTTGTGTCGGGCTTATCTTGGAAAAGAGGGCATGGTTCGATTTGAAGATTGATTGGAAGTTCAATTTTTCTCATTAATGACAGCCATAACCTGTATTAGCAAAATTGTTATCATTTCCACTAGAAATAAATATTCCTAAAAAGAGAAAATGACACAAATAAACGCAAATTAGCATCATCTGGTGAATATAAAATAGCATTGCTTATTGCTACGATATCCAAATAGTTTTAACCTTGAATAAACAACCAAAAAAATCATATTTTCTTCAAATTGCTGATACTTGGATTTATTGTAGGGAACATAAACAAAACATGCGAGTTTCATTGAGTTTGTAATGCTTCATTATGCATTTTAATTCAAATGGCGTCTGTTAAAGACCAAAATTCCAACCTACAAAGAAGTCAAAGTCAGGTCTATTTGGGAGCCCAGAGGAGGTCTCGGATCACTGTGGATGAACCTATTC
This sequence comes from Mucor racemosus, assembly GCA_027405735.1. NCBI lineage: Eukaryota > Fungi > Mucoromycota > Mucoromycetes > Mucorales > Mucoraceae > Mucor > Mucor racemosus. Next base: position 1,741,603 of record JAPEHQ010000013.1, on the reverse strand, counting down.
CGCAACATCTCAGATACAGTTCTCATATGTTAATTCTAAAGTTTTGACATTTCAAAAAAAAGTTGAGGTCCACCAATAAATTAAACTATTGTTATAAATCAAGTAGCAGTTCGCAGATTTTTTGTTTGATACTAGTTGTGCTTCTGATATATGATTAATGCACTTGATGATGAATTTAGAGCTATGTATAGACGTCTTGATATACATATAGAGATAACGTTCATGAATTTGGTGCATCTAATATTTGAAGTGTAATGTTCCACAGTTGTTGCAAAAATTAAACTTTTTCAAATAATCTTCTGATTTCAATTATCAACCGGAAATTTTTTGTACACACCGACTGTTTTAAAGGATTATTATTCCAGAACAAGTAGGTATATCTTTAAAAAAGTAAAACTGATTTTGAATACAGACTACATTAAAGTTTACACGCTAATTTTTTCTCTAGGTTTTGGTATATTCATATTTAGCAGCTTTTAAGTATATCTATTACCAATATCCTGTGAACACATGTAAACCGACAGAAATCCGGTTCAATTGCCGAAGACATTTCTTGTTACACATCAACACGGACAACAATTTAGCGTGTAGAATCTGTGCAAGCATGTATGTAGATATGTTTAGTAATTCCTGGATGACTTGAGGAAAATGAAGCATGTTTTAAGGATATAATGTGCTGTAAAAAAGCTATATCCCCCTTTTTTTTTTTTTATTATCTATAACATTATTATATAAGCGAATTATTATATACAAGAAATTCTAAAGTCATATGCACACGCATAATCATTTATAAATAAACTACGAATATGTTTCAATTGTGTAAACAAAAGATATAATGTCGTAAAAGATCAATTATATATTACACAACATTTATTCGTTATTGATCTAACCTAAACCTAATGATATTGTGAAAGCATCATGTAATGTTATATTCACCTTTTTGATATACACGTTCAAAATTTTTGTTTTATATACTTGGTAGCCTTATCTCGCTTCCATTTTTCCCACTTCCCTGCAGCGACATTTTATGCGTGTAATATAAACTTATGTCTCCTTAATACTTGAAAATTATGTATATTGGATATTGAAATGTAATTCCATCAACAGCAGCAAAAAGCCTTGCTGATTGAATCCTTCAAATTTCAAATATGATTGGGAAAAAATGAGTTTGGATGTAATCAAAAAGCTTTAAATTCATGTAACAATCCGCCCTGTTAAAACAGAATTAACTTGCATTTAAGCTTCCCCTTTTTTTTGTTTTGTTTTGTTTTTCCTTTGTTTCCTCATTATTATATCTTACATTAATAAAAAAAAACATGAACAATATAACAAATACACTTCAAAATTTGATTCAAGAGACTAATCCTACTAGTCAAATTGACAATCTAGTTAATAGATTAACAGACTTCGTTGAAGGCACACGACAAAAAGAAAATACATTCATTTTATCAGCTGCTGCTGGCGGCAGTATCTTACTGTTGTATTTGGCTACTGTTCGTCATTTACGATATAAAAATATCAAATTCATCCGTGAAAAGTATCCCAACCCTCAAGATATACTGGATAATATTGATATTGCTAGAGAAATCACTTCAATTACCGCAAAAAAGGAATTTCCTTGTAAAGTATAAATTATAAATGCAACATGGAGTTTAAACATTTAACCATGATCCGTAGTTTTAAGCCGAGAAGGTACAGAATTAGCTTTATTCAAAACCTTTTCGATCCCTACCATTTCAAAGCTATTGGTAGCTACAGGTGAATTCAAAAAGGATTGTACTCGAAGGGCCGAGGATACTGAGCTTGTACTGATGGAAATCACAGAAACACATTCGAGAATTCAAAAGCAACTTGGTAAGGATCCTAATACACCAGAAGAAGATATCAAAGCACAATGGAAGAGACCTGATATAGCGCTGACAAGATTAAATGAATTGCATGGAAAATACAACATTTTAAATGATGATTATCTATACACCCTATCTTTATTTATTTTTGAACCTGTGTCATGGATCAATCGTTATGAATGGAGGCAACTTGATGAACGAGAGATTAATGTAAGACTTTATGTTATACAATATGGATGCATTTTACTCAAAAATAAAACAATCTAGGCCATGTTCCGTGTGTGGTATGATGTCGGTGTAGGAATGAAGCTCCAAGATATTCCAGACACACCAGAAAAGATGCTTGCTTTTAAAAATGTAAAGTATTAAGGTTACCCTGTATGCATGTTAGTGTATGACCATTAACTGTAAATTTATAGAGATACGCAGAGAATCATATCAAGTATGCTCCTACAAATTGGAAATGTGGTGAACCCACATTTCGTCATCTTTTATCTGGCATTCCTTCATTTGTAAGAGAACCCATTTATAACTTTGCTCTCCATGTACTGTCTTCTATTCTTGACAGTGCAGATGCCAAGGCATTTCAATTACCTGAAGAATCCAATGCCTTGACATTTATGTTTAAATCTATCATGGCTACTCGAGCATTTTTTATTAGAAATTTCATGTTGCCTAGATCCGCATTTCTTAGTAGAACGCCATTTTATCCAAACAAAGAAGGAAAATATATACCTGAGTACTTTAACTACAAGCCTTACATTTATAAGGATGGTTATAGTATTTCAGAATTGGGCCCTGAAAAGTACAGAAATAACACTGCAACCTTAAAATGTCCTGTCATGCATTAAAAATGTAATTTTTTTTTATCAAAATGGAAATGAATAAAATAAGTTATATAAGATTATGTATATACAAATATATAATATAATGAGAAATAGAGAGGGGAGGGGGAAAGGAAGAATGAATAATAGAAAGAAAGAAAAAAGAGTTGGGGAATTTTTGTTAATTGAAAAGAAAATGATGCTATATAATAATGAATAAATTCTGCTTGCTTCATATAAAAATCTTGAAATTGATGAAATTTCTTTCTGTTGAGAGAAAGAAGGGTAATAAATATCAAGTTTTTTTGGGAGTGTTTTTTTTTGCTAGTTTGAAATAAATATGAAGAGAAAAAAAAAATTAATTTAATTTAGAATAACCAAGGACGGAAGAAAGTCTTGCATTCTTGTTGTTGATGTTGTTGTTGATGTTGTTGAGGATGGTTGTGAGGAAGATGGTGAGGAACTTGGAAATTAGAGAAAGAAGGCAAGTTTACGTAATTACGAAGAGGACAACGAGCAGGTTCTTCTTCTTCTTCGGGTGATTCTAAATCAAATAAGAGTTGATGAGGAAGTAGACTTTCAGCATTTGAAGGGAGAAGGGAATCTTCAGGGTCAAAAGAGTTGCTAAATTGATTCATCATCATATTTCTCTTGGGAAGAGTGTTGTTCTCAGTTACAAGTCCATTCAAAGGAGACATGTTGTTATTATCCAAAAACCAGTTTTGTTGAAGAACTTTCTTATTCTCGGCGGAAAAGATGGATGGACGATCTTCTAGCTTCATACTGATGATTTCTTGCTTTTCAATATTGATATTTTCGGCAATGACAGCAGCAGAAGCAGCAGAAGCAGCAGCAGCAGCTTCGTCTTTTTGTCTCTTTTCTTCTTCTTCCTTTTCGAGATTCTTCATTTCAAGGGCATCGCCGGGAAGATTGAAATGTCTAAATGTACAACGAGCACCATAAGGGCAAGAACCAGTTTGATGAAAAGTACGACATTTCTGAGTCTTGTATTTAGGATGACGATCAAGTTCACGCAAATCAGCAGCACCATGAGCATATTGACACTTCATACCGTATCTACAATGACTAGTTTCTTCCCAATTACGACAAAGTTCGGTCTTGTAGAGACTTTTCTGCTTCTTTTCAGAGTCATCTTGGTTATTATTGTTGGTAGAAACCTGAATTGAAGATTTCTTGTTGGCAGATTTAGGTGATTTTTTTAAGGATTTCATTGATTCGTTGTCAGAATCGATTTCCTCCTTTTTGTGAGCTATATAAAATTGTTTGTCAGCAAATGAAATCATTGGTAGTATAAACACCCCTCCCCCAGACAGTAGCTAGCCTTGTCCCCTAAAATAATAATAAATACATACTCTTTGTTTCACGTTTCTTTTGATTGTTATTGGTGGATTTCATCATTTTACGGCCATTGCCGATAACTGATTGTTTATATTGATGAGAACTATCACTTTCTTCTTCTGAAAGGCAAGGGCTAACATTTAAAGAAGAATTATTTCCAGCTTCAAAAGATGATGACTTGGAATTTTTATGTTCAGAAATTTCTAAATAACTATCGAATAATCGCTCATCGATCTCTTCGTAGCTGTTACTGATATTTTCTTTGATAAAATTTAATCCAAATGCTGAGCGAGGAGAAACTGACATAATGTGAGGGTTGTTCATATTTTGTTATAAATTATTAAATAAGAGTGAGAAAAGAATGAAATAATAACCAAAAAAGAAAAACTATCATTCAAAAAATTGGGGTCCTTTATATATCGTGTGACCCAAAAAAAGTAAACTATACTACGAATAGAGTCACTCCACTTTTCATGCTTTTTTTGCCTTCATGGGGGGGAAGGGAGCGTTTATGAGCAGATTTGATTAATTTACCTTCTCCGATTCATTGCTGGCTCTGTTGCCGTAGGCCTTTTATGGCATATCACTGGGTCTGTTTGTGCAGATTTGTAGTCTCACATTAGCATATGGCATGCTTTTTAACAAGTTTCTCGGACTTGGTTCACTTTTTTTTGAGATTCAACCCTTCTTTATGAAATCGTACCATCATCAATCAATTTCTATTTTCAGAATATATCGTAGAACTTGCTAAAAGTATGCAGATACAAGGATATATACTAGATCGCATTACTCTTAGTACGGGTAAAGTATATATCATTAATTGTAGTACCAAACTCCACGCTATTATAATCTTACTACATGCGCAGTCAATGTAAAGACGACAAAGAAGGATAAATCACCGCCAAGCACCTTTCAGTTTTAAAAATTACAGGTTAATCCAGATGCAAAAGAAACACTTGTCCCCAATCCATTATTCAAAATTTACATGAAAAAATAATGTGCATTTGCTGGACTTGTTAAATCAAGATATTACGTTGCAGTAAAGCAATCAATTTAATCAATCCATTCAAATCTATAGGTAATCTAAAACTTGGCGCTATTGTTCTCTATTTTTTTTTTTTTTTTTCATTTTTAAATGCCTACCAAACAAACATATAGAAATTTATCGGGGGTTGGATCAGGAAATCGTATCAGGTTTCAATCAAAAGAAAACAATTAGCAATTTAAAATTAATGATTAATAGAAAAAGAAGTTGCACGCGAGAATGCTATTCAATCCAAGTGCCATCATGATGTCTGGATTTATTTGGCTTTTTTTGCAACAGCAAACTTCAAGTATGACAATGCAGTTGACAAAAAAAGGAATCGCCCCTGCCCTTAGTAAGTATAATCGATAGGCTCAAATTGAGGAACATGGTGCCACATCAGCATACTTTATTTAGATCGCCGTTCACTCGGTCCTCAAGTTATCTTAAACATGACACTACATCTGAAAAGAGATTAAGCGCCACTTTGCAATTTCATATCACACTCTAAGAAATACGCCGAGAATTTCATGATTTTGAGTCTTGATAAAGGAAAAAATTCGCGGGGAAGATTACGGAAAACAATGGGCATAAGTAATCATTTGTAATCTACTTGAGGAGACAAAGTAACTATAGCCCATCTACTACTATTAGATGACTTTTTTTGATTTCATTAATTGCAGACAAATGTAAAATTTAATTATAGAAATTAGATTACATTAATGTGGCCATCGGCCCATCATTTATTGACCACAAGGGGAACTCGACAAAAGTTATACTGCTGGCTGAAAAAGATAAAAATAAGTAATATTTCCAGGGAGTTGTATAATAGATCATGCAATTCATTGGCAAATCAGAAAACAAGTGGTAGTCGTGTATCTGTTGAAATTTGAGAATTAATATGTAGAATCCAGATCAAAGTAAGTGATTATGGCATTTTACAGTGTTCTGTTTGGATTTGAGGTTTATTTTTCATATCAATGGAAAACTTTGCTTGAAGAGAATACTCTCAATAATTATGTGATGATTATATAATATCAATCAGTAAATTTGGCTTATTCTTTCCTTCTTTGCTGTTGTGCTGCGGAATGATAACACGACAACAAGTGGGGTTTTGTACAAACTCTTTCCAGTTTTCAGATTACTGTTCATATAAAGTTTAGTTCAGTAGAAAATATTTTGCGATATTTCTGTACTATTCACAAACTATAGCATTTTTAGAAACAACAATCATGCGATACTTTTCATTCAGTTGTAAAGATAATGCAAAAATGTATCTATTCCATTTCTTCGGTAGCTAAATGGGACCTGTTGGGAAATCATGAAAAACCAAGGAAAAACTGTATAAAAAGCATATCAAACGAGATCTATATAGCACAAAGGTGCCATTAAACAGTTTATTAGCTTTCAATGCATTGTTTGATACCATACTTGTGAAGGTTGCATGAAGTCTTTGTAGTTTTTAAACTGTCACGGAATGTTTGACAACTTTTTCTTAGCTTTTTTGGGATAAGCTGTTTTCAAAATAGGAGCGAGCATTATTTAAGCATGCTACAAATATATTTTTAATACTATAAAAAAGATAAGAAGCTATATAATGTATCGAGTTAAAGGCGTAAATTTATAATGTACTTTGAGACAGTTATTGTCTCTCAAAGTTGAGCTTTTTGCTAAAAAACACGTTAAAATACCTCAAATCCATATACGACTTGCTGAGTTTCAAAGCAACGTATTTTGGGATATTGTCAAAAAGGCATATCAGATGCTGTTACATGCGTGTTTTATTTCATTTTCATATACCTTTACAAAGTAAAAACATTCTGATTAATTCAACATGGTATACTACCAGTACCCAAAAGAAATGAAGATTCTGATTGCTTTCAACTGCTTAAAAATTCTTCAAAATTAGAAATAATAAAAATTGGATCAATAAATGTAATAAAATCTCCCAAAAAAGCCTATCAAACGACTTGATAAACCGATACTACGCAAGGTATATCATGTTTATACTATACATAAGCATGTTCCTATAGGCATCTGACCTAGTAACAACAGCAGCACAAGCATCTATACAACAAAGATGCGCCTCTCACCAACGTCACATTGTGACAATGGTTTAACAACTTTTTTTTCCTCGAGAATTTTGTTCCTACAAAACATGCAAAACTAGTTATTCCTTTGCGCGTGTGTGTGTCAAATATATAACAAAAAATGCTCTTTGAAAAACCCAAGCATCACCATCATCGTGTGAGCGAGTTCCAAGCTGTTGTTCTTGCCGGTTACGGTAGCAGTAACAGGTAATTTCTCCTTCATAGAGAACGAATGATGCAAATGAACTTACACACAAATGCCTTTTGATAGACTTTACCCTATCTCTGAAGAAGATAACATGCCAAAAGCTTTACTTCCTGTCGGTAACAAGCCAGTGATTTCATATACATTAGAATGGCTCGAAAAAGCCGGTATCCATGGTAAAATTAGATGAATGATCTCAACAACAAAAAATCCCTCCCGCAGCGAAATCTAATATTTCAAATTTTAGATATCATTGTCGTAATTCAAGCTATTGGAAGTGCACCACAAAAATTATCAGCTTATCTTAGAACATATACTGGAAATGTACATTGTCAAGTTGTCAGTGTTGATGAAGATGATGAAACAGCTGATGCATTAAGAGCAATTAAGGATAAAATTGACGTAAATGAAATTTTGTTTGATTTTACAAGATAAACGTGTATTGATTCAAAAAATAGAGAGATTTTGTTGTAGTTCCTTGTGATCTTATTACTGAACTCAACCCTCGCGATTTATTTGATGCACACAGAGTATACGATCCTACTTTTAGCGCATTATTTTACGAACCTGGATCAACAGAAAGTGCCAGTAAAGACGATGGTAAGAAAAGGAATCAGTCAGTATATTTTAAATAGCATCCAGAGCTAACTCTGTTAATAGATCTTTTACCTTATGTTGGTATCGATTCTGCTCGTAATGCACTTGTTTATAAAGCACTTCGATCAGAAGATGAAGATTTTTCTATGCGCATGTCTTTATTAAACAAGTAAAATATCCAACATGTAAACATCAGCCGACTTTTTCTAATAATCCTATTTTAGATTCCCTCGCGTTAGAGTTCACACGGATTTACAAGATGCACACTTGTATATTTTCAAGAGATGGATTATTGACATGTTGGTTGAAAAGGAAAATATTACAAGTATTTCAAAAGATCTGATACCAATGTTGGTAAAATGTCAATATCAAAAGAAATTAGTTGAGAGAGAAGAAATCGAGAAATGTTTGTATATAGTTTTGCAATCGTAGAATATGAAACTTATGCTTTTCCCCTCTCTATCGCAAACTTAGATTCTTCCACCTATGATAATTTACTTGCAAATGCACTTTCCCTTTCAACAACTCAATCTGCTGATATGGATGATGAATTATTTATGGATGATCCTATTCATTCAAGTTTTAAAAGCCCCATTAAAACTTATGTTCATGTTTATCGTGGAGGTTTCTGTGGTCGTGGTAATACAACTGCAAGTTATAATGAATTGAATCGTTATGTAAGTAATTCATTCAAAGAGAATGAAATCAAATGGGGTTATTAAACTCCCCTTTTTTTTCTGTGTAATATGTATATATAGGCTACAAAGCAGGGTGCATCGATCACTCGTGTACCTTCTAGTGCAGAAGTTGCTCCTAGAACTCAAGTTGGTAATGATTCGATTATCGGTGAATATACCAAGATTGATGAAAGATCCTCCGTAAAGAAATCTTGTGTTGGCGCACATTGTGTCATTGGAAAGAACGTTAAGATTGCTAATTCCGTCATTATGGACCACGTGGTTATTGGCGACAAGTAAAGTTATTAGGGAGTGCTTTTATATGTAACATGTAGGTTAATTCTTTACTTTATAATATAGTGTTAAGATTGAAGGATGTATTATTTGTAATAATGCAAAGATTCATGAAAAGGCTTCTATGAAAGACTGTGATGTTGCTGGTGGATATATCGTGGATAAAGATAGTAAGTTATTAAAATGCGATATATGCTAACTTCTCTTATATTAAATCTTATTGTACTAGGTCAATTGAAAGGGGAAAAATTAGTTGCTTTTAGAGAAGCTATTTAATGTAGTGCAATATAGAAAAAAAAAATATTTCGAATCATCTGAGAAGAAGCATTGAGTATATATAAATAAAATAAATAATACATATTGTAGTTTATCACCGTGTACACACAAATACACAACACATAAGCACAACGGCTTATTTCACCTCCTTTTAACTTGATTTGTATAGTTTAAGGTGCACAAACAGACGAGTGTAACATTACTCAACTTTAAATCGTGCTTAATACCTCAAAGCAGTTCTGTGTGTGTGTTTTTTTTTTTGCATAAGACGAAAAAATGGCCCCACCTGAATTTCTATAATTTCCATCTCTTCCTTCATCTCTTTTCTCCCTCTCTTTCTCTCAACTATCTACGTATCTTTCCTTCAAAGCAATGCCTTCAAATAACTTGATTTCATTAACTTCTGTCTCAAGTAAGTTGTTTATTATCTCGAGAGATAGAAACATCTCCTCTGATAATAATGTTTATTAGATTTGAGACTTGAGCAATTCAGGACACAACATGAGCTCGCAAAGAATTTTTACGATGATCATGAATTCTGTCCTATTTTTCATGTAGAAGAGGTATGCTTTTTTCATACAAAACCAGTAAACTTTGTATTAACGCAATAAACATTAGGTTTCCGAACATCGGGAAAGAATTCAAAAACGTACATCTCCATATCCATCTCCAAATGCATCTGTATCATCATCATCTTCATCTGTATCATCATCTTATTATGTAAAACAACAACAACAACAACGACAACAACAACATTACTATCAACAAACTGTTTCTAAATCAAATCCAGCATCAGCAACAAATGCTACAAGAGCAATCCCTATTATTGATCCTAGCAACATGACCCCTGTTGCTGTACCTATGCATCAACAATATTCACAAAAGACAAACACTTCCCCGTCAATGGCTCAGTGGGTTGCATATAAAAATACCACTAGTCCAATTAGTACAAGTCCTAGCAGTGTTCACAGTAGTCTTAGTAGCAGTAGTAGTCATAGTAGTAATGGTAGCTGTAGCAATAATACTGCAGAATACTACCAAAATTATTACTTTGGTAATAGCAATAACTGCAGCAATTACCAACATCAAATGATACCTCCTACTGCTATTCGAGCAATACCTATCATTGACCCTACTACAAGACAGGTGTTCCGTCAACAACAAGATATCCATCATCATCAACAACAGCAAATAATTCCACCTCCTGGATTTTATAACGTTTCAGTTTGTTAAACTTAAGGAGAAATAATATATCATATTGTTGGGCGTAACTTTCTTATGTAACAACAATTTATTATACTATATTCTCATTGTAGATTATATTTCATTTGCTTCCTTTTTTTCCCAATACTCGAAAAGAAAAGCACACATTTATATTATTATTTCATTTCATATATCACTTTATTTATAAATATATTTTACATATTTACTATTTCATTCAAAATAAATCAAAAATTAATTTCAAATAACTGTACATGTAGACTATTATACTTTGTCAAGTGGCCCAAGATTAACTCCTACTAAAGCTACATTGCCTGCCTATTTCTTGAAATGCGACTGTAATAACAGCAAAATCAAAGTATATGTAGATGTACTTGAGATATTCAATTTGTGTAGGATGGTAGCTTACTTGAATCAATATACATAAAGATCGTAATTTTAATTGTTTTCAATAAATGTGTGCAGTAAGCTATAGGTGCATTTTAGCAATGATTTTCTCGACACGCAGTAGGCTGTGAATGTTACCCTTCGAAATCGTTATTGTGCCAAAGCGGTGTTCCTACTCTCATGTTAAGTTAAAAATTACTAGGCTCGAAATTAACCGAGATAGGATTTTTGTTGTAACGTAGGTTCTAAATGGTTTCCGATGGCTTTCGAATTTTTCTCCCAATACTGAGTTGAGTTACGTCAAATCTTCAAAGAAGATATACCTTCGCTCTATGGGTCATTAATATCAGTCCGAAGATAGAAGAGTTAATACCAGAACATAAGTGTACTGGTTTAAAATTCACTTAACATTGACCCAAAATTGATTATAGAAGATTAAGTCCCTAAATCAAGATGTTGCTTTTTTGCATTCACAAGATAGATCCAGCTAAACGCTATTCAGCTGTTTTTGTTTCAGCAAAATATATTGATTTTTCATCGAGAAAATCAAAATAATAGTTTCTATTACAGCTTACAGTCTATGGTAACTGAGCTCCAAAATGGATATGACAATATCCCTATCAAAAACTAAACAAAATGGACAATAACTGTTATCATAGAAACAACATGCATTTTTCAACCAGAAAAACTGTCTGTCATATCATAGATTCCTTAAAAAATTGCAAAAGCGAGCTCGCAGAGCGACGCAATAATTGAGCATAACACGATGGAACAGCCAAGTCTTTTATACTATGGTATATATCTAAGTTTTAAATGAAAATGCGTTTTTTTTTTTTTACTTTTCTTATATTTAATCATGTATGGTCTGAAAATTCAGATTTTGTAGCGGACATTTTCGGGACTCATTTTATCCTTACCAACACTCATGATTTTGATAAAAAAACAGAAAAATCAACTTTTGATACCAAAATCAACGTTTAAATATACTACATTGTGAGAGAAAATTGTAGCTATAACTAATACGCGTTTTATAAAAGCTTAACATCACAAGTTAAGTAATAAAATTTTGTACTTTTGGCCCAAAAACGGATTTTTGATTAAAGGATTTTCATGTAATATTTTGCAATAAAAATGTTTGTTATTATTTACTGAGCAAATAGAGCGCTAAATGTTGTATATGTGTATATTTTTTGTTTTTATAATTGGTAGTATAATTAACTCTAAATTTGCAAATTCAGAAAAAAAAAATTAAAAAATGTCAAAATTGATGATCTGGACAAAAATAATTTTCGAAGTTAATATTCCGCTTATAAGCCTTGTAAGTCTTAAAAATAAGAGATTTTATAATACTGGAGAACTTTTTCAAGAATTTAAGATGCTGTATCCACTTGATTCTGTTGGTTTTCGAGCATATTAAACAGCCAATTTTGAAGCCAATTCTATTTTTAACTCATATTAAAATGTAATTCTTATAAATAGTCTTTTAAACCAAGACCTAGAAGCTCTTGGTTCTTTCTTTTACCATTAGTTTTTCTAGTAATAAAGCCTACGTTCTCCATGATAAATGTTACTAGTCTTTATTATTATTCTTTCTATAAATAAGATTGTATGTAGTATCCATAAACTCTCAGATTTAAGCTAATTACTGTAACTTTACATAGATGCTAATATTATGTGATAGTTTATTTGATAGTAATATAGACGTACTTTATAATTATTGCGCTAGAGGTGAAATGCCAAAGATTTAGAATAAATATTATGGCAAGAAAAAATGTATAATTTAATAAAGGAACTTGTTAAATTAAATCACACACAAAAACTGAAGAGAATCTTTATTTAATATCAATAATTTGTCCTATTTATATACAAATTCTATATTACAATTATCTGTAAGATCAGCTTTGGATCGATTATATCTTTCTGACATTCCATTGTCAGGTCATTTTATGTACATTCGTAACACAGCACATTTAAGTTCAGCTTATTTTATATAACTAAATCCAACAAGTGAATATGTCTCACATATCCAGCTTCCCGGATCTTGCTTTAGAAAATAAGAACAATCAAGAATGTTATCATAGATCAGTTAGCTGACTTCTTGAAAATAAGGATTACAAATCAAAAGGTTCATTATCTTACGATTAACCGGTGGATGCAACAAGAGGTGATTTACATTGAGTTTATTTTATTCTTACCTCTCCGATATTACAAATTATAAACATAAACATGGCCAGCACTGGAACGTATTGCCGCTTTTTTCCCTCTTTGTCCCAAGCCAATTTATTCACTGCTTTACCAGAACTAATTTAAGCCCTTACAAATAATTCCTCGTCGGTATTTGCATTCAAATTCCATAAATCAAATTGACTGGTTCCATCAACAGTAGTATCCAATGTATCATCAGCCCGCCTTATGATAAATGCCGCCAATCGCCAATCTGAAATCAGAAACATCCCATTGTCATTGTTATAAGCTATGAAAAGCTTGATTTTTAATAATACAGCAATCAATTAAAAGACAAAATGATACTAATAGCATATGGTGAGTATTCAACATCTGGTTGAGTTTAATGAAGAATGCTTTTGAACCCTTTTGAAAATCCTGAAGCGAACACAACATCTTGGTCCTTTAATTTCTATCCATCAAAATGTCGCAATTTTCACCACACAATAAAAGCACCTTTTATCAATCTTGACCTCGTTTTACATTGAGTATCAGTTTTTTATTTACAGTACCTGTTTAAATATACACAATGAATAACTAGAAAATAAAGTTAAAACTAGATATATTTATTGAGTATATTGTAGGTAAAAAGATAACGAATCCATCTCGAACGACATTAGGATTCAGGGTATTTATATGTTTTGGAAGCGTGGATATAGAGTCTACAATACAGAGTGTATGAAAGTATGATTTCATCTTCTTGAAGAACTAGTTGATTACAACATGATGATATAATAGGTTGGCCATAGCAAGTTTAGTAGGATACGACCAAGTTAAGTATATAGGATCTTCATGCTTGATTTACTTTAGACCGTGAATGTTGATACAAATGGAATAGTTGAATTTCATTTCCAGGAACGAGTTCATGATTGGCTCACTTCAGGCTCTCAGGCTACACCATTTCATCATAGACTAAATGTAACATAACTAAATGAAATAAAATTGGCATACATCATTATCACCTCATACTCATCCTTCTATGCTAAGAATAATGTCTACATAATCCTTTGAGCACTTCTACTAGTAATACATGTACCCAGTATAGTCTATGTCCTAAACAGTACCAGTTGTATTTTCACTGATTCATTAATATTCGGTCATATTGAACGATAGTGGATTAAATTAAAATCTACTAGCATATTGTTGGTACTTTTTTGTTATTACTTTAAAAACTTGATCCTATTATTATTATTATTACCATTGATTATAATTGTCAAACAGATTGATTCATACAGTACTCGGTGGAATACAACATAGTATATGGTTCATATTTTTGCCAATGGTCACTCTTCCAAAAGAAAAGCCGAACAATCGCCGGAAGCGGCCATCTAATGATATTTTCAAGCTTTAAATTTCTAGAAAAATTACCGGACAGCCCGGAAGCGGTTGTTTAAATACTCCAAACAGCTATAAGATGCAAGTATCGAAATTTCATACAAAAATTAAGGTTCGACTATATTGCTATTAATTATTCAAAGGCTTGTTATAAGTAAAATTTAAATACAACCAACAACATTATTAGCCCAATAACAGATCTAACTTGAATAGTATAAAATGATATAAACGGATTCGAAAAAAGTCCATAAAATCACAAATTTAAAAGATTTATATATAAAAGCCATTACGACCGATCTGTGCTGCACAAGATGATGATTTTGTTGTGCCCAGGTGGGCTGCAATATAGCCTAATGATGAGTTGCTGCGCCCACTGAATAATGGCTAAAAAGATTACAAGATACATATGGGCACAACAAAAGAAACTACACACGAGCATAATAACGAAAAGCCTGTATGTGTAGAATTATAGGTTCTGTCTATATGCATGACATTAATTCCATGTGCATAATACTAGCATTGTCTATAAGCATATTATTATAACCCCTATTTGCGCATAATAATAAAATCTGACCATAAGCATAATGAGCTGTGTTACGCTAGGAGATTATATCAATCTCAAAGCTAAAATACTGTATGATGTACTAAATCATTTAATAAAAATAAAGGAAAACTGTTATAAAATGAAAGAGCACACTAAAACTAAAGGACTTTATTATAAGATCAAAACATCTTCTTTTATATTCACATTCTCTAATTATATGACCTGTTTAAATGAGTTTATTTATATATATACATATATCCAATCAATTCTAAGTGACACACACTAGTTCCATATTTCTGCATACACAAAGCTTCATAACATAATACGCAGCAATGTAGAACTTAACATATCAAACTGTGTCGTAATCTTAACCAAGGAATGCACCCAGATCTGTGGATGCAACAAGCTGATCGTATGGGCACAAATTGGTTTGTACGTGAGCATCGTGCCGTTCTCAAAATTCCATTGCATTTTTTACTGGACTAAGGAGTTTTTAATTACATTTGCTTTTATTGACTACGGATTATAGATAGTAATACAATTCAATACGTTGTTGATGTAGAGTCATACATGCAAATAATGCTAATGTGTTTACGATTATCATCATTTGTAAATGTGTTTATAGCTATAATACTTACAATAACAATGGTTTTTGCTCGAGCATAAACTTAAATAAAGCTTACTGCTTAAATTTATATGCAAGCCAAATCTAAGGTTATACATGTTACTTTATCACACATAAAATTTAAAAAAATTAACCTTCTTTAAACTTACTATTTTAGTTTACGATTGTCAGCTGTAAGAAGATTTCTTTCCAAGTACAGTATATATACAATCAAAACTATCGTAATTAGGCAAAACGTTAGATTGTTCTTTTTTTGTGTTTCTATATCATTTAAAATTTTATCACTTTTCTGGAACATTTCGTGGGTTTGTGGCCAGTTCTAGCTTTTTATTGAGTAGATATAAATATCATTGCCTTCGATTTGATCTGGTAATCAAGAAATACGTCCAAAAATACAGTAGTAAATAATGATATTTGATCTTAGAATGCAGTTAAACAAAAATATCAGTCTCTAATATAACGACTGCTACCTAAACCAAAAACATTAGTCCCTTATTATGTTAGCATGCGTATTCGGATAAAAGAAAAGAATACCAGCTTGATAGTCTGATATGCCTTATCAAACGGTGAATAATATCCTTGGAATATGAAAACAAAAAGAGAGAAACAAGACACGTAGAAAAGGATTTCCAAGGCTTTACATTATTAAGTGCAATTAAAACCCTGCTAAATTGCATATTTCAGCTAATGTAAAAGCAGCGTTACAGCGCATCAACCCATAAACTAAGCAAAATAGGAAATATCTGCTATCATAGAAACATACATTTTTCTACTAGAAAAACTGTCTGTCATATCATAGATTCCTTAAAGAATTACAAAAGCGAGCTCGCAGAGTGACGCCATAATTGAGCATAACACGATCGAACGACTAAGTCTTTTATACTATGGTGTATATCCAAGTTTTAAATGAAAATGCGTTTTTATTTTTTACTTTTCTTATGTTTAAACATGTACGGTCTGAAAATTCAGACTTTGTAGCGGACATTTTGGGACTCATTTTATCCTTACCAACACTCATGATTTTGATCAAAAAACAGAAAAATCAACTTTTGATACCAAAATCAACGTTTAAATATACTGCATTGTGAGAGAAAATTGTAGCTATAACTAATACGCGTTTTATAAAAGCTTAACATCACAAGTTAAGTAATAAAATTTTGTACTTTTGGCCCAAAAACGGATTTTTGATTAAAGGATTTTCATGTAATATTTTGCAATAAAAATGTTTGTTATTATTTACTGAGCAAATAGAGCGCTAAATGTTGTATATGTGTATATTTTTTGTTTTTATAATTGGTAGTATAATTAACTCTAAATTTGCAAATTCAGAAAAAAAAAATTAAAAAATGTCAAAATTGATGATCTGGACAAAAATAATTTTCGAAGTTAATATTCCGCTTATAAGCCTTGTAAGTCTTAAAAATAAGAGATTTTATAATACTGGAGAACTTTTTCAAGAATTTACGATGCTGTACTCACTTGATTCAAGCTAATTACTGTAAATCTTTATACATGCTAATATTGTGTGGTGGTTTATTTGATGATAATATAAGTTTACTTTATAATTATTGCGTTAGAGGTGATTTACATTGAGTTTTTGTCTTACCTCTCCAATATTATAAATTATAAATATAAACATGATGCTGATGGCCAGCACTGGAACGTATTGTCGCCTTTTTTCCTTCTTTGTCCCAAGCCAGTTTATTCGCTGCTTTACTAGAACCAACTTAAGTGCTTACAAATGGTTTCTCGGCAGTATTTGCATTCAAATTTTATAAATTAAATTGACTGGTTCCATCTAACAGTAGACAGTAGTATCAAACGTATCATTAGCCCGCCTTATACTGTAATGAATGTCAATCTAAAATTAGACACATCCCATTGTCATTGTCATAAGCTATGAAAAGCTTGATTTTTAATAATACAGCAATTAAATAAAAACAAGATGATACTAATAATAGCATACGGTGGTGAGTATTTAATATCAAAGTAAGTTTGATGAGATATGCCTTTAACCCCTTTTAAAAATTCTGAGGCAAACACA
Organism: Mucor racemosus; assembly: GCA_027405735.1. Classification (NCBI taxonomy): domain Eukaryota; kingdom Fungi; phylum Mucoromycota; class Mucoromycetes; order Mucorales; family Mucoraceae; genus Mucor; species Mucor racemosus. Next base: position 1,724,031 of record JAPEHQ010000013.1, on the reverse strand, counting down.
GCATCTTGGTCCTGTAATTTCTATCCATCAAAATGTTGTTGCGATTTCTACTACACAATGAATGCATCTTTTATCAACCTTCGGGGCCGCACCATGTGTACTTTGGCGCATGGTGTCGTATGAGATCAGGCTGTACAGTCGAAGCATGACACTGCTGAGAGTTTATGGATACATACAATCTTATTTATAGAAAGAATAATAATAAAGACTAGTAACATTTATCATGGAGAACGTAGGCTTTATTACTAGAAAAACTAATGGTAAAAGAAAGAACCAAGAGCTTCTAGGTCTTGGTTTAAAAGACTATTTATAAGAATTACATTTCAATGTGAGTTAGAAATGGAATTGGCTTCAAAATTGGCTGTTTAATATCCTCGAAAACCGACAACTGCTCCTAGCTGTTCGGGGCTTTTTACCAACAATCGTATTGGGTTTCCCTGAGCTTGTTGCTTATTGGTCACTCTTACCCTACTATCTGGACTTAATAATCATCTCATGTTAGATTAAACAGGAATTTCAACAATGCTGGTGTGTCCGCGGTTTTCGGCTGGTAGGATAACCCGTGTTCCCTTTGTCCCTTTTCAAGAACCATTACCATGTCCATCTTTTCTACACATTGCTATTATCGCGTTAAATAGAAGTTATAATATACAGTGGATAACACGTTAAAAATTAATAAAACTGCCCTACTTGGCTTAACCTTAAAAAAAAAATCTTTTATCAATAATCTCAACCTCGATGTACATTGGGTATCAGTTTTTTACCAGTTGCATTTTCTCTGCTTCATTAATATTAATAAGTCATATTGAACAATGGTTTGTAGCACTGCGAAAACAAAGAAGAATGAATGCTTTAAGAGTTTTCTGCATAATATCAAATTATGCAATTTAATAGCAATTGAAATGTCAAAAGAGTCTATATAAATAATCTTGCCAGAATATTACACTTTTATTAACAATACATCCTTTGGATGTATTTATATACATTAATTATAACTATTACTAGGGTTTTACTATCTAAGAATATGATGTAAGTCAATGATCCACATTGATTTACTGTAACACTAATTATAGACTGTGACCTTGGATGTGAGACATAGGATGAGTATTGACATAACAGCAATGAGTGCACACTACGGCCACCCTGTGCTGCACACGATGATTTCGTTGGGCCAGATGGGATGCGCATTATAGCCTGAGCTGTTGTGTCCACTAAATATGGCTAAAAAGATTACAAGATGCACATGTGCACAACAAAAGAAACTGTACACGAGCACAACCCTAATCCTGTATGCGCAAAATTATAGATTCTGTCCATGTGCATGACATTAATCTTATGTGTGCATAATAATATTAGAATTGTCCATAAGCATATCATTATCCCTATTTGTGCATAATAATAAAATCTGATCATGAGTCATGAGCATAATGAGCTGATTGTATGAGTACAAATTGGTTTGTCCATGAGCATTGTTGTGCCATTCTCAAAATTTCATTCCATTTTTTTACTGAAATGGGTTTTCAAATTACTGTTATTTTTATTAATATAGATTATAGACAATACAATTCAATACACTGTTGATGTAGAGCATAAAGCAATACATGCAACAGCCAATATATTTACGATTATCATCATTTGTAGATATGTTTATAGCTACAATTTTTACAGTAGTAACAATGGTTTTTGCTGGAGCATAAACTTAAATAAAGCTTACTGCTTAAATTTATATGCAAGCGAAATCTAAGCTTATACTGTAGATGTTATTTTATCACATATAAAATTTAAATAAATTAACCTTCTTTAAACTTACTATTTCAGCTGTAAAAAGATTTGTTTTCAAATATAGCGACAATAATCATAACTATGGTTATTTGGGAAGACATTAGATTATTCTTTTTTTTTCTATATCATTTAAAATTTTATCATTTTTCTGGAACATTTCGTGGGTTTGTAGTTTGTAGACAGTTCTAGCTTTTTATTGAGTACATATAAATATTATTGTTGCCTTCGATTTGATCTGGTAATCCAGAAATACGTCCAACAATACAGCAGTAAATAATGGTGTTTGATCTTAGAATGCGGTTAGATAAAAATATCAGTCTCTAATATAGACTGCTACCTATATTAAAAATATTAGTCCCTTATGTTAGCATGTGGTGTATTCAGATAAAAGAAAGGAATACCAGCTTGATAGTCTGATATGCCTTATCAAACGGTGAATAATATCCTTCAAATATGAAAACAAAAAGAGAGAAACAACACACGTAGAAAAGGATTATTTTCAAGGCTTTAAATTATTTAGCGCAATTAAAGCCCTCCTGCTAAATTGCTCATTTCAGCTAATGTAAAAGCAGCATTACAGCGCATGAACTATAAACTAAAGTTGCTGTCGATCCAGGTTTTGCCAGCCAAATTTATTAGTACAAGCTCGGCTCGCCAACAACAACATCCCTATCATAAACTAAACAAAATAGATAATAGCTGTTATTATTATTATCATTGAAACATACATTTTTCTACCAGAAAAACCGTCTGTCATATCATAGATTTGTTAAAAAATTGCAAAAACGAGCTCGCAGAGCGACGTCGTAATCGAGCATAGCAAGATTGAACGGCTAGTTCTACTATGGTATATCTAAGTTTTAAATAAAAAAGCGGTTTTTTTACCTTTTCTTATATTTAACCACGTACGGTCTGAAAATTCAGATTTTGTAGCGGACATTTTCGGGACTCATTCTATCCTTACCAATACTCATGATTTTCATCAAAAAACAGAAAAATCAACTTTTGATACCAAAATCAACGTTTAAATATACTACATTGTGAGAAAAAATTGTAGCTATAACTAATACGTATTTTATAAAAGCTTAACATCAATATTTAAATAATAAAACTTTGTACTTTTGGCCCAAAAACGGATTTTTGATTAAAGGATTTTCATGTGATATTTTGCAATAAAAATATTTGTTATTTTTTATTGAGCAAATAGAGCGCTAAATGTTGTATATGTGTATATTTTTTGTTTTTATAATTGGTAGTATAATTAACTCTAAATTTGCAAATTCAGAAAAAAAAAATTAAAAAATGTCAAAATTGATGATCTGGACAAAAATAATTTTCGAAGTTAATATTCCGCTTATAAGCCTTGTAAGTCTTAAAAATAAGAGATTTTATAATACTGGAGAACTTTTTCAAGAATTTACAATGCTATACCCACTTGATTCAAGCTTATTACTGTAAACCTTTATACATGTTAATATTGTGTGGTAGTTTATTTGATGATTATATAGTCTTACTTGATAATTAATGCGCTAGAGACGATTTACATTGAGTTTTATTCTTACCTCTCCAATATTATAAATTATAAATATAAACATGGCCAGCACTGGAACCTATTGCTGCCTTTTTGCCCTCTTTGTCCCAGGCCAATTTGTTCAGTGCTTTACTAGAACCAACAACTTAAGTACTTACAAATGGTTTCTCGGTAGTGTTTGCATTCAAATTCCATAAATTAAATTGGCTGGTTCCATCTACAGTAGTATCAAACGTATCATTAGCCCGCCTTTTGATGTTATTTAGTGAAAAAAAAAGTTTAGCAAAAATAAAATACCAGATCCACTTTTTTTTAAAGAAAAGCGCACCTATTTTCGAGTTTTTAATTATTTCATAGAACACTCTGGCATGTTTGCAAATTTTCACTATATTGTGGCTATATGTATACGGCATTAACATCACTTATACCGCACAATAACGCCAATTAGTTTAGTTGATCCAATACTCTTTATAATGTATTTTCTTGCAAATCTATTTCAAATTAAAAATAAAGCATTATCATCTTGATTTCAAAATTAAAATCAATTAAAAATCAATTATTTAACTTTTCAAGAGCTCTTCATTGACATAACTCTAAATAAATGTACTAAATCAAAGATAAAATGGTTCGAGATCTAATGATATTTTTTCCATCAAAATTTATACTTTAACGCTTGAACTAATCATCAAATCTATGCCCTACTTCTTTTTTTTAACCAAATATATAAAAAAAGTATTTGATACATACTGGCTCCTTTCATACTACTAATCCTTTTCTTTTGGTTTCTTTTCGAGAATCAATTACTTTCCAGAATTGGAAGACTAGATAATTGTTTCAAGGCATGCGTTATTGGCCAAAAATGAAAATATGAACTATGTATAAAAAGGGTAAATAAAATCTTGTTCACATATATATAGCGGTTTTCTCTTTCTTTTTTCTCCAATTGTATGATTTTATTTTCTTTACATATATTTGGTAATGAGCAATAATTTAAGTCCCTTGACAGGAATGGACATTATACACCAAAGAGATAATCATCGTTTTGTGCCAACATCTCACATTGATACAAATCGATACCATCATAGTAGTACCACTGTATTATTACCAACAAATACTGAGCAAAATTTGAGCTTAAATTATACATAACAACAACAGCAACAGCAACATAATTCATCAGTATATGCTTCCAGTAATATGACAAACATGAGCAACAACGAAACCAACATTATCAATGAAACTTCAATTCAACTTTAACCGGGTCTTCAAATGGAATTACCTCGGTCTGCGCCTTCTTCTTCTTCCTCTTTTTCCAAACCTCGAACTTCAATGCAACCTTTACAGCAATTATTTAGATGGGCTCAACGTCCTAAATTTACCGCTTCATTTTGGGAAGAAGAAGGAACTTTATGTTATAAAGTTGATGCTAATGGCGTTTGTGTTGCTCGTAGACGAGGTAAATAAACATTAAATATCGGAATAAATAACGCATCGACCACTTTATTTTGCTGACAGATAATGACATGATCAATGGTACGAAGCTTTTAAATGTTACTGGTATGTCTCGCGGCAAACGTGATGGCATCTTAAAGAATGAAAAATCTCGTGTTGTTGTTAAAGTGGGCTCGATGCATTTGAAGGGTGTTTGGCAAGCTGAACATGATTTAAAAAGTCAAATTTATCTATTAACTTTTTGTATATACACAGGATTACATTTAACCGAGCAAAAGAATTATCTGATCAATTCAAAATTTCAGAATTATTACATCCATTGTTTCTTAATGATCCTAATGTTTATTTCCAAAATATGCAAAATCATGCTTTACCTGTTCAATTTGTATCTTCCAATCAATCAGGAATATACAAGAAACAAACACATGAATTTGAACGTGAGTATTTATTGTACGTACCTGACATATCAATAGTTGTATACTAACGTACTATTTAGGCTATGAATACAACGATATTTCAACATTTCAAACAAGCACATTTAGTCAGAATACGCCTACTACAGAAATTATTGAACCTTTTACAGTACAACCTCATATAAAACATGGCGTTTCAACTAATGCCATTTCCATACCAATGTCCAACTTGACATCTTCTTATTTTACCACTGCAGATTCTTTATCTGAATCTAGAAAAGCACCCCCAATTACATATCATATATACCCTTCTTATAATGATATCAATAGCAGTAATAATAATAGAAATGTACATCAAGCATCCGTAAATAAGTTTTTAACTCGAGAAAGCTACGATAATAATTGTCTCATGAGCTTTCCAGGTTCACTCATGTCTATTGTACCATTCGCAACTCTAGGTTCTACGATTCCTGTAATTCAAACACAGGATAATTGTAACTTTCAAGCAGCCGCAACTCAATTTAAAAGATTTAATGCTGATGAAATGATAATTTCAACTTCTGTCTCTCAGCAACATCAATATCACCATCCTCATCACAATCAATCTCAGCAATTTATTCCAAATTATACAACTACAAATATTAATTCTTCTACATTTCTGTGTACACCATCTACTATATCAACAAACAACTCTACTCCTCCAACCTCAACAAATCCTGCAACGTTTCAATCTGAGTTCAACTTGTCACATTGTCAAAGAAACGTGAGCCATACACCGCTGCAATCAGCAAGCACCACTGTTTCAAATTCATATAATCAACAACAGCAACAAAACAATGGATTTAATTTACACGATTTTTAAATATGTATACCATTTGTGATTTTTACGAGACAAAATTCCTTTATATTCTAAATTTATTAATATTTTCAACTATATATCGCTTTTCTTCTTTTTTTTCCATTTTTTTTTTATTTGTAATGAAACATCTTGAAGCCAATATACAATAATTTCAAATTCCCAAATGAGTAACGAAAATGGCCGCGTATTTTTTCGATAAAACTTAAATATTTATTTAAGTTATTTAGATAATTAGTAAATCGTACAACTTTTGCAGTTATCTATACCCTATAGTCATATATTTTCTATTCTACATAATATCTTTAAAGAACAAGAGATTAGATTAATTTGTTTGTCTATATGGCAATGTAAAATGACTTTGATATATGACATTTTGTACATTTCAGAACAGTGAGAAATATAAACCCCAATAGGTCAATCAATGATCCAGATTATGTTGAAGATATGTTATGAATGCATGTAGTTTCAGTAAATCAAACCATTATAGCCACTATAAATAATATACATTATATTTTTCCAGAAAGCTGGAAATCCCACATAAGATCTCAAATGCAAATAAATTCAAATAGCAAAATTTACAAATGAGATATGCCAGATGCAGATAATTCATTGATAGCAAGCATAATAAATAAGAAATCCATAGCAAGAGGACATATGTAATCAATGCATGGATCTGTGTATATACGAGATTATTTGGTATGGAATAAATTCTGTCTATTTTACAAAAATTTCTAGTATTAAATACACAGAATATTTCATATACTCGCCGCATTTAAGCATACATTGCTATGTAAATTTGTATAATACAACAGGTTTCAATGCACATGCAAACATCATTATTATTAATATATATATTTTGCTTTTGCGCATGGTATTTTATGATACAGATCATCGTATTAAATGTCTCCAACTGACAAAAGAAATATTAATATTAAATTATTTAAAACCATGATTTTATAAAATGTTAAAAATTAGCTGATGACTGATCATTTGAACTGCCATCAATACTTTGATATATACATTTCATGCCATTATGCGATTGAACTAATTACCTATCAGATTGTCATCAAACTGATTTTAACCGCTCTAAAAATATAACCCGACTTTCTGGTACATAACAACTAAAGCAGAAATATACAATCAGCAAGAAGATAAAACGACCATTTGTACAAAAGTTAAAATATATGAACATTTACATTGCCATCTCTCGCTCTCGCATTATCAACACGACCTCATTTTTACAAGTCATTGTTATTTGTTTTGAACGACGATAGTATGTATATGGTGCCAGGAACTTTCGTGAGTACATCAAGCACTTTGGTATGGATGCCCTTAAGAGCAAGGAGCCTTTCGTCAGCTCCAAGGTCGTAAGTTTGAACGTGCTCGTGATAAGTATACTTCTCGTTGTTTCAAGGTCTAAACTGCACACAAAATCGTGGCACAATGGCTGTAGAAACAATGTTATTTGGTCATTATTATGACATACAAAGAAAGTATAAAAATGGATACATTCAACTCAATATCCTGCATTATTGAAAGTGTGTTTTGTATTATGAGATAATATAGGGATGTGATGATGGACAATGCGATGATGATAATTAAAAGTTTATTTGGAGAATTTTTAAATACTTGCTGTAAGAGTCAGATCTTTATATTGACATTTCGATTGCAATATCTAGAGAAGAGATCGTTTATAAATGCAACAAATGAAGATGGCTCTGTATTAAGCTTCATTCAAATAAAATTAAATGCGAAATTAATAAAAGCAATTCTTGGATTAGCTCTGTCGTTACGATTTGCATCTTGTTTTTTACACATTTGTATTTTCAAGTAGTTGAATTATGCAATACACAAAAATAGTTTTTTTACTTTATTTAAAAAAAAATTACATCAACGTGGAAAAATCTTATCTTCGTTTCAAAGCACCAAGCTTCTACTTGCAAGAGCAACCGCGTGGAGGTGTAAGATATTCTGCTCTCAAGCCCCAGACCGTAACAGATTGCTGAAACGTGATATATACCAAGACAATCACGATTCAACAATGCAACGAACTCCCATATACGCCCTACCATTATAAGAAGTATGCCCATTGAGAGCCGTGCCGGCCGACATAATTAGATGAACCTATATTCTATCTATTATGAAGTGGATGCACTCGGACAAGAACACATCTCATAATTAGTAGAGTCAAATGTATATCTGTCTATCAAGCACCTTTAATGAGATGGAGGCCAGTAGAGCAAAGCAATACATCATTAATAAGTACGAAACCAGTAAGGAAAACGTTGCATCTTGAATCGAACAGGAAATTTTTTTTTTTTATAATGCTACAGCGGGCAGTCACTTTATGAACGGGGCTTACAATAAGAGAATGATGATATAATTGGATGAATATACCTTGAAATTGGAGACATATAAAGTTAGCCGCATCAATAGTCTTCAGCTTGCATTGCCCATCATGGCTGCTCATATGAAAATTACTCTAAAAGATATTGCTGTGCCAAAGGTATGCAATTGAAGGTCGATTGCATGGAATACTTTTGATCGGGGTTGAAGAGCTATACTGCCATATTGATTTACGTTATTTAGGCAGGCTGGAAATATTGCAATCATGCATCATTGGGATGCGTAAATAGTAGATTTGAGTGTCCTTGTGAATTTTAAGACTATATACATAGAAAAGTTACATTTTATATTAAATACGCCTTGTAATATTGCAGTTTTAGCCAAGCATAAACAATATCATTCAAGTTGTATGAAACCCACATCTTGTGTTTAAGTCAAAACCAAAAATGTTTATTCATGTATGCAAAATTTTAGCATCGTGCATCTTTATTCCATTCGAGTGTCAAATAATTACGTAGAATAAGATAAAAAAATATATTGGCATGTCTTGATGCTTATATCGATATGTTATGCAGTCGATCAGAAAGTGGCGAGTAGTATTAAATATACAGAATGTTTCATATACTCGCCGCATTTAAGCATACATTGCGGTGTAAATTTGTATAATACAACAGGTTTCAATGCACATGCAAACATCATTATTATTAATATATATGTTTTGCTTTTGCGCATGGTATTTTATGATACAGATCATCGTATTAAATGTCTCCAACTGACAAAAGAAATATTAATATTAAATTATTTAAAACCATGATTTTATAAAATGTTAAAAATTAGCTGATGACTGATCATTTGAACTGCCATCAATACTTTGATATATACATTTCATGCCATTATGCGATTGAACTAATTACCTATCAGATTGTCACCAAACTGATTTTAACCGCTCTAAAAATATAACCCGACTTTCTGGTACATAACAACTAAAGCAGAAATATACAATCAGCAAGAAGATAAAACGGCCATTTGTAAAAAACCTTGAATTGATGATATGAGTTGTTGGTAAGATTAGGTGTGCTTGATGAATCCTTATAATCGTACTTTCACTTAAAAAATATTGAGTGCATTTTAGTGTTTGTTGATTGCTTTCAGTCCAAGGCTAAATCGCCATTTTTTCTGAAAATTTAAATAGATCATCTCAATTCCATGAATATTGTACAGAACCTTTAGCGATTACACTTGATAAAATGCCAAGTTTCATGCGCATTTGATGATTCGGAAATAAAGAACAGCTTATAACGCCATAACATTCATGCAAAAATAAAGTTGGCTTTAATTTATATGATATTTATTTGTTCAATTAATCATGCTAAATTGCAAAAACTAGTTCTGCAATCTTGAAGGTTATAAACCTTTTCAAACTATTTCGACTATTTGTTTAAGGGGGTTTTCATTACATCATAACATATTCAGCAGAGGCTAGTAAATATTAACCGTAGTTCACACCAGTTACTCTCATAGTATGATCTACTCGGACGTTTAAACGATCAGGTCGATAATCCATAGTTGCTACCGAGTTGGGAGCAAGAACTCTACTGAGCTTGGGTAAATCCTTCTTACGTACGCACTATGAAAGTTTAGAAAAATTAATTCTACTTCTTTCTAAGCTTTATGTCCAAAAATAACATACCTCATCTGCGCCAAGTGCACTTTCTTCTTCATCATTTAAAATAACTTTTCCAACTAATTTATCGCGCCAGCCATCACAGTCAGCATTATCTTGATTATTTTTAGAAGCGGCAAGTAAATCAGCAAAAGGTGTAGACATTTTTTTTTTTATGTATTTAGAGATATCTAAACAAAAAAAGAAACGAAAACTTGGCGTTCCAATTTTAGAAGGCTTTTTATACAAATTTACTGTGGGCAGAACAACTACGTAGCTCTCCATGAATCATGGTAATTGTATAGCTCCGATACATAAACTTGCTTATCATTGGGTAAATGGAAAAAGGGTTAGATTGATTAGTACATGATAGTGTACGTTATTCACTGACGTTTGTGTTTGTTTTCCAATCTCAGTTAAGCTTGACGTGCCTGCATGAAAAACACTCACGTTTGCATGAAACGATCTAATGGAATTAACTCACATTTGAACAACATTTATCAAGAATTGAAGTGGTAATACAAGATATTATAAGCTTGTTTTTTTCCATACTACTAGTAAAATTTCATGGAAGGCGGTCTTGTGGTAATTAACTGATTGATTTTATTCTAGAAACTAATCACTTTTCCTATAAACCTAATGTAGCTTGTGTATTTGTGATAATGTTTTATACAGTAATAGTTATTTACGATAAATCAAACATTCTAACTGCATTTTGATAAGATTTATATCATTTTCGACAAAAACTCCTATTTAAAAGTCATGCTAACGCTGAAAATACATGAGTTTTGCAAAACTAAAAATACAACAACAACTTAAATAGTATTACCATTCATTATGTTAAATATATAAGGATTGTACGTATGGTTATCATTGATAATAATTCTTCAGAGTAAAAAACATACCAAAAATGCATAATCGGAGTTTCAAATTCATTCATCAAAAAATGTCTAATTTGATACACTTTTTTCGATTTTTACAAATTTCAGCATCTAACTCAACTAAATGGATATGAAATATATGTTAATATTGTAAGCTTTTCTGTAGAGAAAATTGAGAGGAGCATTTTGGAATTATTTTCGCTAGAATTGCGTAAATTCTTAAAAAGTTATGATCCAAAAACTGAAATTCTGTTTTTCAGTAAAAAGTCAATTTCTTGAGTAATTGATTTTGATCTGAAGGTTTTTGTATGATAGTTATGCATTTTCTGAGCATTTTTCATTAAGATATATATTATTAAAAATCGTCGTTTTTGCGGGTAAATATTCAATTAATGGTTTCGGGGTCCCAACCATGAGGTACCCCTCGACAAAAATCATCGGAAATGAGCGATTTTTCGACCTCCAGTAAAATACACCAAAAAGTGCTACAAATCGTGGAAAATGATTGTGAGCGTTTCTGAACTGTTTCGAGTAATGAATGGCAAGAAAAATACCATTGAATAATGGTATTTTGACCGGAATAAAACGCTAGGCCCTGCAATGAAGTTAGATTTTAATAGGTTTTGAAGGGATTGACTGAATAGATATATAATAATTTTTTTTTTTTAAAAAATATGGTTTTATTTTTATATAAGTAATTGTATAAAATGATATATTATGGAAATAAGACGCAGAAAACGAAAAAGGAAAATAGATTACGATTTCATAAAGAAATCACAAAGTATATATGGTTTGTACAAAATTTGATAGTGAAAAACTATCTAAAATATTTAGAGTTTGTTGGAACAGCATCCATCTTGTTGCTTGTTCATTTCTTCCTTGGCATTAACAGAGTGGTTGATCTTCTTATTAGTAGGAGGAACATCCATACCAGGGTTAGCAATGAAGAAGTTACAGGGCTTCATGGTGAAACCACAGTATTCAACAGGCATAATGGGGAAATCTTCAACACGAGGCAAGTGGGTGATACCGAAAGTATACCACAAGACAATATCTTTTTGCTCAATGTTTTGAACATTTCTGTTAGCCCAGACTTCGACAGTATCATCACCGCCGGATTGATTACAATAGAAACCACCAGCAAACATTTGGTCTTCGTGATAAGGAGTGACCCACAAAGTCTTCTTGGCGAAACCAGCGCGTTCGGCAACAAGTGAATCAGGTTGAGCATAGAAAGGAGCAGTATGACCAGATGAAATCTTCCAACCAACAGGAGTCTTGGCATAAGGATGTTGACGATCTTGGTTGACAATCTTCCAGAATCTGGAGGTATCGTAATTGGCAGTTTGTTGACCTTCCTTTGTATCTTTAAGAATGGTATAATCACTGGTGAAACCGTTACCGAAGGGGTTCTTGGGGTGACCAGTGGGGTAAGGCAAAGAATAGGTATCAACTTGTTGAACAGAATTTTTTTGACCGTCAATCATGGGATCAATACGCATGGTGAAGAAATGTTGATGGTATTGAGCGTTGATTTGAGGAGCAACAATAGTACCCATACCGTTAGTACCTTCATCTTCAGCCAAAACATGAGTGTTGAGTTCACCAGTAGCCTTTACTTCGTATTCAAATGTACCGTCTTGATAGAAATAGTAGTAAAGACCATAATCATAATTGGCAACTAGATTGAAATGTTAATTAAATGGAAAATACAATATAGAGCAAAAAAAAAAAAAAAATTACCTGTAACAATTTGAGAAATAACTAATCTTCTGGAACGGATGGTGTGGGCACGACCATTACGGTAATCAGTGTGCTTCATCAAGATGCCATGGTCTTCTTCATGCATACAGATAGCATTGGGAACAAAGAAAGGCTTACCAGCATGATCGTTGAAAGTAGCATCGAAATAGTAGATAGAACCGAGACAATCACATCCCAAAGCAAGAGAATTAGTACAAAGACCTAAACCGTACTCTCCAACATCAAAAGCGTGCTTACGATGATGGGGAGTGTTGGTATCAGCATAAGGGACAACCATTTCAGAAAGAGAGATACGATAGAAAAGAGGGCGCTTTTCAGCACCATCTTGATAACTAATGTTATGAAGCACAAGACCCTCACGATAATTCATAGAAATACGCAAATTCCACTTTTGCCAATCAATTTCATTACCCTTAACAGTGAAGGAAACGCCTTGAGGCTGTTGAATAATGATGGGCTTAACATCCTTACGATAGTTGTTTTCTCCGATAAATTCAGGCAAAAAGTTGTGTTGTTGAAGAGGAATTGTAGGACGAGTGAACTTGGAATCTCTAGGTCTAATACGTTCGATAGCGATAACTTCCATCTTACCAAGATCTAAAATGTAAAACTGATAATTAGATATCAACCCAAAAATAAGATTTTCAGTGTAACTTACCAATAATGGGAACGAAATCCAAAGGATGAGCATATTGATTATCATCTTCACAAGTACGCATGTACATGAGAGCTTGCATCATACGCTTCTCACGACCTGGATGAGCAACATGACGAGCGATAGCCCAAGGATCAGAAAATACAGTAGACATGTCAGTGATACCAAGTTCAAGACATTCAAGACGAACTTTTTCGTCCTTGATAACAAGTTCTTCAACTTCAAACATTTCATCCATGGTTAAAATAGGTTGAACATCAGGAATATATTCCCAAGACTTGAGCTTGTTGGAACTCAAAGAAACGACACCTTCATAGCATTTCATGGTCTTCTTTTCCAAAGCAATTACAAGAGCTTCACGCTCAACATTGGTGACACGAGGTCTAGAGTTATCCCAACCGAGATAAGAAAGCATGATTTCCTTCTTGGGTTCTTTGAGGGTAATAGTGTTAAAGACAAAGTCAACATCAGCCTTGGCTTGACGAGTAATGGTAGCAACTTGAACAATTTCATCTCCTGACAAGTGGTCAAAAGGATGAACATCCTTGGAGAGCGTAGAGGCAGTGACAGTCTTCATTTCCTTAACAGTGGACATTTTGATAGTGATTTTTTATAATAAAGTAATTCAAGTGAATATAGTAAAAAAAAAAGAGAAATTTCTTAAAATACAAATGGGAAAATCATGGCCTATATATATACAATTTGAAGTAAAAGGTCATTGATAATCCAATGACAAATAGAAACCAATAAGCTCCCACAAAGGAGGTTTAGTGGGAGAACATGTTGGACGAGTAGTAAGAGACCGATAAACAACAATTTGTCATTACTAGCCTCAGACCAGCAAAATGGTAATATACAAAGTTGTCGATACATTTAAAATAGCGCATATATATGCTAACAAGGTTGTTCCGTATTGACGATCATACATTACGCTCGATTTTAGCTTGTAACTAATTTAAACCTCGAGGACATTTGTTACGGAACAAGCTCCTATACCAGATTTTCAAGGTTATTTATATTGTTTTATTATTAATTATGCAGTAATTATGTGCTGTAAAATACGCATGATACGAAACGGTGTCGCCACAGACTTTAACATTGTGGAATACATGCTATATTACAGAAAGAGGGGTTAGGATAGCATGGATCAAGTCCGATGCAATAACCGACTTCCCAGGACTTGTTCTGACAAATCAATGACCGATTCAGTACAAAAGGTTATCGTGCGAATACATGACTTTATTTAGAAATAAAAGGTCTTGAGTGGTATCACACCAAATAAGCTTCATTGTATTAGAAATGTGAGAGAATTTATTATATACAATACTTTTAGATTTTCGGCTTTTAATTTGATACAATCCAATACGACCTCTTATAATATGTGTATGAAAAACTCTTATTAAATTTGATTGAGATCGATTGATTTCGTAAGGATGTAAAATATAATATATAATGGCATCATAAAAATTCAAGTCTATATTTGGCAATCGTCTATATCTCATTTGACATAACACATGTAACGCAAATTAGTAATAGTATTAATCACATTGTGTTTTGTTTGTTAACTTTCATACAGACAGTAGCATAAAAATGAGTAATTTTTTTAAAATAAATGTTGATTTTTCATACAGCACTAATTTAAAGAATTATTAGAGATCCATTTCTTTTCATATCAAGTTGCTAAAACTTGTTAAATGTATGTAAGGGCATGCACTAAAAGGTAGAATTTTTTTCCAAGGGCGTTGTGTTCGTTTTTCTTGAAAGATTCTTTCTATAAAACTTAATCTGTTTTTCTGATTCAGATGCTTTCTCGCCATAAAATTAGAGAGCTTTCTTCCCCGCATTTATTAATTGTAGCCAATTATAAAAGGTCGATGAATAATGAATCCTGTTTTGGAAACAAAATCTCAATGGTAAAATAGTTCAGACTTGTCCAAATCAATCTCGGTGGGAATTTTTTTCTAAACTACCTTGTTCATGGTAACACAGATTATATCAGCCTTGGTTACATGATTTGTTTTTCCAAATCCAACTTGAGAGGACATTTGATAGATAAGCAAAAATCCAGAGATATCCGTATCAAGATCAATAACACGGAAGCGCCTTTATCTTTCATAGCTCATATGATGAAATGCTGTAAACATAATGCATTGTATAGTAATCGGATGATGTCCACTCTTACTATCACTTTCCGAAACAATGGAACCTGAAGATCGTCAAGTCTACTGTCATATACATTTGAGAAACAGTCTAAAAAGCTTATTATAAATCTGTGGTGGCTTTATGAAATCAGCTTGAATTTTGAAATAATTGAATTGGTAATCTATGCATCCACATAAATGTTGTTTCTGTGATCAATTGGATAACTGTATCAGATCTGCATATGTGCCAAAGTCAATGTGATACATATGCTCAGATTCATTGGATTCTTAAATGTTACAAACGGTAATATTAAACATTTAGAAATCTTTAGCAATCTCCAATTAAGGCATAATTTCTTACCGCAACTAATCTCAATTTTTCTCTGTCAAATTAAGCATAATTGATACCTTATTAATCTCTAAAAGCACGCGATGGCGTGGAACGTTTATGATTGTTAATGATTGTACAAGAATGAATGTTACTAAATATGTACGTAACCAAGTCAAAATTATTTATTTTGCTAACATCCCCAAAACTAATTTTAAATTATGGTTTTTTTCCACAGTAATAAAGCCTTGAGTCTGTGCTGCTCCTCCAAATCACATTGTCACATGTGCAATATATAGGTCATTTAGTTTTTCTAAGCTTTATTGCCTCTTTCTAGGTGTAAATCATCCATATATATACGTGTTATATCACAAGCGCTACCAGAATTTATACGACAGGAAATAAAATTTAATAATGCGAAAGGGACCAGGTCTTCATTACTATTTTGAGTGTATTAATTTCATAGTTTATCATGAAGATATAATTTCACATGAATGTACCAACATGTACATAAATGCTTTTTAATTTGATTCTCAAGACTGTTGAGTTATGAATATACTTGAAAAGCCAAAGCTTGATACGGTTTCAATTTTATTGAGCGTTTTTGTATATTATATGATATGTTTGAAAGCAAAAAATTATAAATACAAATTTTCGAATATGTACAAAAGGCTTTTAGATAAGTTATCGTATACAGTAAAACAATCAAGCACACGTAACAACAACCTGGAGTAATACATCTGTCTACTGACGGTTCTCTTCTTATAATAGTATCCAACACCATTCGTCGTAAAATTGGTCCCATTTGCAGTAAAATGTAAAAAATAAAAGCTTTAAAAAGATACAGTTTAAATCCTTCTTTATTCAAAAAAAAAAATGGATAGTGCGCAATAGGTCTATATTTCTACTTTATTTATATTAGTTGTGATTTTATTATATCTGAGAGTTGCACCGTAACTTTCAGTGATCTATCAGAATTAGGAATAACTGAATTACCAACTTAGGACATCTGCCAAACTGTTATGTTTAACACGCATATCAGACAATGCTGCATTTCATACGTTTATCATAATGCTAATATTAAATTATAGAAACATGATTCCATTGCCTTCATGCAATATCCATATATGTATTCTTTTTGGTAAAACAATTAGTTTGTTCGTGATTTAAAGTTTATATTGAGCTTCTTGATTTACATAATCAAGACGGTTTTTTAATGCCTGTTTTTGACATATTTGCTAATGATCCACATAGAGCAATCCTTACTTTGGTCTATGTGTTTCTTCAGTTTATTTTATGAATCAATTTGTTTTGTTTATAATTTGACCTGTTTTATTATATGTTAAATTACTAATACCTTCTGTATTTACTGTTAAATTCATGTTATCTCTATTTGAATATTAGAACATGGTTTTATGTGAGATAACATTTAATTTCTTATGTGGGGAAATAGTACCTTAGTTCAACACACCCTTTAAAACGCTATCCCAAAATCAAAGTGTCGCAATATATATTCTAATTTTGTTGCATGAATATAAAAATATGTAATAAACTATTATCTACTAAGTTTAGAGAGAGGTATTATTTAAATGGTAGACTAAGATTTTCTTCTTATAATTATGTAGTATTTATAACCATTTATATCTGGGTTAAAACGAATGGTTATTACCAGAATATAAATGCATTGAGCTAACACTGACAAAAAATTGACCCAAAACGGACCGTAAAGATCAAGAATCCGAATTAAATTATTTATTTTTTGTATTCCCAAAATAGATACAACTAAAATATACTCTGTCGTTTTTGTTTCAGCCAAAAATATTGATTTTTCATCGAGATAATCAAAATAATAGTCGATATCACAGCTTACAGCTTATGATAACTGGGTCCCAAAATTTATTTTAAAAAATGGACGAAAAATGATGAAAAAAACAAAATCGTTTAATTGATCATGAACTGCAAAGTAAGTCGACCTAGTATACTAAATAACTTTTGTACAATTTTGGATTTTGCATCCATCTAAATAAAATTCAGACAAATATTTCACATTAAATTTTGCGTAAAATGCAATTGAAATTTTGGAGGTTTTTTGATGATACACTTCACTTTTTATAAGCATATTTAAAATATAATTTATTAAAATAATGCGCAAAAAAATTATCTATCGATCGAGCTATTGAAAAATCTTCTAGCTGCATTATTCGTTGAGGAAACAACATTTTTGTCAAAATTTTTTTCTGTTTCAGAATTTGGGATGAGGGTATACAAGGGAAAATGGAAGCTAGAAATTGAGGTACCTTTTTGTACACATTTGTTAGGATATCTCGACGAAAAATTAATATTTTAAAAAAATCTAAATTGGGTCCGAGAGAGCTCCACAAGCTTAATGACATGAATGCAAAAAAAAGTGCTGCTCAATTTAGCCAATATTTTGAAACCTACTATAGAAATGCCAAAAAAAATGAAAAAAAATAAAGGTTCTCAGAATTATTTTATATTACAATATGTTATAGAGCACTTTAAAACAAGTAAGTTTCATTATTAAAACGTGTTAGTATAACTTAATTTTTTCTAGAGATATGAAGCCTCAAAGTTTTCAATCCATTAGCAGTGAAATGCGCGTAAAAAATCTGAAACCTTAGCACTGAAAAATTAATACCAACTGTAAAAAGTAGGATATTTCCGGATACTTGTTTTTGGATTACAGGTGAGCATCTCAGGTACATTGGCATATATTTTTTTCTTGGTGTTATTTAGTGAAAACAAAAAGTAGAGCAGGGATGAAAAATGAGACCCAGTTTTCAAGAAAAAAGCAGTAAATTTTACGTGTTTTTGAGTCTTTCGTGAGGTATAAAATAAATTTAGGGATAGGTAGGATAATGCGATCAATTCATTTTAGATTTTGGTTTTTATCCAGTAAGTAACAAATAGAGTATTACTAATTGTAACATAAAGGCATACATAATGAAATATCTTTAATCATTTTTCAGAGACCTAAAAAGAGCTCAGCGAATAACATTGTTAAACATATTTGGATTTCTACCAATTCCTGCTTCAGTCATTATCAGTTAGAAATTGGTTTGTCACCAACTTTAACTTAACCTTAAAAAAGGACTTCAGGATAATTATTACTGCATGAACAACGCTATTTAAGGCATATCACTCTTCACTCAAAAAACACTTTACAGTATATGTAAAAGATTAAGAATTGTTGTATTCCACCTACTAGTATCATACATTATCACCTTCTACTGTATCAATACATCTTACAATCTATTGACTACGACATGTATTGAAGTGCAAGTCTTGATATCGGATATAAGAAACTCCTAGCGTACCAAGTTTAATCCAGTAATTACCAAGAACGCTTGGACCTCAATTATGACACCATATTATTTCATCCCAGCAGTTAACCAATCAAGTAGTTATCAAATCAACATCCAAGCATATTTAGCGCAGCATTGAAACAAGACAACTCACAAGCTCTGCAAGAACGGTTAAATTATGATTGATCCATTTCAATCCATAGATTACTATCAAACAGATCCAATGGTTCAATAGTGCCTTAAATTACATCTCAGGATCTCAATGTCAAATCAATATAAAAGGCCATACTTTTACATCTAAATAAACGATATCTTGTTTTTATTATACAGTTGAAGAACTGATTAATTACTCATTCTTTTATAATTGTATTCTTTTTTAAGTACTATTTATCAATCCTGAAAATATACGACAAGAATAATGCCCAAAAAAAGTATATAGCTTCCGTCAATTTATTATTTATCATCATGCATGTTGTATGCCACCAAGTACCATATGTTATCACCTTCTACAGTAACAATAAATTTTACAATCTATTGACTACGACATGTATTGAAGTGCAAAGACTTGATACAGGATACTTTAAATAAAAAACTTCTAGCGTACTAAGTTTATCCAGCAGAAATTAACAAGAACGTTTGGACTTCAATTATGACACCATATTATATTTCATCCCAGCGGTTAATTAATCAAATAGCTATCAAATCAATATCCAAGCATATTTAGCGCAACCTTGAAACAAGGCAATTCATAAGCTCTACAAGCATGGTTAAATCATGATTGATTCATTTCCACCCATAGATTATTATCAAAAAGATCTAATAATGGTTCAATAGCGCCTTATTAAATTACATCTCGGGATGTCAACAATGTCAAATCAATATAAAAGGCCATACTTGATGTAAATGTATGTAATAAAGAAAGATAAGTACGTGAGAATTGGTCAATCTTTATTAAATATAAAAACGAGATGGGAAAATCAAATGAAGGGTGAATGTCTACTGCTATTTATATTTGATTTAAGGATTGCTTACACACCTGTCTAGAACAGCGTTCTCATACTAAAATTTAGTGTCAATCCTCACTTATGCTAATGTAATTATATTCAGATATAGATGATCAGTCTAAAGTCTTTAGTTGCTCTTGGCAACACTAATTATTAATATTCTTTACTTTCTATCTTTCATTGTAAGTCTAGATTATCAGAACTTAGCTTATGTGATTATCACGGTAATCATTTATACTGTTTATATGACACATATGCTAAATAATATGTTAAGGCATAGTTTATTGTCATATTTAAACTACGATTTAAGGTACATTTATATATGCAAATACAACAATACTTTTATATCTAAATAAACGATATCTTGTTTTTATTATACAGTTGAAGAAATAATTTGTTACTCATTCTCTTTTAATTATATTCTCTTTTAAGTATTATTTATCAAACATGAAAATATACGACATAACACGTGGTTTTATTGGACAGAAATATCATGTTTTGCGGATGATTTTCTCAATTCACAGTGATCTGTGAGAGTAGAAATATAAATTTTTATGCAGGATATATGTAAATCCACCATTATGTAAAATTAGAAATTAATTGGATCAATATTCACAAGGTGGGTTTTTTTTTCTTTGTTTTCTGCAGTTGTAAACATTAGTTTATTATGTTGTAAAACTTAAAAGTCATTATTCAGGGCTTAATTTCTGTATTCACAAGATAGATCTAATTGATTGCTACTCTGTATTTTTTGTTTCAGCCAAAAATAATGATTTTTCATCGAAATAATCAAAATAATAGTCGATATCACAGCTTACAGCTTATTGTAATAATCTAAATATGGACTATATTATGTTTGAGGAAAAGAGACTGATTTTATTAATATTATTATAATTGAGATTATATATAAAAGACTGAGTTACAACATTCCCCCGTTTGATAAAATATAAATGATGATATAAAATAATATAAAATAATATAAAATAAAATAATTGAATAATATGAAATGATACTAAAATAATTGAATATAAAATAATTGAATAATCGCATTAAAAACCTAAGAGGAAAAAAGCTTGATTGATTTGATATATTAATCGTAATATTTCTTGATTAATCATATGTGTATGTTATTGTAACGTTTGTTGTAATATTTCAAGTTGTATCTAGTTTTTGATAGTACTTTAAATATTATCATTGGTCCTGTCCAATTTTGTTGAAGTTTTCTAGGTCTGACTTTCGATGATCTTGATGTATTAAATAAAAATACTTTATCATTAATTTTGAATTCATTATTGTATTCATAGTGTTCATTTGTAGTTAAATTGTTGTATACTATTTCGAAAGCTTGTTCTAGATTTTCTTTTAATTGTGATGCAAATTTGGATTGTGGTGTGTGAGATTGTCCTTTGTATAAAGGTATGTCTTTATTTTCTTGAGTGATAATCTGATTTATTGATTTTGCTGTTCTACCATATACAAGTTCAAAAGGTGTAAAACCAGTACTTTGATGAATCATGTTGTTGTATACAAAACGAATTAATCTGATGTTTGTATCCCATAGTTTGACTACATTGGTTTTTTGTGCATATACCAAAATCATTTGTCTCAGAGTTTTCATGTATCTTTCAACAATCCCGTTTGATGATGGATGATTAGGTGGTGTAAATGATATTTTTATATCTAGATATTGATTTAATTGTTGCATAAATTCACTGTTGAATGGTGCTCCATTATCTGAAATTATTTCGTCTGGTATGCCGTGCCTTAAGATAAAGTTGTAGTACAATACTTTTGCTAATTCACTTGTGAGTATTGATTTCATTGGATAAATTTCAACATATTTCGTGAAAGTGTCAATGATAACTAATATGTGAACATTTCCTTTTTCTGTTATTGGCAATGGTCCAAAATAATCTATTGCTATTTTTTGAAGAGGTTTTTCTCCTGCAGTACTTGATGTATTGTGTTGATATGATCGATCACCTTTGACTTTTTGACAAGTAATACATTTTTTGATATAATCTTCAACTTCTTGCTTCATATTTTCCCACCAGAATTGTTTGCTGATTGCATTGATTGTTTTGTTAATTCCACTGTGTCCCGCAAATTGCTTGTCGTGAAATTCTTTAATTACTGTTTGTGTCAATTGAGATGGTACGACTTTGCTTATTTTGTTGCTGAATATATTTTGTTGTCTTTGCATTACTTTGAATATAATACCATTAGATACAATAAATGATTTGTTGTTAGATGTTTTGTATTCTTGTAATTTATCATCTTTTTCTTGTTCAAGTTGCCAATTGATAGATTGTAATCTTGTCTTAAGTTCGATGTTGAATATGGTTGACCTTGATAGAGCATCTGCAGCATTATTTTTCTTGCCTGGAACATATTTTACTATGAAATCGAACGCTTGTAAAAATAAACACCATCTGAATAGCCTTGGTTGCTTATCCTCATTGGTATTAAGTATCCATTGTAACGAAGAATGATCAGTATATATAATGAATTGATTACATTCTAAATATATACGAAATTTCTTGATACCGAATATAATTGCTAATGCTTCCAGTTCACGAATAGAGTAGTTTTTTTCATGTTTTGATAAAGATCTTGATGCGAATGATAAAGGGTATGGATGTCCTTCATATCTTTGACATAGTATGACAGCTATGCCTGCCGAATTTGCTGCATCTGTATGTAGTTCAAATTGTTTATCAAAATCAGGTTGTATCAAATTTGGTAAATTTGACAATTGTTGCTTGATTTTTGTGAATGCTTCTTGTTGTTCTTCTTTCCAGCTAAATGTTTGATTTTTCATTTTTAATCTTCTCAACGGTTCAATGATTACTTGATATTGCTTGATAAATTTTTGATATACGCCTGTCATTCCAAGAAATCTTTCCAACTCTTTTATATCTTTTGGTGGAGGTAGTTGTGTAATAGGTCGAACTTTGTCTGGGTCGGCTTGAATTCCTTGATCCGAAACTATAAAACCTAAAAATTTGACTTGTTTCATGGCGAATTGACATTTTTTGATGTTGATTGATAAGTTTGCTTCTTTTAATTTATATAACAATGTCTTCAAATGATGTAAATGTTGATCAAAATTGTCTGAATATAAAATTACGTCATCTTGATATGCAATAGCTGATACATAACGCATTTCACCTAAAACTTTGTCCATTAATGATTGAAAATATGCACTTGAGTTCTTCATTCCCATTCCCATAGAATTGAAAACGTAAATTGACGTCTGTGTAACTAGAGCGGACTTTGATTTATCACACTCCGCTATCGGAATTTGATAATATCCTGAGATCAGATCGATTTTTGAAAAAAATTTTGCTTTTGTTTCCCAGAGATTGCAATGCATAATGAAGATTGACATATGGATATTTGATAGTTTTAGTTATAGCATTTAATTTGATGTAATTACCACAAATTCTAATAGATTTGTCTGATTTTGTGACAGCAGTAACAGGTGAACCCCATTCCGAGAATGCAACTTTAGTTACTATTCCATTTTTTATTAATTCTTTAAATTTTTCATCAATTTGCTTTTGAATTTTCGGATGATAGTATCTTGGAGGTGAGTAAATTGGCTCATGATCACCTGTGTCAATGTGACATTCCATCTTGTTGGTAATAGAAGGTTTTTGATCTCCTGACAGAAATATTATTTGAAAATTTTTTAAAATGTTATTGAGTTGTTTTTGCTGACTATCAGTGCACATGATTTGTTGATGTTGAACTTTACTATACTGTATATAATATTGTTTTCCATTGATTGTTAACTTTATTCTGTTTTTGTTTGTTTCAATGATAGTGTTCCACTTGGTCATAGTGTCAAATCCGATGATCATTTGTTTAGCTAAATCCTTAATGACATGAACTTTAACTTTAGTATTAAACAATTGAATGTATACTATTCCTAGGAATGGGCTTCGATTCGAGTTTGAATCGAGTTTTAACGGAAACGGCCATTCGATTCGAGTTGGAAAACGGCCCGTTCTTTTGTAACCCAGATAAAAAACGGGGTGGGAGCAAGTATTGGTTTGCCTTAAGGAGGCTGTTAATAGCAACCTTGTCAAGTTAATATGGGATTATGAATCGATAATAGCATATTTGACAGTTTCACAACTTGAAGTATTTTTTCAATCCTGTTTTCGAGCTTAGCTAACAAAAAAAGAAAAGAAGAAACTCGAATACCCTCATTCGAGTTTGCATAAAAAACGGCCCGTTAAAGCAGTCAAACTCGGTTAACCGTAATACGATGCGTTGTTTGTGAAATCCTAACTATTCCTGATGTTGTTTTGTTATTATTGTTGATGTCAACGTATTGAATGGTTTCTGAAGTGTCCATATTCAAATTAAGTTTGTTAATAAGTTCATAATTGATAGCAGTGATTGCAGCACCAGTATCCCATAAAGCTAAAATTTGATTAGATCCCATTTTTATGACAGTTGTTGGTGTAACCGAGTTTCCGTTTTTTATGTGATTTATATATCCTGCATCAATATGTTGTAATTCAATAATATCTTCTGACGACGATTCATTGGTTTCAAGTTGGTGTAATGATCTGTTATTTTGATTGCATTCATAATTGCGGTGTCTGCCGTTGCAATATCCACATACTGGATTACCGAATTTGTCATAAAGTTTAGGTCGTTCATTATTATTGGTATTGATCTTGTTGTTCTGAAATTTGTTTTTGCCTTTCTTGAATTTGTTTTTCTTATAAAATTGTTTTTTATTATCAAATTTTTTCTTTTGATTCATATGATCAATGTCCATTGGGTCATCCTTTATGTAATCTGGTCCTTGTTCATCATAAGATGAACTTTTTCCATAGTTAGAAACAGCTAAATTGGAACCGATTTTCATTGCTTGTTTTGTGATGTAATCTAAAGATGCCGGAGTACCACGTTCACCTTGAAGTAAAATTGACGTAGTAAGAGTAGCGACCAAACCAATGTCATATAGTGATTGTACATACCAATCTCTCAAATCAGTTACTGAAATGATATTACTTCCTTGAGGAATGATATGATAAGTATTAATCCAGTTAGTAGTGTGTTGAGCTATAGATTCATTTCGTTTTTGTTTTAATGCTTGTAACTTGTTTATTCCTTGTCTTTGTTCAAGGTTTAAGCTTTTACCGAAATATTGCAATAAATTTTGTGTTAGTGTTGTCCATTTGCTTTTGATAGCATCTGGGAGATGTATGATCCAATTTTTCATGTTATCAGGTAAAAATTTACATAAAGTAGCTGTGCATAAATCCATGTCTGTGATTCCTAAGTATTTGGCTTGCTGTTCAAATTCAAAGAAATATACTCTCAAGCTATTGTTGATTTGATATTTAGGCATGTCCAAGTTTTTTAACTTTTGTTGTTTAACATATTGTGAGAATTCATTTTTGCTTTCAAATGCTAATTGTTGATTATTCTGTTGTATTTGTAATCTTTCAATTAATTGTTGTTGTTGATCTAACTTTGCTAGAAGTTGTTGAATGTCAACGTTAGATGTACCTTCGTTTGACATGTTGAATAATTATTTCGGTGAATTGAAATAATTTGATGTTGATGTAGATGTTGTTGTTGTTGTTGTTGTTGTTGTGAACCTCTTATACTGACTGATGAATTAGTTAGTGTGTAGTTGTGGTAGCCTCACCATGTAATAATCTAAATATGGACTATATTATGTTTGAGGAAAAGAGACTGATTTTATTAATATTATTATAATTGAGATTATATATAAAAGACTGAGTTACAACATTATGATAACTGGGTCCCAAAATTTATTTTAAAAAATGGACGAAAAATGATGAAAAAAACAAAATCGTTTAATTGATCATGAACTGCAAAGTAAGTCAACCTAGTATACTAAATAACTTTTGTACAATTTTGAATTCTGCATCCATCTAAATAAAATTCAAACAAACATTTCACATTAAATTTTGCGTAAAATGCAATTGAAATTTTGGAGGTTTTTTGAACATACACTTCACTTTTTATAAGCATATTTAAGATACAATTAATTGAAATAATGCGCAAAAAAATTATCTATCGATCGAGCTATTGAAAAATCTTCTAGCTGCATTATTCGTTGAGGAAACAACATTTTTGTCAAAAATTTTTTCTGTTTCAGAATTTGGGATGAGGGTATACAAGGGAAAAATGGACGCCAGAAATGGAGGTACCTTTTTGTACATATTTTTGAGTATATCTCCACGAAAAATCAATATTTTAAAAAACTCTAAATTGGGTCCGAGAGAGCTCAACGAGCTGGATGACATGAATGCAAAAAAAATATTACTCAATTTAACCAATATTTTGAAACTTACTATATAAATGCCCAAAAAAATGAAAAAAAAATAAAAGTGCTCAAATTTTTTTTATATTAAAATATGTTATAGAGCGCCTCAAAACAAGTAAATTTCATTATTAAAAAGTGGTAGTATAGCTTAATTTTTTCTGGAGATATGAAGCCTCAAAGTTTTCAATACATTAGCAGTAAAATACACGTAAAAAATCTGAAACCTTAACATTGAAAAATTAATACCAACTGCAAAAAGTAAGATATTTCCGGATACTTATTTTTGGATTAAAGCTGAACATCTCAGGTACATTGGCATATAATTTTTTCTTGGTGTTATTTAGTGAAAACAAAAAGTAGAGCAGGGATGAAAAATGAGACCCAGTTTTCAAGAAAAAAGCAGTAAATTTTACGTGTTTTTGAGTCTTTCGTGAGATATAAAATAAACTTGGAAATAGGTAACATGATAAAAGAAATGCTTTCTTCGATGATACTCACAACAGTTTTGCTATATAATATATAACTGAAACAGCATCATTTGATATACGCAGATTCAAAAATCACATTGAACTTTACAATTATTATTCAGTTTTAGAAAACGATGGTATATATTATAAGCATGATACAAGAATACTTGTATAGTAAGCATAGTATGGATATTGATGATGAAAGACTTCCTGTAACAATCGTTTTATGCCACCATCCTGTACACTATAGTTGGTAAAACGGTAAAACATTGAAGACCAAAAATTGAACATCGGTTTGCACAAATCCAGCATGCATCTTGGTCAAATCAGGGTCTTCTTACAATGGGAGAGATGCCATATCTTCTTTTGTAATTGGCTTGTCAGGCTTATCATGCCTTGCAATTGGTATTCCCTGCCCTCCGTTTAATCCTAGCGTAGGTCATCACCACAGTGACTTTACCAATATCGCCATTGCCTTCCTTACAAGAAGCTGTAGTACGGCTGGATCTCGATGAGTTTAATATATACTGAAGATATATTGACTTATCAATTTTATTTACTTTAACATATACTAACTCTGTTGCTTTAACCCTTTTTTTATTTGAACTTCTTTCTTTGGTATGTATTTTCGTCCTTCTTATTAAACAAGTCTCATTAGCTCTGTTTAATACACAGAATAAAAAGACTAATGAATCAAAACCAGAATTCAATATATTTATTGCGTATGTTAAAAGAGAAAAAAATAAGATAAACTGTCAACAGTTTTATAATGGATTAGATATTTATATGTTTTTAAGAGCGCGCATATACGATGTACATTCGATGGATGAAGTATGGTTTTAAAGAATATTCTTGGTCGCGTAATTGAATTAAAGATTCTTCAGTTGTAGCATCTCAGGTACAGATTCCTAATTGACTAATGTTTAAATAAATACCCCCATCTGATAGACTAAATATCAGAGAACCACTCATACTTATTCCAATGTTGGAATAAACTTAAATGCACCATACACCCATACTTCCAACTCTAATGACCATGTCCAGATGATTCATTCATAAATGTAGAAGTGAATGATGCCATAAGCACCCATCTTCATTATACAATCCTTAATGCGCATGATTTAGTCTATATCCTAAACAAACGCTACTTTTTTGGAAACACAAACGTTATTTGCCATTTCGTATGTGAAACAATAATCTGATAATCTGCCATAATCGGAGATCAACCCAGGAGCATTGGTGTTTCCATATAATGCATTTATCCAATACAATAGCTCTGAATTTTACTGTATTCTTGATGAGAATATTAAAGAATTATATCTTTACAACAGAATACCTGAAAATATAATAAGGGAAATGTCAATTAGAACGTATTGACTCTCGCACGGTCAATTTTAGTTTTCTATTATTTCCAGAGTGAAATTCCAAGCTTTATGAAATATGTTGAATGGAACATATTCACAATTATGATTTGTTATGAACTCGCAGCATTTCTTTGACTTAATTTCCAAGGTACAAAAAATCCCATTTCAAATAGATGAAACGGTGTATTTTCAAGGCAATTCAAAACTTTTGAATAAAAGAAACATATGGATTATGATCTGGTTAGCTGCAGCCCTACTTTGAATCAAGTTATTATCTATGATTCTCATGTAGATCATTCAAGCTACATGAAAAAGTGGTGTATAACGATGGGATCTCATACCCATCCTTTATTAACCAATTATATCTGAGGTTTGCCTTAGTAAGTTGCATGATATTATCATTTAACGGCACCTTTTCACTTTATATCAAGACAAAAAAATGACTTCTCAATAAAATGAGGACTAAGATGCAACACATGAAAGCTGGTAGTTGGTCTTAGAAAAATGAAACCGAAGGCAAGCCTATTTGAGAAATGAAAACTCCATTGTTCAGCAAAACAATCTTGCTTTAAGCCCTAAAAACTCAAAATCAGGTCTTTAAAGAGTTTATTTTAGTTGGTAACACATGATAAATACAATTGATTAATGTATTATGCTATTTTGACATCTCAAGTACGTGCCCATATTATTTATAACGACACAAATAGAACTTGGCTCAACAAACGTTTGTAGCTATATACTGCAAAAGGGAAACAAGCTCGTAAAAGTCTCTATACATACAATAAGTTAGCTTCTCTTGTGGCTAAAATTAATTGTCTTCTTTTTTCTGAAAACAAAGACTCCAATCCGTGTATTGCCGTAATTAAGAACCATTTATCACTTTGTAATTGATTGCAAAATTGGGCTGTATTCCCACTTTTGTTTCGTGCCATAGACGGTGAAGTCTTATAATTGATCATCAATTTCATTTCGAATTAATCCAAGATACAGTATAATTTTCAATTTATTAACACTGTTATCTGATTTGCGAATATTTAATACTGGAATATGCAAATTATCCTACCATTTTGCTTGCTGCATAAATGTGGCAAACAGCAGCCCAGATCGGAGAAAAACGACAGAACAATCAACAAATTGACAGAATGATAGAAATGATAACCACCAAATGAATACAATCTTACTCGCAAGATGCAATATTCAAGCGTAGCGGCGTGGCTATTGTTATTACTTGATTAAAGATATGAAATAAATGGGCGATTGTTTGAGAAAATCTCGTGTTCCCATGCGGATGATTCGCGTGGTTTGATTACTTTTTTTTAAATTTCTTGAGAAATAGCTTCTTTTCATCTTCTTTTCATTTCAATCAACATAAAAATAACAACAAATATAATTACATGGTTGATTTTTCGCATATATTTAAAGCTACTTATTCAGGTGTACCTGTTTATGAACTGCTCTGCAAAGGCGTTGCTGTTATGCGTCGTCGTTCAGACTCTTATCTTAACGCAACTCAAATATTAAAAGTTGCAGATTTTGATAAACCACAACGTACACGTATTTTGGAAAGAGAAGTACAAACTGGTCAACATGAAAAAGTACAGGGTGGTTACGGCAAATATCAAGGTAACTTTATACATAAACTATGTAAAAATTTCCCATTTTATTAATTGTATATGCAAATTTTGATAGGTACTTGGGTACCGTTTGAACGCGGTCGAGCTCTTGCAGAATTGTATGAAGTCGATGATGTCTTGGCACCTATTTTACAGTTTGTGAAAGGAGATGAAAGTCCACCATTAGCACCAAAGCATGTTACAGCAGCTTCAGCGCGTCCTCGCAAGGCGCGTGATCCTAGAGCCAGAAAACGACCAAAACATTTTGATGATGATGTATTAGATATGGACGAAGCCTCGGCATTTTCTTCATCAGGAGGAATAGACTCGACTTCAAAAAATGATGATCCCAATGCACCATCACCAGTAACTACTAAACGATCTCGAGCCCCAAAGCAAAAAGATAAAGCACATACTCCAAAAGCTATCAAATCGGAAGTAACTAAGTCTAATGTAGCAGAGATGAATAGAACTATAGCGGAACAGAATGCAACAGAATATGGGGAAGATGAGGAAGAAGAAGACGAAGATGAGGATATGATGGAATTTGAAATGAGCGAAAAGCCATACGCGCAAAGATTGCTTCATTATTTCATGTCGAGCAAAAACAGCCTTCCCTCCTTGTTAACTCAACCTCCTGCTGATCTTGATTTTAATGTAATAATTGACGATGAAGGCCATACCAGTCTTCATTGGGCCGCTGCTATGGCTCGTATAAAAATTGTCAAAGTATTGATTGAAAATGGTGCAGATTTGTATCGAGTAAATTACAAAGGGCAAACAGCTTTAATGCGATCAGTTTTATTCTCAAATAATTTTGATAACAAAACTTTTGAATCATTATTGGATCTATTACGCACAACTATATTTAACATTGACAAGAAGGATCAAACAGTATTTCACCACACAGCGGCAATGTCTGATTGGAAAGGCAAAATTTATGCATCTCGATATTATATGGAATGTTTGATTAATAAACTCAAAAATAATCAATCTGAATTGATATCAATTTTGAATGTACAGGATACAAACGGTGATACTGCTCTGACTATTGCCGCAAAGATTGGTAACAGAAGATTGATCAAATTAATGATTGATGCAGGTGCAAGTACCGAAATTGCGAATGAAGATGGTATGACACCTAAAGATTATTTTGGAGAAATGGAAAAAAATATTGCAGCACGTCCATCCATATCATCCCCTCCTCCACTTGCATCATCCCCAAGTGAAGCTGGTGGAAATACCATAAATGAAGCAGATACAAGAGAATTGTTAAAATCACGAGTGGAAGCCATGTTCAAAAACGTCACCAACGATCCATCGAACGCACCACCTATTTCTGAGTTTTTTGACGATTTTGCAGAGAGGTACGAGAAAGATTTAGTCAGCAAGGAAAAGTTACTTCAAAAAAAGAAAATCGAGTTGAATCTGTACACAAAGCGACTGGAAGAAACGAAAAAGATTTTGACATCAGCTAGTAGTACTGAAGATGATGCAGAGGTAGCTGCGATTATGCAAAAAGTCGAAACTCACGGCAAAGCATTGGAAAGAAAACTGAGAAGATGGCTTCAATTCAGTCAAAAGGAGAACCTTAAAATATTACAAGAAGAGTACAGCAAAGAAAAAGAAGGAGATGAGAGTAAAGATAAACCTCCATCTCCTCCTATTTCAAACACTGTACAGGAATTACAAGAATCAGCTCATAAATTAAAAGATGAGTTGACTCAGTTGCAAAAAGCTAGAAAAAAGCATGTTGAGAATTTGATAGAAATAAGATGCCGATTACCACCAAAGAAATATCAAGACTATAAGAGATTAATTTCAACATGCTGCAATGTCGCTTATGAAAATGTAGACGATATGCTCACCCCTTTATTAGAATCGTTTGATAATGATACTATGACATTAGCTGGAGAGTCCTTGAAATCTGAGCAAGATCAGTCATCATTACCAGCATCATCACATCAACAAGCGGTTAACTCTGCATCTTCTTAGCCAATGCATCTCATTACCATATTCCCTCATAATCTAATAAAGTTGATTTTCATCATATTTAATGTGAATTGCTATTTCTCCATAATCTTTGATTGCACTTTTTTCTAATTAATTAGTTAATTAATTAATTAATAATCACAAAAAAAAAAAAAAAAAAATAGGTTCACTTTATAAAATTACCTCAATTGTGTTGAACTAGGTAGTATTTCCCCACATAATAAATTAAAAGCCATCTCATTTGAAACTATGCTATGCAATTCAAATAAGAGATTATGAATATAAATCATAAATAACCAAGGATATTCTAATATATTAAAGATATCAAGGGTATTCATAATGTGTTGTATCATAAATAAATAAAAAACCTAAAATACATGCGAATCAAATAGAGCAAGGGCTGTTCTGAACGCATGCTTGGTAACTGAGGTTGTCAAAATCAATTTAAAAGCCGTTCTTGGTCAGGTAAATCAAGAGCTCAACAACCAACAACCAACAACCCAACAATACATTCAAAATCAAGAGAAAACTGACAGTCAACAGAGCAACTGGCAGGTGATATCAATAACTAAGTATAATAAGTAGAGAAGTAGAAATATCATTTTTTTTGTACATTATCCATAATTTAATAAAGAAAGATTTAAAAAATATCTATTTTAAGCTATTTTAATAAAATTAACTCTTTTTTACTGCATCAATACTCATAATGTTTAATTTTCAAAATCGGAGTGTGTCCTCTATTCCGTAAGTAATCTTACTCTAAGCGCTATTTTGGATATACCTTAGACACTACTAAATAGATATGAATTGATCGCATTATTTTACCTGTTCCAGAATTCATTTTATACCTCACAAAAGGCTCAAAAACGCGTAAAATTTACTGCTTTTTTCTTGAAAACTGGGTCTCATTTTTCATCCCTGCTCTACTTTTTGTTTTCACTAAATAACACCAAGAAAAAAATATATGCCAATGTACCTGAGATGCTCACCTGCAATTCAAAAACAAGTATCCGGAAATATCCTACTTTTTACAGTTGGTATTAATTTTTCAGTACTAAGGTTTCAGATTTTTTACGCGCATTTCACTGCTAATGGATTGAAAACTTTGAGGCTTCATATCTCTAGAAAAAATTAAGTTATACTAACACGTTTTAATAATGAAACTTACTTGTTTTAAAGTGCTCTATAACATATTGTAATATAAAATAATTCTGAGAACCTTTATTTTTTTTCATTTTTTTTGGCATTTCTATAGTAGGTTTCAAAATATTGGCTAAATTGAGCAGCACTTTTTTTGCATTCATTTCATTAAGCTCGTTGAGCTCTCTTGGACCCAATTTAGAGGTTTTCAAAATATGGATTTTTCATGGAGATATTCTCAAAAATGTGTACAAAAAGGTACCTCAATTTCTAGCTTCCATTTTCCCTTGTATACCCTCATCCCAAATTCTGAAACAGAAAAAATTTTTGACAAAAATGTTGTTTCCTCAACGAATAATGCAGCTAGAAGATTTTTCAATAGCTCGATCGATAGATAATTTTTTTGCGCATTATTTCAATAAATTGTATTTTAAATATGCTTATAAAAAGTGAAGTGTATCATCAAAAAACCTCCAAAATTTCAATTGCATTTTACGCAAAATTTAATGTGAAATGTTTGTCTGAATTTTATTTAGATGGATGCAGAATCTAAAATTGTACAAAAGTTATTTAGTATGCTAGGTCGACTTACTTTTCAGTTCATGATCAATTAAACGATTTTGTTTTTTTCATCATTTTTCGTCCATTTTTTAAAATAAATTTTGGGACCCAGTTATCATAAGCTGTAAGCTGTGATATCGACTATTATTTTGATTATCTCGATGAAAAATCAATATTTTTGGCTGAAACAAAAACGACAGAGTAGATTTTAGTTATATCTATTTTGTGAATACAGAAAATTAATATCTTGATTTGGGTGCTTGATTTTTACAGTCCATTTTGGGCCGATTTTTGGTCAATATTTAGGACAGTGTATTTATATTTTTCTGGTTTTAACTCTTTCTTTTTTTTTTGCACGAACATTAATAGTCCATAGAGGGGAAGTAAATATTCTTTGAAAATTTGATGGAACTTCTTGACTCAATATTGAGCGATAAAATTGGAAAATGATCTGAAAACGATCTGAAATCATTTGAAACCTACTTGGCAACAAAAACCCTATTTCGATAAATTTTAATCCTGGTAACTTCCAACTTTACATGAAAATAGGTACACATCTTCGACACAATGATCTTGAGGAGCAGCTTTTACAAGCCGTTGTGTGTCGAGAAAATTACAAAAACTAGGCGGTACCCTACTGTTTCTTATGTCTACTACTGAAACCAGTAATCATCTCGTTCTCCACATCCACGAATACCAACCCAAGCAATCTTATATTCTACAAAATGTAGTTAGATATAAGTTGCTATATCAAGTATGAACCAGGTTTCAGCCTCCATGAGCTATTGTGAGCTGAGTTGGGAAGGACGCCTTTGGTATTTTGCCATTTCAATTTAGAAGTAGCTAAAACTAGCGTATATGGCAATGACAACTACTACCGAAATCAACAAGTGAACGTCCCCTTCATGTATTTTGTGGAAGCTGGTTACAAAATTATCAGATTTGTGTGGCTTTAAATTTCAAGCTTGAATTATAAAGCTCATATCATACCTAATCTTTAAAGAGGTCCAATTTTTTTGATTATGTATAAAGAAAAAGAGAATGTATCTTGTGCAGCCACGTATAAAGTTACAGATTATTGCGAACAAACTAATTCAAATGCCCATTTGGTGAATGCTTCAGACATTACATGTTCGTCATAGCAGAATAAATAGTAAACTGTCAAGCTAGAGCGAAATGAAACCATACCTTCACTTACAGACTTGCTTCTTTTGATCGAAACATACAAGAAAAACTAGCAATTGAAATTTACTTTGATGATCAGTTACATAATTGTATAACACATGTATTTGTAAAGTGATTTTCAGGTATAAAGTGCCTATTATTATACATAACAAATGTCAATTGTAAAATCCGTCGTAGTTCAATCATTGTGCGACAATAGTGTTAGTTTTCGAGAATATTAAACAGCCATTTCTGGAGCTAATTCCATTTCTAACTCATATTGAAATTTAATTCAAGACCAAGAAGCTTTTGGTTTTTTCTTTTACCATTAGTTTTTCTAGTAATTAAGCCTACGTTCTCCATGATAAATGTTACTAGACTTTATTGTTATTCTTTCTATAAATAAGACCTTATATATTTATAAATTCTCAGATAGCATGTATGAATAGCTCTACAACCTTCTTGAAAAGGGTGATAAACTGTTGAGAAAAACAGAGTCTAGAATCATTGTGTTACCAGTTTCATCAAAGCAAAAATTTATCAAATGCTGCATTAAAATATCTTTTTTTGTTTTTGTTTTAGAGGGAAATGAAAATTGAGACGGATCAAAACAAAGCTAAGCAATGTTGGGATTAGATATTTTACTAAAATAATGCTCGTATCAATTAAAGTAACGATGTATTTTGCATCTAGAGTTTCTATTGTACTGAACTACATTTTGAATGCTTAAATGAAAATCACTCTAAAAAAGCTAAATCAAGGTTTTGCATAAATTTTGTCAAAGTTTAAGATGACTAAAATTTCAAGCACGTTGTCAAATTATCTGGGCCGGTTTCTGATGGTAACATGTTCCGAATGGCTGTTATTTAGTTCTCCTCCACCTTGTTTCCATCTACTCGGAAATCGAATGAAATTAATGGAACGACGATCTACTCCATCTTGCGATGGGTAGTCCAACAACGATTTACTTGGTTTTTATAAAATTGCATTTTGGATTATACGATGGGCGCTTGTATTTTATATTTCATTAGTTCCATCTGCTGTAAATTGTACAGTGTTGGTTACAACTTATTTAGTTGCCCATACTCCTTGAGCTATTCTGTAGTGTAAACCTTATTATTGGCATGAAACACTGCTAAAAGTAAGTTACCAGCCTATAATGGCTTCGTCTATTACTTGAAAGTATTGAGAGAATATTTAAAAAGTTCTAAATAAAATAATGCACGCAAAAACATAATATTACACACACAAGCTGTACCTCAATCAATTCAATTTCTGGAATTCTTCTATTTTGAGTTTCGGTAGATTGTTTATTTGAGAGTCAATGTTGCCATTGCATTTGTTTTTGATTGCATGAAATGACATTATGTGTGCACACATTTTGCATTTAATCAAAGCAAAGAACCCCGAGTTTCAGTTAAAGCCTTTCTAATCTCCTCACCAAATTCAAATATACAAGGTATAGTAGATTATATTCAGATAAATAGAATTTTCGGTAAAAACCGAAAAATAATTTGTGCCTGGAAGTCGAAGGATGATTTCCTATTGACTGGAAAATTGTCAGTAGATTTTATTTTTAATTAAAAAAAAAGAACAAATAGCTTTTGATGCATTTGTTTTGCACAGAAAGCACGATCTCTATTCCTGGTAGATGAACATACAAATTAATAACCTTTTAAGGCATCAATGTTGTGTGTAGTACGAGACAAAAATTTCAAAATTTGTATAACCACATCTAAAACCTTCAAAATATACCATACGCTAGGTGCTATTTCAAATTGTTCTAGATGAAGAATGAGCACACACAGACAATTTGAGCAACAAGCTTTATAAATATTCCATTCAGTTTGTTGTCGCTGTTCACACAATGTAAACCAATGCTTACTTTCAAATCATGCCTTGTTGAACAAATGTATAAATACAAGATCAATCATTAATTTGTATGCATTATTTTTCTAGTGTTACCACAAACAATACTTGGCTATCATGTAAATTGAAACAAATGCCAACGAATCAAGTTTCGATTACCTTCCATATCTCTGGGCCGAAGAAAATTCGACGAAGTAGCCCAAAAAAGAGATTCGTTAGGTTTTTTTAAATAGCCGAAAATATTCTATATGGCCTTAGCTATTGGTTCAAGCAGTTAAACCACATAAATCATTGATTTTACAAGATATAGAAAAATATTCATATAAAAGGGGTTAGGGGGGAAGCCAAAAAATAATAATAATAATAAAAAGTAATATTATTCTATTTTATTATAAAAACATACCCAATTCAACCAACTAAATATATGAATCAAATCATGATAAATCCTAATTCCATTGTAAACTCTGATATATTGAAGCAATCTTACCTCATGTCCTCTGGCTCTTTAAATGTTGAACAGTCTTCTTCACCATCAAAACACGATCAGCAACAAAAGAGACAATTTCCGTGCTGCACCAATGATACTCTTTATTCTTTCTGTCCAATTTGTGGTGTAGATGTATCCATTTTTAGTCATGAAAATCATTGTCCATCAGCAACAACTACAAATTGAATAATCAAAGAAAACCTGAAATATTTACATTATATAGATGCTATTTTTTACTCCATTCTTCATCCTTCTCTCTTTCATCACATTCAAAAAGCTTTTACGCATTTCACATAATTTATACATCATACATATTACATTTAATAAAAATAAAAATAAAGTTAAAAATCATAAATTAAACTATCTACTGCTGGGATAAACTGATCCTGTTGCTTGTACACGTTCAATAGGAGTAGGATCTAATCTTCTTTTTTCTACCAATTCAGATGCTACATTAATAAAAGTCTCTACAACATGTTCAGGGATCTGATAATGTAACACAATTCTAGCCTCATAACCAGGATCTTTGAACATGATGATATTATGCTGCTTTAATGCAGCCGCCAATGCATCGACTGTGATACCAGCAGGCGCTGTATTCAAAAAAACCATGTTGGTTTCGCAAGGGTAACTAAGCTCCATTCCTAGGTTTTGCAAACCAGCTGCCAATCGTCTTGTTAATTGATGTGTTTGTTTCATTGTAGGTACCACAGTATCAATGCAATGTTGAGCAATAACGGCTAATGATCCCGCCTGTCGCCATCCGCCGCCCATCAATTTACGAATTTGGCGAGCCTGAACCATATTTTGTTTAGAACCTACCAACATGGAGCCAATGGGAGCTCCAATTCCTTTGGATAAACATACAGAAATGGTATCAAAATATTGGCCATATTCATGCAATGGAATGCCTGTTTCTGCGCTGGCATTCCAGAGACGAGCACCATCTAAATGCATTTTGAGGCCGCGGGATAAAGTAAATTCACGGATACGTTTGATCTCATCTAATGGCATAATGCTGCCATTTAATGTATTCTCCAAGGCAACTACTTTGGTGACAGGTGAGCAAAGTGTATCAGTAATTAAATTAGATGCAACGTCTTCTACTGTAAGATGATGTCCATTACGGGGGACTACAGGAGAAGCACTAGCTTGTGAATGATAAGCAAGACCGCCACATTCATAATTAAAGATATGAGATCTAGCATCTACCAAGACAGAATGGGGAGGCTGTGTAAGTAAGGTACGAAGGCCTAATTGATTGGTCATGCAACCACTGACACAAAATAAAGCTGATTCCTGACCTAGAAGTTTAGCGACATGTGCTTCCAGTGCATTTACAGAGGTATCTTCCTGATTAGATAAGATGGGTAATTAGTTGTAGCAATATAAATATTTATTTGTCTCGTGTTTACATACTCCAAAAACATCATCCCCTCTACTGGCAGTTTTCATTATATCAAACATGTCA
This sequence comes from Mucor racemosus, assembly GCA_027405735.1. NCBI lineage: Eukaryota > Fungi > Mucoromycota > Mucoromycetes > Mucorales > Mucoraceae > Mucor > Mucor racemosus. Next base: position 1,685,439 of record JAPEHQ010000013.1, on the reverse strand, counting down.
TCTGTTGGTTCAGTAGCAGTATCGCTGGTGATATCAAAAAATTGATTGCGTTGATGCGGCATAATTGAGAAATGTCTGCTTTTATTATAAAGAGCTAAAGAAGAAGAAGAAGAAGAAAAGGGCGATCTAATTCTTTTTGAAAATGCAGAAATAAGCATCGTGGTAAATTATTATTTTCTTAGTAGGAAAGAATAGCAGTTTATTATTATTTCGCTCATTTGAGTAACATTTTAGATCAAATACCCAGGGCTTTACCATAGGAGATAGTCACTACAGATCTATATACAGTACTGTCAAAATTCCCACGAATTAGAAAAATTATTCCATTGAACAGTATAATATATAGAGATTATACAAAAAAGCATAGATTTGATAAGAGTTCTGCATAATAAATAGAGCAAAATTTATTTACACAGATAAACAATTTAAAATAAATAAATAATCAGGGGCTATTTTTGATCCACCACAGTTTCCTTACAGGTGAATAATGCCATATATGATGGCAACAAAATAGGTTGGTTGCTAGGCAACAATAACAATAAAATTCAGGAACAGATCAAATTACAATTTTTTAATATTTTTGTAGAAATGTTAAAGAGTTTTAAGACCATCGTAAATTATAAGTGGTTTGCTTTTAAATATCAAATTTATAGATTGATAAAAGGAGGAGATAGAAAATAGAAAAAGAGGAGGAGTTGATGATCAAAAATCACGAGTCTAAATAAGTAAGTGTTCATCTTGATGTTGGGTAGCTTTTGTTCATCAAATTTTACTTTCCTCTTTTGGTAAAAAAGATCAGATGTATCCAAAAGCTGCATTCTAAAAAAAATAGCAGCATTCTTTTTTAAACAATATAAAAGTGAGGGGCAAAAATCATTAAAGCACTTCTTTCTTTTATATTATTTCTTTATTTTTCTACTACTACATTAATTATGGATACAACTTGCCCAATTTTAAATGATGGCACAACAGCTATTCAATGGATATATGTAAGCATTTCGGATAATATAAAATAAAAAACAACATTGTGCTCATCAAATGTTTGATCAATTAATAGAACATCTTTGGAGATTGCGTTTATGGATGGCAAGAATCGATTAGTTTATTATTCGGCTATCTCTCAATATTGTGCTGGTTAAATGCACAAATGCCGTAAGTTTTCTTTTTTTTTTCTTTCTTGAATCTACAATATGCAATTAGTTATTCATGTCATCATTATTTTCATTATAGTCAAGTGATTAAGAATTACAGGATTCGTGATGCCGAAGGGCTCAGCTTCAGTTTCTTGACGGTCTGGTTAACGGGTAAGTTTCCTGATATCAATAACTAAAATGCAACTTTATTAACTTGAATTTATAATAGGTGATGTTGCAAATTTTGTTGGTTGCATTATTACAGGCCAACTTCCATTTCAAATCATTTTATCCATTTACTTTACCATCATCGATACCATTTTATGCTTTCAATGGCTTTATTACGTTAAATATACAAACAATAGTATTCGTCGCTGGTTCGATGGAGATGATCAAGAATTCAAACCCTCAGCAACAACTGCTGCTGATGCCAACACAAGCAAGTCTGCTGCACTTTATACCACTTATAGTACTGGTGCAAGAGCCAAAGAAATCAACGAACAATCATCTCTTTTGGGCTCATCTCCTCAACCCAAGAAATACGTTACTACCATGATGATGGCATTTTGTTTCTTTAGTTTTGGTAATTTGCCATCTGCCACTGATTTATTTTCTGCAAACACATTGGTTGAAGTAGCAACTACTGCCGTCGTTGATGATGGTAACAAGACCATTTGGGTTGGTAGATTCTTTGCTTGGCTTTGCACATTTCTTTATCTTTCTTCGAGATTACCACAAATCTATCAAAACTTCCGTCGTCGTTCTTGTGAAGGATTATCCATGGCTTTGTTCTTCTTTGCCGCAATGGGTAACCTTACCTACGTACTCAGTATTTTTACTAATCCTCATGCAACACGTGCTACCATGTTGGAAGCTGTTCCTTATATTATTGGAAGCGCTGGTACCTTGATTTTTGATGGTACTATATTTGCTCAATATGCTCTTTATACAAACAAAGATAGACAGCAAGCAATAGCTGCTGCAGAAGATGTACTTGTATAGAGAATTGTAAATAATTGTAAATTTTTCCACTTTTTAGTTTTCTTTCCTCCTTTTTTTTCCCTTTTCTTTATAGTAATAGACATATATACCGTATACCTTTCTTTTTTATTATTATCATTTACACAAACACACACACAAATATATACCAAACATGTTATCACATCATATGATGAACTAATAAACATTTGGAGGATTTCCCCTCATGATTCCAGTTGAAAATGTTGCACCAGATTATTTCAACCCCCGCTAACTTTTTCCTCGATTTCAAAGGATTTTTACATGTGTTTAAAGCAAGCTTTTTTGTTATAGCTTAATTGAAAAACAAATATCAACATATTGCCCAACTTTTAGTATTTTATTTTATGCATTCTAGCACTTTTTTGATAAGTATAATGTATTTTAGTCCGAGAGTGTTTTAAGAAAAATAGAATCCAAAACGAGTAATGTTTCTCTCTATTAAAGCTATAGAATTTAATACAAAAAACGTTTTTATATATTTCGGATGCTAGAGTATATTATTACGTTTTGTTTTGCTTAAATATTTACTCTTTCAACACATAAAACAACCCTTCAAAAACAGTGTATTTTTGGCGGTGGTTAAAATGTAAGATTACACCCAACAAATCTTTATTTTTCAGATAAAATGTTAACGTCTAACTGAACCACCATTTTTATGGTATAATGACTCCAACTCTGACTCAAGTGCTTTAATCTGAGCATGTCTTGCCTCCAGATCCTTATTCAAACGATCACGTTCAGAAACAAGCTGAGTTTCCCATTGACGGAAACGATTTTCCTCACTTTTAACCTGTTCAGTAAACTCTCTACGCAACAATTCTTCCTTTTCTCTATGCTTGGGGTTCTCAACCTTGACAAATTTACTTTCACCAAATTTACGAGTAGCCATTTCAGAAAGACGGTAGTTTTCATAATGAACAAGTTCTGTGGTTTCAATTAAATCAGACATGTGAGAACGAATCAACAAGTGTCTCAATTTCTTGAAATCACAATGTTGCTCATTTTCAACTTCGGCGACACCCCAAGAATAAGCACGGCCTTTAACGGTACGTCCATCTGCTGTTTGAACATCATGAATAGAGCCAATGATACTGAATGGCATAGCAGATGTAATATCCTTGTTAGATTGAGTTACTTCTTCATCATCACTTTCAATAGGGCATTGATAGACTTTGATGTAGTGTTGATCTATATCATTTCTAATTCTCTCTTTAAACGCTTCGAGATCCTTTGGTGTAAGTGTATCAGCTTTGGCAATGACAGGTATTAAGTTAACTCGAGAACCCAATCTTTTCATCATTTCGATATCCAAAGGCTTTAAGCCATGTCCTGTAGGCCTGATAAAGTACAAGCATGCATGCACTCTCATGTCAATCTTGTTGTTTCGATTGGGTTGTTGTTCTTGGCGCATATAACTTTCATGTTGATCATCAATAAATTCAGAAATAGGGACCCAACTATTATGGCTGTTCACATAATCACCAAAGCCAGGTGTATCAATGATGGATAGCTTTACTTTAAACATTTTTTCCTCGATTTCTGATTGTTTACTTCAACATGTTAACAAAATATGGAAAATGTAGATCAAAAAAAAAAGGGGGGGGGAGTGTACATTATGAATTACCTGTTTTGGTAATTTCGATTTCAACGGTTCTATCTAATTGCTTTTCATGTCTTTTGGACTGATCCTTTTGCTCCTTGAGAGTTGTTGTAAATAAAGTATTGACAAATGTAGATTTGCCATTACCAGATTCACCACAGACCATAACTGTAAAGTTAATACCCTTATTAGTGACAATTTTATGTCTTTGATTAGGCAAATGAGCAACACCAATGGTTGGTTGATGACTATTTGATAAAGATACAGAAGGAGGCATTTATTTATTTATTTATTAGAAATAGTTCAAGAGAGAAAAGAAGGGAAATAGAAAACGAAATAAAAAAAGGATTTTATATATAATATATAACACAATACACAAGAAGAAAATTATTTATACAGGGAATTGCAATTGGATGGAATTTGTCATGTAACACAGTGGCAGGGTATACAAAAAAAAAGAGATGTGGGCGATTGCTATGGGATTTTAATACAGTGATGTTGAAATGAGATCTTTTTGTATAAAGTCATCTGCACTATTGTTTGATAAACCAAAGATTGCAGCAATTGAAGAAGAACCCGAGTGATTGGAAATGAGAATGGGTCGACTCTTTTTGACAAATTCCTCGGATGAATCTTCCAAAGACAGTCGGCTGCTTGACTGTTGTGTTGATGTTGAAGATCTAGTTGTGTTTAATGAACTGCGGATACCAGTGAAAATTCTCGAAAACATGATTTAATAATAAAGATAAAGAAGGAAAAGAGATTATCTTTCTGATGTTTATATACTATTACCATCCAAAAAGTCACACCATTCAAGTAGCACCATTATTACAACATTTCACTTTTTGAACATTTACCCGTTAGGAAAGGGCCATCTCCTCACGAGCCGCCCTGTATTTTTTATTGTCACCTCACTTTTTTTAATCTATGAAACGAAACCATTGCGTCTTATTGGTTTGATTTAGCCCTTATTAAGCAATTTTTCTTTTTCATTTCGTATTTGTAAGACTACATTTATCTTTCCCATCAAAATAAACATAATCTCATGCCTTCCAAAAGAGAATCATCTGTTGTACCTAGTACAAATGAATCAATAAATGATGATTATGACGCTTTAAATTTACAAAATGAATCTGATAAAGAGCAAAATGTAAAACATGGCTATTAATAATGCAAAGCTAAAAAAGCGCATCTGATTACGTTATTATTTAGTTGTTCTATACAGAAGTTGATGAGCTTCAGATGCATGGTATCGGAGTTGCTGATATTACCAAGCTTAAAACTGCAGGCGTTTGTACAGTAAGGGTAAGCTATCTCCATCGACTACTAAAGAATTATGCATTGAACATTTTTAGGGAGTTCAAATGATGACCAAGAAAGCTCTCTTGAAAATCAAGGGCTTATCGGAAACCAAAGTAGACAAGATTAAAGAAGCAGCTATTAAAAGCCAAGTAAAATCTTTACTGCTGAATGAGTCCAGAAGCGTCTCCTAACCAAAATTTAAAACAATAATAGGGTCCTGGCTTTGTTACAGCAAAAGAAATCGCTGTACAAAGAGAAAAGGTTGTCAAAATTTCAACCGGCAGTAAACAATTGGATGTATTACTTGGTGGTAAAATCAAACAAATTATTTCCCTATTACCCCGCAAAAAGCTTAATAATATTATTATCAAAAGGTGGAATTCAAACCATGTCATTGACTGAAGTTTTCGGGGAGTACAGAACCGGTAAAACTCAATTAGCTCATACATTATGCGTACAAGTTCAATTATCAGAAGAAGATGGAGGAGCCAATAGCAAAGCAGGTACTGTAGAAATATCTACATATAATCTACATATATAAATTAACCATCTTTATCATAGCATACATTGATACCGAAGGTACATTTAGACCTGATCGTATTGTATCTATTGCAGATAGATTTGGCGTAGATCCTGAAATTGTGCTTGATAACATTGTGGTTGCTCGTGCATGGAACAGTGACCAACAAATGGATTTAATCAGTGAATTAGCTGCTCATTTCGCAGAACAAAAAGGTGTTTATCGCTTATTAGTCATTGATTCTATTATTTCACTCTTTAGATGTGATTACTCTGGTCGTGGTGAATTAGCTGATAGACAACAGAAATTAAATCAAATGTTAAGTCGATTAACAAAAATTTCTGAAGAATATAATATTGCTGTATTCTTGACTAATCAGGTTTCTTCTGATCCAGGAGGTTCGTATGCAAAAGTGTATTACAAATGACACGAATGACTAATGCACATTTTACATAGGAGGTATGACATTTGTCGCAGACCCAAAAAAGCCAGTTGGTGGACACGTATTGGTATGTAACATTAAATTAACCATACAAGTCAGAAACTAATGTTACATTTTAATTACTACATTTAGGCTCATGCGTATGTGTTTTCATGAATAGACTAAATATGATTATACATTATTAATTATTCAAATCATATCTTTATTATAGTTCTTCTACTCGTGTCTATTTGAGAAAAGGTAGAGGTGAAGAAAGAGTAGCTAAATTATTCGATTCCCCTGATATGCCTGAAAGCGAAGCATCTTATGCCATCAATAGTGGCGGAATAATTGATATCACCTTTTAATTGAATAATATCCCCAATTTGCTATACCTACATTATATAAAATCATACATACATTTGCACATCATACTATCCATTTCTTATATATAACATCTCATGAATATAATAAAAACATCTAAATTTATTTACATCATCTAATTATCCTTCTTCTTTTTCAATTCACCTCTCATGTATCTTTTACGTTGAGTCAACATGTGAGAAAACAAAACGGGAAATCCTACACATACAATTTGAATTAAGAAATTTGTTGGATAAAAATATATCATAGTAGTCATTACCTGGAATATAAACAAGCGCAACCACAATCAATCCATAATAATACAAAGGACTAATTGCTTTGGCATAAGGTAATGCTTGATAAACCATTGTCATTTCAGAAAATACACCAACAGGGTACAATACTAAAAAAAAATTGTAACGAGCCCACATAATAACCTTGGGTACCTCACCACCACTGAGATGAAATACGTAAAATATATAACGCACACATTCGGCAATAGACCATGCAATAATCATGGTAGAAAATGACCAATGTGTATGAATCTCGGGGATAACATCATTGACAGCCCATACCAAAAATAAGCGAGATGCCACTTGCATGGCGGTTGTCATTAAAGGTGCTCTAACCCAGCCTAGTAAAGAATGAAGAACCTAAAAAGTATTAAGTATACTTGTATTTGCGTTTGCGATTGTTTTATATAATTTACCTCAAATAAGGCAGCTGTTTGTATATAGGTCAAAGAAGGCCACACAATATCAAACACACCTTTATAGTCACCATCATTATTGTAAATTTCAGAAACTGTCAAAAGTAATATCCATAACCAACCCATGGTAGATACTTGGTTGTAGGATAACAAGTACCATTCGACAAAGTTCTTTGGACCAGGTGGTGGTGGACGATCTTCTTGTCGCCGTTGCGTAGTAGCTTTGTACACAAAAAAATTAGTTTGATTGAATTGTTCGGATAATAATTAATATAATTTTACTTTTACTATTAGCCATTTTTCGAAAAAAGTAAAGTTTTGGGCAACGAAAATAAAAACAACCCTTTTTATTTATTCTGCCTGGGGCTCTGGTAGCGGGTAATCATATCTACCGTCGCATGAATTGAGCCGGTTTATGGGCCAACTAATTTAATGCTTACTCCTAGGCAAAGAGTAGACGTAAGCTGGTCTCTTTTATTATTGAAGACAGTATATACATCTAAATGTATACTTTTTGTACATATAGATCAACGAGCTTTATCATAGATTGCGTGATGGGCTTTTAACAAAAAGATGTACTGCATTTTCAAACATCTGGTAGTTCTATGGAAGTTTTTAAACGATTTCTTTACGTACATTTGCTGAAATCAATACGTATTGGATATTCAAAGTTTTTTTTTTTTTTTTTGAAAAAAATAGATGTAGAACACATTGCACTATAACTTTGATTAACCATAAAGAGGATGTTTACTTATTAAATTTGATAGTTGTCATTGCCATATATGCTAATTTTCGCTGATTTAGCGCTATTTCTAATCTGAAATGGTCTGCTAAAAATTCACAAACCTCATTTTAACGAGTGGGCGTTTGATTCCTACAATTTAACCAGCAAATTAATGTGATACTAAATTTTTAATTCTGGACACAATTACAAAATAATATATAGATATATAATATTTTGAAACTTTCAGCCAATTTGTATCAATCTTCATTGATTTTTCAGTGGCTTAATTTTTTCTTAAGCAGAGGAAGACAGGTTTCTTGTTGGAAACTGTACTTTAGCCCTTCAAAAACAGCTGCTCGCAGATGAAATCAGAAATTATCAAAGGTACACCATAATCATTATTTGTTAATTGATTTTGCTGATAAATCAATTTTTATAGGCCAAAAGTAAAGGCGTACTCAGTTCAAAACGCTTGAAACAATTCAATTATCCTAATTTACATGATTTATTATCTCTTGCTCATTCAATTGCTATATTTGATTTTAATATTTCGTTTATGTTGCTACATAGATGTTATATCAAAAGATATTAATATAAAAATACTCTGCTAAAAGATACATACATAGATCTATTTTATAGTAATCTATGGATTGAAATGGATCAATCATAATTTAACCATTCTTGTAGATCTTGTGAATTGCTTTGTTTCAATGCTGCGCTAAATGTGCTTAGATGTTAATTTGATAGCTACTTGATTAATTGACCGCTGGGATGAATTAATATGGTATCATAATTGAGGTCCAAGCGTTCTTGGCAATTATTGGATTAAACTTAGTACGCTAGGAGTTTTTTATATCCGATATCAAGACTTTGCACTTCAATACATGTCGTGATCAATAGATTGTAAGATTTATTGATACTTTAGAAGGTGATAACATATGGTACTTAGCGGCATATAACATAGTATATGATTCATATTTTTGCCAATGATCACTCTTCCAAAAAAAAAGCCGAACAATCTCCGGAAGCGGCCATCTAGTGATATTTCCAAGCTTTAAACTTTTAGAAAAAATCACCGGACAGCCCGGACGCGGTTATTTAAATATTCCAAGCAGCTATAAGATGCAGGTATCAAAATTTCATACATAAATTAAGGTTCGACTGTATTGTTATTAATTATTCAAAGGCTTGTTTTAAGTAAAATTTAAATACAACTAATCTATCAGAATTAGGAATTACCGAATTACCAATTTAGAACATCTGTCAAACCATAATGTTCAACATGCAAGTCAAGCAAGGTCATATTCCATGCGTATATCATCATGCTACTATTGAATCATAGAAGCATGATTCCAATATATCAACACAATATCCAAATGCTCATTCTAATTATATTATCACTCACATTTAATACACTCATTCAATTAGTATATAAACCCCCTCTAGAAGCTCATAATAAAACGGTACTTTTTCATTTGATTAATTTTATACGATTTATCTTTCGATAAATCAACAACCAACAATATTATCAGCCTAATAACAGATCTAACTTGAAAAGTATAAAATGATATAACCGGATTCAAAAAAAGTCCATAAAATCTCAAATTTAAAGGATTTATATATAAAAGCCACTACGACCGACCTGTGCTGCACAAGATGACTTTGTTGTGCTCAGGTGGTGGTGGGCTGCACACTATAGCCTGATGAGTTATTGCGCTCAATAAATAATGGCTAAAAAGATTACGAGATGCACATGGGCACAACAAAAGAAACTGCACACGAGCATAACGAAAAGCCTGCATGTGTAGAATTATATATTCTGTCCATGTGCATGGCATTAATCCCATGTGTGCTTAATAATAGAATTGCCCATAAGCATATCATTATTCCCATTTGCGTATAATAATAAAATCTAACCGTGAATATAATGAACTCATCGTATGGGCACAAATTGGTTTGTACATGAGCGTTGTTGTGCCGTTCTCAAAATTTCATTGCATTTTTTACTGGAATGGGTTTATAAATTACATTTGTTCTTATTAATATAGATTATAGACAATACAATTCAACAATGCGTTGCTGATGTAAAAATATACATGCAAGAGTCAATATATTTACAGTACGATGATCATCATCATTTATAAATGTGTTTATAGCTATAATACTTACAGCAACAACGGTTTTTGCTTGAACATAAAATTAAATAACACTTACTGCTTAAATTTAAATGCAAGCCAAATCTAAGGTTATACAGTAAATTGTACTTTATCACTCATAAAATTTAAACAACAAATTAACCTTTGGTAACCCTATTATTTTAGTTTACGATTGTCAGCTGTAAAGAGATTTGTTTTCAAGTATAGCTACGATCAAAACTATGGTTATTAGACGACAAGACATCAGATCATTCTTTTTTTTTTTTTTTGTGTTTCTATATCATTTGAAATTTTATCATTTTTCTAGAATATTTCGTGAGTTTGTAGCAAATTCTACTAGCTTTGTATTGAATAGATATAAGTATCATTGTTTCCTTCTATTTGATCTGGTAATCAAGAAATACGTCCAAAAATACAGTAGTAAATAATGATATTTGGTCTTAGAATGCAGTTAAATCAAAATATCAGTCTCTAATATACCTACTGCTATCTATATCAAAAACATTAGTCCCTTATGTTAGCATGCGTATTCGGATAAAAGAAAAAAATACCAGCTGAATAGTCTGATATGCCTTATCAAACGGTGAATAGTATCCTACCTTGGAATATGAAAACAAAAAGAAACAACGCACGTAGAAAAGGATTTTCAAGGCTTTACATTATTCAGCGCAATTAAAACCCTGCTGAATTGCATATTTCAGCCAATGTAAAAGCAGCATTACAGCGCATAAACCATAACCTAATAAACAAAATAGGCAATATCTGTTATCATAGAAACATACATTTTTCTACTAGAAAAACTGTCTGTCATATCATACATTCATTAAAAAATTGTAAAAGCGAGCCCGTAGAGCGACGCCATAATTGAGCATAACACGATCGAACGGCTAATCAGTCTTTTATACTATGGTATATTATATCTAAATTTTAAATGAAAATGCGCTTTTTTTTTTTTACTTTTCTTATATTTAACCACGTACGGTCTGAAAATTCAGTTTTTATAGCGGAAATTTTCGGGGCTCATTTTATCCTTACCAACACTCATGATTTTGATCAAAAATCAGAAAAATCAAATTTTGATACCAAAATCAACGTTTAAATATACTACATTGTGAGAGAAAATTGTAGCCATAGCTAATACACATGTTATAAAAGCTTAATATTAAATGTTAAGTAATGAAACTTTGTACTTTTGTCACAAAAACGGATTTTTGGTTAAAGAATTTTCATGTAGTATCTTGCAATAAAAATGTTTGTTATTTTTTATTGAGCAAATAGAGCGCTAAATGTGGTATATGTGTATATTTTTTGTTTTTATAATTGGTAGTATAATTAACTCTTGATTTGCAAAATCAGAAAAAAAAAATTAAAAAATGTCAAAATTGATGATCTGGACAAGAATAATTTTCTAAATTAATATTCCGCTTATAAGCCTTGTGAGTTTTAAAAATAAGAGATTTTATAATACTTGATAACTTTTTCAAGAATTTACGATGCTGTATCCACTTGATTCAAGCTAATTACTGTAAATCTTTATACATCATGTTAATATTGTGTGATAGTTTATTTGATGATAATCCAGTCTTACTTTACAATTATTGCGCTAGAGGTAATTTACATTGAGTTTTAGTCTTACCTCTCCAATATTATAGATTGTTGTATTCCACCTACTAGTATCATACGTTATCACCTTCTACAGTATCAATACATCTTACAATCTATTGACTACGACATGTATTGAAGTGCAAGTCTTGATATCGGATATAAGAAACTCCTAGCATATCAAGTTTAATCCAGTAATTACCAAGAACACTTTGACCTCAATTATGACACCACATTATTTCATCCCAGCAGTTAACCAATCAAGTAGCTATCAAATCAACATCCAAGCATATTTAGCGCAGCACTGAAACAAGACAACTCACAAGCTCTGCAAAAACGGTTAAATTGTGATTGATCCATTTCAATCCATAGATCACTATCAAACAGATCCAATGGTTCAATAGTGCCTTATTAAATTACATCTCAGGATCTCAATGTCAAATCAATATAAAAGGCCATACTTTTATATCTAAATAAACGATATCTTGTTTTTATTATACAGTTGAAGAACTGATTTATTACTCATTCTTTTATAATTGTATTCTTTTTTAAGTGCTATTTATCAATCCTGAAAATATACGACATAAATTATAAATATAAACATAGCCATCATCGCTGGAACCTATTGCCGCCTTTTTACCATCTTTGTCCCAAGCCAATTTATTCAGTGCTTTACTAGAACCAAATTAAGTACTTACAAATGATTCCTCGGTATTTGAATTCAAATTCCATAACTTAAATTCACTGGTTCCATCTACTACAGTCGTATCAAACGTATTATCAGCCCGCCTTATGATAAATGTCAATCTAAAATCAAAAACATCCCATTGTCATTATTATAAGCTATGAAAAGCTTGATTTTTAGTAATACAGCAATTAAACAAAAAACAAGATGATGCTAATAGCATATGGTGGATATTTAACATCTAAGTAAGTTTGATAAAGTATGCTTTTAAACCCCTTTTAAAAATCCTGAGGCAAACACAACATCTTGGACCTGTAATTTCCATCCATCAAATGTTGCGATTTCCACTACCCAATAAATGCACCTTTTATCAATCTTGACCTCGATGTACATTGTACATTGGGTATCAGTTTTTTACCAGCTGTATTTTCTCTAATTCATTAATATTCAGTCATATTGAACGATGATTTGTAGCATTGTCAAAAAAAAGAATAAATGCTTCAACAGTTTTCTACACATCAAATTATGCAATTTAGTAGCAATGATTGCACTGTTGCACTTAACTATGCTTTTTGAACCTATTGACGTTAATCAGAATAATTAATACTTTTATTCAAAAATAAGCTTAACTTTATACTTTTACATTTACCCATTCAATAAATGAAATTGCATTTATTATCTGTTATATCAATCAACCCACTTCATCTTGATTTGACGATGATACATTTGACAACTATATGCCTAGATTATACTTGAGCCACCAGGTATCGCCACAAAAAAATCTCTTACAGGTCGATAAAGCATTAAAGCATCACAATTTGTATCATTTTTTTGCAGTCATAGATCTGAGCTCTCTCACACATACATAGATCATCGCTGCAAGAACCATATCTCTATCTGTTCATTTTAACTAAAATACATTGAACACCAACATCGTACTCGATAAAACATCTTATTACTTTGTTGCGAGTCAACAACACAACTAATTAATGCTAGTTTAGCATCAGCAGTTGAATCAGATATATTTGAAATTAGATAACCTCTTTTAATAGTTTTTTATACCATCAGCTAATAATGAACCGTCATTATAGATACGCTAACCAAGGATGGTGAGTTAACTCTAATAGACGAACGAGTCTATTGATATATCAGAAGTGTATCCAGATGTAGAAATTCAGGAACGACTATTAAAATCCAACATGGCATGACATTTAGTAACTCTTACTAAATGTCATACATAACCACTAGCATTAACAGCAACTAGGGTTTCACAAACAACGCATCGTATTACGGTTAACCGAGTTTGACTGCTTTAACGGGCCGTTTTTTATGCAAACTCGAATGAGGGTACTCGAGTTTCTTTTTTTCTTTTTTTGTTAGCTAAGCTCGAAAACAGGATTGAAAAAATACTTCAAGTTGTGAAACTGTCAAATATGCTATTATCAATTCATAATCCCATATTAACTTGACAAGGTTGCTATTAACAGCCTCCTTAAGGCAAACCAATACTTGCTCCCACCCTGTTTTTTATCTGGGTTACAAAAGAACGGGCCGTTTTCCAACTCGAATCGAATGGCCGTTTCCGTTAAAACTCGATTCAAACTCGAGTCGAAGCCCATTCCTAACAGCAACTATCAGGAACATTCAGAAAAATTTTGCAATTATGAAACATACGCAATCCTACATCTTATCCAAATGATACAATTAGAGATTCCCAATTCCACAAATTTCATTGTATATGATTTGTATACGATTTGTTCCCAAATCATATCAAGTACCTCAATACCCGGCAATTCATTAATAATATTATGTAATGAGTCAAACATTTCAGTTTCATTCATGCAAAACCTTGCCTCATTCCTTATATAAATACTACAAGGGATCATGTAATGATTTCCTTGTAGATTTATCTGTCTTGTTACACTCCCTTTACTTATATTTATTCACTAATAAATATCTAATTTACAAATAAGAACACCAACCTTCATCAATCCAGTGATCACAAATTTATAACAGCAAGAATAATATCTATAAGCATATTATCCACCTTTGTTGTTAGTCCAAAATTATAGATCATTACATATTAATAATCACATAACTATCTAGAAAACATATAAATATGAAGCATCAATGAATTAATAAAATGTATCTTTTAGCAGAGTATTTTCATATTAGTATCTTTTGATAATATAACAGCTTGAATCAAGTAGATACAGCATCGTAAATTCTTGAAAAAGTTATCAAGTATTATAAAATCTCTTATTTTTAAAACTCACAAGGCTTATAAGCGGAATATTAATTTAGAAAATTATTCTTGTCCAGATCATCAATTTTGACATTTTTTAATTTTTTTTTTCTGATTTTGCAAATCAAGAGTTAATTATACTACCAATTATAAAAACAAAAAATATGCACATATACCACATTTAGCGCTCTATTTGCTAAATAAAAAATAACAAACATTTTCATTGCAAAAGATTACATGAAAATCCTTTAACCAAAAAACCGTTTTTGGGGCAAAAGTACAAAGTTTCATTATTTAACATTTAATATTAAGATTTTATAAAATGTGTATTAGTCATGGCTACAATTTTCTCTCACAATGTAGTATATTTAGACGTTGATTTTGGTATCAAAATTTGATTTTTCTGATTTTTGATCAAAATCATGAGTGTTGGTAAGGATAAAATGAGCCCCGAAAATGTCCGCTATAAAAACTAAATTTTCAGACCGTACGTGGTTAAATATAAGAAAAGTTTAAAAAAAGAAACGCTTTTTTATTTAAAACTTAGATATATCATTGTATAACAGGCTTAGTCGCCTAATCTTGCTATGCTCAATTACGGCGTTGCTCTACGGGTTCGCTTCTTTCTGCAATTTTATAATAAATGTATGATATGACAGACGGTTTTTCTGTGTAATGATTTGTAATTTTGGACTAACAACAAAGGTGGATCATATGCTTATAGATATTATTCTTGCTATTATAAATTGGCGATCACAGGATTGATGAAGGGTGGTCTTCTTATTTGTAAATTAAATGTTTATTAGTGAATATATAAAAGTAAAGGGAGTGTAACAAGACAGATAAATTCACAAGGGATCATGTAATGATTTCCTTGTAGTATTTATATAAGGGATGAGGCAAGGTTTTGCATGAATAAAACTGAAATGTTTGACTCATTACATTCTGGTAGAAAAATATATGTTTTTATGATAACAGATATTGCCTATTTTGTTTATTAGGTTATGGTTCATGCGCTGTAATGCTGCTTTTACATTGGCTGAAATATGCAATTCAGCAGGGTTTTAATTGCGCTAAATAATGTAAAGCCTTGAAAATTCTTTCCTACGTGTGTTGTTTTTATATTCCAAGGATATACCCACTATTTAATAAGGTATATCAGACTATCAAGAGGATATTCCTTCTTTTATCTGAATACACATGCTAACATAAGGGACTGATGATATTCTTAATAATATACGTAGCAGTCGTTATATTAGAGACTAATAATTTTATTCAACAGAATTCTAAGATCAAATACCATTATTTACTACTGTATTGTTGGACGTATTTCTTTATATATTACCAGATCAAATCGAAGGCAATGATATTTATATCTACTCAATGAAAAGCTAAAACTGACTACAAACCCACGAAATGTTCCAGAAAAGCGATAACATTTCAAATGATATAGAAACAAAAAAAAAGAATAATCTAATGTCTTGTCTAACAACCATAGTTATGATCGTAGCTATACTTGAAAATAAATTTTTTTTAAAGCTGAAAATTGTAAACTAAAATAGTAAGCTTACAGAAGGTTAATTTATTTAAATTTTATATGTGATAAAGTAACATCTATAATCTTAAATTTTGCTTGCATATAAATTTAAGCAGTAAGTGTTATTTATGTTTATGCTCGAGAAAAAACCATTGTTACTGTAAAAATTGTAACTATAAACATGTTTACAAATGGTGATAATCTTAAATATATTAGCTATTGCATGTATTGCTTTATGCTCTACATCAACAATGTATTGAATTGTATTGTCTGTAATCTATTATATTAATAAGAACAAAAGTAATTTGTGCAGTGGAATTACATACTAAAAACGCTTGATAAAATAAAACAACCTAAATTTCAAGTGTCGCTCATAAAATATGATGCCACTTGAAATGTGAACAACGATAATAAACAAACGCTTCAATTGAACACAATAACAAACGCATGCTAAAAATATGAAATACCCTTTTTGAACCATACATGTCGTGTAGATGATAGCACCCTTGATCACGGCGCAATCAATTACACAAATGACATATATATCAAAACAGGATTCTATCCAAATCAATAATGATAATAAACAAAGATATCAATTTAGTCAACTACTCACCTATATCGTAGTTTCACTATCAATATAAATAAGATTCAAGCATATAAAAACTACCCCTTAAAAATCAAGGTTACATAAAATAGATATAACAGAAATAAACAAAAACAACCATTTCCCAAAAGGTCGATATTGTCACACTTGACATACAATCCCTTATGGTCAATGCTCTATACAATTTACCCCTTAAAATATCAAATCAATAACAATGTACTCAAAACTGGAAGATTACTAAATATACATCCATTCAAGTCTGATGGTATCCAAGTTCTCCAAATCACTATAAATACCCTCATACTTTTCAATTATTTTAACTCTTCAGAAATCTTTTGTAATAAAAACTTTAGCTGATTATAATTGTATTTCTACTGCTTTTATTTTTTATATTTTTTTATTTTAGTAAATAACATCGTAATTTACTGCAATTTGAAGCCCCATTCCAGTAAAAAAATGGAACGAAATTTGGAAAACGGCGCAATGCTCATGTTGTACAAATCAATTTGTACCCATACGATCGGCTCATTATGCTCATGATCAGATTTTATTATTATGCACAAATAGGGTTGTTAATGATATGCTTATGGGCAATTCTACTATTATTATGCACACATGGGATTAGTGTCATGCACATGAACAGAATCTATAATTCTACACATACAGGCTTTTCGTTATGCTCGTGTGCAGTTTCTTTTGTTGTGCCCATGTGCATCTCGTAATCTTTTTAGCCATATTTAGTGAACACAACTCATCAGGTCTATAGTGTGCAGCTTACCTGGGCATAACGAAATCATCGTGTGCAGCACAGGTAGGCCGTAGTGTGCACTCATTGCTATTAAATTGCATAATTTAATATGCAGAAAACTCTTGAAGCTGTTGCATCCACAGATCTGGGTGCATTCCTTGGTTAAGATTACGACACAGTTTGATATGTTAAGTTCTACATTGCTGTGTATTATGTTATGAAGCTCCGTGTATGCAGGAATATTGAACTAGTGTGTTTCACCTAGATTTGATTGGATATCTGTATATATATAAATAGACTCCTTTAAACAGGTCATATAATTAGAGAATGTGAATATAAAAGAAGATGGTTCAATCTTATAATAAAGTTCTTTAGTTTTAGTGTGCTCTTTCATTTTATAACAGTTTTCCTTTATTTTTATTAAATGATTTAGTACATATTTTAGCTTTGAGATTGATATAATCTCCTGGCGTAACAGAAGCATTTATTCTTTTTTTTTGGCAGTGCTACAAACCATCGTTTAATATGACTGAATATTAATGAATCAAAGAAAGTGCAACTGGTAAAAAACTGATACCCAATGTACATCGAGGCCAAGATAGATAAAAGATACATTCATTGTGTAGTGGAAATCGCGACATTTTAATGGATAGAAATTACAGGACCAAGAGGTTGTGTTTAAGTCAGGATTTTTAAAAGGGTTTAAAAGCATACTTTATCAAACTTACTTAGATGTTAAATATCCACCATATGCTATTAGCATCATCTTGTTTTTTGTTTAATTGCTGTATTACTAAAAATCAAGCTTTTCATAGCTTATAATAATGACAATGGGATGTTTTTGATTTTAGATTGACATTTATCATAAGGCGGGCTGATAATACGTTTGATACGACTGTAGTAGATGGAACCAGTGAATTTAAGTTATGGAATTTGAATTCAAATACCGAGGAATCATTTGTAAGTACTTAATTTGGTTCTAGTAAAGCACTGAATAAATTGGCTTGGGACAAAGATGGTAAAAAGGCGGCAATAGGTTCCAGCGATGATGGCTATGTTTATATTTATAATTTATGTCGTATATTTTCAGGATTGATAAATAGCACTTAAAAAAGAATACAATTATAAAAGAATGAGTAATAAATCAGTTCTTCAACTGTATAATAAAAACAAGATATCGTTTATTTAGATATAAAAGTATGGCCTTTTATATTGATTTGACATTGAGATCCTGAGATGTAATTTAATAAGGCACTATTGAACCATTGGATCTGTTTGATAGTGATCTATGGATTGAAATGGATCAATCACAATTTAACCGTTTTTGCAGAGCTTGTGAGTTGTCTTGTTTCAGTGCTGCGCTAAATATGCTTGGATGTTGATTTGATAGCTACTTGATTGGTTAACTGCTGGGATGAAATAATGTGGTGTCATAATTGAGGTCAAAGTGTTCTTGGTAATTACTGGATTAAACTTGATATGCTAGGAGTTTCTTATATCCGATATCAAGACTTGCACTTCAATACATGTCGTAGTCAATAGATTGTAAGATGTATTGATACTGTAGAAGGTGATAACGTATGATACTAGTAGGTGGAATACAACAATCTATAATATTGGAGAGGTAAGACTAAAACTCAATGTAAATTACCTCTAGCGCAATAATTGTAAAGTAAGACTGGATTATCATCAAATAAACTATCACACAATATTAACATGATGTATAAAGATTTACAGTAATTAGCTTGAATCAAGTGGATACAGCATCGTAAATTCTTGAAAAAGTTATCAAGTATTATAAAATCTCTTATTTTTAAAACTCACAAGGCTTATAAGCGGAATATTAATTTAGAAAATTATTCTTGTCCAGATCATCAATTTTGACATTTTTTAATTTTTTTTTTCTGATTTTGCAAATCAAGAGTTAATTATACTACCAATTATAAAAACAAAAAATATACACATATACCACATTTAGCGCTCTATTTGCTCAATAAAAAATAACAAACATTTTTATTGCAAGATACTACATGAAAATTCTTTAACCAAAAATCCGTTTTTGTGACAAAAGTACAAAGTTTCATTACTTAACATTTAATATTAAGCTTTTATAACATGTGTATTAGCTATGGCTACAATTTTCTCTCACAATGTAGTATATTTAAACGTTGATTTTGGTATCAAAATTTGATTTTTCTGATTTTTGATCAAAATCATGAGTGTTGGTAAGGATAAAATGAGCCCCGAAAATTTCCGCTATAAAAACTGAATTTTCAGACCGTACGTGGTTAAATATAAGAAAAGTTTAAAAAAAGAAACGCTTTTTTATTTAAAACTTAGATATATATCATAGTATAACAGACTTAGCCGTTTAATAATCTTGCTATGCTCAATTACGGTGTCGCTCTGCGAGCTCGCTTTTGCAATTTTTAGCGAATCTATGATATGATAAACGGTTTTTCTGGTAGAAAAATGTATGTTTCTATGTTAACAATTATTGTCTATTTTGTTTGTTTATGATAGGGATGTCGTTGTCGACGAGCCGAGCTTGTACTAATAAATTTGGCTGGCAAAATCTGTCTCGACAGCAACTTTAGTTTATGATTCATGCGCTGTAATGCTGCTTTTATATTGGCTGAAATGTGCAATATAGCAGGGTTTTAAATGCGCTAAATAATGTAAAGCCTTGAAAACCCTTTTCTACGTATGTTCTTTCTCCCTTTTTGTTTTCATATTCCAAGGATATTATTCACCGTTTAACAAAGCATATCAATCTATCATATCAAGCTGATATTCGCTTCTTTTATCCAAATACGCATGCTAACGTAAGGGATTAATGTTTTCAATAATATAGGTAGTAGAAGTCGTTATATTAGAGACTGATAATTTTATTTAACCGCATTTTAAGGTCAAATACCATTATTTACTACTGTATTGTTGGACGTATTTCTTGATTATCGGATCAAATCAAAGGCAATGATATTTGTATCTACACAACCAAAAGCTAAAACAGGCTACAAACCCACGAAATGTTCCAGAAAAGTGATAAAATTTCGAATGATATAGAAACAAAAAAAAAGAATAATCTAATGTCTTCTTGCTTAATAACCATAGTCATGATTGCATCTATACTTGAAAACAAATCTTTTTACAGCTGATAATTGTAAACCAAAATAGTGAGTTTAAACAAGGTTAATTTGTTTAAATTTTATGAGTGATAAAGTAACGTTTATAGCCTTAGATTTAACTTGTATATAAATTTTTGCAGTAAGTGTTATATACTGTATTTAAGTTTATGCTCGAGCAAAAACCATTGTTGCTGTAAACATTCGAGCTATAAACATATTTACAACTGATAATAATGCTAAATATATTGGCTCTTCTTTCATGTATTGCTCTAAATCAACAACGCATTGAATTGTAGTGTTTTTTCTATAATCTATATTAATAAAAGCAAACGCAATTTAAAAACCCATTCCAGTGAAAAATGCAATAGAATTTTGAGGATATCACGATGCTCCTGTACAGACCAATGTATCCTATTCATATACAAATTCTATATAACAATTTCATCCGTTAGATCATTGTTTATGTAAATTAATAACATAGCATATTTGAGGGGCACATATTTCATGCACCTAAATATGGTGTCTCATATACAGTATCTAATTATTTTAAACGAGCCAAGCTTTTTGTATGCAGTCGAGCTTTTTTCTGCGCTTGACTTTAGCTTGTTCACCCCACACGAGCTTTTTTATGCAGCGACTAAAACTCATCATCTCAATGCGAGCTTTATTTTACCTTTCAAGTGACAAATATCTAAAGTAAAGCAAACTTATGAATGTCAATTGATAATTATCTAAAGTAATAATGTCGTATCATTTACTTATTATTATTAAATTTAAACTTTTTGAAAAGAAATCACAAGCTTAGCTCAAGCTGGAGTGATGCAAAGCTCGGCTCGTTGTCGCGAGGTTTGGCCAAGCTCGTCCGGGGCTTGGCTCGTGTTTTATAATACTTACATATATCCCTTATATTTCAGACCATTCTTCAATTAACTAAGAACAATTAGGAATTGTAATTTCAGATTAGTTAGCTTACTTTCACAATAAGGGTTACAACACAAAAGGTTCATTATTATCTTACAAATTACTATAATAACCTATGAAGTGTGGACCGACGCAACAACAACAAATAAGAACAACAGCCTTCCTTCAACCAATATTTACCGATCTCTACTACTAGTATTAAAAATCATATCAATAGCAGCATATCATTTTGATCATAATATTTATCCAAAATCACAGATCATTATAGATAGTATACTACTTGTATCAGTAGTAATGGAGATTGTATTTTCAATTGTTTTTAATAGAGAGCATGAAAAGCTATAGGTGTACTTTGGAAATACATTTTTTGGCACACAGTATGTTGCGGGAGTTGCCCTTTAAGGTCATCCTATGGCAAACGTGTACCTACTATTATCTATTATCGATCATGTAAAATTAGAAATCATTAGGACTAAGCTTCGCTGTGAGTGATAAGGTTTTTGTCGTCGGTTTTATACGGTTATAAAAAGCAGGTTTCAGATGGCTTTCAGATAAGTTTTCGATTTTTTTCGTCTAATATTGTGTCAAATTACGTCAAGTAGTCTTTAAAGATAATTAGATATTGTTGCATTCCACCAAGTACCATACTTTATCACCATCTAAAAAAGTATCAATACATCTTACAATTTATTGGCTACGACCTCTATTGAAGTGCAAGGTCTTGATATCCGATATAAAAAACTCCTAGCGTACTAATTTTAATCCAGTAATTACCAAGAACGCTTGGACCTCAATTATGACACCATTATATTATTTCATCCCCCCAGCGATTAATCGATCAAGTAACTATTATCAAATCAATGTCCAAGCACATTTAACGCAGCATTGTAACAAGGCAACTCACAGGCTCTGCAAGCACGGTTAAATTATGATTGATCCATTCAATCCATAGACTACTACTATCAAATAGATCTAATAATGGTCCCATAGTGCCTTAAATTACATCTCAGGAGGGACTGAATATCAAATCAATAAACAGTAAAAGGCCATACTTTTAAATCTAAATAAACAATATCTTGTTTTTATTATACAGTTGTTGAAGAACTGATTCATCAAAGATGAAAATATAGGACACAACAGGTAGTTTTATTGGACAGAAATATCATGTTTTGCGGATGGTTTTCTCAATTCACAGTCAATTGTGAAAGTAGAGGTATAAACTTTTATGCAAAATATATGTAAATCTATCATCATGTATAATTGAAGATTAATAGGATCAATATTCACAAAGATGGGATTTTTTTCTTTATTTTCTACAGTTGTAAATATTAGTTTGTTATTTTGTAAAACTTAAAGATCATTATCCAGGGCTTAATTTCTGTATTCACAAGATAGGTCTAACTAATTGTTACTCTGTATTTTTTGTTTTGGCGAAAAATATTAATTTCTCATCGAGATAATCAAAATAATAGTCGATATCACAGCTTACAGCTTATGATAACTGGGTTCCAAAATTTATTTTAAAAAATGGACGAAAAATGATGAAAAAAAACAAAATCGTTAATTGATCATGAACTGCAAAGTAAGTCGATGTAGTATACTAAATAGCTTTTGTAAAGCTTTGGATTATGCATCCATCTCAATAAAATTCAGACAAACATTTCACATTAAATTTTGCGTAAAATTCAAATGAAATTTTGAAGGTTTTTTGAAAATACACATCACTTTTTATAACCATATTTAAAATATAACTAATTGAAATAATGCGGAAAAACATTACCTATCGATCAAGCTATTGTACAACCTTCTAGCTGCATTTTTCGTAGAGAAAACAACATTTTTTTCCAAATTTTTTTCTGTTTCAGAATTTAGGATGAGGGTATATAAGGGAAAATGGAAGCTAGAAATTGAGGTACCTTTTTGTACACATTTTTTAGAATATCTCCACAAAAAATCAATATTTTGAAAAACTCTAAATTGGGTCCGAGAGAGCTTAACGAGCTTAAAGACATGAATGCAAAAAAAATGTTGCTCAATTTAGCCAATATTTTGAAACCTAGTATAGAAATGCCAAAAAAAATGAAAAAAAATAAAGGTTCTCAGAATTTTTTTATATTACAATATGTTATAGAGCACTTTAAAACAAGTAAGTTTCATTATTAAAACGTGTTAGTATAACTTAATTTTTTCTAGAGATATGAAGCCTCAAAGTTTTCAATCCATTAGCAGTGAAATACGCGTAAAAATCTGAAACCTTAGCACTGAAAAATTAATACCAACTGTAAAAAGTAGGATATTTCCGGATACTTGTTTTTGGATTACAGGTGAGCATCTCAGGTATATTGGCATATATTTTTTTCTTGGTGTTATTTAGTGAAAACAAAAAGTAGAGCAGGGATGAAAAATGAGACCCAGTTTTCAAGGAAAAAGCAGTGAATTTTACGCGTTTTTGAGTCTTTCGTGAGATATAAAATAAATTTAGGGATAGGTAGGATAATGCGATCAATTTATTTCTATTTAGTAGTGTCTAGGGTATATCTTAAAAAATGTTTATTATGAGGTTAGTTATAGAAGGAAGGCATACTCCGATTTTGAAGATTGAAACTATCAATTTTTTTTTATTCTATTAAAAAATGCAGTTTAAAGCTTCTAACATGGCCTGAAAGAGGGCAGAATGGGATTTTTA
This sequence comes from Mucor racemosus, assembly GCA_027405735.1. Taxonomy (NCBI): domain Eukaryota; kingdom Fungi; phylum Mucoromycota; class Mucoromycetes; order Mucorales; family Mucoraceae; genus Mucor; species Mucor racemosus. The sequence goes on along the minus strand of JAPEHQ010000013.1, from coordinate 1,661,335 downwards.
TTAAATTCTGCGTATCAGTCTATAATATTTTACATGATAACTGTATGCAGGGTCTGAGTCCAATGGCAAGGATTTGTTCTTGACGCATTTCTTGGCTACAGTACAAATATATCTATAAGCAACCATTTTAATGTAATGGCGCACTTTGTGCCATAATAAATTTGGTTTTTGTACCGAACTAAATTTAGATGTGTGTCAATGTGCCACTTTTTAGGTATGCCATATGATTTGAAAAGGAGTATATTTTCAAAATACGGTTATTCAAAGTATTACAGCAAGGCAAAGGCTCAATTGACCTCAAAACTGACGACAATTGTGAAGAATTAAAGAATAATGGTGTATTTTATAGATATCGCTATGTGCAAATGTGCATGGTAAATGCGTATTATATTAAATCTATTAAAATGTTCCCTATACTATAGTATAATTAATTAATTAATTAGAGAGCATCAGTTTTTTTTCCAGGCATTATTGTCACCAAACACATTTCGATTCAACGGCACTTCACAATCTAAATCACAGCACACATTTGGTGTTCTGCAGGACTCTGGAAAAGTCATATTTTTAGGGGGTTTTGAATCCATGATTTGTTTCAAAAACGGTATAAAACGATCCACATCTACTCTTCTACTCACATCCTTGGCGTACTGTAAGAATGGATCCCATGGATTACTATTTGGCAAATACGGCGACAATACGTTTTCCGGGTTTCCAGTTGACAAAAATTCCTGCATTTCCGTTTTATTCAATTGCACACCCACCTCATCTAGAACAGATTTAGCCAACTCTTGATCATATTCTTGGCAAATGCTATTAGTACACTCAAAATTAAAAATACGTCTACCGATAGCTGTCATGGGATACTTGAACCAAGGTTCATTATAATAACGAGCTGCAATTGATATCACCACAGCATCATCTTTCATAAACAAACCAGCACCTAAACCGTTGCCAAAAGGAGCTATCAAGACGTCTAAATCTTTGACAGCATGAGCAGTGTTGACAATATCACATCCTTTTTCAAAATCGATAGTGACAACTGCTGCATCAAGCTCAGTTGTTAAACGTTGAATGAGTTGGGGTATATTGGTAATGTGGCGTGTCTTTTTTCTGTTGAGGATGCCAATTTTGTATTGACCGTGAGGTTTGTAGGTGACAATGGATGAAGCGCAAGGATTGTTGGGTACAACAGGACGACTCAAGGCAAATGATTTGAATGAAGCATAGTGTTGTGATGGGATTTGACTATCGCAATACCATAATGAACATCGATTTCCTGCGCCTACAACAGCTTTTGAGAAACACATTGGCTTATAATTTGGTAGTGTTTGCTTTGAAGTCAAGACATCAGCTTTTTCCAAGACTATATCTTTTGATGTAGTAGGTAATAACAAGTCAATTTCAGTGTGTTTATTATCATATGTTCCAACCCGCAATGTCCAACTTGTTGAAGGGGCTTTCTTTTCTTGCATTATACTATACAAAGGCATTAAACCATTAAATAGCGAATGGGAAAAATGATACGGCGAGTATAAAGAATATGCAAACACTGTTTCATCAACGTGGTCAGCATGAACTCCGTGGCTACTACGAATCTGTTTTGGTTGAAACCAAAGGTCCTCTGCATCACCTGTATTCATGACATTAATGCGCGGAGGCTCCCTGTCGGAAATGACAAAGGGGCCATGATAACTGTCGATACAAAAATTTTTAAATTCGCAAATTTTGTTTCTTCCTTGACCAGTACAATTCCATGTTGTTTCTTGTATAATTGTTCCAGTTGAGTGAAACCACATGTAGTAGCTCAATGTCCATATAGAAATAACTGCTATGATGATATAAACAATGTATCTCTTTATATGCAACATATGATAAAGTTTGTAAATTAAACAAAGTAGAAAAAAAGTTGTGAATTGTAGAAATCAAATATCATCGGCTATTGAATCGAAATCAGACAAATAGAAGACCCAGATGATGGATTTGAATGTAAAGGGATACACCAATGTATCACATATATAATATACACAAATATTACATATAATATATGCTTTTTTTTTTGTAGGCCTCCTTTTTTGTTTATTTGTATGTTTAATTCTGCATTTTGTGTATGTGGATATACACATATGCAGGCACAATTTTTTTTTTTTTTTTTTTTTTTTTTTTTTAGTGCGAAATGCTCCTTTTTTAACCAAATCAATTTTTATTGAACACTGTATATATGTATATATAATATGTATAAAATAATGATATATGTATGTAAGTATATAAAATAAATAATTAAAAATAAAAAGAGATATATTATTACCCAGTTCTTTGAGCCCCTAAAGTAAATGAATTATATGTAACCCCTCCTCCTAATGAATGTTGATCCATCATATTTGTATCGTGCTGCTGATGCTGCTGTTGATGCTGTTGATGGTGTTGTTGTAGTGGTTGAGGAGGAGACATATATTGTTGATGTTGCTGTGCAGTATAATAACCTTCATTTAGTGTAAACGTATTTGGTGTTAATGGACTATGTGGACTATAAAGACTTGGGATGTCATCGTCTGAAATAAATGGACTAGGACTAGGAGAAACTGGAGTATTTAATGCCGTATGATATGCACTTAGAGCTGGAGAATTTTGTTGATCTAAAGGACTGTTGGGTGGTAATCCTAATTGTGGAGATAAATTATGGGTTTGTACAGTAAGTACAGGCACTCTTGATGAAGAAGAGGAAGATGTTGGTGTATTATTGCGATTAAAATAAGTATTCTGTAATGTATTGGTATCATGAGATGTTATAAAAATTGAAGGTGGTCTTTCCTCATGTTGTATATCAAAGCCCATATTAAGTTCTGGCGGTATTTGTACTATGTAATATATAAGTATTATTGTATTCAATCCGATTAAATACACAACTCACATTGCGACTCTTCTTGTTGTCGATTCGATATAAATTCCATCATATTTTTCAGCATTTGGTATTGCTTATTTTGTCTACTTTTTGTTTCAGCGAGTTCACGTACAACTTGATTGAAATTATCCTGTAATCTAACCAATTGCTGTACCATTTCAGATTGAGACACTTGCATCATTGCCATATGTGAATTGATATCTCCATGATCTCTTCTCGTATTATTCTCGGTCTCTAATGATTTACGTTTGATTTCATCTAAAATATCAGGACGATCCTTGAGAAATTTTGGATGAGAAAATTCCCAGATTTGATTTTCTGCCAACGTTCGATGTCCCCTTGGAGATTTATTTACTTTATGAAAGCCATACATGTTGAGTTGTCGAACAAAACTACTGAAATTATTATGTTTAAAATGCTTTGGTAAAACATCTTTTGAAAATTCCATGATATTACAAACAATAAATGAAGATCCTGTATAATTCCAAGCGATTAGATATTGGTATTGATGATCCACTACCATACTAAATTATTCAAAAAATTAATTATTATATGCAGGTTCTTTTTTTCTTCTTCTTTACTTGTATAATTTATGAACAAATGTATTATTACTATTTTTGCTGCTGTTATTGGTTGAAGGTGGCTGAAGAGACATGCTATTGGCAAATTGTTGATTCAACGATTCTCTAGGTGATCCCCCTGGAGAAACATAAGGCGAATTTAGTGGAGATGTTCTTGGCGAACCTGAAGAAATGGAGCAAGTATCGTTGAATGAATTTGCAATCGAAGATAGAGATGAATCTTTACCGTGCTGTAACATTTTTATATATCGAAAAAGAGAGAGATAAAGGTATAAAAAAAAACAAAAAGGAGGGAAAATAGAATATATATACTCAGGAGGGCTAGAGGAGCGAGACGAGTAGGAGGTGGCAAGGCATTTTTTTTTTATTATTATTTCATCACCAACAGTGCACTCTAATATATAATATGCGGTTTCAATATATCACGTGTATATATATATATATATACAGTTTAATCCTTTTTATTCATATCGTTAGCAACTCTTAAATAACAAAGAGGACCAATCCAATGTAGTCTAAATGATTTTCTATCGTTAGTTTCTAATGTAGGTTGGATCCATTCACAAAATACAATAAAATAATATGCACCCAAACCTATATAGATTTTTTTTTTTTTTTTTAGTTTTATGGGTACTCTTTACAATAACCAATGACATCTTACCAGTTCCAATGTGCCACCATCCATGAAGCTATAAATAGAAGATTAAAACGATATAAAAAGACATGTTTGTAAAGCTATTTTACCTCACTAACAGCACCAATTAAAAAGGGAACAGTGCTTCTCCATGATCTCAAATTGTCACATAATTGATTATCGATATTCCAAAGAATGAAAGCTACAATGAAGCCCAAAGCTGACATCCAAAGCAGATATTGCATTCTAGGTACTTCATATGTATATGATTTGGGTACAGCATTGAACAACTTAATTGCTCTGAATACAACGCCAATGACAAGGATAGCATAAGAAATTTGATGGAAAACGGGATTATTAATAATGAGATAAGACCATGTTACAACAGCAGAATATACAGTTAACGCAAACGGAATTTTGGCGGTATTTTTACTACTGGGATCTGCGAGAAACCTAACGATAAACACAATTTTCAGTTGCTCAGTCGTCGGAATTGATTTAAGAAACTTACGTGAACCACATTACGATGCTGGCAACATAAATCACTAATTTGAGTCAGAAATATGCAAAATATGTATTCGATAATGACTTACTTGGTAATTCATCTAATAATTGCATTTCATACTGAAGCGTCATATGAAAGCACCACCTATACAAGTATTGTTAAATTGCTGTTCCTGACATTTTTCATTTGAAATTACGCACGAGCCAAAACCAACAAATGCAACTCCTAAATAAGCAAGAATAAGACGTTTATTCGAGCCATTTTTGAGGATGTTGTAAATGCCAAAAAGAGAGAAAAAGACTATATAATAAATAACAAGGATATATGAATACATGATCAATGACCAGGACAAACAAATGTCTGTGCTACTTGATTGCAGTGCTTACCAAATCCTAAATTTGTAATTGTATTCCAAAATTCAGCTAAATAAGGACTAACGGTGTAATTTTCCTATCATTTCACATCTAACGGTTGGTGATTGTGCGAATATAGATGAATATTTTTTACGATACTTACTTCACACCAGTCAATGGTAGATGTGCTGAATATCATTGGATTATTATTTAGGCTATATTTAAATCTCCATGCAATTTGTTTACTTACACTTCACCCCAGAAATTTACTGCTGGACTAATAGCAGACATTGTAAAATAAATGAGAGAAAGAGAAAGAGAGAGAGAGAGAGAGAGAACAGCAATTTCCTTAAAGAAGAAGTATGGGCATTATATAAAACTTTCAAGAAAAAATACGCGCAGAAAATAATCGTTATTTCAAATGATGGGCTCTCTTTTTTCGAGTAGAATAGGATAAACGTTTTGATTGATTATTACAATCCAAAGACCAATCTGGGTCCTTGCCATAAGCCACTGTTTGATGTGAAAAAAAAAAAGGTACATTCTATAACAGGAAAGCCTTGAAATGAGTCATTTCGTTATCAACAACGACAACCAATCATAGAAATACGCCTACAAGGGTATAAAAGCAAATCTCATTTTTGAAAACCTTTTTTCTGATTCTCTTTTTCTTCCTTGTCTATTTCTCTAATAATAATTCAAATCTTTGGGCGTACTAAATCCTAGTTTAGTAATCCCAATATCCTGCATCCATAGTTTTCTTATATAAAAAGAAAACTTTAAACTTCCTCTTTACCTCACTTTCTTAAACCTTTGCAAACCCCATTTATATCTACATCTATACACTTATTCCGTTATATACGATGGCCTCCACTGCTTAAATTAACCGCTCGTTCCTTCCGGAGACGAATACATAGAACCAGACACCAAATACTTTATTAATCGATTTTTATAACTAAACGTTTACCATTATGGTTTACAACATTTCGCAATTATGTTTACACTCTCAAAAGTGCTCATTAACTACAAAAAAGACGTGCAAGTCTCGAAAACCAGTATCACTATTACCCTGCTGAACTTATCAATCTATTAAATCAAATCAAATCTAAAATCTCAATCATCAATCAATCTATTAAAAAAAAAAAGATGACCCAAGACGTTTTTACTCAACTTTATCAGTCCCTTACTCCAGTAATGGGTACTACTACTCCCGCTCAAGAATCCTCATCTATGTTTGACGAATGGCTCAAGCAAGATTTTCTTTCAGAGTGTAGTGTCAACTCTTCTCCTGAGATTGCCACACCTCTTGATCAATTCCTCATGTCTCCTCCCTTTCAATCAAAGGACAAAATATCAAAATCTCCTTTGGGTGAAAACAACGTTGTTGACCTTGATGTTTCTGCCATCTTGAACTCTCCTGCTCCTCAATTCTTTTCTATGCCTTCTACCTCAGCCGTTGCTACTCCTGTTACTACTGCAGTTCCAGCCAGCCCTAGTGTTCAAATGACTAACTTGTTTGCTGACATTGGTGATTCATTGCCTGCTGCTTTAGCTGCATTAGCTGCTGTTGCTGCTCCTACACCGGTCGTCACTGCTGCTACTGTTACAGAGATGTCTCCTGCTGTTATTAGTGCATCAACTCCCACCTTTTCCGCTTCTCCTTCTCTTTCTCGTACTCGTAAGAGATCTGATGATGCCGCTGAGCTTGATTCTACTGATGATGCTGCTGTGAAACGTCAAAAGAACACTGATGCTGCTCGTCGTTCTCGTCTTCGTAAGGTTCAAAAGATGGAAACTCTTGAAACCCGTGTCTCTGAACTCGAAAAGATTAATGCTGGCTTATTGATGCGTGTTGCTGTGTTGGATTCTGAAAAGACAAACTTGAAGGCAAAGGAATCTTCTTATGAAGATCGTATCAAGGTTTTAGAAGGACAATTAGCTGAAGCTCATAAAGCTCTCTCTTCTCGTCCCTAAATTCTTTTATTTATGATAAATCTAGACTTAATTTTTTTTACATCATTTTCATCATCATTTATTTTTCTTTATATTCATTATATATATATACTTTTTTCCTTTTATTAATCAGATCAATCAACAGAACATTATACTCAATTTTTTTTTTTTTTATCTCTTTACTCATATTATTATCTTTTTTTTTCTACAATAAACTTTACACATTCTTAAAAAAAAAAAATACATTTTTTATATTTGTCATGTTTCCAACTGATAAGCAATGTCCTTTTTTGAAATGATAATCGAGAAAATTTTCTCAGTAGATGAATGGAGTTAGTCGCCGATAGTAAAGCTTTCCCCAATCAATGGATTGATATGGACTGTTTAAAAGCGAAAAATTTTTGCACTTCATTTTAGACCTTGTCCGAAATTTCGGCCCAAAACTATAAATCAAGAAAAGTTTTCATAGTTTACAGTTGCTTTTCTCTTTTTAGACATCATTGAAACCATAAGGCAAGTATTATTCAAGCAATTGAAGGGAGTGTATAAATCGGGTTTTTCGTTTTTATTTCTTTAAAGGATGAACACAACAGACCTGTTCTGCATATTTAATGAAGACAAACTATTGCCTTTAGCTGATTAAAGAAAAAAATTATTAAAAAAAATCGAGATTTATTACATTTCCCTTTCTATTAAAGGATTTTTTATATGATTTCTAACCTTTTTTTTTTATTTTAAACAGATTGATTCCATTCTTTTGGCTACTCTGATTATTCCAATATTTTTTTCTTTATCATTTAATAAAACATTTTTATAAAAAAAAAAAAAAAAAAAAAACTACCCTTTTCTCTTTTCTGATTCCAAAAAAAAAAAAAAAAAAAATGTTGGCTCGGCATAAACTTAATTTGATAGCCAAAAGATGTTATTCTACCTTTGAAGTGAGTATAATAAATGTAATGGCTTGGCTTATACGCTAATGTATTTTGTGTGTAAAGTCTTTAGGAATATCTCCTTCGACATGTCAAAAATTAAAATCAAACTTTAATGTAACACAGCCTACCCTTGCTCAACAAAAATTTATTCCTACACTAGTTGCTGGTCAACAAGATTTATTGCTACGGGATAGAACAGGAACAGGAAAAACCTTTGGAACAGCACTCACATTAGCTTCATTAATCCCCAATCAAGTACGTCAACATAAAAGTGTGCATTCATTATATATTGTGCCAAATCAAGAATTAGCGTACCAAATTGGCAATTGGATTGAACAATTGAGCGAAGGCAGCAATTTTAAAATATTTGCCAATGCAGAGGTAGATTGCAATAAAGGTATTATTCCTCACACTGTAGTTGGTACACCTGGTCGCATATTAGATTTACTTTTACAAGGTAAATTACCCATGCATGCTTTGGAACGACTTGTTTTAGACGAGGCTGATCAAGCACTCTCGCTCCCAAAAAGATATGCCACTGCTCGTCAACAGCACAAACGCACTACTCATCCCAAACCTGCTGAACGCTTGTTGGATCAACTCATGGGTCAACATCAAACCATGATTTCCTCAGCCACATTAAATAGGCCTCTTCGTTACTTTTTAACAAACCAAAAAGGATGGTTAAAAGACCCTTTATTTGTTGATTTAGTGCATGGCTCACAACTAAGCGATGATAATACAGTAAAACATCATTGTCTGGTCATTTCAAATGATACTATTCGTAATCTTACACCAAAACATGCCAAAGAGGAAAACGAAGCAGAAGCTTATTTAACACGAGAAAACAAAAAGGCAGAGTTTGATGATTTGGATGATCGTATGATGGAAAGTTTAGCAATTTTACAAGAACTTGAACCTGTAAAAAACGGCATTTTGTTTGTGGGTCCTACAATCAGTGTGGCTTCTATTAAACAAAAGTTACAAGAGCAAGGCGTTGTTGCAGAAGATATCAAGGATTATTACACCAACGAGAAAAAGCCGGATTTGTGGGTCGCTACAGAGTTTACTGCAAGAGGAGTCGATATTCCTGGTGTGTCACATGTGTTTATTCTTGGAAAACCAGCTTCTGTCACTTCGTATGTACATATGGCAGGAAGAACAGGTCGATTGAGCCCTCAAGGCTTTGCTAGCGGAAAGGTCATTCATCTGGTAAGAGAGCATGGATGGACTGAATCAAAAATGGCAAACATGTATGAACTTTTAAATATTCCCGTTCAAAATTATGAGCATGTAGAATAAAATCAATAGTTTTTAAAGGATTTTTTGGGGATGATTAAAGAATATCAGCAGTACGTCCAATACATGGAATCAAGCTTTTTATAGTTGCTGCTTATGTCGGTACTTTTTTATTTGACACAAATGTGTCAAAAATTGGGAATAGTATCAATCAATTGGTTTTAAAGTCTTAGTTTTTCATAAAATGATCATACAATCTATGGTGATAACTGCTTTAAATCCAATGATAGAAACGTGAAAATAACATCACTGGATAGCCCTGAACCAGGCGTGTTGATATAAACAGAAAAGAGCCATATACAATAGATATCGAGGTAAAACGAGCGCTTATCACCTGTTCCACCGCTAAATTTACTAATAAAAATTGCATATTTAAAGAATATTTTCAAGCACTTTTATTCATTTTCAGAAGCTCTAACTTCGCCATAACTATTTCCGAAATCGTGTACTTACTTGCCATATTTTTATCTCACATTTTTTTGCTCATGAAAAATCTACCGAAAATCGACCTCGAAACCCTTACAGATACACGTCCAAATCGCTTAAAATCGCTAATTTCAAATTTTAACCTCAAAAACGGCATTTTTGAATAGGATATTCCTAAGTCAAAAATGTTCGAAATTCTTCAATATTTTATGTAAAATCATTTATTTTGCTAATGATTATTCAAAAAATTGATTTTTCGAGCAAAAACCACTATTTGTATTATCGCGTTTTACGAGTGATTTTCTGTGCGAACTTTTTCCATAGGGAGCACCATTCGATAGAGAATTAAAAGCTATACAAAAAACAATTAATGAGCTTTACGTAATCTGTATGCAATATCGGGAGTAATTTGCGGAAAAGTGTTATCGATTCCAAAATTTTGTCAAATTTCATGAAACGATAAAAAAAAACTTCTAAGCGGGCGTTTAATTTTTTGGCTTGTAGCTTGGTGCAGATCATAGAAATAGCACCAAAAGTTGATCAATCGAGAGATGTAAAGCTAATTTCAACAAAAGATACTGATTGTATTGAAGTCTTCAGGTAACACAGAGAGTCAAAATTGTGATATGATATTAAAAAGGGCTACTGGACTTATTTTTATATGTTATTTATTACAAGGAAATTGAACAGGGCACTATCATGAAGTGAAACGCTATGTCTGATGAGCTGTAATATGAGCACGCAAGTGAACACAGCCTTCAAATTGTATCTATTTGTGCTTAGTCAAAGCATAATGCAAAAGAAAGATGAAAAAGCACCCAAAAAAAAAAAAGACTTGATAAGCATTTGATGTTCAATTAATATTTTCTTAATCTTTTTGGGTCATTCGTAGCTTATTTTATCAGTACATTTTTGCAGTATATTAAGAAGGCGTGATCATGATTATATCATTATACTTTGTCACTGCACAGACTAAAATCACCCATTATCAAGGAGCAGTTCTGCATCTGGGCAGTGAAAAAAAAAGGGCAGATTTAAAATTGCGCAGCAAGCGTGAAAGCAAAGGAAAAACCAAGGAGAATCCAGAAAAAACATACTATACAGCTTTTAAATAATATAAAAATGGTACCAGACAACTCATTAACTTCTAATGCATCTTTGATACTATATTTGTATAGGTTACGTGAAGTTTTGGTAGTTTTCAAATCGTCATCAGATGTTGGACAACTACATTTTAACTTTTTTTCGGAAAAATATTTTTCAAAATCGGAGCGAGCGTTATCTAAGCAAGCTAAAAATACATATTTACCACCATTAAAATGGCAAGAAGCAAAGTAATTGATCATCAAAACGGCAAATATTTATCATTTAAATTCGATTAGCTATTGCTTTTGAAAGTTGCACTTTTTGTCCAAAAAATCGCCAAAATATCTCAAATGCCTTTCAGTGCCCTGAGTTTTAAAACGGTGCTGGCTGGTGGTGATAGTAATAGATGATAAATTTGGCCCCTATTTTCGACACAAATACCAACTTTAAAGCATAATTTTGAGTGCTTGACAGGTAAGTTAAGCATTGCAATTGTTCAAGGCTACACTTAAAGGTTCGATTCAAGTATTTATATTTTTATTAACGAGCATAAAAGCTTAAAAAAATTGATAAAACGTTTATATCTTTGAACTGATAATATCCTCCAAAATTTCATCATTTGCTTCAGGCTGTAGGAAGATATAACAAAGGCATGCCTAGTACAACCTTTCTAAAGATATCCACAGACTCTGTACCTTGTAATTGACTAATCATCAACAATATTTTAAAAATACGCTTAGTGATCTATATATATATATAAATAAAAAAGATGTAAAATTAGGATGATGAATGCGTATTCCTTTTTACTGAAGCACGTACCTGTTGCTGTTCAATAACATAATCACTTCCGATATCAATGAAATAGTTCAACAAGTAGGTTGTATCCACAATCTGAAGTTGAGAATTCAACGAACTTTCTGGACTCGAGCGTAACTCAACCAAAATTGTATGTAGACCAGTATTAATAGCTTGTAACAGCAAATCTTCCTCAAACTGATCTGCGCGATTGAAGGTGCTAATGTAAACAACAAAAGCATCTAAAACTCGAATAATCCAACCTAAAGCATCCTTGTCTGTTTGACAATCATCAGTTATCATATCTGCAATAACTCTCCAAAGTTTCTCGTCAGCAGCATTTCCAATTAAATATGTAATGGCAGTGCTGGTATATTTGATGATGTTTTGCTTCTTTTTTGAAAGACTGTAAGACTCGCAAAGATAGATGAGGTAGTTGATCTTGGGGTTAATGTCTTTCCAATCTTCCAATCTTCCAGTTGGTAGCAATTGCTCAATACTTTCGACATTAGTACATGCTACTGCTTTGCGAAGGATCTTTTCTGGCGTGGTTTTGTTGCTAAGGATTTGACTAATTACCGATTCAAAAATCAGCGTACGAATGGAAGAAACCAGCTTTGATTTGCTTTCATCCAATTGCTGATCTTCAGAGGATAGAGGTAAATGATCTGCCAACGTAAACAATGCGTTATACTATATGTAATAAATTTAGATTTAGTTTATAATTTATCATGTATACTTGATTATTGTACCTGCATGTCATCATCAAATGATTCGAAGCATTCTGTTAATCGCGTAACAAGTTCCAGAATTCGACTTTCTGAGATGTTGATCTTTTTGGTGACAGCATTCATGCCACGGCGTTTCTTTTCCTCTTCCTTGGTTTCTCCTCTTGTTCGTGGTAACCCACCAAGCACGAGCACTGTACCAAATGGATTTTCAGCATAACTATCGTTTCTCATAAATAAAAATCTAAACTTGGCGTAATTGGTGCTATTACTATCTTTCAAAAGGGCCATCATCTGGGTTGCGAGATATTCTGATAACGAGAAAGAAGTAGCAGCATGTGTTGATGCAAATATGAAACATAAATGTTGTAATTCAAAAGATACTTTGCTTAAATTCAGCAACAATGCAAACCAATTGACTGGCGGTAATGGTCCTGGTGTTTTGATGAGACTTTCCAAAAGAATTGTGATGTTGTGCACATTTGAATTTGCATGATTTGCAATTTGTGTAAGCTGATCAAAGACGGCTCTGAGATAGCTAGTGTTACTGTTGAGACGGTTGTAGTTGATAGGTTCAGATGATGCAGAAGCAAGGGCTGCCATTGAATCAACAGCAGAAGACTCTGAAGTGGATTGATCTAATTCAAGATTTTGCACTAATAGATTGGCAAGGGCTAAAACTTTTCCGCATGCAGCTGCAGCGATACGACCACTCTTTAAATTGCCTGTAGGAGCAGATTTAACAGTTAGACTAGCAATAGCTGCCAGCTTGTCTATACCAGCTCTTCTAGATAAAGTGTGGTAACGATGTGCTTCTGTGTAGATGTTATAAGTCCTTCTGTTGAGATAGTCAACACCAAGTAGACTTGCGATACCAAACAAGCTTGCAATGCGATAATTACTAGAAGCATCGTCTGTCTGAATACTTCCAAACAAAGGTTCAAATGCTTGAGTGTAATTTGATAATGCTGTTTGATCATTTGCATTAGCATGAATATACCCATGATAGAGAATTTGAGTATATGGAACGACAAAATGGTAGAAATGTTGTGCCAAATTAGGCTATTTAAAAGAGAAATTAGCTTTAAATATACATTGATTTGACATGTATAATCAACTTACATCGCGAGAGGCGGCTGCCATTACAGATTCAATAATGTTGGAAAACTCGTATTCTACACCATATTCTTGAAGAGCACCTAAAGCAACAATCCAAGTGGAACCAAGCAACAAGCCTTTACTAATGCTTCCGCCATCAAGATACTTTCTCAGCTTGGTACTGGCAATATTCAATTCATCGCAAACACTTTCCTCATCACACATCGATTTCGGTGTCAGTTTTGAAGAAAGGCCCATAAGGATACCAATAACTCTACTATCTGATGCATCTTCCAATGTGTAGTACTTTTGCAAGGCAGCTAAACCAGCAACTCTCAAGTTATCGACATATTGTGCCCTTGTTGGGTAAACTGAAAGCGCTGCTACAAAATATCCGGCAGCATAACCATTTGCAAATTGAACGAGATCCACAGAAGTGTCTATATTTCTATACTTGTTATTGGTATTAGTTGCTGAATCAAGCAGTACTTTGTTAATGTTTTGAGCAGTCTTTTCATTACTAATGATGCAAGTAGCAAGATGACCCAATGCAAATCGTGCAGCGAATTGAACTTCTTCACTCATCAAATGAGCAGAGTGTGATAAGGGAGATCCAGAGAGTACAATGTAGTTTTTCATCAAGATTTCAATAATATCGTTGGCAAAAGAAGCTGCAACTGAAGGTATATAAAATTGTGCAACAAGCACAAGACCAGTGATAGCCATAGCTATATTACAAGTAACGCCAGGCACTGTACTTCGTTCTAATCTTGCTAATAGATCCTTTGAAAGAATTGATACCATATCCTCCACCCCAATCTTGGAATCAGATAATGCATTTTGGAAGAATGATTTCCATGATCCGATACTGGAAACTCGAAGTAGTAAATGATCTGTCAATGACACATCTGTAAAAGACGTTATCATGAATCGATACCATTTGGTTTTACTCATATCTTCAAGAGTGGATTTCACTGGTGGACCTTTACTACGAAGAGTATGAAGCATAGCAATGGCATAACCAGATCTAAGACCAGGTGCTACACGAGCATCTTCCCAAATTTGCGAAAGCATGGCTTGTATTTCAAGTTCTCGTTCACCAACCACCTGTCCAGCATCATTTGTAATCTGCCTTTTGTTAAGAGTAGGTGCTTCTGCAGATGCTTGCTTCTTACTAGCTTCTTCCTTAAACAGACCACGACGCATATGATCTAATTCGTTTGACATGAGAGTAGCAAGTACTAAATGTTGATTTTCATTAGGACAATCATCGGTTGGAGTAGCATTTTGTACATATTCAACAGCCTTTTCAGGTAAGATACTAGCAATATCTTGTGCGGAAAAATCAGACAAGGCGAGCATAGCATGATTAGCAGCACCTTTATCATCAGAATTAATCAAAGGCAGGACAAAATCAGTCAATAGGGTTTCCTTAAATTGTAGATAAGGTTCAGAAGCTGTAAAAGAGCATCAATTAAACTATTTCCTATGTATATCCCAAAATCATCACTTACTGTCATCCTTGGAACCTGCAATAGAGTAGAATATGCATAATTCTTGTACAAGCAAAGCAGATTTTTCTGTTCCTTGATCAATTGCAAATTGAGCGAGGTAAACCACAGCGATATTCCAGATGGAACGAGGCTCAATCAAACTAGCCTTAATACAATGATTGATTGTAGACATCAAAATTGATAGCGATGCCATACTTAGATCTTGACAAGTTTGTAATAAAGACATAACCATAGGTAAAACATCTGGTGCGCATTCTCTTGGTTTAGTCTTACAGACATCTCGCATAGTTGTCAAAACAGCCAATTCTAATTTGATAGGGCCCGAGATTGATAAATCAATTTTGCGGCGAATAGTGCCTGATTTACGACGCAAAACCCATTCAGCAAATACCTTTTTTAGTTCTTGCCATACACGAGGTTGACGTTGATGAGTATGTGCTAAAGCCTTCACACCCAGACTAGCCATTGTATCACCACTGCTGATAGATGACAAGATAACTTGAAGCACTTTGCTTGTAATTGTAGGATCATTGGGGTCTGCAAGAATGGGGATAACATCTTTGAATAGATGAGTTACCAAACGAGGTTCATCAAAAGATGCACGAAGCATACGCAAAAGGAATAACAACATGGGAAATTTGCATGATGTATCTAGTTGTGAGGATATTTCAGCAATGCGAGAATAGACAATACATTGGGTATCCAAGTCAGAATCATATACATGGGGTGTACTGAATAGCATATTTAATGTTAAGGTACAATCAGGGCCAGCATTATAACCATCGTTAAAAACAGGGATACTGTTGCTATAAAATCCATCGAGATAAACGAGAATATGCCCAAGCAAACCATAGATATGACCATTCTTTGCAATAGCTTGTAACTATAGGAAATACATTAAAAAACCTAAACAGACATTTGATTAGCAAACCACTCACATGCTGCTTTGATTTTTCATCGAGACTCGAAGAGTTTTTATTGCTATCAAGCTCTGAAAGCATGAGAAGGGTATCATCCTTGAGAGCTTTAAGCTCTTTTGATGCATCTTTATCATTTAATTCTGATAGCAGTTGATAAAATGGCAAATACCCAATACGAGAAATACTACCATTAGTTCTATCGTGTATCGATTTCATTAATCGCATAATTGCTTGTTGTTCATCTATAGTTTGTGATCTAAGCAAAACATAACATAAACTGACCCATACGACATCTGTAAAAGAGTTATTTGCACTAATTATCATACGCTCCAAACGAGTGAGATAACTAATGATTGAATATCCCTTGGAGGAAGTAGTTAATAGGCGATCAACAAATGAATAAATGTAATCGTTGGTGCTAATGGCATTTCGATCTGTTTTCAATTCTTGATAGGGTTTGCTGATAATGGTTATCCACATTAAGAAATCTATCAACGAGAAGTAAATGCCATCTTCTTTCTGTAATGGATACTTGAACGAAATCTGAGAGACGCATGCATAAAGAGTTGTCAATATGTTGTCGTCGTGAGTTCCAATCGTCATGATGGCACTAGTAAAGCGAATCAAAATAGCATTCGAGTCAATAGAACCATTTTCTGTCAGAAAAATAGCTGATATAAAGCCATTTAAAATGGGTATAGCAACAGATAGCTCGTTTGAAATCAAATAATCTACTTCTTCCAGTAGTTCATGATACAAGACAGGCTTTTCTCGCATAACCATTGCATAGGGGTGAACCTGTTGAGA
Organism: Mucor racemosus; assembly: GCA_027405735.1. Classification (NCBI taxonomy): domain Eukaryota; kingdom Fungi; phylum Mucoromycota; class Mucoromycetes; order Mucorales; family Mucoraceae; genus Mucor; species Mucor racemosus. The sequence continues at coordinate 1,644,805 of JAPEHQ010000013.1, read as the reverse complement.
ATCTGTTTTACAGTGATGAAATAATATCTTCTTTTTATCAGATAAACTCTCGTTGAAAACCAATAATCGTGTAATTGTGCGCAAGAATACGGTGTTTTTTGTTGAGTCATCGTTTGTTAATATCAAGTTTTGCAAACTTTGGATAGTTGGAAGAAGGTCGAGGTCCCCGTTTTGCGTGACTCGAGCGTATACTTTCTCGCAACCATGAGATACTGCAATAGTCGATGTTTGTGCTGGTGAATTCCAGAATTCCTCGAGTTTAAAAGACGCCTTTTCACTGGCTTGGTATATCTGTACGAACCGATGTTCTATAAGTTCGTCAGCCATACTGAAGTATAGTTGAAAAGACACAAATTGATTATTTAAACTCGCATGTAGTGCGGTTTCCGGGGACAATTAAGGGCGATATAAGTGGCGCTGACGATCAGGATGACAAGCTTTTTTCGGCCATTTCACTCTTTCCTTCAAAACAACATCCCATAGGTCTCACTCTGCCTCCAACATGGAAGCCTAGCAAAGGCTTAAAATGTAAAATGTTACTAGGCAATGCTGAAATAAGGCATTTAATAGAATATCCTTTAGTTGGTAATGTATTTATTTTTTAATATTATTTAAAAATGCTACATTTAAAAGCACACTTTGGATATCTAGAGCTATATTCTCCAATAGAATTGCTAAATTTTATCATAATATCAAGTAATTAAGCATACATCGATATCTTAATAACTTCTGGTAGCTTAAATCACTGTAGCATGAAGTATAAATAAAATTATTGAGATGCCCGCCGCAATTACTTGATACCTTGGTACTTGAATGCTTGTAAAACTAAAATTTTAATGTAAAGTAACGCAATAAAAAATGCTACACAATAGAAGATATAACAGAAAACCAATTATTACATAAAAAATAGATATACTACAACTATTTTGGCTGCAAAAACTCTTTAAAGCAAAATATTGAACATTATTGTTACAATTTCCGATTTCAAGTCAATTTACTCTGTGGCAATTATTTGCCTCAAAATTTTGTTTCAAACATAAAACAACCAAATAAAAATTACTAGTAGTTAGATAAGGTGCTATACTAGATAAACCATTGCATCAACTGTTATTTAATTGAGCATTTTATCCTTAGAAAATCCTTAAAAGTTCATAAATGGCCATTTTTTTGTTGATTTGCACTGTAAGCTTACCCCTATAAAATCAGTTTAATCATCAAAGGACACTTAAAACTGTTGTTTCTATTAATTTTATTACTGTTACTATATATGAATATATTTAAAATGATACACAAAAAGAAAGCCCCCTTCTTTTAACGACGAAATATATATAAGAAATCTTTTTCCTCCCTTCATTTCAGATTATCCATGTTTAAAAATCAACATCCATACCAGCGTGATGATCCATAGCATTCATAGAATCGACATCATAGCCTGATTGAGAGGCCTTTGCATCTTCAAAAGTACGGTGACGAATAACTTCCATATCAAATTTGTTTTTTAGCGCGTTCACTTCTGAAATAAGTTCAGATGTAGCATCTTTTAGGGCTTTTCCAGGTGATGTTCCAGGTACTGTTTGGACTTTGATGACAAAATTATGTTCAAGAGGATGAGGAACTTTGTAACCTGCAAATAAAACTCTAGGATCCTTCAACAATTGACTAGATAAATTTTTTTTCTTTTTAGCATTTTAAGCAAAAATACATTCAAGATTATAATTACCCTCTCAATATATTTCCAAGAGTATGATCCTCACGCTCAATAGCAAATGTAGCAGCATTGGGAATTTTAGTATCTACTTCCATCTCTACCCTATGGTTTATATATGAATTAATCTCTGTTGTCTACACAGCTAAAAAAAATATCTATCGTACTTCTTTCTTCCCTCAGGAATAACGAATAATTCGAAACGATCGGGAGCATTCATTTTGTATTGTTGATTATATGAAAATTGAAACTATATATATATATGTTGTGTATGTATGTATGTAATTGTATATTTAAATAGAAAATATACAAAGTAAAGCTGTAAAAGAAGAAAGAGCAAGGATTGGAAAAAAGAGTTTTTCATGATTCTTTTTGCGCAACAGCGCAGTTTGTATCAACAAAATGTCACTCAACAAAATGTCTAAAATGTATTATGTGTATATATTTTATTAAATTCTGTACAAATGCTCTAAGTAGTCTTCTTATTTTGATTGACATAGCCAATACCCATACAAGTCATCAAGATTGTGTCATTAGAGTTATCAGGTTGGATTTTGAAAGAAACGCCGAAAAATGCTTTGATATCACGCAAATATTGAATGCTAAGAAATCAAATCATGTTAGTAAGCAATTAATTACATCAAGATAGCAAAAACTTACGTAAATGCAGACAATTCACCAATTCTGATTTTACCAACATCCTCAGGTGCCAAAACCATTAATAGTAAATTTAACCATTGACTTGTTGTATCCACACAACCGCCCTTACGAATTTCATTCAACAATAATTTAGATGCCAACACACCAACATCTTCGGGTGTTTGTCCAGGTTCTGCTGCTTTTTCTGCAGATAATAAAACATCTGTATTTGATTCTGCTACTAATGATAATGCAAAACCAGGTGATTTTCCACTTTCAGCTCCTTTATAAACATCTGTGTAAATATAAATATCAGGAATATATCTGTTTAATAATGAACGAGCAGATTCCACTAAACGATTAGCTGTTTGGGGTGATACACGAGTACAATAAGCAATGCCACGAACACGCTTAATACGTCCTTCATCGATAAATTGAACTGGTTTAAGTTGACGGATAGGAGCACACGAGAATACAACTTCACCACCACCTAATGGTGGTGCACCTCTTTTTGTGATTTTAAGTTCCAAGTTTTGATCCACACCAAATCTCTTTAATTGAGGTAATAAAACTGTACGAATGATATCCACCTATTGTTTTAAAATAATGTCAATATTATAATGCTATATATATATATATTAGTATTGCCATTGTTCTTACTGAGGGATCAACATGATCGGTTGTAATGCCTTGTAAAATCAATACAAAAGGCTTTTTCGAGAAAGGTGCAAGAGCAATCATAGGTTCCAAAAAGTAACTAATGCTTCTATCAGTTCCACAATCATGTTCAATACGTCCACCTTCAATAGCACCAGGTCTATAAAGGATAGATGTACCTAAAAGACATTTCAGCATTTGATAATCAATTAGTTTTATTCCACAATACATTACCTGTATAACTGATTTCAATGACTGAACCGTTTGTAATCTTTTCCAACAAATTGAGAAACTTCATTTCGAAATCTATTTGAATGTTTAGTTACTTAAGTGATGACCTGTCAAAATGTGTCCATGATCTCACCTCTTAAACCGGGATTCTCATCGTCGCTTCTAATTCTTTCAATACGAACTGGTTTACCGCTCAAAGTAGCAAGAACAAGTCTTTGTCTAAGATAGTTGTATCCGTCGTATTTCAAGAGTTTACTCATGTTGCTCAATGTAGTTTTTGCTTCTCGAAACAAATATTTTTTCTTTCTTGAGCTTTTCTAATTATCAAAATGTACCGAAAAGGAGTCACCAGCATTGTCTTTCATGGTGGCTTATGGTTGCATTCATGGCAATAGGAATGGCAGATGTCTGATTTTGATGCAAATTGATAATTGAATATATATATAAAAAATATAAAAGTACTTTCAACTATATCCAAAATTATACACTTGGTTCCTGTAAGTTTAAAGCACATATTTAGTGCTACAAAATCCTTTAAAACTCATCATGTTTCCTGCCAATTTACTTGAGTTTCAGCATAAATTGCAAGATAATAGCAGAATATATAGCATCAATCAAAAGAGAAAACTTTAAAGAGTTGCATCTACATATGAATTATGATTTATATCCTTTGGCTTCTATCATTGATATTGATGTTAACTTGCAAAATGCCTTGATTTCAACCAATGATATCTTAGGTATCGCCAATACGTCACTGTGGATGGCTCGTATTCAGTCCTAAAATTTCTTTCTCTTTTCATTTTTCCTTTACAACACCATTTCCATCTAAATACATAATATAAAATGACTATTGGCGTCCCTATTAAACTTCTTCATGAAGCACAAGGTCATATCATTTCTTTAGAATTAAAGACAGGACAACTCTACCGTGGAAAATTATTAGAAGGTATTTTTCTATAAACTTAGCCTGCAATCTTTCCAAAATTAGTGTCTTGAACTAACTCTAATTCGCGTATTCTTTTCAACATTTTATAGCTGAAGATAATATGAATATTCAATTAAGAGATATCACAGTTACCGCTCGCGATGGAAGAGTTTCACAATTGGATCAAGTTTATATTCGTGGATCTCATGTTCGATTCTTTATTGTGCCCGATATGTTAAAGAACGCCCCCATGTTCAAGGGTGCTGGACCTGGTGGCCTTAAGGGTAGAGGTATTGGTTTGGGTAGAGGTAGAGCAACAGTTGCTCGTGCTCAACAAGGTAAGCTTTTTTTTGGCAATATGTTGGAAATACTAATATTAATATTATTATTATTATTTACAGCAAGAGGTAGAGGTGGACGTGGTGGATTTAGAGGTGGTCGTGGTGGTCCTCCACCTAGATTCTAAGTTGCAATACTTGAAAATTGAACACCTCACAACAAGAAAAATCCAAAAAAAAAGAAATGATTGTAAAACATACAAGAAAAATGTCAATACTCACATTAAATATACATATTTTTTATACATAACGCACATTTTTTATTTTTTATTTGTGGAGATTTTGTTGATTTGAGGCCTACTACTATGATATTGGAGCAGTAATATGTTGGAACATGGAATTTTTGCGTCATAAACGTTACAGTTATATCAGTATTTCAACTACAGTTAACACGCATTCGTGTTTTATTTAGGTTTTTGACATATTTATGCTATATCACTGCGAGGCACTTTGTGGATCGGCAATAGTTTGTTTTCTGATTTGAATTGGGTGAATTTTTGCTAGCAGTATTCACGAATTCTCAACTAAAACTTGTTCATACCATTTGCATTTATTTCCTTTTGACATTTAGTATTTAGTCAATGATTGAGCATTCAAAATCAGACAGTATATCACAGTGAATGATTATATTGTATACGTCTCTGAGTACTAGATTTTAGTCCAATTATTGATTAAAATGTGTATCTGAGCATACATAGATATACTGACTGTAGAAATCATACCCTTCTGAACTTTCTTGATAGCTTGAAAGTTCCTGCTTCCATCATTTGCTGTACATGGAAAACTGAATTGAAAAAATGATTATATAAACCATCGTCTAATTGATATATAATACAAACAGTTCATTTTTTAGAAAAACAGTTGTCGCAATTATAGCACTCGATAAGCCTATTTGAGGGAAGTTGGATATAAAATTTGCCAATCCTCAAAAACGGAGCGTGCTCTTTTCTCTTTAACTAATCCCATACTATATAAACACTTATGTAGGGTATACCTTAGACATTGCTAAACAGATATGAATTGATCGCATTATGCTATCTATTCCTAGATTTATTTTATATCTCGCGAAAGACTCAAAAACAGGTAAAATTCATTACTTTTTCCATAAAAATTGGGTCTCACTTTTCATCCCTGCTCAACTTTTTTTTCACTAAATAACACCAAAAAAAAAGTATATGCCAACGTACCTAAGATGACCAGTTTTAATTCAAAAACAAGTATCCGGAAATATCCTATCTTTTCCAGTTGGTATAACTTTTTCAATATTAATGTTTCAGATTTTTAAGCATATTTCACCGCTAAAAATTAAAAACTTTGAGACTTCATATCTCTGCAAAAAATTAAGTTATACTAACATTTTTTGATAATAAAATTTACTTGTTTTGAAGCGCTCTATAACATATGTTGATATGAAAAAATTCTGAGCACTTTTATTTTTTTCATTTTTTTGGTATTTTTGTAGTAGATTTCAAAATATTTATTAAATTGAGCAGCATTTTTTTTTTTTTTTTACATTCGTATAATCAATATCGTTGAGTTCCCTCAGACCCAATTTAGTTTTTTTCAAAATATTGATTTTTCGTGGAGATATTCTTAAAAATGTGTCCAAAAAGATACCTTCGTTTCTAGCTTCTATTTTTCCCTTGTATACCCTCATCCCAAATTCTGAATTTGAAAAAAAAATGACAAAAACCTCATTTTCCCTACGAAAAATGAAGCTGGAAGGTTAATCAATGGCTTATTCGATAGAACATTTTGAAGTGAACTAAGCTAGATTCCCATCATAAAATACCTAAATTAGATGTTATCTCATTTGAAACCATGCTATCAAATATAAGACTATATAGTAAATAGACAATTGCATGAAGATAGCAAGGGTATAATAATACTCAAATAAGAGATGCTAAAATACTAAAGTAATGTGGGATATCCCAAATAAAAGATACAAAAAGTACATGCTTATCAAGTAGAACAAGTAAGGGCTTTTCTGAAAGCATGATTGACAAACTATATTTAAAACACCGTTCTTGATCCACCAAATCAATAACCAAACAACCCAACATTTATACTCAAAATTAATGGAATCGTTGACAATTGCAATGCAATTGCAAGATAGTAAATAATCACCAAATAATATAAATAGAGACGTAGAATAACCATTTTATTGCACATTATCCATATTTTAATAAAGAAGGATTTTAACAGTATTTTTTATCGCTTTTTACACCCATATTTTACTGCACATTTTGCTGTGCATTATTTCTATTATTCATATTTGAAATACTTTTATAAAAAGTGATGTGTATCTTTAAAAAACCTCCGAAATTTCAATTGCATTTTATGCGAAACTTGATGTAGAATATTTGTCAAAAATTTATTTAAATGAATACAGAGTGATGTGAACTACTGGCAGTCTTTCACACATCAAATTGAATTAGTAATGAATAACATGAATCTGGTGTGAGAACCAAGATCATGAAATATAGAAACTTAACTATAATTTAAAATCACAAACAACAATTATAGATAATTGTATAACCTGAATTAGTAATTGCTGATCCCTTTTCCCATCAGCTTTAAAACCAAGAAGATCAAATTACTGCATTAGTAATTTGAATTAGACATTTAATATAAATACCACAACGATCCATCGAGTAGATGAATCGTTGCTTTACTTGATACCTTTAATAAACTTAGAAGAGTTATAATTGTATTTCCCATCGCTTTTTTATAATTACGTTTTTGTAGCATTTTTTACAATTAACATTTTTATTTATTCTATTAATTTTTAAATGACATCTACTGCTTCAAATTCACCTGAAAGCTCCTCCTCTGTTGGTTCTCCCCCTCTTGCTCCTGTGGATGCTCCCGTTGATATCTCAAGCCAGGTTGCTGCTCCTGACAGCTTAGAGCAAATGAATTTAAACACTACTGTACCTGGTGAGGATACAGAAATGACTGATGCTCCATCTCAAGAAACCACAAATGCTCCCATCTCTATTCCAAGTGCCACTACGAAAAATAATCCGGTGGATGTTCTAAAAAAAATAATTTATCATCGAGACCTGTATCTTAGTCTAATGGCTGATATGATTACCACTGATTCCAACGAACCAAAAGCTATAAAACAACTAAGTGAAGTTAGGGAGAAAATCGAAAAGATGAATAAAGACATTAATGTCATGAAGACATCAATCAGACTTTCCAACGACAAAGTTTCTGCTGCAGTCCTTAACTCAGGTACCAAGATTACTGCTCCCTCCTCAGGTATTCGTTTAAACCGACAAGATTTACCAAAATTTCAACTGAAGTCCAGCAATAACAAATACTTTCCAAAGGAGGATGCTTACGAATCAGTAAATCATTTTTTGAGATCATTTGAAAAAGTAATTTCTTCCAGTGGAGAAGAGATTGAAAATATCTGGAAACGGTATATTCCCCTTACCTTGCACTTTGATCTCGATGCTTGGCTGAACAATGAGCTTTTGCTATGTGAAACCTGGACCCAGGCTGGTGTCCTATTTAACAAGAAATTTGGTAATAATGCTGTTCTAAAATTACAATCAAGACGACAAGTCTTTAATGCGGCTATGAAGATTGGTGAGACCACTGACGACTATACAGCAAGATTCAATAAGGCTGCTTCTGAAGCCGGTTATAAGGCGGATAACTTAACTATTGGTGATGCTTTTTTGATGGGTTTTCCCCTAGATTGGCAAACTCAAATCAACACTTTGTTGCACTGCACTTATATTGATAGAGAACATTGGAGAGTTGAAGAAATTTATACCGCTGCTATCAACATTTTCAACACCCAAATTTGTCCTATTACTTTTATTAGTAAATCTCGTGGTCCTGCCTCTACTTCGTCATCAACTGCTGTTAATTCATCAAGCCCTGCTAAGAGGTTCAAAGCAACCATTGAAGGTTCCAATTTCTTTTGCCCAAATCATGGTGGCGCCTCTGCTCGACACAATGAAAAAGATTGTCATGTTTCTAAACGTTCTTCTGCTTCTGCTTCTGCTTCGTCTTCATCTTCGTCTACTCATCCTCCTAGAACTAATTTTTTGGGAAGCAAGAATGTGCCTCATAAGGCTACTGGCAATACTTTTTGTACTTGGTGTGGCAAAATCTGGGTATTTGGGCATTCGTGTCCTGAATATCATGAAAAAAATACTGGAAGAAACGTTCGCGTTTTGACTATTCGTAGTTCTGGTTCTAGTAAAAAGAAAAATAAAGGAAAAAAGAGGGCTGATGATAATGAAAAAGTCTTTCGTGAAAACATGGAAGAAGACTCCTACTGTGAGTACAAAAATAATAAACAAACAAATAAAAATGATTTTAAACTAATCACCCCTTTACTTTTAAATAATATTAGAGTTCTTGGCAAGGTAGATCCTGGTGCTGATATTTCTTTTATCAATAAATCAATTTTAAATAAAGATTTCAAAAATATAAAAAATATAAAAACTATGGGTTATTTAAACTTTTTGTCTGTAAATGAAGATGGCACTAATAGTCGCACCAAAAGGGTTGGACAAACTGAGCCTATGGAAGTAACTTATTTAAATGGAATTTCTTTTAAACATAAATTTGAAATCATTGAATTCAATGATGAAATGAAAACAGATTTTGATGTTCTGCTTGGTTCTGACATTTTACCTAAATTAAAAATTTATCTTAGTGGTGTCGCTCATGCTTGGCCTCAAGATTTAAATAAAGAAATGTCTCAATTCGAGAATATCAATTATGATACGAAAAATGATCATGATCCTGAAAACGCTGATTATGGATCCTCTACTGAACGCAAAGATCTAATGAAAGCTATTCAGAATTCTCTTGATCAAAACATAAAAATAAGACCTGACGCTGTATGTTCAATGAAAGAAAGTATTGTCGAAATCCCAATTGATGATCCTTCAGATTGTTTTGTGAGACAATATCCATTACCTGCTAATGCACATAATGAAATAAAAGCCCAACTAAAAGAATGGCTTGAAAATGGTATTGTGGAAAAGACCATTCCATCGTCTGTTTATCATTCACCGTTGTTGTGTGTACCAAAAAAGGATTTAAATGGCAAACCTACTAAGCTTCGTATTTGTTGTGATCTACGAAAAATTAATGCAGCCATCTCTCGAAATTATCATGAAAACTATGCAGTACCTAAAATCAACGAAATTTTTGATAGAGTCTCGGCTAATGCACGCATAATAAGTAAAATTGACTTACATCAGGCATACATGTCGTATAGTGTGCACAAAAATTCGAGAGAAGCTTTAACCTTTAGTTATAACGGTTCGTTTTACCATTGGTCTAGAGCCCCTTACGGATTAAAATTTATGAGTTCATTGTTTGTTAAATGCATGTCTATTTTATTAAATGATATTCATATGGAACTTAAAAAAGAAATGCAAAAAGAAAATCAACATATCAATACTACTGAAGATGATGATACCTTTTATGGAGGGGTCGAGCATTATGTAGATGATATTGTCTTATTTAGCAAGGATCCAGTATCTCATATAAAACTGATTAACCTAGTTATCAACAGGTTGACATCTGTTAATCTTCGCATAAATGTGGATAAATGTACATGGTTTAAAACTTCAGTGTTTTTGTTAGGGTTTGTTGTTGGACCTGGTGTTACGAAAATTGATATGCGACGTTTGTCAAATATTGATAATTGGCCAATTCCAAAAACTGCCAAACAAGTAAAAAGTATAATGGGAGTTGTATCTCATCTACGAGATTATTGCCCTATGCTATCAAAAGTGGCTGCACCTATCGATCAATTAAGAAATGACAAAGATGTAAAAAATAACTGGACACAGTTACACACTGATCGTTTAAATGCAATCAAGCAAATCTTATTATCAAATCAAATACTCCATTTACCTTTGTTGGAAAATAAATTCTTCCTTCAAGTAGATGCAAGCCTGTACGGTATCGCTGCTTGTCTATATCAAAAAGATGATATAGGGCGAATTAAACATATTGGTTTCGTCAGCAAGTCGTTAAATCAAGCTGAACGAAACTGGTCTACAAACCGTCGTGAAACTGCTGCAATCATATTTGGATTACAAAAGTTTAGATCTCTATTATGGGGTCATCCAAATCTCGAAATTTTAACTGATCATATTGCACTGACATATATGTTCACTTCAACAAATTTAAATAGTACCTTACAAAATTACTTGGAAATTTTGAGTGAATACAACTTCACTATTTCTCATGTAAAAGGCATAGATAATGTGTTAAGTGATGCATTATCTCGGTTGTATCCGCCAATTGAGGAAGATCAAATACTTGAAGAAGAAAATCAAAAACAAATGAAAAGATTACAAAGGTTTATTTTGATGAAAAGAGCAAATAATAAAAGTGAGCTTGTTCGTAAAACAAAAGTTTACTCGCAAGATAAAAACCTAAATATCTTGGCTGTGAAAATTAGTAGCAAAGAATTTAAATCTGCTATTACAGATTATGTTTGTCCTCCAGAAAAAGATAGAGCTGAAATTATAAAGGATGCTCATGAAATTGGACATTTTGGTACAGAAAGTTGTGTGAAACATATACATACATACTACGGTTTACATTGGAACTCTATTTACAAAGATGTTAAAGAGGCTCTTCTGTCTTGTCGTGAATGTGCCTTACATAATACATCAAGAAAAGGATACAATCCTGCTCGTAGCATTGTCAGCTATGAAACGATGGATAGAGTAGCGGTTGACCTCATAGGCCCGTTACCTGTCACCGACAAAGGAAACATATATATTTTAGTCATGATTGATCTCTGTACTCGATACGTTATTACTCGTGCTATTCCAAACAAATCAAGCATTACTGTCGCCCAAACTTTACTCAATATTTTTGGTGATTACGGCGTGGCCATAAATATCTTTCAATCGGATAATGGAAAAGAATGGTCTAATACGCTAATGAGCCTCCTTACAAAAACATTAAATATACAACATCGATTTTCCACTCCATATTATAGTCAATCCAATGGCAGTGTTGAGAATTCAAATCGAACAATCATGCAAACCTTACGAAAAATGTGTGGTAATGATCACCGAAATTGGGATGATCGTTTGGCACTTTGTCAATTAGCCATAAACATGAAAATAAAGAACCGTACTGCAAGTACTCCATTTAGCTTAATGTTTGCTCGACAAGTTAGCACTAAAAGATCCACTGAAAATCTCAATCTAAATGGACGAAAACCCCTCACTATTTCTGAACTCCAAAAGCGAGCTGAATATATGAATTCAATTGTATTCCCTGCAATCCAAACTAGAACTACTCGTTTAGTAGAAGAATACAATAAAAAATTTGATGAAAAACATTATATAATTGATATACCTTTTGACACACCTGTCATGGTAAGATTGAAGGAAGGTCGTGAAAATAAATTTGCTCCTTTGTATGCAGGACCTTATGTCGTTGCAAGAAAAACACAAGCGGGTAATTACGTACTGCGTGATGAAAATAATGAACTACTTCATAGAGAATATACGCCTTCTGAATTAAAAGTTGTTTCTTTAGATGAAACTGCAATTGAAGAAGAAACATTTGAAGTTGAGGATATTCGTGATCATCGTAAAAACAAAGATGGTATTACTGAATATTTGGTCAAATGGGCTGGTTATGGTGAACGCGAAAATAGTTATATAACTCCAGATTTCTTCTCCTCTCCTCTTCCTATTAAAAAATACTGGGAGAAAGTAAAACGAAATAATGCATTTGACATAGAAAGAAAACGAAAATTAGTAGAACAAAATAATACTTCTAAACCCCAAATACAAACTAAACACTCAATTAGCAACCCTAGTAAACGAAAACGTGGTAACAATGTATCACAAACATCCAAACTTAGCAATCGTCGCAAAGCTTAATAGTAAATTATTACACAAAAAAAAAAAAAAAATCAATCCATTTCAACCTAATAAATACATATCCTATTTATCCTTTACCCTTACTATCTCTCTTTATATTACTCTAGTCAACACATCTGCCAATGTGTTTGGCCGGGGAGCATGATGTGAACTACTGGCAGTCTTTCACACATCAAATTGAATTAGTAATGAATAACATGAATCTGGTGTGAGAACCAAGATCATGAAATATAGAAACTTAACTATAATTTAAAATCACAAACAACAATTATAGATAATTGTATAACCTGAATTAGTAATTGCTGATCCCTTTTCCCATCAGCTTTAAAACCAAGAAGATCAAATTACTGCATTAGTAATTTGAATTAGACATTTAATATAAATACCACAACGATCCATCGAGTAGATGAATCGTTGCTTTACTTTATACCTTTAATAAACTTAGAAGAGTTATAATTGTATTTCCCATCGCTTTTTATAATTACGTTTTTGTAGCAATATCAACTATTATTTTGATTATCTCTGCAGTGAAATTACATACTAAAAATGCTTGACAATAATAAAATAACTTAATTTCCAAGTGTCGCTCATAAAATATGATGCCACTTGAAATATAAACGATAATAATCAACAAACGCTTCAATTGAACACAATAACAAACGCATGCTGAAAAATATGAAATACATTTTGAACCATAGATGTTGTGTAGATGATGGCGCCTTTGATCACGGTGCAATCAATTACACAAATAACTACTGTGTATATCAAAACAGGATTCTATCCAAATCAATAATAATAATAAACAAAGATATCAATTTAGTCAATTAATCATCTTCATCTATATATATTGAAGTTGTTGCACTATCAATATAAATAAGATGTCGGTTTTCGAGAATATTAAACAGCCAATTTTGAAGACGCCAATTTCATTTCTAACTCATATTGGAATGTAATTCTTATAAGTAGTCTTTTAAGCCAAGTTCTAGAAGCTCTTAGTTCTTTCTTTTACCATTAGTTTTTCTAGTAATAAAGCCTACTACGTTCTCCATGATGATAAATGTTACTAGTCTTTATTAATGTTCTTTCTATAAATACGATTGTATGTATCATCCATAAACTCTCGTAAGATTCAAGCATATAAAAATTGCCCCTTAATTTAAGTTGACATAAAATAGATATAACAATAATTGTTGTATAATTATCACCTTCTACCATCTATACACACCACCTCTGGTTACACTCCATGAATCTCATTATTAATTTATACTGTCACTTCAAGCAGTCCTTATCTACTAGTCTGCCATTAGTATATAAACCACATCTCATGAATAAAAGAATAAGGATTAGTTTAGTTTTGATCCTTTAGTTTGACCCACAGTTGGAAAGCTGACATTTATCAAAACTTTACTTTGTTTTATTATTTTTAATTATTCTAGCATATCAGATATATGTTAGAATAAAACAATAATAAACAACCTTTTCCCAAAAGGTCGGTATTGTCACACTTGACATCAATCCCTTATGGCCAATGCTCTGCATGATTTACTCCTTAAAATATTAAATCAATAACAATGTATTTAAAACTAGAAGATTACTAACAGTACGGCCGAACTATGCTTCCCATGGGCATAATGATCTGCACAGATGGGCAGAATAAAAAAATTTGTGCAGATCAGGCAGCCCAGATGAGCAGAACAATGAGATCAAGGTTTTTTAGTCAATTTATTAAAGTATATCAATCATAATATAATTAATAACGAAGGTAATTTGAATGGTTTAAAGCAAATGCGAGTTTCTCTGATTCAACAGAATTGCCTTATTGACGAGATCTATCAATTTGAAATTTGAGGTTTGAAAGAGTATTGCCCATGTTTTTCTTTCGGACACCAAATGAAAACAACGACAACAGCCTGTTTGACAACACTAAAAGTATTTATGCCTTTGTAAATTTCTGTTTGTAACACACAAAATCGACTGATTTACGATTATTATTTTTCGTTTTTTTTCCTCCCCACTATTCTCTCAGCTCTTTTATTTATGTTTAAAACTACAACAAAAAGATTAATATTTTTTATAAACTGAAATCAAGTAGCAGATACAAGTACATGTTTTTCCTATTGTTTATTCGGAAATAAATTATTAATTGTTAATATTAGGTAGGGCGCATTATAGTGTTTTTATCGAACAAAAAAGCATCCAAGAAGACTCGGTCATTTTGTTCCATCATCTACGTTATAATTAACGCTTTTTTGGTCTAAAATCGATATCTACCTGGAGAAAAACTGGTGATTATAAAAGTATGTATAGTATTGACTTGATTTGAATGAATGAATAAACTCACGTTAGTCTATTTAGTTTCTAAAAAAACATTTTTTTCTGTTTAATGACCAACAGCCAAGAAGAGGAAAACAAGATGTTGTCTTGTATACCATTATCAACTATCAAAGGTACACCATAATCATTACTTTTTAATTAATTTTATTCATAAATCAATTTTTATAGGTCAAAAGTAAAGGCGCATTCAGTTCAGAACGCTTGAAACAATTCAATTATGCTAATTTACATGGTTTATCATCTCTTGCTCATTCAATTGCTATATTTAATTTTAATACTTTGTTTATACCACCGCTAATCGACTCGTTCATCTATTAGAGTTCACTCACTATCCTTGATTGGCATAGCTGTAATAACGGTCCATTATTAGCTCATGGTATGCAAAACTATTAAAAGGGGTCGTCTAATCTCAAATTTATCTAATTCAACTACTAACACTAAACTAGCATCAAATTAGTTATGTTATTGACTCGAAATAAAGTAAGGCATTTTATCAAGTACGATGTTTGTTGGCGTTCAATGTATTTTAGTTTAATTGAATAGATAGAAATATGGTTCATGCAGAGATCTATTAATGTGAGAGATACCTCAGTTCTATGGACACAATAAAATGATCCAAATTGTGATGCTTTTTCGACCTGTAGGAAAAAAATTTGTGGCGATATCTGGTGGCTCAAGCGTAATCTAGGCATTTAATTGTCAAATGTATCGTCGAATCAAGATGACGTTGGTTGATTTATATAACGGATAATAAATGCAATGTCATTTATTGAATGGGTAAATGTAAATGTATAAAGCAAAGAAGCTTACTTTTGAATGAAAGTACTAATTATTCTGATTAACATCAATAGGTTTAAAAAGCATAGTTAAGTGCAATAGTGCAATCATTGCTACTTAATTGCATAATTTGATATGTCCGTAGAAAACTGCTGAAGCATTAATTCTTTTTTTTTTTTTGGAAATGCTACAAATAATCGTTTGATATGACTGAATATTAAAATATTAATGAATTAGAGAAAATACAACTGGTAAAAAACTGATACCCAATATACATCGAGGTCAAGATTGACAAAAGGTCCATTCATTGTGTAGTGGAAATAATCGCAACATTTTGATGGATATAAATTACAGGATCAAGATGTTGTATTTGCTTCAGGATTTTTAAAAGGGTTTAAAAGCATACTTTATCAAACTTACTTAGATGTTAAATACTCACCATATGATATTAGTATCATCTGTGTTGTATTTGCATATATAAATGTACCTTAAATCGTAGTTTAAATATGACAATAAACTATGCCTTAACATATTTAGCATATGTGTCATATAAACACTGTAAATGATTACCCTGATAATCACACAAGCTAAGTTCTGATAATCTAGACTTAGAATAAAAGATAGAAAGTAAAGAATATTAATAATTAGTGTTGCCAAGAGCAACTAAAGACTTTAGACTGATCATCTATATCTGAATATAATTACATTAGCATAAGTGAGGAGTGACACTAAATTTTAGTATGAGAACACTGTTCTAGACAGGTGTGTAAGCAATCCTTAAATCAAATATAAATAGCAGTAGACATTCACCCTTCATTTGATTTTCCCCATCTCGTTTTTATATTTAATAAAGATTGACCAATTCTCACGTACTTATCTTTCTTTATTACATACATTTACAACATTCTTTTACGTGAATTATATCATGTCAAACTCCCCTCAAAACGAACAATTCACTTTTGGTATCTCTACAGATTTACCCAAACAACAATATCAGGAAGATGTTCCTATGGAAGATCTGAATGAACCTATTACGGTTACCCCAATCGATGAAGGTGAAGAAGAAAATGGCTCCTCTTTCTCTGCCTCCTCTGTGAAGCCTCCTGCAAGAAAAAAACTCGCCATGGTAAAGGACTTACCAAAGTTCAAGATCTTGAGTGACGATATGAAGGATACCGCAGACGCATTCGTAACAGTCAACCAATATTTCAAGGCTTTCGAAAGAACGTTCCGCATGCAGAACGTTGAATTACAAGACAATTGGAAAGACAATTTAGCAAATGTAATTGGAATTGACCATGCCGATTGGTATGCGGATACAATTGAAGCCGATCAAACAATAAGTTATGTAAAAGCCAAAGCCTTAATCATGGACCATGTGGAATCCCCTGCTAAAGCAATCAACATGTTTAATAAGCTCGTACTCCTCAAACAAAAGCCTGGTGAACCCGCCTCTGATTTTGGTAAACGTTTCCTGCGTGCTGCTCATGCTGCTCAATGTTCGGACAGTAACTTTTTGGCAAGACTTTATATGAATAATCTGCAGCCATACCTTAACCTTAGCGTCAGAACATCCCTTAGTAGTCATCTTGGAATCTCCTTTTTACACCGTTTGAAATCTTTTAGACAAGTTGAAGCTCTAATCAGTGGCCTAGAAGTTCAAGCACAAGATGATCCTTTTATTTCCAATAGTAACAAGAAACGTATTCATAACCATGAACCTAAAACCAAGGGAGAAACTACTATAAACAATAAACCATCAAACAAACTCTGCTTTTACTGTAATAAACCTTGGAGTAAAGGCCATCGTTGTTCTGAGTTTCTGGAACATAAACGATCCTCCCAAGGCCAAAAAGTAGTTCCCCAAGTAAGAAATCTAAAAATTGACAACCTTATAAGTCAGTGGACTAATTTTGAAAATGAAAACAGTAATGATCATAATAGCGATGAGGCAATTGATAATGCTATTGCCAATAGTGAAGACAACAATCGTAAGTGTCGAAGTATTAAACAAGAATACAATAACTTGGTAACTAATAATCCTTTCTCTTTGTATACTCCACTTTTAATACAAAACATTAGAGGAATAGGGCTTGTCGATACTGGTAGTGAATTATCTGTTATAAGTAAAAAATTCATTTTATTAAATAAAATTCCTTTTGTTACAAATAATAATAATGCCATCTTAAGACTTGCTGGAAAAAACAATACAATAAATAGAATAGGTCGCACTGAGCCAATTGAGATAAAATATAATGGTAAAACATCGACTCATACATTTGAAATCATTGAATTCGATGACAACGATCAAACGGATGTAATTCTCGGTTATGAAATCTTACCTAAACTTGGAATTGCATTAACCGGTGTAGCACATAATTTTGATGATACGGTGATATTTGATGATTCAATCAATGATGAAATAATTCCTAATAATACACCTGCTGGTTCTATAGAGGAGCAAAAGTATTTCATAAAGGAAATAAGACCACTGCTTGACGTAAATCAATCCATCTCTAAACACAGTTTCTGTACAGTACCAGAATCAGTTATACATTTAAATACAGTTGAAGGTAGATATGTAAACATACCTCAATATCCAATTCCTTATAAATTGAGACCAAAAATCCAGGAAACAATTGAAACTTGGATAGCTAATGGTACAATTGAAAAAGCCCCCGTGAATACCAAATGGAAT
Organism: Mucor racemosus; assembly: GCA_027405735.1. Lineage (NCBI taxonomy): Eukaryota > Fungi > Mucoromycota > Mucoromycetes > Mucorales > Mucoraceae > Mucor > Mucor racemosus. Next base: position 1,626,603 of record JAPEHQ010000013.1, on the reverse strand, counting down.
TCCCCTCTAACTCTTGCTGCAAAAAAAGATAGCCAAGGTAATAAATCGGATACAAATAAGCGTGTATGTTTGGATACTCGTGCCCTCAATAACATTCTAATTGATGACGATGTGCAAAGTCTCCCAAATATACCTGATATCTTCCATCAATTAGCCGGCTATTCCGTATTCACCACTTTTGATGCTTTTTCAGCTTTCCACAGATTTGAAATTTTCAAATCGGATAGGGTCAAAACTTCATGGACCTCACCCATTGATGGTACGCAATTCTGTTTCAAGGGCTCGCCGTACGGTATAAAATTCCTCAGTAATGTTTACCAAAGGGTCATGACACGTTTATTCAACAACGAATACGAATATTGTGATTCCATAGACAATTCTGATCAAAAAGGAATTCACCAAAAACGTCGAAACCCATTAAAAGGCCATATAGCGTACTTTGTGGACGATTTAGTCTGTTTCTCCCGTAACATGGAAGAACATTTAATCCATGTAAAAGAAGTTATTCGTATTCTGAACAAAGTAAATTTAATATTAAACATCGATAAATGTCATTTTGCTCAAAAAAGTATCAACTTACTTGGTTTCTCTGTCTCTGAACAAGGAAAAACAATTGATACGCGCAAAATTTCCAACATTGAATCATGGCCACATCCTAAAACTGGTACCGATATTCAACGCTTCTTAGGTCTAGTTAACTATATGCGTGACCACATTCCTAAAGCTTCTGCGCTAATGGCTCCTTTGGATAAAATTCGCAACGCTAAAGTGATTACGGATAAAGAATGGACTCCAGCAATTGAGACACATTTTCAGACTATAAAAAAAGTATTAGTTTCAAATGTTGTATTAAGCCCTCCTGATTTAAACCATCCCTACACAGTCTACACGGATTCGAGTTCTTATGGTATTGGTTGTGCACTTTGTCAAGAATATACATATGAAGATACAGATGTAAATAAGGGAAAAAGTAAATTTTCGACATCACCTGTACCTTCAACATCAAATGATAACGAGTCAAAGTATACAAACAAGGGCATAAACACTAAGCCTCCTGTCAAAAAGGTTATTAAATATGTGGGTTTTATGGCACGATCTCTTTCTTCATCTGAACGTAACTATAGTACCACGAAAAGAGAATTATTAGCTATTATTTTTGCATTGCAAAAGTTTAGAAAATTCCTTTGGGGTACCAAATTCGAAATTATGTGCGATCATCGTGCACTAACATACATCCACACTCAAAAGCATGCCAATAGTATGATTTTAAATTGGTTTGAATATTTACAAGACTTCAATTTTGATGTCATATACTTACCAGGCGTTGATAATGTTTTGGCAGATCGCCTCAGTCGATTGTTTCCACCAATGGATTACAATCTGGGGGAGGATGTGCTCGATAAAAGCAATAAAATGTCTTATAAACGAAAAAATATCAAGTTCAAAAAGATAAATGGTACCATTAGAGCCATAAAAATAGACAATAAAAACAAGTTTAACATTAAGCATGTGAATTATAAACATGGTGATTATCTGACACCACCTGAAAATGAACGCAAAGCTTTACTGTTAAGAGCGCATGTATTTGGACATTTTGGTGCAGAAAATATAATTAAATCTCTACATAACGATGGTATCCACTGGCCAAACTTAGCAGTAGATGCAGTTGAATTAGTTAAAGCCTGCAGTTCATGTCAAAAACATAATATAACTAAGAGAGGATATCAACCTCTACGCCCAATTTATTCTTATATACCTGGTGATCATTGGTCTATTGATCTTGCTGAATTACCCTTGTCAACAAATGGTTATAAATATCTTTTAGTAATGGTAGACATTTGTACTCGCTTTTGTATATTAAGATGTATGAAAAATAAACTTGCTACGACAATGGCAACACATTTAGTACAAGTGTTTTCAGACTTTGGATACCCGTCTAAGTTGTCATTTGATAATGGATCCGAGAATTCCAATATAATCATACAAGTATTATGTGAAACAATGAACATTGACAGACGACTAATATCAGCATATAATGCAGCTAGTAACGGCACAGCGGAACGTTGGGTTCAGTCTTCAAAATTAGCTATAGCCAAAGCAGTTGAAGGAGCTGGACATCTATGGGATCTATATACACCAGGTGTGCAACTTGCTCTAAACAACAAAGTATCAAAGCGATTAAACACACCACCATTTAATCTCATGTTTGCAAGAAGAATGAATGCTTTTATTGATTACAGGCAAAGCGATAAAGAGAAATCTAGTGTTATGTCTTATGAAGAACTTATTGAAAGGATAGACCATATGAATGAAATTGTATTCCCAGCCATAAATGATAAAACAGATAAATATGTAAATAACATGAGGGACAATTTTGATAAATATAAGAATGTCGTAAGCGACTATCCATCCGGAACTCATGTTATGGTGCGCATTCCAACGTTGAAAGGAGCATTGATGCCATCCTATGAAGGCCCCTACACTATAATCCGAAAAACTAAAGGTGGCTCTTATGTATTACAAAATGAAACAGGTGTTTTGATGAGCCGTGATTATGCCCCAAGAGAATTAAAAGTTGTAAGCAAAGATAACATCGATGATGATAGCGAAACTTATGAAATTGAGGACATCTTGGATCACAAAGGTACAGGTAAAAACATTGAATATAAAATACGTTGGAAAGGCTACAGTCATGAGCATGATTTATGGTTAAAACCCGAAATGATTACGCATGAATCCACAATCCAACAATATTGGAGAAGAAGGCTCGGTAAAGATTATAAACCTTATAAAAATAGTAAACCACTTTCTTTCACTGATACTCTTAAAACCAATAAGAATGGTAAACTAAAAAATGTTGACAAATTACTTGTGTCACTACAAGACGACATTACACCTAAGAATGCAACAACTGTTAATAGGAACATGAAAAGAAAGTATACAACTACTAAACCTGCCAATCAAAATAATAGTAGTACAAGCAATCATAATACTACCTTCAAACGTAGTAAGAAGAACAGTACAAATACTAAATAAAAGAACAAGCGGCTTATTCAGCCTGGTGGGAGGTGATGTTGTATTTGCATATATAAATGTACCTTAAATCGTAGTTTAAATATGACAATAAACTATGCCTTAACATATTTAGCATATGTGTCATATAAACACTGTAAATGATTACCCTGATAATCACACAAGCTAAGTTCTGATAATCTAGACTTAGAATAAAAGATAGAAAGTAAAGAATATTAATAATTAGTGTTGCCAAGAGCAACTAAAGACTTTAGACTGATCATCTATATCTGAATATAATTACATTAGCATAAGTGAGGAGTGACACTAAATTTTAGTATGAGAACACTGTTCTAGACAGGTGTGTAAGCAATCCTTAAATCAAATATAAATAGCAGTAGACATTCACCCTTCATTTGATTTTCCCCATCTCGTTTTTATATTTAATAAAGATTGACCAATTCTCACGTACTTATCTTTCTTTATTACATACATTTACAACAATCTGGTTGTTTATTTACTGATTACCGTATTATTAAAAATCAAGCTTTTCATAGCTTATAACAGTGACAATGGGATGTGTCTGATTTTAGATTGACATAAATCATAAGGCGGGCTGATGATACGTTTGATACTACTGTTGATGGAACCAGTCAATTTAATTTTGAAATGCCAGGATTTAGAATAAATAATGGAGCAAGAAAAAATGTATAATTTAATAAAGAAACTTGTTAAATTAAATCACACACAAAAACTGAAGGTAATCTTTATTTAATAGCAATAATTTGTCCTATTTATATACAAATTCTATATTACAATTATCTGTAAGATCAGCTTTGGATCGATTATATCTTTCTGGCATTCCATTGTCAGGTCATTTTATTTACATTAGTAACACAGCACATTTAAGTTCAGCTTATTTTATATAGCTAAATCCAACAAGTGGGTATGCCTCATATATTCCGCTTCCAGGATCTTGCTTTTTAGAAAATAAGAACAACCGAGAATGTTATTGTCATCATAGATCAGTTAGCTGACTTCTTGAAAATAAGGATTACAAATCAAAAGGTTCATTATCTTACGATTAACCGGCGGTGGATGCAACAAATTTATGGAATTTGAATGCAAATACCGAGGAACCATCTGTAAGTACTTAAGTTGGTTCTAGTAAAGTAGTGAATAAATTGGCTTGGGACAAAGAGGGAAAAAAGGCGGCAATAGGTTCCAGTGCTGGTGGCCATCATGTTTATGTTTATAATTTACAATATTGGAGAGCTAAGACTAAAACTCAATGTACATCACCTCTAGTGCAATAGTTATAAAGTAAGACTATATTATCATCAAATAAACTATCACACAATATTAACATGTATAAAGATTTACAGTAATTAGCTTGAATCAAGTGGATATAGCATCGTAAATTCTTGAAAAAGTTCTCCAGTATTATAAAATCTCTTGTTTTTAAGACTCACAAGGCTTATAAGCGGAATATTAATTTAAAAAATTATTCTTGTCCAGATCATCAATTTTGACATTTTTTAATTTTTTTTTTCTGATTTTGCAAATTTAGAGTTAGTTATACTACCAACTATAAAAACAAAAAATATACACATATACAACATTTAACGCTCTATTTGCTCAATAAAAAATAACAAACATTTTCATTGCAAAATATTACATGAAAATCCTTTAATCAAAAATCCGTTTTTGGGGCAAAAGTACAAATTTTCATTACTCAAAATTCAATATTAAGTTTTTATAAAATGTATATTAGTCATGGCTACAATTTTCTCTCACAATGTAGTATATTTAAACGTTGATTTTGGTATCAAAATTTGATTTTTCTGTTTTTTGTTCAAAATCATGAGTGTTGGTAAGGATAAAATGAGTCCCGAAAATGTCCGCTACAAAAACTGAATTTTCAGACTGTGCGTGGTTAAATATAAGAAAAGTAAAAAAAAAAAAACGCATTTTCATTTAAAACTTAGATATATACCGTAGTATAAAAGGCTTAGCCATTCGATCGTGTTATGCTCAATTATGGCGTCGCTCTACGGGCTCGCTTTTGCAATTTTTTAATGAATCTATGATATGAAAGACAGCTTTTCTAGTAGAAAAATGTATGTTTCTACGATAGCAGATACTGCTTATTTTGCTTAGTTTATGGGTTGATGCGCTGTAATGCTGCTTTTACATTGGCTGAAATGTGCAATTTAGCATGACCTTAATTGTGCTAAATAATGTAAAGCCTTGAAAATCCTTTTCTACGTGTGTTGTTTCTCTTTTTTTTGTTTTCATATTCCAAGGATATTATTCACCGTTTGATCAAGACAATACAATATTTGATGATTTTAAACCTCCGGAAATCATGTAGTTTTTGAATCAGGATCCTCAAGTTATAAATAAACTTTATTTGGCTTTTAAAATAATATGATACAAATAATGGGATACAATATTTAAGTAACGGTTATCAAACAAGCAATAAAATAAATAATAGGAATAGAAATGATGATATAAGGAGTAAAAAATATGATACTGCATTTGCAATAATAGAAACTTCAGGAACATTTTGAAATTCAAAAGAGCCCCATGAGATGTTTAACGTCATAATATGTAAAGCGCCCAAATATTTTTCTAATAGTATAAATTAATCTTAGGTATCTTAACCTAATCTTGTTTTAATTTTTTTGGCTCTTCAGCACCACCGGTTGTAGGAAGACCAAGGTAAGCTTTAGTGGCCTATAAAAAGAAATAATGTTAGTATGTTTGATATACAAATAATGAGTGAATACAAACATCAAAGATAAGCCATTGCAACGAGGTAAGAGTACCGATCATAAAAATACGAGGACCAAGGCCAGTCCAAAGACCACGCATTCCCAATTTCTTGACAACATCCATTGCACCAGCTTGTTTCTGACCAGGCGCAGGTTCAGGTAAGTTATTTAATTTGGATACCAAAACATCAGCAGGATGTGATACAACAGCGCAGAAAACACCTGCAATATAACCACCAGCAAAACTAACACCCAACTGTTGTACCTTACTATATTCTGATTTGGGTTTTGGCATAAATGTTTTGTAGAGTATTTCCACAGTCTTTTCAAATGAAGCAAACTTGACCATTGTGTAAGGTATTTGACGACACCAAAGTGGAACGAGGCCCTTATAGAACCCATTAATTCCCTCAGCAGCCATGATCTTTTTGAATCCTTCACCTGTAGTTTTAGCAAAAGGAGGAATGGAAGTCTGCATTCTAACTTTCAATGCTTCCATAGGACACAATAAGATATCAGCGAAAAACTCAGCAGAAGCAGAGGCAGACAAGTAAACCAAAGTACGGTATTTATGGGCGTTTTCTTCACCAACAATGTTGCCATACTTGTACTTGAATACTTCGTAAAGACCGTATTTTCCTGCACCTTGTAATGAATAACCAATGGCAGTAGGTCCAATACCTGTAAAGATACCACGGAAACCTTCAGCATTAGCAATTGCCTTCCAACCTTGAAATACACTTGGGTAAAGTCCAGGTTTAACCTACAAATATGTAAATATATCATCCAAAATTACTCTATCTTTCATAAAAATTACCTGATTACGGCATTTAACTAAATCCAAAGGAGTTACAAGTGAATGAGTAGGTCTAAAAACGGAGAGGATGAGTTTGGTATGCCGTGCATAAATTATAGTTGAATACATTACCCACAAGCAAGGACACCAGCCAAAGTACAAGCCAAGAAATAGTTGGTGGAATAAAGGGGAATGGTCTTTTTTTCAACAGACATGATTATCCAATATCAATATTTTTTTACAGTAAAGAAATATAGAGAAGAAAGAAGGTTAAAGCCTTTAGGCGTCCTTTTTATATATCGTATTTTTATGCATGATCTCATGGGTTTAAATTAAATAGCCTGAAAGTTGCTCGGGTGTCGCAAGTTTGTTTACCCTTTTTCAGGTAAAACTACTCATCCATAGTTTTTTTTTTTGCTTATTATATCATTTTCTAGGTTCATGCCGTTTCTAACAGGGTCTAAAGTGATAAAATGACTTCATTCCTTGTAATCTTTAACCAGGTCAAGGTTTCAGTTTTATCTATTTTGTTTATTATTGATAACATATACCAAATATCAAATGAATAATCAATTGTACTACTCCTCATCTCTGCATATTATCCAAACCATAAAATACCAATGAGTAAAATTCAGGATTTACGTGCATTTGAAAAAAGTTATGACTCAAAACCAAATTATACACGGTCAATGCCGAAATGGCTTTTTTTTCTAAAAAAAGAAATCAAGCATAATTTTTAGCACAAAACAACAAAATCAAAAAATGCAATCGGAAAGAACAGGATTTGCACTTTTGTTTTTATTATAATTTAGTATATCAAAATCCAATTATTTATATTTCTAAAAACTCTTTAAAATAGAATGTCTCAATAGACTACTGGATGCTCATGCTACTAAATGTCCCATTATAAACTGAGAGCCTCTTATACATTCCAATAGTATCATATACCTTTTAATCCATAGTTTATCTGCTTTTACTTGTTGTTTTTCTCAATCACGCGAAATATCTTTTTTTAGAGCATCAGCCATCCAATTATGGATTTTCGAGAAACGACAACTGGGTACAAGGAAAGGCATTGTAGGGCAAACCAATCCCATCTTACACAAGTGATTGCATTTGTGCGATTTTTATTTCAATACATTTTGATTAGACAAACCTATCAGTGAAAGTATTTTCTGTTCAATTGTTTGATTTACGGTATAAGTTTGGGTAAAAACATCTGAAAATCATTACTGAAGGACAAATAACAAGATCATTTATGATTTCACTTTCATTCTTTATATATCATACCCGACATACAACCAATATATAATTATTTTTTGTGATAAGCCAAGTTGGAGAATGTATTATACATAAAACTTATTACTGTTAAATGCCTATTTCTTCTCAACGCAAGTCAATCACAAGATTTTAGAGTATTGATATAAACAGTAATGCTGATATGAAGAGTAGATGCAAAGAAGCCAAGATGATAATGAAATCCATGCTTGCAACTTTGTAGTTACTTTTTGATGCAGTATCTCGATTTTTTTTTTTTTTTTGGTCATCGAAATTTGAGCGATTGCAGCAAATTTTCCTTGCTACTAGGGACAATCGATCGAAATCGCTATTTTATGATAAATATTAGTACAAAATGACCAGAATTCTTCAAAAAAAAACAGATGTAATAACTCAATTTCGTATTAATTATTGACAACATTGAATTTTGTTCAAAAAACTGCATTTGTAATATTAAATATTGCTCGGAAATTTTAATAAAAACATTGTTTGTGCATACTACCATTAGAATCACAAAAAAAAATTATGCAAATAACTCTTAATAAGCTACCTTTGCTTCTTATTGTATTTGTTGAGCAATCCATCAAAATGTGAAAATATATCTAAAATGAAGATGGAAATGTGGGCGGTGGTTTAATAATTTCGACCACCACCACCAGAAAATCATCCTGATGTGGGGTATTTGTTGAATAGTATCAATCAAACGTAAGTAAGGGTGATTACATGTACCAAAGATGCCGCAAAAGTAGCTTTCATACTTGAATTCTGCCATAATATTATTATTTTGATAAAAAAGACATTTGGTTCTATGGCAAATGAAAGTAAAAGAGCGCTTTAAAAGCATCTAAACCTCTGATTTTACTAATCTGTCGAAAGCAATTACCCGTTCCGATATTAACAATAGGTTCAAATGTTTAAAAAATGATTTTCTGAAAAGGACCAGTGTAGATAATGCCAGAAAAACTGGAAAAATAGCCGCAAATCTATCGTTGCCTTGTCTCAAACTATATTTTTTGATAAAATTCTATATGCGAAACGCATTTTCGCGGGTGCTGGATGCTATTTTGCATGTTGATGTAGTGGCTTGATGCTTTCCCGACTGTTTTACTTTTTTTTTTTTACTTTTTTTTGAAACTGAGAGGCGGAAGTAGCAAAAGAAATAGTCAAATGTGTATACAAACATCAAAAAATCTTCTTCTTCTTCACTTCAAGAGTCTCCTTTAAATCTTATACAAGACCTTTAACTCAATATGAACATTTCAGTTCCTATTGGTACAGAGGTTGACTCTGTCTCTTTCTCATTTTATGAGCCTAGTGAAATTAGAAAGATATCTGTCAAACAAATTGTAAACCCAGTTCTTTTTGACACATTAGGTCATCCTACCAAGGGTGGTCTTTATGATCCTGCTCTTGGTCCTTATCAAAAGACTCAAATGTAAAATAGTTTTTTTCATAAATATAATTCATCTTGTATATTGACCTTTTTTCCCGGATATAGTTGTGCTACTTGTTCTCAAGATCATTTCAATTGTCCTGGTCATTATGGTCACATTGAGGTTCCTATTCCTGCTTATAACCCAATGTTTTTTGATAATCTTTATGCTATTCTTCGCTCCAAGTGTGTTTACTGTCATCATTTCCGTATTTCTCGTGCTGTGGTACGTAACTAAATCTATTTTGCCCGAGAAAACGCTTGATTAAACTGACATTTGATACATAATAGATGAAGAAATATACAGGTCAATTAACCTTATTGCAACACGGTATGGTCCGTGAAGCTCAAGCATTAGATGAAGTTTATTTCAACAACAAAAAAGCTGCTAAATCTAGCAAAGATGATGAAACTCTTGAAGATAAAATGGAAGAAGCCAGTCTTTTATTAGCTAATGCCGAGGATTACATTGATTATATTGATACATTTGTCAAGAATTGTTTAACTGATGAGGAAGCTCGCAAATATGCTGCTAAAGATTACAAGGTCACCGTTATCAATGATGTTCGTAAGAAGATTATGGGTGAATTCATGAAGCAATGTGTTCACACCAAAAAATGTCTCAACTGTCAAGGTATTTCACCTCCTGTCCGTCGTGATGGAGCAGCCAAGCTTTTCCAACTTGCTCTCACCAAAAAGGAACAAGCCCATATGGATCGTTTAAAGGACAACATTGGTCTTACTGATGAAGTCAAAGGTTTCAATGGCAGTGGCCAACGTTTCATGACCAATTACGAAGTTCGTAAGCAAGTTCAAGCTTTGTTTGAAAAGGAAGGTGATGCTACTACCTTATTATATGGTGCTCGTGATCCTCGTACTCCTTCTTATATCAAGAAAGCTACTTACCACATGTTTTTCATTGAGACTCTCGCTGTTGCTCCTACTCGTTTCCGTCCTCCTTCCGTAATGGGTGATAAGATTTTCGAATCTCCTCAAAATGAACTTTTATCTGCTATTCTTAAGGGTAGTCATCTTGTTCGTGATTTCTCTGAAGATCTTCAAAGTGCTACTGATGAAGAACAACTTGATAAATCCAAGGTAGATCGTATTCGTAACAACTTTGTTGAATCCATCATCAATCTTCAACATGCTGTCAATTCTTTCATCGATTCGACTAAAAATCCTACTCAAGTTGCTCAAGGTAAGACTTTGCCTCCTGGTATTCGTCAGGCATTGGAAAAGAAGGAAGGTTTGTTCAGAAAGCATATGATGGGTAAGCGTGTCAATTATGCCGCTCGTTCCGTTATTTCACCTGATCCTTTCATTGAGACATCTGAAATTGGTATTCCTCCTGTATTCGCTACAAAGCTTACTTACCCTGAGCCTGTTACTCCTCACAACATCAAGGAAATGAGACAAGCCGTTATCAATGGTCCCAACAAATGGCCTGGTGCTACTCATGTTCAAAATGAAGATCAATCTATTGATGTTCTCGCTGATTTAAGTATTGAATCTCGTATTGCTCTTGCCAATTCTCTTTTAGCCCCTCAAAGCTCTCATACTGCTCAAACCGGCAACAATCCTTACGCTACTCGTACTCAAACAGTCAACAAGAAGGTTTTGCGTCATATTCGTAATGGTGATATGCTTTTGTTGAATCGTCAACCTACTCTTCATAAGCCTTCCATCATGGCTCACAAAGCTCGTATCTTGCCTGGTGAAAAGACTATTCGTATGCATTATGCCAATTGTAATACTTACAATGCCGATTTTGATGGTGATGAGATGAATATTCATTTCCCTCAAAATGAAGTTGCTCGCGCTGAAGCCTCTTTCATTGCCAATACTGATAACCAATACTTGGTACCTACTAGTGGTGATCCTCTCCGTGGTCTTATTCAAGATAGTGTTGATTCCGGTGTATGGATGACTTCTCGTGATACTTTCTTTACCAAGGAAGAATATCATCAACTCTTGTACGGTTCTTTGCGTCCTGAAATTGATGGTACTGGTGGTGGAAAGATTCAAACTGTGCCTCCTACTATTATCAAGCCTCAACCTTTGTGGACTGGTAAGCAAGTGCTTTCTACTGTTCTCAAGAATTTGACTTGGGGTAAATCTCAACTCAACATGACATCCAAGAGTAAGGTTCCTGCCAAGTTCTGGGGCCCTAATGCTAAGGATGAAGAGATTGTTAATGTTATGGAAGGTGAATTAATTCATGGTATCCTTGATAAATCTCAATTCGGTGCATCCTCATTTGGTCTTGTACATTCCGTTTATGAAATCTACGGTCCTGAATCTGCTGGTATGCTTTTGAGTATCTTGGGCCGTCTTTTCATCAAGTTTATTCAACATCATGGTTTCACTTGTCGTATGGATGATTTGATTTTGACAACTGAAGGTGATAAATGGCGTAGAGATTTGTTGGATGGTGGTAAGGGTCTTGGTGATGAAGCTCATATAGAGTTCCTCGGTTTGACCGAAACTGCTAAATCATCTAGCGAAGAAGTTCTCAAGAAGGAATTCAAGCTTCGTATGAATGAAGTTATTCGTGATGACAATAAATTGGCTGGTCTTGATAACGCCATGAAGGCCAAGGTCAACAAATTAACTTCTTCTATTACACAAACTTGTCTTCCCAATGGTTTAGTTCGTCCTTTCCCCAAGAATGACATGCAAATGATGACAGTTTCTGGTGCCAAGGGTTCCAATGTCAATGCTACTCAAATCTCTTGTTTGCTTGGTCAACAAGAACTTGAAGGTCGTCGTGTACCTCTTATGGTTTCTGGTAGATCTCTTCCTTCTTTCCGTCCTTTCGATACTAGTGCTCGTGCTGGTGGTTTCGTTACTGGTCGTTTCTTGACTGGTATTCGTCCTCAAGAATACTATTTCCATTGTATGGCTGGTCGTGAAGGTTTGATTGATACTGCTGTCAAGACATCTCGTTCTGGTTACTTGCAACGTTGTTTGATTAAACATCTTGAAGGTTTGCGTGTTCATTATGATCACACTGTCCGTGATTCTGATGGTTCCGTATTGCAATTCCATTATGGTGAAGATTCTTTGGATGTTATTAAGGCTAAACACATTAATCAATTCAGTTTCTCTGCTCACAATTTCGAAGCTCTCTCCCAAAAATATAACCCCAAGGCTGCTTTGGAATCTCTTGAAACTAAAAAGGGTGAAGATTATGCTAAGAAGGCTCTCAAGAAGCCCAACAAGTACGATCCTGCATTGTCTGTTTACAACCCTGGTACTCATCTTGGTGTCGTTTCTGAACGTTTCGCTATTGCCATGAAGGATTATATGGAAAAGAATCCTGATAACATGCCTTTTGATAAGGATGCTGAAGTTCCCAAGAACACTGCTCGTTATGCTGGTTTGACCAAGAGTAAGTTTAAGGCTTTGATGAACTTGAAGTATCTTCACAGTTTAGTTGAAGCTGGTGAATCTGTTGGTTTACTTGCTGCTCAATCTGTTGGTGAGCCATCTACTCAAATGACTTTGAATACTTTCCATTTTGCTGGTTATGGTGCTGCTAATGTTACTTTGGGTATTCCTCGTCTTCGTGAAATTATTATGACAGCTGCTCGTAAGATCAAGACTCCTACTATGTTGTTGCCTCTTCGTGCTGAAACTACTCCCAAGAAGTCTTCTCAATTCTGTAAGGCTGCTTCTAGATTAACTTTGGCTCAACTTGTCGATGATGTATCAGTTACCGAAAAGACTACTGCTAAATCTGCTGAAAACAATTACCGTAGATCAAAGACATATTCTATTCGTCTCAATCTCTTTAATGAAAGTGAATATAACGAAGAATATCGTGTTACTGCCAACAGAATTAAGGAGGTTTTGTCTTCTACTTTCTTGAAGGATTTGGAAGAGTTAATTCGTAAGGATATTAAGGATACCAAGAAGGCTGATGACATTGGAAAGGCTCATAAGATGACTGGTCCTAATGATGACAACTTTAATGAAAATCTCGGTGATGCTGCTGCTCAAGATGGTTACGATTCTGATGCTGCTAATGAAGGTGATGCCAAGTCTGCTCGTACATCTGCACAAAACAAGCAACAAGCTACTTATGATGAAGCTGATGAGGAAGATATGGTCACTGATGAGGTTGAAAAGTCTCTTGAAGATGAAGAAGCCGAGTTTGAAGAAGCTATTTTAGCTGGTGAGGATGATGAAGATGATGCTCCCAAGAGAGCTTCATCCAAGAATGGAAGCCTTGAACAGAATGCTGTTCAAAAGAGCAAATACTGTAAGAAGTTTGTCTTTGACGATGTCAATGGTTCTTACTGTCAAATTGATATGGTTTTCCCTGCTGATACCAAGAAGATTTTGATGGTTGGTTTGATTGAAGAATCTTGTGCTCGTGTTGTTGTTCATGAAATTAAGGGTATTCAAACTTGTTTCGAATATGTTAACCCTACTGAGAATGATACTTCCAAGCGTCTTCAAACTGAGGGTGTTAACTTGAGAGGCATGTGGCCTTTTGCTGATTTGATCGATGTTAACTTTATCGATACTAACGATATTGCTGCCATTTTGAATACTTATGGTGTCGAAGCTGCTAGAAATGCCGTTATCAAGGAAGTTGCTGCTGTCTTTGGTGTTTACGGTATCAAGGTCGATCGTCGTCATTTGACAGTTATTGCTGATTACATGACATTTGAAGGTGGTTACAAGCCATTCTCTCGTATTGGTATCGGTTCTAATGTTGCTCCTTTCCTCAAGATGAGTTTCGAATCTACCTGTAAATTCTTGACTGAAGCTACACTGTAAGTTTATACAATCATGTAATATATTTAACATTTTACTAATTCGATTCATATAAATAATAGCCATGGTGATTATGATACTCTTGACTCACCATCATCTCGTATTGTTGTTGGCCGTGTTGTTGAAGGCGGTACTGGTTCTTTCGATGTTCTTCAACCCCTTACATCAGAAGCTTAAATCTTCTTTTCCTCGCTTACTTTTTTTTTCTAATTATATTATTCATCTTTTTTATTTTATATACAACTTCTTTCCGCAAACACACAAACATTTATTTTACATAAAAATAAAAACAATTCATTGCATTTATTTTCTAGACATAATGCAATATGTAAATTTATCTTGAAATGATCATGTTGAGCAAGGTTGGATTGGTATTGATGAGGTTAGAAAGGATATCACGGGCTAGAGTAGACTGCTTCCCTCAGTCTACCGAGGGGAGATTAGGGTTATTTAAGGAAGAAGAAAAATCTGCCTTTTTGTTCTAATCTTTTGTCTTTTTTTTTCTACTTGTTTTTTCTACTTGTTTTTGTTTACGAATTTTTTTTTGAGATTTGAGGTATAGTATGCCATTTTTTATTAGAATTACATGATATTTTGCTGTTCTGGTGGTCCTGGAAAAGGTTACAGTCACCTTACGACGAATGTTGAACTACCAAGATCTTGTCCGCTCGATGTAAGTAAGTGTGTATCTCTGTTGTACCAGTATCTATAGAGATCCAAAATCCCTTTGATATACTTTCTTTTGCCAATATTGTTTTACTTTTGAATCATTTTAATAAAGATTTGGTATTATTATAAAGACTCTATGCTTTACTTGTCAATTTTTTACGCTTTTCTTGCATTGTCACACATCATAATCAACATATTTTAAGAAACTTTTCTTTACCACACTCATCTTTGAATACATCTTCTTTCCTTTGAAAAGACCAATATGATTATCATTTTTAATTGGATTCTATCTATTTTGTAGTAAACTGCACATATCAAATTTGTTTAATAATCAGGTTGAGTTTTAGATATCATCTAAACATTTAGAAATACTGAAATGTCAAATTGTATCACTGGTACTTCCAAACTAGGAACTAAACCTCAAAGATCTTGTTTTAAGATCTTATTACTAGTTCCTAATATAGATTAGCAAAATAGTATACATTTGTATTACTGAGATGATGGTAATCCATAAACTTTTGCTTTACTTTTAAAACATCATTGATAAACTAAGGAGTTATAATTATATTTCCATATTGCTTTTTATACATTTTTTTGCTGCATATTCAAACATGTTCAGTATCTCATTGGCGGTAGCTAACCTCACATTAAAAAACTGCAAGATAAAGAGCATGTGTATCTATTCCCTTGTACAAAATCTTTAGCGTTCTAAAAGAAGCCTAAACCTTATCCATGGGATATCTTTCATAAACTATCATCTTTTCATTTCTGTATCTATTTGTTATAAATATACATATATCCCAATTGTCATCCTATTCAACATTGTCCCGGCAACAAATTTTATTAAATGAAGCAAGGATGGTTACTATAGTGTATAGTGATTGTTTCATAAATTTGAATGATGCAGAAATGGCCAGCTTAAAATTGAGAAACCGCATTTGAAATGAAAATAAGTGGAGAAAATACTAAGGTATTGCAATGATGATTATTAAGTAAAGTCTACTTTATTTTTCATTCTCTACAAGGATAACTAGGTTTTGGATCGTTGTGAAGACTTTTTTATTTTTTTATAAATTTTGTGAGAGCACTTTTTCTGTTATAGAGATCCATGAAGGGATGACAGGTATGCAAAGCTAAAACCATAGGATAGTACTCATTAGCGTCTATCCAACGAATTTTATCTCGTAAAAAAATATTGATTTTTCGTCGAGAAAAGTGAGATTGAATGATTAATTTTTGGTGATACAAAAAAGGATTCATTTTGGACGAGGATATACAAGGATAAATTTTCGGTTTTACAAAAAAAAATTCAAAAAAATGTATATCCCCACGAAAAATAGGGCTACAGCTACGTATAAATATTCATTCTGTAGACAATTTTGTTGCGCATAATGTGAAAATAAAATATTTTAGGGTTGCATTTGAATGAAGGATACTTTTTGATCAAAAACCGTTGAAATTTGATATTAAATTTACTAGAGATTTCATGAGAAAAACATTTTCAAAACCTACACAGATCGATTCAGAATTAAAAACCAAACCTAAGACATTTAATACGCTAGTTCAACTTACTATGCATTTTTGTGAGTAATTAAACATACAAGGATTTTTTTGGATTTTTTTGAATTTTTTTTCCATTTGTGCAGTGGAATTACATACTAAAAACGCTTGATAAAATAAAAACAACCTAAATTTCAAGTGTCGCTCATAAAATATGATGCCACTTGAAATGTGAACAACGATAATAAACAAACGCTTCAATTGAACACAATAACAAACGCATGCTAAAAATATGAAATACCCTTTTTGAACCATACATGTCGTGTAGATGATAGCACCCTTGATCACGGCGCAATCAATTACACAAATGACATATATATCAAAACAGGATTCTATCCAAATCAATAATGATAATAAACAAAGATATCAATTTAGTCAACTACTCATCTATATCGTAGTTGCACTATCAATATAAATAAGATTCAAGCATATAAAAACTACCCCTTAAAAATCAAGGTTACATAAAATAGATATAACAGAAATAAACAAAAACAACCATTTCCCAAAAGGTCGATATTGTCACACTTGACATACAATCCCTTATGGTCAATGCTCTATACAATTTACCCCTTAAAATATCAAATCAATAACAATGTACTCAAAACTGGAAGATTACTAAATATACATCCATTCAAGTCTGATGGTATCCAAGTTCTCCAAATCACTATAAATACCCTCATACTTTTCAATTATTTTAACTCTTCAGAAATCTTTTGTAATAAAAACTTTAGCTGATTATAATTGTATTTCTACTGCTTTTATTTTTATATTTTTTTTATTTTAGTAAATAACATCGTAATTTACTGCAATTTGAACACTTTTTGGATTCAAGCTCAGTTACATGTGCATATCTGATTATACAATTCTATATGGTCATATTCAAAATTGGAGCGTGCCTCCATTTCAATAGATAATCAGGAAATAAAAAATGTAGTGTTATATTTGAGATGCTATAGAATCCTGCCAAAAGAGCTATTTCTATTCATGCTGATTTCTCAGGGAGTATAAGGACTTCAAAAGTGAAACACTTGCTTTTACCCCGCTTAAAAACCCAACCTAAGATGCCAAATATCTCGAGATTTTAATAAGATTGCACATGTTATAATTTCAGCCTGATTCTTACTGTTTTTTATGATTTATAACATATCCAGGTTTTAAGAGATACATGTTTTTTTTTTACGTATGGTGACCCATTGTGACCCATAATTCTAAATCAAAAATAATTTTGATTTTCGATTCTGTAGTTTTGACATTTTTGAATTGTCAAAACAATGTAATAAAAATAAAAATTCAAAAAGATGATAAAATTTAATAACAAGTAAAATATGATTGCTTTGTTTTAGTTATCATGGTTATCGTAGACATTATGCTGGTATAATTCGTTAAATTGTGTCATGGAAACAATCATTAAAGTATACCTTACAGGTTACTCATCAATAATCTAATCAACACCAATGCATATATTGCAATACTGTGTGATGGTGTAAATGGTGTATAGGAATTGAGATCATTAATACTGTAAGAATTTTCCGTTTTGAATATTATGAGAATTGTCCATTATTCTGACTATAAATGTAGGATATGTCTGAATTATACTGAATGGTAAATAGTCTTTGTGTTTCCAAATAAATAAAGTTAATGAAACTCGTTTAATAAAAAAGGATGAAATTTGGGTTTCCATTTTTATTTATTCGAGTTATGATACTGTAGTATCACAATTGAAGGAAGTGAACAAATATAGCTAAATACACACCATTGTTTATAGTATAAGGTGTAACACATATGAAATTAAATATTATCTGATAGAATATATGATTTATAGACATCTTAAATTAGAAATTCAATTTTACTTCAAATGTACATATATATTTGGATTAGCAGTTATTAATTGTATAAAGTGGCATATACGGTTGACACAACAATTTTGGAAAGTTAAGTATCGCTAGAAATTAAAGAAAAACTTTGGTGAGTCTTAGTATATATGCCTACGATAGCCATTGAATTTCATAATAGAGCATTACTTGATGAACATGTAATTGAAGCAGTTAAGCAAACGGTCCCACACATTTTGACATACAATTTTAAATAGTCAGCATTATCAGGACAAAACAGGGAATATTAATTTTCGTACAGAAAATTGAGATTGAATGATTGTTTGTCGTAGTTTGCCAAACCACTACTTGTATAATCAATATCGTCGAAAACTAGCTGAAAAATACAAAATGAAAAAGCCTCGAAAACCTGTTAAAAGCTTATCCATTTTGATGTGAGATACGTGAAAAAATCTGAAACATTAACATTAAAAACGTTATAATAACTGCTACAGATAGGATATTTCCAGATACTTGTTTTTGGATTAAAGCTGATCATCTCAGGTACATTGGCATATAATTTTTTCTTGATGTTATTTAGTGAAAAAAAAAAGTAGAACAGGGGCGAAAAGTGAGATCCAGTTTTCAAAGGAAAAGTAGTGGATTATACCTGTTTTTGAGTCCTTTGTGGGATATAAAATATTTTCAGGAACAGGTAGCATAATGCGCCGCGAATTTTTCAAGTGGTTAGGAGTATAAGTCTAATTGGTTTGCTAGTAGTTATTATAATATAACGAGCCTTGTTGGATAGATTGAAACCCACAGACGTTTTATTTGAAAGCCCCCACAATGAGAAGTGGGCCATCAGATTCAATTTTGAACAATGAACGCATGAAACACATTAACAAAGAGATTTTTGGCAGCTTATCAGCTTCTTTTGTATACTATTTGTGGAAAAGAAATTAGATGTGGAAACGCAATATACACTGACTTTTGGGTGGTGAATTCCAGTCATTAACTTTTTTTGTTTAAAAAGATTGATATTTGCTAATAAGAATTAAATGGATGCCATAATTTTTGATAAATTTCAAATCAGGTCATAAAAAGAGAGATCATCAAACAATTTTTGGGATTTTATCATTACCTAGAATTTCTGCGCAATACAAGATACACTTGAAAGCGATTTAAAAAAACTGGATGATTCTGATTTATTTACAATTTTGTTGATAATAAATATACATGACGAATGTTTTACCAAGTGGCAATATAAGGTTACCAACCACAAAGTATTTTCGCTACAGTTGCCGGAACAATGCGATTTTTAAAGCAAAATGATGTAAATAGGAGTATAAATCAAGATTAATCACAAAAGTTGAGCAGGGGAATGGCGGTTCATAAAGATTCTATTTTTGATTAGTAATTCAGTTATTGATTGAATTTCAAAGATGCATTTATAGGGGGGGGGGTTTGCAAGAATTAAGAAAAGCGTTGTCATATTGATCAAATACACTCATCACTTTTTCGAATCGTGTAACAGAGATCAAGTTTACATGTCTGCATATTTATGTGGCATTTTGTTGTTTGTGTAGCCAAAAAGCAAAAAGAACGCAAACAATGCAAAAAAGTCGACAGAAAAAATGCTCAAGTGTTAACTTTTCTCCGAGCTATCTTTAGGCTGTTTATAAGTATCATATCAAATATCAACTTCGTAATAAAAAAAATAAAAATAAAAAAGCTCTTGAGAGCCCTCAATTCAACATTTGGCTGCATAAGTTGATCCGATTTCAATCAAATGCGAATGGAATTGATATTTTAATGTCCAAGTTAAGTGGTCTCCATCAAAAGGTTGAATAGTTTAGGCTGTGGATGTCTAGTTTTGCCAAAAACAACGTATTTTTGAAACAAAGGCTACTATATCGGGGCATAATTGCATGTCTTGCCGTGCGGAATATTGAAACATGATGAAAGAGATCAAATCAAATTGAAAGAACTCAATTCCAAGACATCATCTCTCACTTGTATTCATTCTTTTTTTTTTAATTTTGATTTTGGAAGTTTCTTCAAATACAATTTGTCAGAAAAAATGGACATGCCATCAGCTAATGACGGTTTGAGGGCTGAATACCCTAACCGAGATGACAGATATGATCAACGTCAAAAAATTCGAAATGAAAATAATGCACCTTCAGAGAATATTGATGCCGATAGTACCAGTTATATAGATGTTGAGAGATCAGATACTCGCAGAACTGAAGGTGGTTATGGTGAAACTGAAGGCAATGCTGTAGATATCGATAGTGCTATCGAGAGATATCAATCCGTACGTCGTGAATTCACTGCACAATCTCACAGAAAATCTTCTATTGCAGCTGCTTCTGCCGCCGCCGCCGCTGCTGCTGCTGCTGTTGATGCAGAAAAGGGAGATCAACAAGATTTCGATTTAACAGAATATCTTACTGAACAACATTCTCAAATTATGGCTGCTGGTTTGAAACCCAAGAATATGGGTGTTATTTGGAAAGATCTAGTTGTACAAGGTTTAGGTGCTGATGCAAAGGTGATCTCTACTAACTGGACTTGGATTGCATCAGCTCTTCAATTCTGGAAATGGGGAAAACATAAGGGTACTGATTTCACTATTTTAAAGGATAGTAATGGTTTCTGTAAAGCTGGTGAAATGCTTTTGGTCCTTGGTCGACCTGGTGCTGGTTGTACATCTTTGCTTCGTGTGCTTGCCAATATGCGTGCTTCTTATACTAGCATTGAAGGTGAAGTTACATATGGTGGTATTGATGCTGAGGAATTTGGAAAATATTTCAGAGGTGAAGTTTGTTATAATGAAGAAGAAGATCTTCATTATCCTACTTTGACTACTCAACAAACCCTGCGTTTTGCTCTCAAGAATAAAACTCCTGGAAAACGTCTTCCTGATGAATCCAAAAACGATTTTATTGATAAGCTTCTTTACATGCTTGGTAATATGCTTGGTTTAACCAAGCAAATGAATACAATGGTTGGTAATGCTTTTGTGCGTGGTCTTTCTGGTGGTGAACGTAAACGTCTTTCCATTGCTGAACAAATGACTACCCGTAGTTCTATCAACTGTTGGGATTGTGCTACTCGTGGTTTAGATGCTTCTTCTGCTCTTGATTATGTTCGCTCTCTTCGTATAATGACTGATATTCTTAATAAAACTACTATCTCTACTCTGTATCAAGCTTCAGATAGTATTTTTCATCTTTTCGATAAAGTAATGGTCCTTGATGAAGGACGTTGTATTTATTTTGGTCCTACATCTACTGCTAAAGATTTCTTTACTGATATGGGTTTCTATTGTCCTGATCGTAAATCAACTCCTGATTTCTTGACTGGTCTCTGTAATATGAATGAACGTGAATACCGTGAAGGCTATGAAGGAAAAGTTCCTCTCAATTCTCTCCAATTTGAAAAGGTCTACCAAGAATCTGCACTCAATGCTAAAATGATGCAAGAACGTGATGAATATGAACAAAGGATCAATCAAGATCGTCCTGCAGAAACTTTCAGAGAGGCATTTAGTGATGCTCATCAAAAACATGCACCCAAACACTCGCCTTTTGTTGCTACCTACTTGGAACAAGTCAAGGCTCTTACTGTCCGTCAATTCCAACTTATTCTTGGTGATAAGGGCGCCCTTGTTTCTCGTTATGGTGGTGTTGTAGTTAAGGGCCTTATTATGGCATCTGTATTCTTTATGATGCCTCAAGATGCTACTGGTGCTTTCTCCCGTGGTGGTGCTTTTCTTTTCTGTTTGCTTTTCAATGCTTTGATTGCTCAATCTGAACTTGCTGCTTTCATGCAAGGTCGTCGTGTATTAGAAAAACATAAGCATTTTGCTTTGTATCATCCTTCTGCTTTCTATATTGCTACAGTCATTGCTGATATTCCTTTAGCTCTTATTCAAGTTATTATCTTTGAGATTTGTGTTTACTTTATGATGGGTCTTCAATTAGAAGCTGGAAGAGTATGTATTTCACTTTTGGTTTATGATAGATATCATTTTTACTAACATTATTATACGTAGTTTTTTACATTCTTCATTGTGCTTGTCATGACAAATCTCTGTATGAATGGTTTCTTCCGTTTCTGGGGCGCTGTTTCTCCTAATTTCTTCACTGCTTCTCAATTATCTAGTATCCTTCTAATTGCTGCTTTGATTTATTGTGGTTATCAAATTCCTTATACTCAAATGCATCCATGGCTCTTTTGGATTTACTGGATTAACCCTCTTGCTTATGGTTACAAGGCTTTGATTTCTGATGAAATGAGAAACTTGCATTTCTCTTGTGAAGGCACTAATTCTGTTCCTTATGGTCCAACATACACTGATCAGCAATACAAATCTTGCATCCTTGCAGGTGCTGCACCAGGAGCTTCTTACATATTGGGTGATGATTATTTGGCTGTAAATTATGGTTATTATGTATGGCAACGTTGGATTAATTTTGTAGCTGTTGTTCTCTTCTTTTTCTTCTTTACAATCCTCACCGCTCTTGCCATGGAGTACATTGATCTCGCAAAGGAAGGCTCAATTACTAAAGTCTATAAAAAGGGGTGTGCTCCTGAAGCTGAATCTGATGAGAAACTCATGCAACAAGCTACTACTGTAAATGATCAAGAAATGGAAGCCGTTACTGATGGTACTACTTTCTCATGGCATCACATTGATTATACTGTTCCTGTTAAGGGCGGTACTCGTCAATTGTTAAACAACGTTGCTGGTATTGTCAAACCTGGTAATCTTACTGCTTTAATGGGTTCATCTGGTGCTGGTAAAACTACACTTTTAGATGTCTTGGCTAAGCGTAAGACTATTGGTACAATCGAAGGCAACATTTACTTGAACGGTGAAACTCTTGCTAATGATTTTGAACGTATTACTGGTTATTGTGAACAAATGGATGTACATAACCCTAATGCTACTGTTCGTGAAGCTCTTCGATTTTCTGCTTATCTTCGACAACCTCGAGAGGTTCCCAAGGAAGAAAAGGATGAATATGTTGAGCAAATCATTATTCTTATGGAAATGGAAAAGATTGCTGATGCTCTTATTGGTGATCTTGAAGCTGGTATTGGTATTTCGGTTGAAGAACGTAAGCGCCTTACTATTGCTACTGAATTGGTTGGTAAGCCAAAGCTTCTTTTCTTGGATGAGCCCACTTCTGGTCTTGATGCTCAATCTTCTTATAATATTGTTCGTTTCATTCGTAAACTTGCTGATGCAGGCTGGCCAGTGCTTTGTACTATTCACCAACCTTCTGCTACTTTGTTTGAACATTTTGATCATTTGCTGCTTTTAATGAGAGGTGGTCGTACTGCTTACTTTGGTGAAATCGGTAAAGATTCGCGTACTATGATTGATTATTTTGAAGCCAATGGTGGTCCTAAATGTTCTCCTCAAGCCAATCCTGCTGAATATATTTTGGAATGTGTTGGTGCTGGTACTGCAGGTAAATCTACTCAAGATTGGGCTGATATTTGGGCTGTTTCTCCTGAAGCTCAAACTCTTGAACAAGAATTAGAGCAAATTCATTCTTCTGTTAATCACACTTCTAGCCGTAAAGTTACTACTTATGCTCTTCCTTTCTGGGAACAACTGAAACTTGTTTATATGCGTATGAATGTATCTTGGTGGCGTTGCCCTACTTACAATATGGGTAGACTTTTCAATGTTTGCTTCATTGGTCTCATCTCTGGATTTAGTTTTTGGAAGTTAGGTTCTAGTCCTCCTGATATGCAGAATCGTATGTTCTCTGTCTTTACTACATTGCTGATGTCAAATGCATTGATTATCCTTGCACAACCTCGATTTATGCAAGAAAGAATGTGGTTCCGTCGTGAATATGCTTCAAAATATTATAGTTGGGCACCATTTGCTTTGTCTTGTGTGCTTGTAGAAATCCCATATTTGATTGTTCTCGGTACAATCTTCTTGTTCTGCTTCTACTGGACTGCAGGTTTACAAAACGAATCTGATCGTATTGGTTTCTTTTATATTCATTTCATCATGTTTTTGTTTTATTCTGTATCTTTGGGTTTTACAATTGCCGCTTTTTCTGCTACTCCTCCAATGGCTGCTGTTATCAATCCATTCTTCACATCCATCTTGATTTTATTTGCTGGTATCATGCAACCTCCTAATGCAATGCCTCATTTCTGGAGCGCTTGGATGTATTGGTTAGATCCATATCATTATTTAATCGAAGGTTTGGTGGTAAATGTTATGGATGGTGTCCAGGTCATTTGTTCAGAAAACGATTTCATAAAAATCAATGCTCCTCCAGGACAAACTTGTGCTGACTATATGCAAGAATTCTTTAATAATGGTGGACCTGGCTATTTAGGAAATCCTGATGCTACTGGCTCTTGTAATTATTGTCAATACACGACAGGTAACGATTTTTATGAAGAAAGAATTGGTTGGAATTTCAATAATAGATGGCGTAATTTTGGTATTTTGACATGTTATACTATATTCAATGTCATGCTCTTTACCTTCTTTGTCTTCTTATTCAGAAAGCAAAAGCGTTAACATTTTTACACTATTTTATATATTACATTTTATATCCACCTTTTCTAAATGTTTAGTATATTAATTTTTCATAAATGAATAGAAATTTGTCTTTTCGTGTTTTAGATTTGCTTTTAACATAAATGAATTAAACTTGTTTCTTTATTTACGAATCTTTTTTTTTTTTTTTATCAAATGCACAATATTGGTCACTGTTATTTATTGATTTAAATGAACGTTTTATTCATTAGAGTTGCTTAGATTATGTGCTGGCAATTGCCAATGTCAGTTTTTACTTTTAGATTGATCTATAAACAGCCAAAGCAGTTTTGTCACCTTTTTGCTCAAGTTATAGTGCTGATTTATATCTATCCATAGCAATTAAGCTTTCTAAAATATCTCAATTTTTGATGGAGAAACAAAAAAAAAATGTTAAAAAATTGGCCATCATTTCATCCAGACATTTTCCATGAGCATTTATAGGTTCTTTTTTTTTCGAATCCTAAAAAACCACAAATTTCTCCATGAAAAATGCAGTTACAAATGCGTACAATACCTCTATCTGTAGATAAGTTTGCGGGTCGTCATTCAAAAGTCTATATTTAAAAAGTTTTAATAAAAAATTTAGCAGAAAAAGCTGAACCCCCTTCAAAATTTTATGAGAAAAGCACTTTTACAAATTATACCATTCGATACACAATCTAAGTTGTATCTAGGAAATTTAATAAGCTAGCCAACTTGCTGTGCATTCTGTTGCGTATTTAACGATTCAAATTTTTTGATCGATTTTCAGATTTGCCATTAACCATTTCAACCTCAATATCGAATGTATGAAATACGCGTAAAAAATCTGAAACCTTAGCACTAAAAAATTAATACCAACTGCTACAGATAGGATATTTCCAGATACTTGTTTTTGGATTAAAGCTGATCATCTCAGGTACATTGGCATATAATTTTTTCTTGATGTTATTTAGTGAAAAAAAAAGTAGAACAGGGGTGAAAAGTGAGATCCAGTTTTCAAAGGAAAAGCAGTGGATTATACCTGTTTTTGAGTCTTTCGTGAGATATAAAATATTTTCAGGAACAGGTAGCATAATGCGCCGCGAATTTTTCAAGTGGTTAGGAGTATAAGTCTAATTGGTTTGCTAGTAGTTATTATAATATAACGAGCCTTGTTGGATAGATTGAAACCCACAGACGTTTTATTTGAAAGCCCCCACAATGAGAAGTGGGCCATCAGATTCAATTTTGAACAATGAACGCATGAAACACATTAACAAAGAGATTTTTGGCAGCTTATCAGCTTCTTTTATATGCTATATATATGGGAAAAAAACTAAATTAGGTGTAGAAACGTAATATATTCTGGTTTTTGAGTGGTAGATTCAACAATTAAATTTTTTATTTAGAAAAGAATATGGAAAATAACCAAATTACGTGCCTAATTTATCTCAATTTTTTAAATTTCTTATTTTCCTCTGCTTATTTCAGTTGCTCGAATGCGGAGGCCTTTATTAACAGCACTATTTAATAGTACAAACTAATAATGTCTTTTTATTGCCATTTTTTGACTCAATATTACGGGAAGTTACTAGGATCGAATTAGTGGAAAACTCGATTTAATGGACACTTTCTCTCTCCCAAACGAGTCCACTAAATCGAATCACGGCTGTATGTGTAGGGAGGAGACAGCCCTGAAACTGAATGTATTATTCGTTCATCCTCGTAGTAAGCATGCTAAGTATAATTAATATTCTCGACTTTTAATTGTTTTCTTGTCATTTAATTTTAGACAACAAAGTACACCTGTGTTCCCTGGCGCTTTGCTCCAAAAGTTGTATGCCTTGAAAAAGGCATACATGTTCAACGTGCCCAAAAAGATGAACGGCTTGCCAGGCGTTCTCATTCTTAGCAACTTTATTTGGCCTTTGAAGGTAAAATGAAAACGTTTATTTTGATTTAATCGACTCCATGATCTTGAAAACATAGATGCCTTTAGAAAGAACAGTTGAAATAGTTAAGGAAACGAAGAAAGAACATGAAAAATACGAGATAGCAATGATGATTGGAACAAAAGGTGGAAAACCATCCTTAATGTGCTTGGTGAATCAAGAGATTCAAAGACCAGCTCATGGCATCAGGTATAGACTGTTGCTGTCAGTTGAGAAAGATGGAGAGGAAGTATCGGTTCACTTCGTTTCCACCAACCCTTATTGGGAGTTTTTTCCATCTTTTTAGCCCTCACTTCTTTTTTTTTTTCGTCTTTTTAGATTTAGTACCATGCAAAATGTATTAGATTCCATTGTAAGTAAAGCTCAAAACTATTATTTCATTGAATACTTCCATCTTGATGTGTTATGGTAAAAAAAAAACAATTGAGGTAAAGCTGTTCTCAAAGTACAAATCTTTATTATTTTGGTTGTAAAAGAAAAGAAATTCGTCGTATAGTTTAATTGTTGTAATATAAATATTTAGTGATCACCTTCGGCAGCATGACCAGCCTTGGAAGAAAGATAAGTGTGTCTGCTCACTGCTGAGGTGTAGATGAAATAACCGATACCAAATGCAACACCAACGTAAGGAACTTGAGAGGTGACACGACGAGCAGTGTTGAAAACAGCGTTGTGAGCGGCACCGGCGAAAGCCTTTTGCTCAAAAGGAGATAAAATGTAAGTTACAACACCCTAAATAAAGACAATCATTAGTAAACAAATTCCCGCATTCAATCGACAAATCTATATCACATACTCTTTGAGTAGGGCTTCCCATATGACCCCACCTATTTGAAATTTATTTAGTTTTACATTTTCTTAATTATCTGAATGTTTCGAGAAATGATTTACCATCCCATGTATGATTTTCCTTTAGCTCCACCCATTTTTTAATGTAATTATCTGTAATTAAAGAATTTTCTGGTTGGTTTTCCGTTTTGTCGTCGATAAATCAAAATCAAATTTGTTTAATAAATACCTTTTTGGTTTATTGAAAAAAAAAAGTATAAGAAAATGTCTAGAAGCAAGCAATTCTCCCTTGCCTTGTTATCCTCGATCGGGAGGCGAAAGAATTCTCATTCAAGTCTGGGGCAGTTTATTGTGACGCAACAATCTGATGTTTAATGAAAGGAGAAGCCCTATTCTCTTGTGCAATTGGTCTCAAGGTTATATTGCATTGATTCAGCAGCTACAGACCCAATTGAGCATCTTGGTTTGATGAGATTTTGGTAATATTACAGTTATAAAAACTTGAATCGAGTTGGAAATCTTTGTTTGGAATCCTTCAACCTGTTTGCTATGATGCCTTTTGTATTAGTTATGTAAAGTTGTTGGCCGGAAGAGAATATTGTACTATAATGAGCCAAACTTTAGTTTGTATTTATATATTTTTTACAAATACATTTTGTTATTAACTGATCCAGAAAACGAACTGAAATTCGGTTTTGTATTTTTTGATTTCCCGGGATTCGGTTGCTATGGTAATCAATTTGTTGCCATGCAATTACTTGATCCGATACTCTCATTGCTAGGCAACCATTTCAAATTATTTCTCGGTCTTATTTCTCGATATAATTCACGATTTTGTTTCATGTAGTCATCCAACAAAATCATTGACAATGATGCTCACGCAGCCTACTGAATGACACACGGACTTTTAATGAGAAATCAAAATTTTATATAATGGTTGCGTGGTTCTTTTATTTTCTTTCATTCCCTTCTTACCATTGAAGAATTAAACTATTAAATATGGACTCTGATGATGATCTTGACTGCCCTCTCTGCATGGAAGAGTTGGATATTGCTGATAGAAACTTTAGACCTTGTCCTTGTGGATATCAGGTAAATAGAAATTCAAAATGTGGAATGTTTTTAACTGTCAAAAAAAAAAAACCTTACGAATTTCATGTATATTTAATTTTTATAGATTTGTCGATTTTGTTGGCATCATATTAAAGAGAATCTAAATGGTCGTTGTCCTGCTTGGTAAGTGTATAAATTATTTAAATGTTATAAATGCATAGTTTAACATTAAACTTTATCACAGTCGTCGAGAATATTCTGAAGAAATGGTTGAATTTGAGCCTGTTAGCGCAGACGAGTAAAGTATTTTTTCTTGAATCAAAAAAAGTAACTGGTTTAACAATGTCTGTTCAATAGATTACAACGTATTCGTAAAGAAAAAAGAGAAAAGGAAAAACAACAAAAGGATATGGAATCTGCTAATAGACGACATTTATCCAGTATGCGTGTTGTTCAAAAGAATTTAGTGTATATTATTGGCCTTCATCCTCGTTTAGCGTCAGAAGAGGTATGTTTTAATATTCATTTTCTTTCAAAATGAATCTAACTGGGAATAATTAGATTGTTAGATCAAACGATTACTTCGGTCAGTTTGGTAAAATATCCAAAATCGTTATAAATAAGCGACCAGCACTGCCCGCATCACAAATGACTTCTCAACCAAGCGCTGCTGTCTATGTCACATATTATAGAAAGGAAGATGCAGCAAAAGCAATTGCAGCCGTTGATGGTAGTGTAATTGCTGATAGAGTAGTAAGGTAATGTGATTTGAATATTGGAGCTTGAGATGATATATTAAATTTAAATTTTAGAGCATCTTACGGTACCACAAAATACTGTACCTATTATTTACGTAACATGACATGCCCAAATCCTAATTGTCTTTACTTGCACGAACAAGGAGAGGATATGGACACAATATCAAAAGAGGAATTGGCTACTGGGTAACTATTGATTTTGGATAATAATTTGCATGAAATTTTAATATATCTTTTTTTTTTTTTTTATTTTTTTTTTTAGTAAGCATCATATGCGTGATATGCTGACTGAAGATGACGATGATGAAGAAGACGATCATCACAGATATGAAAGCTCAAGTTCTCATCATCATCACCATGCAGCACAACATCAACGTCCTCCACTTTCCAGCGATGATTTCCCAGCTGTTTCAAGCAGTTCAAAAATTAACAGCAAAGCCACAGACGATTCTGCATTACCAGCTTCAGCTTCTTGGGCAAAGATTGGTGCCAACAGCACACCTTCTACACCTGTACTCGGTGTTTCTGATGCATTTGGACCTACTCTATCAGCAGCAGTTGCAGCTTCTCAGCAGAAAACTCAATTTCCTCCAATGCCTAAGCGTAAGAGTGAAAAGAAAAAGAGAAAGGAGCAATTACAACAACAGAAATCTACACCAGATCCTTCATCCTCACAACCTGCTACACCCATATCTGCTGCAGCTACAGTCGCTTCTATTGCATTAAATGAAGATTCCAAAGAAGATCATATAGTTTCCGCTTCACCTTCTTCCTCTATCGCTGAAGCTGAATCACAACAACAGCAACAACAACAACAATCAGAAGAAGATGTTCCAACAGCAGCAGCCACAACAGCTCATTCTGTATTTGATCAAGGTTTAACAGGTTTTGTCTTGGGTCAAGCTTACAAAGATTTATGTCCTTTGCCAACAGAAGCAGAATTTGAAAGCAAGCAAAGACAAGACGATCAAGCTGCAGAGGAACTTACATTGGGTGTTTCAGCATTGTTACTGGGTGATGATGCTAAAGCTGAGCCTTCTCCAGCTCAAAGAAATCTCGAAGCAATTCAATTAGCATCTACATCTAAATTAATCCCATCTACTATCCCATCTGTGCTCGATTTTCTTACATATTCTACTCCCACTCCAAAGTACACTAGCTTATTCAATCCTTTCTCTCATATGAATATGTTGGGTGGCCAACAACATCCAAATAATGGTGCTGCTGCTCTTTTAAATAATAATCTGGATTCTCCTGTTCGTAGACATTCCAGGTTTGGTTTTGCTCAAGCATGAAAAAATATATAGTTAAATAGCCTTTTTAAAATAATCAATAATAAAAATAAAAAAAATGGATAATTAAAATACATTCTCAAGATGCTAGTTTGCGATCAGCATGTATTCCTGATATCATGTAAGCTTAAAGAATTTTTTCTCAACAATAGATTTATGAAAGTAACTCAAACCAACCTTTTCACAGCTCCTAGTATCTTCAATGTATCTTGGCAATTTAAATTCTGGGTTTACTCTATTCACTCATAACTAGGTACTATAACCATACATGAAGCTGAGAATTTGAAAATATTATACTGCTTCCCACAAAAAGTATCTGGAGAACATTTCTGATTTTAGGTACAGCACAGTTTGGTCCTTTATGAATAAATCATATTTCGATGTTGATGTGATCAAAAGACTTGTAAATATATTGCAATCTATAATTGAAGAAAACTTCATATTACTCCTCTCCCCCTTTTAAAGTTGATATCCATGAGAAATTACAATTAAATCAGAATTTATACTCTACGTTCATGAGGAAACTGCAATAAAATCAGGTTAGATATAGAGGCAGTTTTTGATAAGATCAGCAAGAACATTTAATAAAAATACACCATCTTTTTTTACTATAATCGATTATTTTTCATCATCATTTCTCTTAAACACATTTACAAACTATATAAAGCAAATACATTTTACCCTACAAATCCTTAACTATTCAAGAGCCTCTTAATACTGCTCATGCCGATTCTTCGCCCAGAATGCCAGATACGACTACTCCTAACTTTAATCATAATCTATAAATAAAGGTGATTACTGTCCCAAATATATATGATTTTATTTCTTTATTCACAATTTATATAAATGCACAAATCTAAATCAAAGATAAGACTATGCTAAAGAGTTTGTTTCCCGTTCTGGTGCAAAGTCTAACCCTCCATTCCCCCCTCTTCTTGGCATATCAAGATAAAAAGCTGCTATCAACGTTCATCCATGGCGGTTAAAGCCGTCAAATCCCAAACACACTTTTCTTTCAGGGGAAGGTAAATGATTTTGCTTACCTTACAATTTAATAAAATGTACTAAAGTGTACTCTCATATAAAGTTGGAAGCTATTCGAATCGAAATTCACTGAGATAGGGTTTTTGTTGTCGCTTTTTTTACAGTTGTAAAAACGTAGGTTTCAAATGGTTTTCAAATGTTTTCACCCAATATTGCGTCGAATTACGTAAAATCTTCAAAGAAGATGCACCTTCACTCTATGAGTCATTTATATCTCTCGAAAAATAGAAACATTAATATCATAATATAAGTGCACTGGCCAAACATTGACCAAAATCAACCTATATCCCATGGTTGACCTAAAATTGGTTATTGAAAATTAAGCATCTAAATTGGGGCATATATTAATTTTTTGTATTCACAAGCTAGATCCACCTCAAAGCTACTCTACATTTTTTGTTTCAGCCAAAAATATTGATTTTTCGTCGAGAAAATCAAAATAATACTTCTTATCACAGCTTAAAACCTATCATACCGGGATTCCAAAATTTATTTTAAAAAATGGACGAAAAATGATGAAAAAAACAAAATCGTTTAATTGATCATGAACTGCAAAGTAAGTCGACCTAGTATACTAAATAGCTTTTGTACAGTTTTAGATTCTGCATCCATCTAAATAAAAATCTGACAAACATTTCACATTAAATTTTGCGTAAAATGCGGTTGAAATTTTGGAGGTTTTTTGAAGATAAGCACCACTTTTTATAAGCATATTTTAAATATAAGTAATGAAAATGATGCACAAAAACATTATCTATCAATTGAGCTATTGCTGAACCTTTCATCTGCATTTTTCGTAGAGAAAACAAGATTTTTGTCCAAATTTTTTCAGATTCAGAATTTGGGATGAGGGTATATACAAGGGGAAAATGGATGCTAGAAATGAAGGTACCTTTTTGTACACATTTTTGAGGATATCTCCACGAAAAATCAATATTTTAAAAAACTCTAAATTGGGTAAGAGAGAGCTCAACGAGCTTAAAGACATGAATGCAAAAAAAAATGTTGCTCAATTTAGCCAATATATTGAAACTGTAATGATCTATAATTTTGGACTAACAACAAAGGTGGATAATATGCTTATAGATATTATTCTTGCTGTTATAAATTGTTATCACTGGATTGATGAAGGTTGGTGTTCTTATTTGTAAATTAGATATTTATTAGTGAATAAATATAAGTAAAGGGAGTGTAACAAGACAGATAAATCTACAAGGGATCATGTAATGATTTCCTTGTAGTATTTATATAAGTAATGAGGCAAGGTTTTGCATGAATGAAACTGAAATGTTTGACTCATTACAGAAACCTACTATAGAAATGTCAAAAAAATGAAAAAAAAAATAAAGGTGCTCAGAATTTTTTTATATTAAAATATATTATAGAGCACTTCAAAACAAGTAAGTTTTATTATTAAAATATGTTAGTACAGCTTAATTTTTTCTGGAGATATGAAGCCTCAAAGTTTTCAATCCATTAGCAGTGAAATACGCGTAAAAAATCTGAAACCTTAGCACTGAAAAATTAATACCAACTGTAAAAAGTAGGATATTTCCGGATACTTGTTTTTGGATTACAGGTGAGCATCTCAGGTACATTGGCATATATTTTTTTCTTGGTGTTGTTTAGTGAAAAAAAAAAGTAAAACAGGGATGAAAAGTGAGACCCAGTTTTCAAGAAAAAAGCAATGAATTTTACGCGTTTTTGAGTCTTTCGTGAGATATATAATAAATTTAGGGATAGTTAGGATAATGCGATCAATTTATTCCTATTTAATAGTGTCTAGTCTACGCAATACGTTGCATAAGTTTAATATTGGAACCTAGGAATGTAGAATAATTTCGGAATCCTCTTCATTTTTTTAAAGTATGTAGATTTTTGTGGGAAAAAAATATTGGTCCAGGTTTGATATGTCTGGAATAATTTTTATTAACTTATGCATCCTTTGTATGCAACAAAAATTGATAATAAGTTCTTTAGAATCTACTTGGCAAGCAAAATTTTGATTTGTTCAAGTGGTAATATTAAATTTATGTTTCAGCAGTAGCGTCATTAGCGAATGGTTTTCGATGCCATTGCTTCTCTTCATCATCAAAGTAATACCATTTGTTTGCTGTGATTTTATGGCTTCGTAAATAACCTAATAATTCATTGACACCATATATTTCATCTTGTAACAATTGATCTTGCTTGACATCTGACACAATGTTTCGCTTTGTGGCTGTGGGAATATCCATTTGCGGTATTTTAGTTTCTAAAGCTGGAGCAAGGAATAAAGGGATCGAATAACGGTCGGTGTAATTTGCAGAAGGCTTGTTGATAACTCGATGAGTTGTTGCAACAAAAGTTTGCTTTGTTAAACGCTCAAATATCTCTCCAATGTTGACAATAAATGTATCAGGAATAGGTTCGGCATCCTATTTTGGCAATGATTAGAATCATAAACCATCATTTTTATGATTATAAAAGCAACTTACTACCCATTTTCCGCCTTGTGTTTGTACTTGCAACCCTCCAATGTCATCCTGTAATAACAGGGCCAAAAAACCAGTATCTTTATGAGGCCCTACCCCTAATCCGTGGTCAAGAGGTGTATCAACAGGATCATTGAGAGCAGGGTATCGAAGTAATTTACATCTGACACCATAATCTTCACCAAATAATGCCATGAACTCTTCTTGATCAAACTGGAGTACTTGGGCCATTGCTTTAATGATTGTAAGACCAACAT
This sequence comes from Mucor racemosus, assembly GCA_027405735.1. Classification (NCBI taxonomy): domain Eukaryota; kingdom Fungi; phylum Mucoromycota; class Mucoromycetes; order Mucorales; family Mucoraceae; genus Mucor; species Mucor racemosus. The sequence goes on along the minus strand of JAPEHQ010000013.1, from coordinate 1,592,308 downwards.
TGGTCATGGATTCCATTAATTCGGTAACATTTTCTTTGAATCCCGGGATTTGCTCTGGCCATTGATTGGGACCTCGCAAATGCGCATACACTGGTTGACCTTCTATAGGTAAAATTGGATATTCTCTACCCAGATCAAGTTGTTCTCGATTATCTTGTTTATAATCTGTTGTTTCTGCATCTATAGTTGGTTAATTTATGTAAGTTATACGGAATTTTGGAATACGGTTCAAAATGAATTTACTCAGGCGAGAATATCCTCTAAAATGAGGCGAGTTTTTCAATTCTACTTTTAATTTCTCTTCAATGGGCAATTTGAAGAAAGATTTGATGGTATCGAACGATTTTTGTTGTAACTCCAATGGAATACCATGATTTTTGATATAGAAAAACCCCACTTCACTCATAGCTTGGTAAAGACTATCTAAAAATTCTTTAGATGAATCAGAATTGGGGTCATCTAATTGATATTTAGAATAGTCAAGAATCGGAATAACATCTGCAGTCATTTTGCGTACAAGGAAAGAAGAAAAATAGATGAAGAGGATAAAAACTAGCAGATTTACAAGATATAAATCTCACAATTGCGACATGTAATTTCAAAAGAATCTCACGCAATTTTAGATCATGCGAAATCATTGGGTTACTCCAAGATTTAAGGTTGTTTGACTCTATATGAGAGTTATTTTATTTGATTAAAATAATACTTTGTTTACAGAGAAAAAACAAAAAGAATGATTCCCATTTGTGAAGAATTTAACGGTACTATAACAGAAACAGAAATTTTGATCAGCATCTCTCCCATTCAATTAACAGAAATTATAAAAAATATGAAATTACCTTGTGGAAACCAATATCGCTGGCATATTCACGGAAACATTGACGACAAACGTTGAGGTTGTACTTGCGGATCAAACCAGCACGGTGAGCGCAAACACGACTATGATACAAAAAAAATTTTAATGAGAAAATTTTCTTTTTTTTTTTGAAAAATTTTTTTTCCTAGAAACTTTGAAGGTTGCGATAGTATCCAATATATAAACCAGCCCAATATAAAAACTAGTTTGACATGTTCTAGACTATATCAATCAACTACTTGTAGCATAATTGTGTATATACGTTCAGGTCCTTTTTCAAAATAGCTGAAAAGCCAATATTTTTTTGGGTGGCTTATAAATTTTCAACATTTACTTTTACCATGATGAATGAAAATACCATGGCAACCATCTCGATAAAAAGCAAAATACTATTATAAAAAGAGACAACTTACCATTGACGAGAGCCCTTACCGAAGGACTTGGGGTGGGAGTTCCAAACGTTGCTGTGAGCCATGGTGATATTTCTGTTGCAGTTGCGGAAAAAGAGGAGGATTGTTCAAATGGCCATCTTGAAAGTTGCTTTCTTTCTCAATTTTTTTAGGATTCCGGTGCTGCTCTCTCGGCAGTTGTTTCTTTACCAATTCTCTCTGACGTATGTCGTATTTCAATTGGCCAAAAATGTAATAATGAGCTTTCTTTGAACATTTAATTAACTTTATATACATCTTGTGAACCTTTTTTCTCTTTTACACAACTAGATTTTATATAAGCGGCCATGTTCTCGGTCCGTTTTCTTTTAAATTTATTATTCGCGTTGAGTTGCGTTGTCAGCTTTGTATGGGCTATCCCTACTCAGTTTGAAAACACCAAAGTCTTGCGTGTCATTGATGTTGATAGTGCTATTGCTCGTGAAGATGTTGGAATTAGAGCCAAGAACATTGATACAAAGGCCGCTAATGAATACTATTTCCATTTACCTGCTATTCTTGCCCAAAACACTGCTTCTATTTCTGCTTTCTTGAGAAAACAAAAAACTGAGCTCGAGGTTACTTTGGAGGAAAGAGATGCCTTAACGTAAGTTGTGTTACAAATGTAAATTATTCATTTTGTTTATTAACGTGTTTTATCATTGAATCAAATGCAGTGACATGAATGTTTATAAAGTTATTTTAAATGAACCTGTCAAACCTCAAGAGGATATTCTCATTGGTCTTAAGATTGCATATATTCACAATATTAAGCCAATGCCCACTAAATTACCTCAAGTCGCTCGTCAACATACCGTTTATGCTTTCAATTCATATCTTCTTTCCCCCTATTATACCAAGGAAACCAAGACTACTCTTCAGTAAGTCAATTAGCACATTGATTTTTTTTTTATCAGAAATTAATATCTGATTTGTTGATAGAACGCCTTCCAAGAACATTGCCAGCCATAAAGGTGCTCAAGGAAAGAGCTCCGCAAACAACAACAAAGTTGTTTATGGTCCTTATTCTGATGTTGCTCCTCTCTCATTCGATATTGCTACCTGTCATTTCGAAAATACCAAGCCATTGATTACTATTACTTCTCTTCAACGTGAGATAGAAGTATCTCATTGGGGTAAGAATTTAGCAGTAGAAGAGCATTATGCTCTACGTAACGATGGCTCTCTGTAAGTATCAATGCATGTCAAATTTTCAAATGCCATGGTAACTAAACTGTACCTATTTTTAGCTTGGATTCTGATTTCAACCGAGTTCAATATCAAATCACCGCTCACCTTCATGATCAAACCAACGTATTAAAGGGCCTTTCATTTGATTTGCCTGCTTCTGCTCGCGACCCTTATTTCCGTGATGAAGTTGGAAATGTATCTACTTCAAACTTTAGAAACGAAGACAAGAAATCAGTTTTAGAAATCAGACCTCGCTACCCTCTCTTTGGTGGCTGGAATTATACCTGGTATCAAGGTTTCAATGCTGATCTTGGATCTTATGTTCATAAAGCCAAGAGTGGTAAATATGTTCTCAACATTAACTTTGTTGAAAACGTCAAGGAAATGATTGTCGATAAGGCAGTTATTCGTGTTGTATTACCCGAAGGATCAACGTAAATGTTATTAGATCAATTAACCTTTTTTCAAGTATTAATTCTTTTTTTATTATTGATAGAAATGTCAAGGTTACCACTCCATTTGCTGTTGATTCTGTATTGGTTTCATCTCATTTTACTTATTTTGATTCAACTGGTCGTACTATGGTCATTTTGGAAAAGAGCAATGTTGTTAAGGAACATGAATTGCCTATTCAGGTATTGTTAATGCATGAAAAAATTACGAGATATTTATGTTGACAATTTTTTTAGATCGAATATGAGTATTCTAGCTTCCGTCTTTTACAAAAACCTTTAGTTGTATCCTCTACCATTTTCACCTTATTTTTTGTTAGCATCATTCTCAACAAAATGACCTTTAAGATTGGCAAAGAAGAGGTAAATGCTTGAAAATCAACTGACGTTTTCTTTTTGACTAAATGTATTTTTTTCGCTTAGACAAAATCAAATCTCAAGAAAGAGTAAAAAAAACTATATAATTATGTGTAACATTTGTATTTCATCAACATTTTTAAATAAAAATATATAAAATTATCCTCGTAATGAATTCAATGATGGATTTATTTACCCACAAATTTAACATTTGTCTATTTAAAAGAGCAAAAAGCATCAAAATGAATCATAAAAATTCTGTTTCGGTGACTGTTTAGACCAAGCACTTATTTTTTTTATAATTTTTTCATTTAGTCCTACTTCCTCTTCCCTCTCCCTTCTATAAAACTATATAGATATATTCATCAAAATGACAGAAGCTGTTCAAATTGATGTCACCAAGTTGACTCCTTTGTCACATGAAGTTATTTCCAAGCAAGCTACTATCAATATTGGTAAATAATCTCGAGCCAAACCTTCATGAAACCAATAATTTTAATGAAAAAATTTTCTTCAAATGTCATGTATAGGTACTATTGGTCACGTAGCTCACGGTAAATCTACTGTTGTTAAGGCTATTTCAGGTGTCCAAGTAAATATCAATATCCAAATTATTTTAGCTTCGATTTTACATGAAATTGAACAATATTTCGAGGAGGAAATTAACATTGTTTTATTTCGTGTTTTTTCATAAATAGACTGTTCGTTTCAAGAATGAGATGGAAAGAAATATTACCATCAAGTTGGGTTATGCCAATGCCAAGATTTTCAAGTGTAGCAATCATGAATGTCCTAGACCTGGTTGTTATAAATCATATGGTTCTTCAAAAGAAGATAATCCTGTTTGTGAACGCTCTGGCTGCGGCGGCACCATGGAGCTCGTTCGTCATATCAGTTTTGTTGGTAAGGGGCGGAATTTAATATTTTTTTTCGACAAAGCTGTTACCATAGTTACTAATTATTGATATTTGATATAATTAGATTGTCCTGGTCACGATATTCTTGTAAATATAGAGATAATAAGTGTGAAATGGAATAGTGATTAACCTTTCTGTGTATATTAGATGACCACTATGTTGTCTGGTGCAGCTGTCATGGATGCAGCACTTTTATTGATTGCAGGTAACGAATCTTGTCCTCAACCTCAAACATCCGAACATCTTGCAGCTATCGAAATTATGAAGCTTGAGCATGTTATTATTCTTCAAAATAAGGTCGATCTCGTAAAGAAGGAAGCCGCACATGAACAACATGAAGATATTCTTGCATTTGTAAAGGGTACTGTCGCTGATGGTGCTCCTATTGTTCCTATTTCTGCCCAGCTTAAATACAACATCGATGCTGTCAATGAATATATTACCAAGAAGATTCCTGTTCCCGTTCGTGATTTCTCTGCCGTTCCTAGATTGATTGTTATTCGTTCTTTCGATATTAACAAGCCTGGTGCCGATGTCGAGCACCTTCAAGGTGGTGTTGCTGGTGGTTCCATCCTTAAGGGTGTTCTCAAGATTGGCGATAACATTGAAGTTCGTCCTGGTGTAATTATCAAGGATCAAGAGGGTCGTATTCGTGCTCGTCCTATTTTGTCAAAAATTTTGACTTTGGCTGCCGAGACAAACAAGTTAGAGTTTGCTGTTCCCGGTGGTTTGATTGGTGTTGGTACTCAAATGGATCCTACCTTGTGTCGTGGTGATCGTTTGGTCGGTCAAGTTTTAGGTTATCCCGGTACCTTGCCTTCTATCTATACTGAACTCGAAATCTCTTACTTCTTATTGCGTCGTTTGTTGGGTGTCAAGACTGATGATAAGAAGCAAGCTAAGGTTGCTAAATTGGCCAAGGGTGAATTACTTTTGGTTAACATTGGTTCTGTTTCTACCGGTGGTCGTGTTGTTGGTGTCAAGGCTGATCTTGCCAAGATTATTTTGACTGGTCCTACTTGTACTGAAGTTGGTGATAAGGTTGCTATTTCAAGAAAAATTGAAAGACATTGGCGGTAAGTTGTATTTGAATGAGGTTTTTTTTTATGGTACAAAAGTATTTATTCGATTTTCTTTTATATAGTCTTATTGGTTGGGGTAAAATCAAGCGTGGTACTGTTCTGGAAGCAGAAGCAAATTAAGAGATTTATTATAAAATTTAAAACATACATCTTTTTTATCAAGAAATATATAAATAAATTAAAAAAAAAGTATAATGTGATTGTAATTTCCTTTAAACAAGAGCAAATTTAACAAATACGTTTACAATTCTGTACTCTAATGAATCCTACTATGTACTGTTACATTTGTGTATTAGCAACTGTTGTACACCTACTATGTATTAATAGCATTTCATTCAATGCGAAAACAATAATACTTTGGATTTACTAATATTGCAATCACATCGTATATCTTGAGGATTTTTTTTGTAGCTAATTAATTACTAAAAATGTTTGAAATTTTTTTAAAAAACATCGATGTGATATGTATGTATATATGCATATTTTTTATTCTGTGAAAATCCAATAATGTTATATGCATTTATGAATTTTTATATTAATCCTATAATATGACATTGTCGTTGGCACAATACAGTATTTCCACTTGAAACTCAGACATTTCAGGAAAATATTGACGATTTCCAATTGAATTTTGAACGATTGTAGTTATATATCGAGACAGAGTAAAAATGAAGTCTAGACAAAGCGAGAATGCAAAATTCGTACGAATAAAGTATTGTTTCTAGATGCTAGTTGTTTACTATGATAAATATTTAAATTGAGCTTATGCTTTCAAACATTCGTATCATGGATTAAGGTAAATTTCATTTTGACTATATCCAAACTTTATCTTCATTACATTCAAACTTTACCCTCACTATATCCCAATTTTCATTTCAAACTTTACCTATTATTTTGTCCGAATTTAAAGTAGAAATACTGTACTTCTAAAGTTTGTTTTTCATTATATTTCAGTTTCTAGTAGATCTATGATAATACATCGTGTATATTACTAAATACGATGCAGAACTGCTCGTGTTAAATATTGCTTTTTGAAATACGCAATACAAGGGTAAATCTCTGAAAATTTCTAATTATATTGATTCTTTTTTTATTTATTAAAAATCTATTTACATTCAAAATGAGCTCATGAAGTGTTTATCATGTTTTTTCTTGGTTTTTTTTGGGGTTGTCAGTTTGGAGATGTTTCTTTGAGAGGATGAGGGGGGTTTAATCATAATAAGAAAAAAGTGCGATAGATTCTGGTGTAAATCAAAGAAAAAAATAGGAATATAATGTATAGAATCACATCCAGTTATTGAATCAAGTTAATTTAGAACCAACTGGTCTTGCTTTGGTATGAATAGGAGCCGTTACCACCCCCGTTGCCATTATTGTTATAACCGGCGCTACCGCCGCCTCCACCTCCATAACCACCACCGTTATTGTTATAATTAGAGCGGCCTCCTCCATATCCACCTCCTCCATATCCTCCGCCTTGTTGGTATCCACCTCTGCTAGGTCCTCCATAATCATTGCGGCTTCTGTAATCTCTAGAACCTCCACCTCGTCCTCCGCCACGTCCTCCACGTCCTCCGCCACGGCCACCGAATGATTCACGGACAATGCTCTCAAGCCATGAAGGAATTTCTTGCTTGGCTTCCTTGAGAAGTTCAACTAAATCACGAGCAATATTCTTGTTACCTCTATTGAAAAAGGCAGTGGCAACACCGACATTACCAGCACGACCAGTACGACCAATACGATGGACATAGTCATCGACATCAGTAGGTAAATCATAAGAAATAACATGTGTAACATTGGGAATATCTAAACCACGAGCAGCGACAGCTGTAGCGACCATGATAGGAGCTCTACCGGTACGGAAAGCTTCCAATGCATTTTCACGCTCACGTTGAGTACGATCACCATGAATTGAGGTAGCAGGGAAGTTGTTTGACATTAAAAAGTCGCTCAATGCATCAGCCATACGTTTTGTTTCAACAAAAATCAATGTCAATCCTTCTGAAGGATGAGAAGTCAAAATATCCAACAAAACTGAACGTTTGTCTTCATCTTCAACGTATTCAATCTTTTGAGTAATATTCTCAGATGTTGCACCTACACGACCAACAGAAAGGAAGACATATTCCTTCAAGAAATCACGAGCCAACATTTGAATATTCTTGGGGAATGTAGCAGAGAACATGAGAGTTTGACGGTCTTGTACACCCGGCATATCTTCGCCTTGAACAATACGACGAATTTGAGGCTCGAAACCCATATCAAGCATACGATCAGCCTCATCAAGAATTAAAAAGCGGACCTTGGAGAGAGAAACACGAGCACGTTCTATCAAATCGACTAAACGACCAGGAGTGGCGACAAGAATATCACAACCACGATCAATTTGACGAAGTTGTTGACCAATATCAGCACCGCCATAAACAACACAAGGACGAACCCAAGATCTGTATGCAAATTTCTTGGCTTCATCATAGATTTGAGAGGTTAATTCACGAGTAGGTGCTAAAATCAAGGCTTCAGGATATGCTTTGTTAGGACGGTAAACACCGGCTGCATCTTGATTATCTCCAGATGGGCTAGGAGTAGGTCCTTTTTCAAATAAGCTAGACAAAACGGGGAATAAGAAACCACCTGTCTTACCAGAACCTAAAAGTTAATCAAAAAAGTTAATTACATGTCATTAAATTTAATCAAATATGTATGAACCAATTTACCAGTTTGAGCACAAGCCATAAGATCACGATTATTCATGACAATAGGAATGGAATACTTTTGAACTGGAGTAGGTGTAGTATATCTTGCTAATTCAATGTTACTCAATAAATGAGCATCGATTGGTGGAGAAGTAAACTAAAAATATAGAAAATCTTAAATATAAACAATAACACGTTATCTGTATTAGTTTTACCTCTTCAATGGAAGCGGGTACATCTCTACCTGAAGCTTCAACAGGAATATTATCATACTTGTCAAAATTAATACCGGTATGAGTAGTCTCTTTGTCTTCTGGAGTACCAAAAAGCTCCTTCTCAACATGAGGGTTACGAGGTCCGATATGATGAACACCTTCTTTCCAGTAACCTGCACCATAATCTCTTCTACCTCCGCCTCCTCCATTATTACCTCCTTGATAACCTCCTCTACGACGATAACCACCGTAAGAACCACGTTCATCGAATTGAGAGCGACCACCATATCCAGAGTTACTGGAACCACGGCCACCCCAACCTCCACCTCTAGAACCTCCAAAATCAGAGTAGCCATCTCTCCAGCTTTTTTTAAATAAAAATTAGGTTATTATATAATTAAACGCAAAAAGTTACAAAATATGCTTACCCAGGTCTAGGAGCAGGCTTATCCCAACCATTATTGTTATAATTGTTAGAACCCTCTTGAGCATAAGCTCTACCGCGAAGATGAGGAGGGATATAAGCAGCTTTTTGATAACCACCGCCACTACCACCGGTATTCTTATTATCATTTAAGCCCATGCCAGCTAAAACAAGCGTGTTAACTAGCTATTTTATATTTCCAATATCATTTATATATTACCCATACGCTCATTCAAGCGGTGTGAATCATTATTACCATCAGTCATGATATTAAAGTAATAAGTGAGAAAGGAAAATTAAAATAAAAGATTCAGCTGCTGAAGAAATAGTGCAAGAACCAAAACAACACCGCAGTTTCCATTTTAACCTCTACTTCTTAAAACCCCAGTTTTGGCATGATGAATGTTGCAAACAGTCACCAATGTTTAATGAACATGTAGAGAGAAAGCAAAATGCTCATTGTCATCATCTTCAGTAGAGGAAAATACTGTTGATCTTGCATCATTGCAACTGCTGAATATATAATCCAATCTGTTATTATGCATTAGATGTTGTGGAGTTGAATATATAAAAGCATTTGAAAAAAAGTATATGCATTGAATGAATTTAATCAGCACCAAAATACATCATTTTTAGATTTAAAGCATGATGGCCACTATTGCCAGACATGGAGAGCATACTGACAATTTCTGTTTTATGTAATAATGTAAAAAGGTGGATAGAACTCTAATGGACAGACATCAATGCATTATTACGGAGCTTAAATGATCTCTACTACAGCAACGACGATAGTGATATTGAGTACTCAATATCACTATAAGGTTTTCACTGCATCGATTAGATCCAAAATCTTTACTCTCTAAAAAATACAGAAAGAAAGATCGCTGCTGTTTTGTTATTTTTTTTCACGAATAGCCTAATTTTTGTAGTGAGAGATGGCTTCAACTTGTTTGCAGATAAGAAATGTCTTGAAATTCACTAATCACTTTTAAATAGACTTCAACTATGATGTTTGGGGCTTGCTGGTAAGTCTAACTTTAAAATCACAAGAGTCGTTTTCAAAGTTTTCAATCTTTAAAAATCGGAGCGTGCCCTCTTTCCTATAAGTAACCCTATACTAAACACTTTTTAGAATATACCTTAAACGTTACAATGTGAGAGATACCTCAGTTCTATGAACACAATAAAATGATCCAAATTGTGATGCTTTGTCGACCTGTAGGAAAACTTTTTGTGGCGATACCTGGTGGCTCAAGTGTAATCTAGGCATTTAATTGTCAAATGTATCGTCGAATCAAGATGAAGTTGGTTGATTGGTATAACGGATAATAAATGCAATGTCATTTATTGAATGGGCAAATGTAAATGTATAAAGCAAAGCTTACTTTTGAATGAAAATACTAATTATTCTGATTAACATCAGCAATAGGTTCAAAAAGCATAGTTAAGTGCAATAGCGCAATCATTGCTACTAAATTACATAATTTTATATGCAGAAAACTGCTGAAGCATTTATCCTTTTTTTTTTTTTTGGCAATGCTACAAATCATCGTTCAATATGACTGGATATTAAAATATTAATGAATTAGAGAAAATACAACTGTTAAAAAACTGATACTCAATATACATCGAGGTCAAGATTTATAAAAGATGCATTCATTGTGTAGTAGAAATCGCAACATTTTGATGGATAGAAATTACAGGATCAAGATGTTGTGTTTGCCTCAGGATTTTCAAAAGGGTTCAAAAGCATACTTTATCAAACTTACTTAGATGTTAAATACTCGCCATATGATATTAGTATCATCTTGTTGTTTATTTACTATTTACTGTATTATTAAACATCATGCTTTTCATAGCTTATAACAATGACAATAGGATGTGTCTGGTTTTAGATTGACATTTATCATAAGGCGGGCTAATGATACATTTGATACTACTGTAGATGGAACCAGTCAATTTAATTTATGGAATTTGAATGCAAATACCGAGGAACCATTTGTAAGTACTTAAGTTGGTTCTAGTAAAGCAGTGAGTAAATTGGCTTGGGACAAAGAGGGAGAAAAGGCGGCAATAGATTCCAGTGCTGGCCACTATTTATGTTTATAATTTATAATATCGGAGAGGTAAGACTAAAACTCAATGTAAATCACCTCTAGTGCAATAATTATAAAGTAAGACTATATTACTATCAAATAAACTATAACACAATATTAACATGTATAAAGGTTTACAGTAATTAGCTTGAACCAAGTGGATACAGCATTGTAAACTCTTGAAAAAGTTCTCCAGTATTATAAAATCTCTTGTTTTTAAGACTCACAAGGCCTATAAGCGGAATATTAATTCCAAAAATTATTCTTGTCCAGATCATCAATTTTGACATTTTTTAATTTTTTTTTTCTGATTTTGCAAATCAAGAGTTAATTATACTACCAATTATAAAGATAAAAAATATACACATATACAACATTTAGCGCTCTATTTGCTCAATAAAAAATAACAAATATTTTTATTGCAAAATATTACATGAAAATCCTTTAATCAAAAATCCGTTTTTGAGGCAAAAGTGCAAATTTTCATTACTTAACTTTTGATATTAAGTTTTTATAAAGTGTGTATTAGCTATGGCTACAATTTTCTCTCACAATGTAGTATATTTAAACGTTGATTTTGGTATCAAAATTTGATTTTTCTGTTTTTTGATGAAAATCATGAGTGTGGGTAAGGATAAAATGAGCCCCGAAAATGTCCGCTACAAAAACTGAATTTTCAGACCGTATGTGGTTTAATATAAGAAAAGTAAAAAAAAAAAACGCGTTTTCATTTAAAACTTAGATATATTATAGTATAACAGACTTAGCCGTTTGATCTTGCTATACTCAATTACGGTGTCGCTCTGCGAGCTTGCTTTTGCAATTTTTAACGAATCTATGATATGACAGACAGTTTTTCTAGTAGAAAAATGTATGTGTCTATAATAGCAGATATTGCCTATTTTGCTTAGTTTATGGGTTGATGCGCTGTAATGCTGCTTTTACATTGGCTGAAATGTGCAATTTAGCAAGGCTTTAATTGCGCTGAATAATGTAAAGCCTTGAAAATCCTTTTCTACGTGTGTTGTTTCTTTCTTTTTGTTTTCATATTCCAAGGATATTATTCACCGTTTGATAAGGCATATCAGACTATCAAGCTGGTATTATTCTTTTCTTTTGTCCGAATACGCATGCTAACATAAGGGACTAACGTTTTTGATATAGGTTGCAGCCGTTATATTAGAGACTGATATTTTCATTTTAACTGCATTTTAAGATCAAATATCATTATTTACTACTGTATTTTTTGACGTATTTCTTGATAACCAGATCAAATATGTAATGATTCACATTACATGATGTTTCAACAATAATTGCATGATGAATTAGTTTCAGTTGTACAGTATGATTCATATAAATATGTAAATGTTGAATCTGATATTAAACATTAGTGAAAATATTTGTTTCTTTCCTTCATTAATAATTTTAAATCAAATAAACTTATTATCACAACCATAACCGATCTATTACTTAATACTACTTGTCAAATAGTAATCACACTTAATACATAGTAAGTATTGACCAAAGTAATAGTCAACTACAATTAGTAACACCAACAACGTCCATCTCTAGCTAGTACTTCTTTCTTAATAAACTCAACCTATTACAAGATCATAGCTTTTATTACAAAATTGAAGGCAATGATATTTATATCTACTCAATGAAAAGCTAGAACTGGCTACAAACCCACGAAATGTTCCAGATAAAATTTCAAATGATATGGAAACACAAAAAAAAGAACAATTTAACATCTTGCCTAATTACGATAGTTTTGATTGTATATATACTGTACTTGAAAACAAACCTTTTTACAGCTGACAATCATAAACTAAAATAGTAAGTTTAAGGAAGGTTAATTTGTTTAAATTGTATGTGTGATAAAGTAACATCGTAACATTTATAATCTTAGATTTGGCTTGCATATAAATTTAAGTATTAAGTGTTATTTAAGTTTATGCTCGAGCAAAAACCATTGTTGCTGCAGACATTATAGCTATAAACATATTTACAAATGATGATAATCGTAAATATATTGGCAGTTGCATGTATTGCTTTACATCAACAACGTATTGAATTGTATTATCTATAATCTATATCAATAAAAGCAAATGTAATTAAAAGCCCCTTAGTTTAGTAAAAAATGCAATGGAATTTTGAGAACGGTACGACGCTCATGTACAAATCAATTTGTGCCCATACAATCAGCTCATTGTGCTTATGGTCATATTTTATTATTAATTATGCGCAAATAGGGATAATAATATGTTTATGGGCAATGTTACTATTATGCACACATGGGATTAATGTCATGCATATAGACAGAATCTATAATTCTACACATACAGGCGTTTCATTATGCTCGTGTGCAGTTTCTTTTGTTGTGATCATGTGCATCTTGTTATCTTTTTAACCATTATTCAATGTGAAGTGAACTAAGCTAGATTCCCATCATAAAATACCTAAATTAAATGCCATCTCATTTGAAACCATGCTATCAAAGATAAGACTATTATATAGTAAATAGACAATTGCATAAAGATAGCAAGGGTATAATATTCAAATAAGAGATGCTAAAATACTAAAGTAATGTGGGATATCCTAAATAAAAGATACAAAAAGTACATGCTTATCAAGTAGAACAAGTAAGGGCTGTTCTGAAAGCATGATTGACAAACTATATTTAAAACACCGTTCTTGATCCACCAAATCAATAACCAAACAACCCAACATTTATACTCAAAATTAATGGAATCGTTGACAATTGCAATGCAATTGCAAGATAGTAAATAATCACCAAATAATATAAATAGAGACATAGAATAACCATTTTATTGCACATTATCCATATTTTAATAAAGAAGGATTTTAACAGTATTCTTTATCGCTTTTTACACCCATATTTTACTGCACAGTGGGCGAAACAATTCATCAGGCTATAGTGTGTAGCCCACCTGGGCACAACAAAATCATCTTGTGCATCGCAGGTCGGCCGTAGTGGCTTCTATATATAAATCCTTTAAATTTGTGATTTTATGGACTTTTTTTGAATCCGGTTATATCATTTTATACTTTTCAAGTTAAATCCGTTATTAGGCTAATAATGTTGTAGGTTGTATTTATGTTTTACTTAAAATAATCCTTTGGATAATTAATAGCAATACAGTCAAACCTTAATTTTTGTATGAAATTTTGATACCTGCATCTTATAGCTGCTTGGAGTATTTAAACAACCGCGTCCGGACTGTCCGGTGATTTTTTCTAGAAATTTAAAGCTTGGAAATATCACTAGATGGCCGCTTCCGGTGATTATTCGGCTTTTTTTGTTGGAAGAGTGACCATTGGCAAAAATATGAATCATATACTATGTTGTATACCCCCCCCCAAGTACCATATGTTATCACCTTCTACAGTATCAATATATCTTACAATCTATTGATTACGACATGTATGAAAATGCAAAGTCTTGATATCGGATGTAAAAAACTCCTAGCGTACTAAGTTCAATCCAATAATTACCAAGAACGCTTGGGCCTCAATTATGATACCATATTAATTCATCCCAACAATAAATCAATCAAGTAGCTATCAAATCAACATCCACGCGCATTTAGCGCAGCACTAAAACAAGGCAATTCGCAAGCTCTGCAAGAACGGTTAAATTATGATTGATCCATTTCAATCCATAGATTACTATCAAACAGATCTAAGGGTTCAATAGTGCCTTAAATTACATCTCAGGATCTCAATGTCAAATCAATATAAAAGGTCATACTTTTATATCTAAATAAACGATATCTTGTTTTTTATTATACAGTTGAAGAACTGATTCATTACTCATTCTCTTTTAATTGTATTCTTTTTTAAGTATTATTCATCAAACCTGAAAATACCCCGACAAGGCTAAACCTTTTGCAATTCTGCGGATCAACGCTAGAAGTAATACCTGCCATTGCAACGGAAGTCATTTGGATTCATATTTGTTGTTGAGAAGAACTGATGGGCTTGCTAATCTTAGTAAGTGTAAGTAACAGGTAACCAACTTGTTGCTCGAACTGGCTGAACGTATAATGACCCATGGATGCTGATAGTTTTGGTGTCGAGCCGGGTTTTGCCAGCCAAATTTACTAGTATGCATATCATATGCATTAAGGAAAAAGAAAAAAATTTGCTAGACATATGCAAAACTTACTAAAAAAAAAAGGAGGATCATATTCGATGAGAAGCAAGGTTATCGGAGACTCTCTTTCAAACTTCATGTCCTACTAATACCAAAGGGCTTCCCCTTTGGCGGGTTTGAACTCACAAATAATATGTGTGTCGCACTCAACTTGTAGCGCATGCGCTACCCGTTAAGCTTGTCACTCTCCTTTGGTTTACAATTTTAATCCCGGTACATGTGAACATATGTTTGTCAGTTTTTTACTATTTGGGAAATACAGCAAATTAAGGCGTATTTTTTCTTTTTGGAAATGATAGTAGAGCTTTCCAGAAATTGGTAATAGAAATGATCTGAAAAAAATGCTAATTTGCGATGGATATAAACAAACCTCAATGTTAGCACATTAATATTAAGCTGTATAACACAAAAAATGGATATGGATAAATGTAAAGCAATATTTGCCAAAATGGGAGTTAGGATAATAACATGAGTGTTGCATCCTCCACAGATCTGGGTGCATTCCTTGGTTAAGATTACGACACAGTTTGATATGTTAAGTTTTACATTGCTGTGTATTATGTTATAAAGCTCAGTTTATACTGTACGTATTGAGGAATGTGGAACTAGTGTGTGTCCCCTAGACTTAATTGGATATATATATATAAATAGACTCATTTAAAACTAGTCATATAATTAGAGAATGTGAATATAAAAGAAGATGTTTCGATCTTATAATAAAGCTCTTTACTTTTAGTGTGCTTTTTCATTATATAACAGTTTTCCTTTATTTTTATTAAATGATTTAGTACATATTTTAGCTTTGAGATTGATATAATCTCCTGGCGTAAAAATGAGCTACAACGCACAGAAACTCAAGTGATATTTAGCAGATGCGGCTGCATTGGAAAATTCAGTTTTTAGGTGTAGAAACACCTAGAATTATACTGGAAAACCAAAGTATGCATTATTTATCGAACTAAAGACAGACAACATCAACTTTCCAATCCACCAGTGTTAAATGCAGATATCAATTATATAATTTCTACCAATGCTAAATAGTGATATGATATACTGTGTGAATCAATCAGTTTGACAATTATAATCAATGGTAATAATAATAATAATAGGATCAAGTTTTCAAAGTAATAACAAAAAACTGCCAACAGTATGCTAGTAAATTTTAATTTAATACACTACTATCGTTCAATATGACCGAATATTATTAAGGAATCAGAGAAAATACAACTGGTACTGTAAATAAAAAACTGATACTCAATGTAAAACGAGGTCAAGGTTGATAAAAGGTGCTTTCATTGTGTGGTGAAAATTGCGACATTTTGGTGGATAGAAATTACAGGATTAAGATGTTGTGTTTTTTGCTTCAGGATGTTCAAAAGGGTTCAAAAGCATTCTTCATTAAACTCAACCAGATGTTAAATACTCACCATATACGATTAGTATCATTTTTTCTTTTATTTAATTGCTGTATTATTAAAAATCAAGCTTTTCATAGCTTATAACAATGACAATGGGATGTTTCTAATTTTAGATTGACATTTATCATAAGGCAGGCTAATGATACATTTGATACTACTGTAGGTGGAACCAGTCAATTTAATTTATGGAATTGAGTACAAATACCGAGGAACCATTTGTAAGTACTTAAGTTGGTTCTAGTAAAACAGTGAATAAATTGGCTTGGGACAAAGAGGGTAAAAAGGTGGCCATCGATTCCAGTACTGGCCTTGATGTTTATGTTTATAATTTATAATATTGGAGAGGTAAGACTAAAACTCAACGTAAATCACCTCTAACGCAATAATTATCCAGTAAGACTATATTACTATCAAATAAACTATCACGCAATATTAACATGTATAAAGATTTACAGTAATAAGCTTGAATCAAGTGGATACAGCATTGTAAACTCTTGAAAAAGTTCTCCAGTATTATAAAATCTCTTATTTTTAAGACTCACAAGGCCTATAAGCGGAATATTAATTCCAAAAATTATTCTTGTCCAGATCATCAATTTTGACATTTTTTAATTTTTTTTTCTGATTTTGCAAATCAAGAGTTAATTATACTCCCAATTATAAAAACAAAAATATACACATATACAACATTTAGCGCTCTATTTGCTCAATAAAAAATAACAAACATTTTCATTGCAAAATATTACATGAAAATCCTTTAATCAAAAATCCGTTTTTGGGGCAAAAGTACAAATTTTCATTACTTAACATTCAATATTAAGCTTTTATAAAATGTGTATTAGCTATGGCTACAATTTTCTCTCACAATGTAGTATATTTAAACGTTGATTTTGGTATCAAAATTTGATTTTTCTGTTTTTTGATGAAAATCATGAGTGTGGGTAAGGATAAAATGAGTGCCAAAAATGTCCGCTACAAAAACTGAATTTTCAGACGGCACATGGTTAAATATAAAAAAAGTTAAAAAAAATTGCTTTTTATTTAAAACTTAGATATACTGTATCATAGTATAACAGACTTAGCCGTTCAATCTTGCTATACTCAATTAAAGTGTCGCTCTGCGAGCTCGCTTTTGCAATTTTTTAATGAATGTACAGTATGATATGACAGACGGCTTCTCTGGTAAAAAAATGTATATGTCTATGATAACAGATATTGCTTATTTTGTTTGGTTTATGGCTCATGCGCTGTAATGCTGCTTTTATTACATTGGCTGAAATGAACAATTTAGCAGGATTTTAATTGCACTATATAATGTAAAGCCTTGAAAATCCTTTTCTACGTGTGTTGTTTCTCTCTTTTTGTTTTCATATTATTCCAAGGATATTATTCACCGTTTGATAAGGCATATATGAAATGCCAAAGATTTAGAATAAATATTATGGCAAGAAAAAATGTATAATTTAATAAAGGAACTTGTTAAATTAAATCACACACAAAAACTGAAGAGAATCTTTATTTCATATCAATAATTTGTCCTATTTATATACAAATTCTATATTACAATTATCTGTAAGATCAGCTTTGGATCGATTATATCTTTCTGACATTCCATTGTCAGGTCATTTTATTTACATTAGTAACACAACACATTTAAGTTCAGCTTATTTTATATAGCTAAATCGAACAAGTGGGTATGTCTCACATATCCCGCTTCCCGGATCTTGCTTTAGAAAATAAGAACAATCGAGAATGTTATCATAGATCAGTTAGCTGACTTCTTGAAAATAAGGATTACAAATCAAAAGGTTCATTATCTTACGATTAACCGGTGGATGCAACAATATAAGACTATCAATCTGATATTCTTTTCTTTTATCCGAATACGCATGCTGACATAAGGGACTAATGGTTTCAATATAGATAGCAGTCGTTATATTAGAGACTGATATTTTCATTTAACTGCATTTTAAGATCAAATATCATTATTTGCTACTGTATTGTTAGACGTACAGTGACCCCCAAAACTGTCCCAATGTTTCTTAGTTTTAAGTTTAGTATGATTTTCAGGTACAACAAATATATTTAAAGTACGACATATTTTATATATTTCGGAAGATCAATTAATTTCCTTTTATATTAAACTAAAAAAATCTCGAATTTTATTGGTCAATTGAATTTATACCCAATTTGGGACAGTATATGCATTGGGACAGTTTTGAGAGCCATTTTTGATTTTTAGATAATCGATGATTGTAGAACCATAATTTGCACTAGTATCTTGAGCGCTTGGAAATCAGTAAATAAACACCTAATTGGGTAAAGAAAATAAAAAAGATGCATATTTCATATACAGATTCTGGTGCTTTGGCCTATTGAAAATTAATATGAAAAAACTTCAGGAGAATAAGGAGAATGATGCCATTAGTCTTTTAAACACCGGTAAATCAGTGCGCCAAGTTGCGGAAATATTGCATGTAGGTAAGCCTGTTGTGGAAAAAATTAAAAAACGGTGTTGCACAAGTTTGGGTGTGTCTAAAAGGGGTCGACTTAAATTGCTGTTTGAATCTGATGAAAGGTTTTGTGTTCGCCAAGCAACAAAAAAAGCAGTCAAAAATTCAAGTAACATTTTAAACTACTTGAGAGTAATTTCGGAGTTAATAAAAGCCCGGAAACTGTCCGAAATCGCTCCGTAGGGGGAGCATAGGAGCAATTATCAAGCCTAAAAAACCTATGCTGTCTCCGGCTAATATTAAAAGGCGTTTAGAATGGTGTCATCTTCGCAAGGATTGGACTTCCGACGAACGGAAAAGGGTGATTTGATCAGATGAGACCAACATTAATAGATTTAACTTAAATGGAAGAAGCTGGCTTTGGATTTGAGACGGTGAGAGCTTGAAATCTAATTATGTGAAGATGACCGTTATAGATGGCGGTGGGAGTGTCATGTTTTGGAGGGCCATTACGTATGCCGGAGTTCGATAGATATGCAGAATTGAGGGTACTGTGGATCGACATTTGTATAAACAAATCTTTGAAGACGATTTGGATCGGACTTTCAATTTTACTTTGGATAAATTAGGCCTTCGTCGTGATCAGATCATTTTCCAGCATGACAATGCTCCAAAGCATACGTCAAATTTAGTCAAGGAATATCTATTGGATCAAGACTATGAAGTAATAAATTGGTCTCCGCTATCTCCTGACTTGAATCCGATCGAAAATATGTGGATCTTATTAAAGAGGAGGCTTAATGAGTACAAAACAGCGCCCAAATGAATCCTTGATCTTTCGGAGCGTGTAACTGAGGTTTGGTACAACACCATTAAACAGGAGGAGTGCCAAAAAGTTTTTGATAGCATGCCCAATTGTGTGAAAGTATATTTGGAAAGAAACGGCCTTTGGACGGACTATTAAATAGGATTATATTTTTTCCCGCGTAAGCTCTCAAAACTGTCCCAATGCATATGCTGTCCCAGACAGGGTATAAATATAGCGGACCAATGAAATTCGAGATTTTTTTAGTTTAATATAAAAGGAAATTAATTGATCTTCCGAAATATATAAAATATGTCGTACTTTAAATATATTTGTTGTACCTGAAAATCATACTAAACTCAAAACTAGGAAACATTGGGACAGTTTTGGGGGTCACTGTATTTCTTGATCACCAGATCAAATCGAAGGCAATGATATTTATATCTACTCAATGAAAAGCTAGAACTGGCTACAAACCCACGAAATGTTCCAGATAAAATTTCAAATGATATGGAAACACAAAAAAAAGAACAATTTAACATCTTGCCTAATTACGATAGTTTTGATTGTATATATACTGTACTTGAAAACAAACCTTTTTACAGCTGACAATCATAAACTAAAATAGTAAGTTTAAGGAAGGTTAATTTGTTTAAATTGTATGTGTGATAAAGTAACATCGTAACATTTATAATCTTAGATTTGGCTTGCATATAAATTTAAGTATTAAGTGTTATTTAAGTTTATGCTCGAGCAAAAACCATTGTTGCTGCAGACATTATAGCTATAAACATATTTACAAATGATGATAATTGTAAATATATTGGCAGTTGCATGTATTGCTTTACATCAACAACGTATTGAATTGTATTATCTATAATCTATATCAATAAAAGCAAATGTAATTAAAAGTCCCTTAGTTTATTAGTAAAAAATGCAATGGAATTTTGAGAACGATACGACGCTCATGTACAAACCAATTTGTGCCCATACGATCAGCTCATTATGCTCATTGTCAAATTTTATTATTATGCACAAATAGGGATAATGATATGCCTATGGGCAATTTTACTACTATGCACACATGGGATTGATGTCATGCACATGGACAGAATCTATAATTCTGCACATACAGGCTTAGCGTTGTGCTCGCGTGTGGTTTCTTTTGTTGTGCCCATGTGCACCTTGTTATCTTTTTAGCCATATTCAGTGGGCACAACAACTCAGGTTATAGTGTGCAGCCGACCTGGGCACAACGAAATCACCTTGTGCAGTACAGGTCGGTTGTAGTGAGCTATAATGTTTACAGTAACAATAGTTTTTGCTCTAGCATAAGCTTAAATAAAACTTACTGCTTAAATTTATATGCAATCCAAATCTAAGATTATAGATGTTACTTTATCGCGCATAAAATTTAAGCAAATAAATTAACCTTCGTTAAACTTACTATTTTAGCTTAGAATTATCAGCTGTAAAAAGGTTTGCTTTCAAGTATAGCTGTGATCATAACTATGGTTATTAAGCAAGAATACATTAGATTATTCTTTTTTTTTGTTTCTATATCATTTGGAATTTTATCACTTTTCTGGAACATTTCGTGGGTCTGTAACTAGATATACTTTTTCATTGATTAGATATAGATATCATTTCTTTTGATTTGATCTGGTAATCAAAAAATACGTCCAACAATACAGTAGTAAATAATGGTATTTGATCTTAGAATGCGGTTAAATAATATTATCGGTCTCTAATATAACGACTGCTACCTACAGTATATTAAAAATATTAGTCCCTTATTTTAGTAGCATACGTATTTGAATGAAAGAAAAGAATATCAGCTGGATAGTTTGATATGCCGCCTTATCAAACAGTGGATATATGCATGGAATATGAAAAAAAAAGAGAGAAAGAATACACGTAGAAAAGGGTTTTCAAGGCTTTACATTATTTAGCGCATTTAAAACTCTGCTAAATTGAACATTTCAGCCAATGTAAAAGCAGTATTACAGCGCATAAATCAAAAACCAAAGTTGCTGTCGAGCCAGGTTTTGCCAGCCAAATTTATTAGTACAAGCTCGGCTCGTCGACAACAACATCCCTATCATAAACTAAACAAAATAGACAATAACTGTTATCAGAAAAACAACATACATTTTTCTACCAGAAAAACCGTCTGTCGTATCATAGATTCGTTAAAAAATTACAAAAGCGAGCTCGCAGAGCGACGTCGTAATTGAGCATAGCAAGATTGAACGGCTAATTTTACTATGGTATATCTAACTTTTAAATAAAAAGCAATTTTTTTTAACTTTTTTTATATTTAACCATGTGCCGTCTGAAAATTCAGTTTTTGTAGCGGACATTTTTGGCACTCATTTTATCCTTACCCACACTCATGATTTTCATCAAAAAACAGAAAAATCAAATTTTGATACCAAAATCAACGTTTAAATATACTACATTGTGAGAGAAAATTGTAGCCATAGCTAATACACACTTTATAAAAACTTAATATCAAAAGTTAAGTAATGAAAATTTGCACTTTTGCCTCAAAAACGGATTTTTGATTAAAGGATTTTCATGTAATATTTTGCAATAAAAATATTTGTTATTTTTTATTGAGCAAATAGAGCGCTAAATGTTGTATATGTGTATATTTTTTATCTTTATAATTGGTAGTATAATTAACTCTTGATTTGCAAAATCAGAAAAAAAAAATTAAAAAATGTCAAAATTGATGATCTGGACAAGAATAATTTTTGGAATTAATATTCCGCTTATAGGCCTTGTGAGTCTTAAAAATAAGAGATTTTATAATACTGGAGAACTTTTTCAAGAATTTACAATGCTGTATCCACTTGGTTCAAGCTAATTACTGTAAATCTTTATACATGTTAATATTGTGTTATAGTTTATTTGATGATAATATAGTCTTACTTTATAATTATTGCACTAGAGGTGATTTACATTGAGTTTTAGTCTTACCTCTCCGATATTATAAATTATAAACATAAACTGTCGTATATTTTCAGGATTGATAAATATTACTTAAAAAAGAATACAATTATAAAAGAATGAGTAATTAATCAGTTCTTCAACTGTATAATAAAAACAAGATATCGTTTATTTAGATGTAAAAGTATGGCCTTTTATATTGATTAGACATTGAGATCCTGAGATGTAATTTAAGGCACTATTGAACTATTGGATCTGTTTGATAGTAATCTATGGATTGAAATGGATCAATCATAATTTAACCGTTCTTGCAGAGCTTGTGAGTTGTGTTGTTTCAATGCTGCGCTAAATATGCTTGGATGTTGATTTGATAACTACTTGATTGGTTAACTGCTGGGATGAAATAATGTGGTGTCATAATTGAGGTCCAAGCGTTCTTGGTAATTACTGGATTAAACTTGGTACGCTAGGAGTTTCTTATATCCGATATCAAGACTTGCACTTCAATACATGTCGTAGTCAATAGATTGTAAGATGTATTGATACTGTAGAAGGTGATAATGTATGATACTAGTAGGTGGAATACAACATAAACAGTGGCCAGCACTGGAATCTATTGCCGCCTTTTCTCCCTCTTTGTCCCAAGCCAATTTACTCACTGCTTTACTAGAACCAACTTAAGTACTTACAAATGGTTCCTCGGTATTTGCATTCAAATTCCATAAATTAAATTGACTGGTTCCATCTACAGTAGTATCAAATGTATCATTAGCCTGCCTTATGATAAATGTCAATCTAAAACCAGACACATCCTATTGTCATTGTTATAAGCTATGAAAAGCATGATGTTTAATAATACAGTAAATAGTAAATAAACAACAAGATGATACTAATATCATATGGCGAGTATTTAACATCTAAGTAAGTTTGATAAAGTATGCTTTTGAACCCTTTTGAAAATCCTGAGGCAAACACAACATCTTGATCCTGTAATTTCTATCCATCAAAATGTTGCGATTTTCACAACACAATGAATGCACCTTTTGTCAATCTTGACCCCGATGTATATTGAGTATTTACATAAAATAGATATAACAATAATAATGAACAACCGTTTCCTAAAAGGTTGATATTGTCACACTTGACATCAATCCTTTATGGCCAATACTCTACATGATGTACCTCTTAAAATATTAAATCAATTAACAATGTACTCAAAGATAGATTATTACTAAATATACTGTAAATCCATTCAAGTCTGAGGGTATCCAAGTTCTCCAAATTACTATAAATAACCTCAAACTTTTCAGTTATTTTAAATCTTTAGAAATCTTTTGTAATAAAAGCTTTAGCTGATTATAATTGTATTTCTACCGCTTTTATTTTTATATTTCTTTTATTTTAGTGAACAACATCGTTATTTACTGCAATAAAAAACTCCTAGCGTACTAATTTTATCCAGAAATTAACAAGAACGCTTGAACCTCTGGTAATAATTATGACACCATATTGCTGCATCCCAGCGGTTAGTCCTCCATCAAGTCAAGTAGTTATCAAATTAAAATCCAAGCACATTTAGCTCAGCATTGAAACAAGCAAATCACAAGTAGTTCTGTAAGTACGATTAAATTATGATTGATCCATTAATCCATTTCAATCAATAGATTATTATTAAATAGATCTAATGGTTTATGAGTGCCTTAAATTACATCTCAGGAGCTCAATGTCAAATCAAGATAAATGGTCCTACTTTTATATCTAATTATAAATAATATCGTGTTCTTATTATACAGTCAAACAACTGATTCACATTACTAATTCCCTTTTAATTGTATCAAACCTGAAAATCTGAAAATATACAACAATATCTATAATCTTGGCAATGAAACTGAAGTAATGACTTGTTACGTACGGTACCTGATTTGCCGTTTGCAACTAGTGCTGCTTTCCCATTTTCTCCACCAATATTTTATTTTTTTTGAGGATTCAGTCGCTCGTGGTTTATGGACATTTTACTTGAATGTTTACCGCTCCGTAAGGTAAAATAGCACCAAGAATGGTTACTATTTTTGTCCTTGATTGTTTTAGGCACCACCTTTACTATAGCGCGAGTTCCTTTTTTTGACCAAGCAAAGTTTCGCTTAAAGTTTATATGAAAAGCAGACTCATCGATGAATATGCAATTTCTATTAACTTCAAGATCTGTTTCTATGTAACGCTTGACCCATTGGTATCTCTTTAATCTTTTCAGGACTTTTACGTTCTACAGAATGATAAATGAGCCTTCTTGAAAATTAAGGCACATTTAAATTTTTCAGTAGCAAAATTGTACAGAGCAGTTTTAGAAACTTTGAGATTCGCCAACTGTGTTGAAATGCTTTCCATCATTTTGGCCAAAAGTAACGAAGCTTGTTCATCAATCAAATCAATCAAAAATTTCTGGTATTATTCATTGAACTTAGAAGATCACTCTACGGGTTTTCCACTAACTTTCTTTCCTCTAATCACATTTTGAGGATCTTCGTTGTTTTCATCCAACTCTGAGTGATGCGTAGATTAATTTGAAGGAACAGAGCCGCAGCTCGTACACTCCTGCATTTTTCTTTAACAAGATAGAAAAGTCTTTCTTTCTCAAAAAAGTTATAGCTTTTATACGATGCTTTATTCTTCTCTGGAATATCTGTAGTGGATGTTTAGGACATAGACTATACTGGGTACATGTATTACTAGTAGAAGTGCTCAAAGGATTATGTAGACATTATTCTTAGCATAGAAGGATGAGTATGAGGTGATGATGATGTATGCCAATTTTATTTCATTTAGTTATGTTACATTTAGTCTATGATGAAATGGTGTAGCCTGAGATCCTGAAGTGAGCCAATCATGAACTCGTTCCTGGAAATGGAATTCAACTATTCCATTTGTATCAACATTCACGGTCTAAAGTAAATCAAGCATGAAGATCCTATATACTTAACTTGGTCGTATCCTACTAAACTTGCTATGGCCAACCTATTATATCATCATGTTGTAATCAACTAGTTCTTCAAGAAGATGAAATCATACTTTCATACACTCTGTATTGTAGACTCTATATCCACGCTTCCAAAACATATAAATACCCTGAATCTTGATGTCGTTCGAGATGGATTCGTTATCTTTTTTACCTACAATATACTCAATAAATATATCTAGTTTTAATTTTATTTTCTAGTTATTCATTGTGTATATTTAAACAGTGGAGGTTTCTTCTTTTTCTTTGTTAAAAAGCCTTTCCTCCTTTTCAGGAAGTTTAGTTCATCGTATTCATCAAAATTTGTAACGTTCTGGAGGGGATATGCGTCTTCATTAACTTTCATCTAGATTATAGGGATTTCATTTCCTTTATCATCAAATAGCCCTCCTTGTCCTTGTCCAACTCCATGTACAAAATTACTCATTTATATTATTGTATATAAAAAAAACCCCCGCAGAAATACTTCAATTTTTGAACTGAGAATGCGTTAAATTTTAATACAGATTATAGGTGAGTTTTTCTATTGAAGGTCGGTTAAATTTTAATCTGAAAATTAACAAATTTTATTTTAAAAGTACTGTGACGCAAAACGCAAATAATAAATGAAAATAGTGTATCAGTGTATCATACTTCTTACTTTTTTCAGTGCTGACAAGTTAAAAAGATTCAAACTAAAAGAAAGGAAATTAGATTCACAGATTTTTTTTGGCTCATTTATAAACCCCTGAGTGTGGTTTTAAAAAAATGGATTTTTTTATTACTGTATAAATTAAATATGTATTCCACATTTTCACCAATGGTCACGCTTCTAAAAAAAATGCCGAACAATCTCCGGACACGGTCATCTAATAATATTTTCAGGCTGTAAATTTTTAGAAAAAAATCACCGCACAGTCCGGACGCGGCTGTTTAAATGTCTCAAGCTGTGAGATACAGGTGTCTAAATTTCATACAAAAATTAAGATTCGACGGTATAACTAATTATTCAGAGGTTTATTTTATGTAAAGTATAAAAATACAACATACAGCATTAGCCTAATAACAGGTTTAACTTGAAAATTGTAAGATGGTACAACCGGATTTGAAAAAAAGTTTATGAAATCACAAAATTTAAAGGATTTATAAAAGTATAATATAATACATGATACTTATTTAATTTTAAAATATATATATATCTTTTTATTCAAATACATACTGGTATTTTTTATTCGAAAAAGATTTTCTTTCATATTTTTTAAAAAAAAGGAAATGGGTATTTTGGAATTTCAGAAAGAAATTTACCCAGAGACAAGCAAATTTTTCACTATTTTTTGACTGCTTACAGCATTTAATATATCACCAAAAAAATATGGGTGTATTACCTGCAGGGAATACGAGGTAGTACGCATTTTAATTGCAATGTTGAATTTTTTAAATTTTTTTTCAAAAATTTTGGCCATCATAATAATAATTTGAAAAATTAAAAATTGAAAATCCGACTAAACGGCCTAAAAGTCGCAACCAATTCACTATGGCAACAGGTTGTATAGTCGAAACATGGTCGTGATAATGAGCTAAACGGACTTTCTGTGAAAAAGTATATATGATGAATTGCAATTTCATGTCTTACACTTAATTGTAGTGGGGAATTAACAAATGCAGCCTTCCTTCTGAACTTTTTTTTTTTTCTTGCTTTTCCTTTGACTAAATGTGCAGTGATGAAAAGCATCCGTAATTATCTCTATTTTTTTTTTTTGTTTTTTTTTACGATAAATTAGTTTCTAAAAATAAAATGTGCAACCCTTCTCCAAGATCTATTTGATGCGCAAACAAAATAAAACCATCAATTTCCAAAAAGATCTTCGAATTAGTGTTGTTAATGAATAAATTAATGACAGCTAATCCAATTTTACCTTTAGGTCATCAATTGATCAGTAATTACATTATATTTTGAAGATTTGGATCTTATATTGTACAAAATACCATAAATAAACCCAGTAACATATACCAAGGTAAACACTTTAGCAATCAATTACATAAAATAGTATCACAAAACAGCAAAGCCATTTCTTTTAATGATTATGAATGATATATTTTTATACACATTTAAAATGGCGAAACTTTCCTTTAAATATTCATCATGAACCAACGATATCCAGAGTAATATATTGCACATTTTTTTATTACATATAAATAAAAAATAAATTGAAAGGTGATACAAAAAGATGGCTAAGATGTTACAGTTACAAGTTTGCCATTTTCATCGTGCTGTACTGTTGTAATTTTCAGAAGAACGCATAATTTTTTCACTCTTTGTTCGTAGTAAAGTGGTTTTTCTACTAATAGAATTAATGACACCACCACTTGGACTTATAGGGGCGCCACCTGGTTGTTGATGTAAATACACGCCATCTTTGTAATACTGACGGTAAAATTCTCGGTCTACAAAAATGTGTAAAAATGTCAGTTTTTGATAAATATAGGCATTGCGAGAGATCAGATGTACCTTTTTGTTCGAAATCTGGAGATGTAACAGGTCTACGCTTGGTATATTTGTCAATTCTCCACATTTCTACACTAGACTTGATCTTTTCGATGAATCCCATTATATTATATTTGTATGATTATAGTAGTAATTTAGTTGAAGGAAAGGAGATGTATTGTATATATGTATATTTATTAGTTAATTAAAAGAAAAAAAAGTGATATTTTTCTCTTTTAAAATGAGGATGATGATAAAAGGAAATAAACGGGAAAAGGAAGTAAATAAAATCTATAAAAAAAAAGAGAGAATAAGAGAGAAGGAAAGAGTAGAATAAAACTAAAGAGGACTACAATTAACTCTTGAGTAACCATCAATTGAGATGTTTGCGGTTATTCAACTTGACAACAACACAACATTTTCTCGTTATTTCCCTTCATTTGATCGAGAAAGTAAAAAATGGCCAAGATAGGCCAATGGATCATTTGGTCTATTTGATATGTAAGTAATTAAAACCGCTATCAAAACCAAACCCTTACCGTTCTGACGCTAATAATTTCATTCCTTCCAATAACGTTGGTACTACTGTAGAATCAAGATAGGATCTAGGAGTTGGAGTATCTTCTTGATATGTAAATTCCAATTCTTTTTTTGTAGGTGTGGATGCTGTTATTGATGTTGGTCTGGCAGGTGATGATGTATTGATTTGTGATTCCTAAGTTTGATAAATCAGTATCCATGACAACCGTAATCGGCAATGCTTCTTACTTCTTGCTTTATCACATCTACCATTGGTGATGAATGCGATTGTTCTTGCTGTAATGAAACTGATTCCGTTGGTCTATATAAAAGTCCTTTAAAAATTAATTTATAAAGATTTCACATTGAAAATTACGTTTGATGATTATCTGACATTATCGCGTCTGCTAAAGAAGAAAGAAAAAATAATCAATAGCGAGTCATTTCAAATGGAAGAAAGGTATTTTATTAAACCCCAGCAAGAAATTCTAAATTTTAATATACAAAATGCACAAGTTTATATCTAATAAAGAAGGCCAACAGACTTGCGCAGATTTGAATCAATAATACAGCAACTGTCGTGTTTCTTTCAGACATAGGCCCTAGATGTGCCAAGACAAGATTCAGAAGCGTAAGATTGTTACACTCGACAATACGACCCTCTTTGTCGTACTCAAACACTTTTAAAAGACCCAATGCACGCAATAATTTCAATGCAATATTTCCCAATTTACCCATAGGTTTCTTATCATTAGGTCGAACATTTGAACATTGCAATAATCCTTGATCGTTTAATCGAGGCATTCGGTGTCGAGGACATTCAACTAATCGAAATAGTTGAGGACAAGAATAAACAAAGTTGAATATTTGAGGCAAGAAGAACAAGAGCAATGTTTTGGAAAAATGACCTAATATACCGACAACAGCCAATGTCATACCAGCAAAATAACAGAATGTATCACCAACAAATAGACGAGCAGGGAACCAATTATGCCACAATAAAGCACAGGTTACACCTACAAATGGTATGATAAAGTAAAGACTGAATAGATGAGCTTCCACACTGGCACGATCTGGATTGTTGAATACGTAGAGTAAATCATTGCAAATAACTGAAATGCCGATAACCACAGACTGGCCAGCCTCAATCCCATTGATACCAGCCAAAATATTGATACTATGCGTACAGAATATGATAAGCATACCCATATAAACATAATAAAATGGTCCTAATCAATTGAATTAATATAAAATTTGATTTATTTTTCGACCTATTTCTCTGTACCTAAATCAACCAAATCACCTAAATAAGGCCTCAGTTGTACTGGCATCATTACATAAGTTACCCCTTTGTTTGTATAGTAAAAAATCATCAATGGAATACCAGCGATAGCAGGAAACCACACTTTATATCTCCATCGTACATCCAATACATCATCTGCAAATCCGAGTAAAATCATCGACTGAATTGCTAATATAGCAGATAATATTTCGCCCAACTAAATTTTGAATTTTCTATTAATTGAGATGATTTAAAAATATACCAAAACTTACTTTATTATAGGGAAATGTTCCTAAAGAGGGATCAACTTCATGAACTAGATGGGCACCTTCAAACCAATTGATGAATGGGAATGGAATAAAAAGAAACAGAGTGATAAGATAGATGATAGCTATAGGTAAACCCATAGTTTCCGGTCTGTATATAATTAATTTCGAGCTTACATGTACATTTCTATAATATTCGATCTTACAGTAATGGTTTATCCCTTTTTAATAGGTCGCGACCAGATAAGTTTGCTTTTATAAAAGTATCTCGTAATTTCGGTAAGCTAGAATGAGCACATAAACCCGCTATAATTGACATGACAATGGAAATAGTGAGAGTTGTATGTTCTCCTCTGGATGTAATGGCAGCTGCCAGACTGAGAACAGACATAACAACCAAGACTACTCCCATAGTTTTGATTTTGTATGTATTTTGAAGGGAAAAGAAAATACTGGATTAAATTTAGAAATGTTTAATTTCCATTTTGCTGCCACGTATATTGAAGCACCGAAGGAAAACATGTGTTGAAACAGGTCCAATATCACTAAGCTTTTGGTCACAAAATAATGGCATATTCATTAATATGTCATATTAACAATGAAGATCATGATATTTTCAATTGCTTTCTCGGAACAAACGGTTTAGAAAAGACTTTTTAGGATATAACAGCATTAGATTGTTTGATAAACTATACTGTAGCATCCAACATGTACAACAATACTCAGAATCCCAAAATAAACTTTTATGAGATTTATGCAATGCCAGTACTAAAACATTCGATAGTTTTTATTTTTAAAAGACTTTCTTGTTACAAAATTATCTTTATAAAATCCGTTTATTATGTTTTGATTTATTAAGTTCATACGGCTCTCGAATCTACCGAAAAGCTTCTTTTATAATCCTTTCTATAACGAAGCCATGACGTTTTCAGAAAATTGCGTACATAACAATTTATACTCATATGCTGCTTTTGGTGTGTTATGATCTTTACAAGCATATTGGTTTCTGATATCTCCTCTTTACTATATGGCGCAGAGTTTAGGCCCGCTAATGCACATTCTTACATACAGCATCACCTTCTGTTTTCTTGACGTAATATTATAATGCATAATAACGAGCACCCACTGCAGTGGATTTTTCATCATACACAGCACTTTAAATGGTCAATAAACGTTAATTTTCATGCTTCTTTTTACCAAAAAAAATTTTCAGAACTATTAGAATACCCAATACAATGCAACCATATTTATGAAAAAAGTATTACTTTTCTGGTACTTGAAAATAAATCCTTTATGCATAAGTAATATATAGATTTTATGCATTTTTCGTAAATATTTGAATATCCGACCAAAATTGCATAATGAGTTTTTTTGGTGAAGCACAAACTTTAAAGGATTGTTACTCATGATAAATCATTACTACAAGCAATTTATTTAAACTTTATGAAAGCCAAGGTATTTATAATTCTATCAATATCTTTTTTTTCCCTTTGAATCATTGTTTTTGCAATTTTATCGCGTACAAGATACTACATGTAACAAAATTCGTTTTTTTTTTTCCAATCTTGAAAATGTCGTAAATCAAAATGTTGTGTGTTATATACTTTATTAAGATATCTACAATTTAAAGTTGTGTCATATCTTTCAGATTAGGCATAGTACTGGCACTTTCTTAGTTTACGCTAATTTCTGCCGCACTCTTAATCCTATAACAGGTTACTCAAATTGTCAACAAATAAACATGTACCCCACAGCACTTGCCTTTGAAGAGTCTTTTTTATAAAGCATTAGTTATTTCCTTTTTTTTTTTTTTTGCTTAATTGGCTAATCAAATACAACTGCTCAAACGAATATTTGGTTGGTCAAGTTTTATCTACTAAAGCTTCGGCCTCAGCCCGGAGAGTTTCAAATGAACATTTTAGACTGAATCTCGTTTTTTTTCTCAAATGATACATCAACTTTGAGAATTTTCGTTTTAACTTTTTTTCTTCTTTCTTTTTTTTCACTAATCTGTGTACATAAAAAATATCAAGAATCTTGTAGTATATATATATATATATATAAATTCACCTAGAAAAAAAAAATCATGGGACAAACATTATCGGAACCGATTACAGATAAAAGTACAAATGAAGGCAATGACAAGCGCGTAATGTATGGAGCTTCATGTATGCAAGGCTGGCGAACAAGTAAGTTTTATAAAAAAAGAGTTTCTCAATTAACCTCAATTCACACGTATATTTAGGTATGGAAGACTCGCATACTACAATTACATCATATGCGGATACCGGGGCAAGTTTTTTTGCTGTATTTGATGGACATGGTGGTTAGTTTTATATTTAATTTCAAAATTTGGTTGTGTAACTAAAATCATTAAATCTAGGCGATGCTGTAGCCAAATATAGTGGTACAGAACTTTATAAGAAAATAATGGATACAGCAGCATTTGATAGAGGACGATATAGAGATGCTATTCGAATGGGATATTATGGTATTGATCAAGATTTAAAAAAAGGTTAGTCATATATACATAACATAATATAAATATCTAATCATAAACTTTAATCTATAGATTCTCGATTTGATAACGATAATTCGGGTTGCACTGCAGTTGCAGCATTACTCACGAAAAACAATGTCTTGTATGTTAGCAATGCAGGCGATTCAAGAGCTGTCATTAGTACAAAAGATGGAAGAGCTATTCCTCTAACACAAGATCATAAACCAAAGCATCCCAAAGAAGCACTTCGTATTAAAAATGCAGGTGGTTATGTTGAAAATGGAAGAGTCAATGGTAGTTTAGCTCTATCAAGAGCTCTTGGTGATTTCAATTTTAAAAATAATACCCAACTTACACCAGATCATCAAGCAGTGACAGGTGAGCCGTTTTTTTCCTTTCTTTCTTTCTTTTGTTTCTGTTTCTAAAACCTATTTGTTTTTTTTTTTTTTTTTTTTTTTTTTTTTTTTTTTAGCTGAGCCTGATATCATTGAACATTTATTAACAGATCATGATGAATTTGTTGTATTGGCTTGTGATGGTATTTGGGATTGTTTAAATAATCAACAAGTAATTGATTTTGTGCGTTATAAACTATGTGAGCACATGTCATTAGGGCCTATTTGTGAAGAATTAATGGATTATTGCTTGGCAGAAAAAGGAAATATGTCTGGCATTGGATGTGATAATATGACGGTTATCATTGTAGCATTTTTACGTAAACGTAAACCACAAGATTGGTATAGCTGGATGGCTCAAAAGACAAAACCTCAAATGCCAGTTAAAAAAGCTATTTTACTAGCATCAAACGACGACAAAAAAGCAACTACAACTACAACTACAGCATCGACATCTAAAGCAACGGCAACGGCAACGGCAACGCCAACAGCAAATCCAACGGTTGCAGAGACAGTCAAAGTTCAAACTACAAAATAAACAAAATAATAATCTAGAATTTATTACAGTTTTAAAGCATTACGACTAAGTAATCTAATATTATTCATAAAGATTTCAATCATTTGCGTATAATGTGAAGGTTCTTTACGATCATGTTTTGATTTTTCTTTCGCTAATATACTGGAATCAGCGAATTCTAATTCTAATTCATGACGAACATCAGGATCTTTATCGGCAGCTCCTTTTACTTGAGTTAGATCAAATGCTATACCGCCATGTTGATAAGAAATTCTATCCTTGTTTCGTTCAAATACAGGGCTTGAATTAGGTTTATTACGAGGTTGTTCTTGATTGATTGATATTCTAAAATCCAATGCTTGGTTGGGTGCATGAATGTTTAAATCAGCAACACGGATTTTTTCAATAATACCATTTGGTACAATCTGATTTAAAATGAGTAATTTTGTTGTCAGTTTGTTGCATTAATTTACCTTTCCAGTTGCTTGATCTGTGGTAACTCGAAGCTTTTTTCTAGTATTTGGTATTTCATGGAATTTGTCTGTTTCAATTGTATGTTTGTATTTAATACGTTCGCCCTAAATGTAGTGTGGTCAATATTAGTAAAAAACAAGTTTCAAAAAATTGATTTCATATTTACTCGGTATTCGCGTGCTTGAGTCTTGTTGACCATTTCATTCAAAATTTTGTTAAAATGACGATGTTGTTCTAATGGCATATTTGACTCAAACCTATATTGTCTCATATAATCCGAATGAATGACTAATAGAATGTAAATTTATGATATTTTTCGTAATGATTGATTGCATTTACTTGTTTCACTTAAAGCGCCCATGTTAATTCTTTGATTTGTGCGTTTTTCAATCAAAACACCCAATTTAGCTTCAATCTAGCGACTCATTGCAAAATTATTATTATAATTAATCCAATATCTCCTTTACTAACCTCTACGTTTTCGAGCTGGCAATGTTCAGCAATGAAATCAGCGATATATTTAGTTACATCATCCACGGCTTTGATACCAAAAATTGAAGGCTCTCGCGACACTATATTTGTATGTTGTCTTTTAGCAGCAGGAGCCTCTATTTCCTCAGCTGGTCTCTTGTTGTTGGATTCCATATTTAGTTTGGATATTTAGCAAGAAATAAGAAGGCTTCTAAACAAGAAAAATTTATAAGCAGGCTTTACTAAACCAACAAGAAGAAGAAAGAGTCACTTTTAGAATCATCATGTTGAAGATTTAAGAATTTTCATACAAGAAATAAAGGTACTAATTCCAATTTTTAAATGCAAACAGAATGCTTGACATGTTTAAATCATCCTAAATTTTTTTATTGGATTGCATAATCATAAAAATTCATCATAAAAAGCCAGATTGAATCAAGATATCACCAAAAAAAAAAAAACTCAAAATAGTAATAATACCGAGCGGGGGTTCATCCATCATGGCCAAACAACATGATGGACATGAAAATAAGCCGAAATCAAATATAATCTTAATACATCGAGTTTCATATTAATTGATAAGCCGAAATTATGAAAATAACAGCATCTGCGTTACTTGATCAAATAGAAAAAAAAAGAAATAATATTTATGTGTTATTTTGTTGGAATAGAGTGAGATGTGAGATGTGTATTTCTTGTGTGCGCTGTGTGTGTGTGTGTGTGTGTTTGTGTGCGTGTCAATAAAAGGAAAAAAAGAGAGATAGATAAAGGTGAATAAGGTAAAGTAGTGAAAGATAAAAAAAAAGGAAAAAAAAAAGAGTTATATTTGTTGTGAGACCATAAGAGAAAGGCTCATTTTTTTTAATTTTTTAATTTTTTTTACAAAACAGTGCAACCCTTGGACTTCTTCTTCTTTGAAACCATCAATGCAGCTCTTGTTGCATGTTCAAATACCTCACGAACACCTTCACCGGTCTTGGCAGAGCATTCAAGGTACTTGTAAGCACTGATTCTTTGAGCAACCGAAGCACCCTAAAAAAAGGAAATGTGTTACAAAATAATCATCTTATTTTTTCATGGGAGTTATATATAAAAAAGTAAATAGAGGAAACTATTTTTTTTAAAGAGAGAGAGAGAGAGAGAAAAGAAGGCAAGATGTAATCATGTCATTTGCATATCGCATTGCAAGATACATACACTCTGTAAATATACAAAAGCACTTGATTACATATAGCCCCTCTTTCTCCCTCTTAATCTCCTAAAAGAAAGAAATATTTAGTAATAGAAATTTACCTCATCAGAACCAACAGGCTTTTGAGAGTTTCTTCTGAGTTCTTCAATTGTTGCAGGATCATTTCTCAAATCTTTCTTGCAGCCAACCAAGAGAATAGGTAAACCTTGACAGAAATGAAGGACTTCAGAAATCCACTATATATACAAGTTAGTTCAAGGGTAAAAAAAAAAAAAAAAATTAAGGGGTAAATGATACAAAACCTTTTCTTGAACGTTCTCCAAAGAGTCGGGAGAATCAACAGCAAAACAAATCAAAATAACATGAGAATCAGGGTATGACAAGGGTCGAAGACGATCATAATCCTCTTGACCTATATATTTATTTAATTTAATAAGATGTTTGGATGTTTAAAATTTATTTTATATAACATTACCTGCTGTATCCCATAAAGCCAATTCCACGTGTTTTCCATCAACTTCGACATCAGCTACGTAATTTTCAAATACGGTGGGAACATAAAACTATTTTATGAAAATTTAACAAAGGAAAGCCCATCTCTCTCTTATTTTTAACATGTTATTACCTCAGGGAATGTACCCTTTGAGAAGACGATCAACAAACAAGTTTTACCACAAGCACCATCACCAACAATAACAAGCTTTCTTCTTATTTCGGCCATATTTCTATTACAAAAAAAAAAAAAAAAAAAAAAAGAATGAGCAAAAAGGAAAAAAAAAAGGGAAAAAAACGTTATCTTTTAATACCTAATATTTTAACAAGTTTTTGTGTTTATTTTTTGATTAAATAATAATAAAATAATATATAAAAAATATGGATATTTAAAAAAAATATATAAAAAAGAAAAAAAGAGAAAGAGAAAGAGAGAAAAAAGAAAGAATTATAATTAAACCAAGTTTTTTTTTAGAGATAACCAAAAAATTTCTTTTTTCAAGGAATCTCCCGCTGTCCGTAAAAAGTTACTATTATATTCTCATAACTCTAAGCAAATCATTGATTTGTACGTCATCATATATCAATTATTATCCTTTTAGCTTTATAAATGTAAAAATAGATGAATAAGGCTTCTAATGTGGCTTTCAATAAAGATAAATCATAGTACAATTCAATAGCAAAACAGCTTTGTCGGTGCTCGCGCGCGAATGGAGTACATTATCACAATTTATCCATTAATTTACTGAGCTTCAATCCAACAAATCAATCAATAACAACAACTATGCTTGTTGCTACGGTAACCATAGCAACACAAGAAAATTTTCCCCTTAATTTTGTTACCATGACTCTATAGAATACTGCAAACTTGTTGCCCCTCTTAAAAATCCTGTCTTTTTTTTTCTACATATCCCCCCCTTCTTGTTTAATGTTACATCAAATATAATAAAAAAAAGGAGGTTTTTTTTTTTATTAGATCTAAAAAAAAAAAGAAAAAAAAGAGAGAGAGATTTCAATGGTAATAAAAAAAAACAAATGTTCATCATAGATCTACATCTTTCTTTTTCTTTCTTTAATCTTTTTCTTTTTCTTCTTCCTCTTCTTCCTCTTCTTCCTCTTCTTTCATAAAATGGAATTTTTATTCGCTGTTGCTAGAAATGATGTTGAAAAAGTACGTTCAATGTTACAATCAGGCATTGATGTCAACAGTTCATTTATTTGGAACTCCAAAGATACCTATTCACCAGTCATTCCATCGGATATAGTCAATCGCCCAGATCTATTAAATAAGTTACAAACCGATCAAAAATATCAATGTAAACCATTGAATATTGCTGTATTAGGTGGTCATCCTAATATGGTACGATTGTTATTAAGTGCAGGTGCCGATATTAATAACAAAGATGGAAGAGGAAGGTAAATGTCGAATGGATACTATTTTTTAAAGACACATTTGATTGGCTGACATACTTATTTGTTACAGAACTGCACTTGTATGTGCAATCTATGGTTTAGATCTGGATGCATCTAATATTAATACATCAAATTTACATTTGATATCTCAAACAAATTCTAGTCATTTTGATATAATGAAAAATATATTATTGTGTCATCCAAATCTATATTATGCAACATTGGATGCCCCTCAATATGAGATCAAAGGGATCACTCCTTTATGTTTAGCAAGTTATCTCGGAAAAGCAGATATTATTCAATTATTATTAGAAGATGGGAGAGTAAATGTCGATGGGACAGACAGTAAAAATGCAACTGCATTAATGTATGCCGGTAAAGATTTTATGATTTTTTTTTTGTTTGTTTTGATCAATGTAAAATACTCACACACTATAACTTCATAATAGCTAGAGATGGAAATGTTCCAATTGTAAAAATGTTATTAGGTTATCACGCTTCTCCCGATATCACTGATAGTCATGGCTGGTCTGCTATCCAGTATGCAGAGAGAAATCCTGAAATTGTTCAATTATGTGAAGAAGTATTACGAATGAAGAGATCAGAGCTTGTAAGTGTTAGCGTTTAAAAAATAAAAGCGATAAAAAACTAACGAAATTCCTTCAGGTAACATCAAATAACTGTACTGTAAATTATCCTATCAATTATTCAAAATTGTCTCATCTTTTGAGTACAATTCCAAATTATCCTTCATCATTATCACATCTTCAATTTGATACACTAAGAGAAATCGATCACCTCGATCCTGCTGCAGCACCCCTTGTACATATAATTCAATCTGCATTTTTACAAGCTATTAAAATTCATGATCATCTCTCGCTTCAAACTTTATTGATGAAATCGCCTCCTTTAAACGGAATTCAACGTTGTGGTCCTTTGCTTGTAAATCATCATGATCCTAAAACTGGTCTCACCGCTTTCCATCATGCGATGCGTACTAAACCATTACCTTCATTGGATACAATTACCATGTTATTTCAAGCAGGTGCTGATATGAATTCTCAAACCTATTATGGTAGAACTGCATTACACCATTTAGCTAGATTTGGTATTGATAAAGATGGTCAATCATGGGGTATTCAAAAAAGTAGTAACGGTAAAGTAACTGACGTTTCAACAATAACGACACTTCCAACACCACCACCATCAACAGGAGAAGATAATCATATCCCTGAGCACTTGGCCATGTGTGCATCGCTTTTGATTCGGTTTGGTTCTCTCGTAAATATTGCTGATCCAACTGGAAATACGCCACTGCATTTTGCTGCCGAATTTGGTGGTGTCCCTGAAGTACTGGAGGTACTTATATTTGAAGGTGGTGCGGACTTGAGTCTCAAGAACAAAAAGGGTTTGACCCCTTTGGATGTATGCAAATCAGAAGATATTAAAAGAAGGATTATACAATTAGAAACTGAAAGGAAGCATGCCAACAAGACAAAATCTGTCATTTCATCTCTTAGTGGCACTATAAGGCCATTTGATTCAGCAAGCGAGTATAACAGGTCATCCGTTACTCGATCTGTTTCTCGATCCACAGCTGCTGCTGGGAATGCAATCAACAATAACAAATTAAAAACTGCTACAACTACTAATATATCTACTTCATTTTTATTTTGTGGTGATGATAGCAAACAAAGATTGCCAATGTCTAAACAAAAACAACTACTCATAGCAACTGTTCAACGTAAAAAGGGCGATGCCAGTTATGAGGAATATTCAGACTTTGAAGTTATTCTCAAAGCTTTCTTTAGCTATCAAACAACATTTACAGATTCAATCGAATCTTCATTGGCTTATATCACAGACTCAATTTTAGGTTCCTGGAATATGGCTCAAGATGAACATGTTTCTACTATTCAACAATTAGAAAAAACTATAACTCACTTAAGATTTGAGCTACGTGAAGCTCATGAGATGTTTGATTCAACAGATCAGTTGGTTGAGAAAGTAATGATGTCATTTCGTGAGGAACTTGAGCAAGTAGAACAGGTACATCAAGCTGATTGGGAGATGTCTGAACTACAACATGACAAAATCGAAAAGCTATTCGATGTATTCGAACGTATTGATGGTCGTTTCTGTCAACTGGAACTGGCTCAAGATGATTTAATTGGCCAAATCGAACGTTTAAGAAAAGCCGCTGCTAGAAAACAACAACAACACAAGATGCAACCTTCTGAAGAACCTGTTGAAATTAATGATTGTGTTATACATTTATCACAATCCTTGCTCATTCTTCAAACTGTGCCTATTGATCAAGTACTTTATTTGCGTGATGATAGAAGCAGACTCTATCAAGATATGACAGTTGTTGTAGATCAAGTTTTGCAAGAGATCCAAGTACATCTAGATCAGCAGCAAGATAAGCAGAAATTGACCCAAGCTAAATCTCTGGTACAAGACCGCTGGCTTAAGGTTAAAGAAATATTGACTAAAAGTTATCCAGCACCAAAAGTAGAAGAGCAAAAAGATCAATCGACTGAGTTACCTTCTCATGCAAATCAATTGACTCGCTCGATTAGTCATCCAACTAATATACGTCAAAAGCACAACATCATGACAAACGTTTATAATTCTCCCAAAAATTGTCAAAAAGGAGGAATAGAGCACCCCTCATTAAACCAACTTGAACTCTCATTTGACATTCTGCATTCTAACTTATACGAAATTCAAAAAGACATCGAAGAAGTGACAGAACATTTGGAGAAACTAATGATGAGTAAAAAGAAAATGTATGAATTATGCTTATCATTGGAAAAAGAGTTGAATGATAATGAAAAAACAAGAACTGAATATCAAATCAAATCAGAATTGAATCAAGTTCTGATATTTACACAGCAATTATTTGATAAACAACATGCTTTGGATAAGGAAAGAAATCAGTTGCTAAAAGAATATACTGAAATTGAACAACAACTAGATATTACAAGGGATTCACTTCAAAAAGTTCGACCACCTGCATTATTACAGGGTCTTTTGGATAGGTTGGATACAGATGAAACACCTTGTGTTCTTGTTGAAAAGGATTGGAAAGAAGATTCAAACCTCGTAACAGAAATTGTACTTGATAATCAACATGTTGAAGATGATGAAAGCTGTGCTTCATCAACGACATCAACATCTCAGCACCAACAAGAGCTGCATTTGACTGCATTACAATCCAAACAACTAAATGACCAGTGTGCATCAAAACTTTCAACCCTTTGCTATATTGCAAGACTAGATGCAAGTTTATACTGTCTCAAGGTACTTGCAAGTCATTTGATTAGTAAATCCCGTCAAAACTTGTTGCAGGTTCAAGCTTCTTTAGGGCAAGCAAGCACTGACCTTGATGAAACCAGAAACCAAATGACTCAGCTCTACGATGATGCAGCTGAAGTAGCTCGTCAAGTATTTGCTCTCAAGACTGAATTAGAAACCATTGTTAGACATCGCAAAGAAGAAGTGGTCAAAGTGTGGGAAGTCGTTGATGAAGTATCTGAAGGTGTGGACGCAAAATCTATTCAATGTCAACAACAAATGCAACAGCAACAACAATCACAAAAACAACAGAAAATTCCATTACAAATAGTTGCTGATCAAGGTCAACAACAGCAAGACCAACAGCAGCAG
This sequence comes from Mucor racemosus, assembly GCA_027405735.1. Classification (NCBI taxonomy): domain Eukaryota; kingdom Fungi; phylum Mucoromycota; class Mucoromycetes; order Mucorales; family Mucoraceae; genus Mucor; species Mucor racemosus. Next base: position 1,551,113 of record JAPEHQ010000013.1, on the reverse strand, counting down.
CAACAACAAGAACGCATTGAAGAGCAAGATCGTCATCAATGGATCGTTCGTGAATTAGAACAGTTACAACATGTACACGAAAGTTTGCAAGATGCTATTGATGAATTAAAGCAAGAGCAAGCCATGATCGGTCAAAGTTTACGACAATTAGCTAGTGTATTTATTGAGCCTCAAGTAGACAAATTGGTTGGTCAAGATGAAGAATCGTTATTGTCCGTTAGTGATAGATTAGCTGAATTAATGGATCGTGTACGTGATAATGAAATCGGTCTAAGACCTATTTCATTCTCTTCGCATGAAATAGAAAAGAAACAAGATGCAGTAGCAGCAGGAACTACAGTACCAGTAAAATCTACAACTACAGGTGTTGGGTAAAGTATATAGTTCATGTTTTACGCCTACAAAGCAACTCATATTTATTATCCTATAGGCCTCGCATTAATACCGCAAATAAAAATGCAGCTTCCAGCAGCAACAATAACAGAATGTCTCGCTTATCCGCTGCAACTAACCGTCTATCCGCCTCCACATACAACAGTAATCGTTCATCATTTTACGTTCGATCTCCATCTAGTGTTGCGCTAGATGGTAACAATAATAACAAGCGTCTATCTACAGCTATTAGTATTCGTACAGACAAGAAGCGCATGTCTATCATTTCTGCAACAAGTCTTTCCTCATTATCTTCTTACCAACAGGAGAGAATGATAGCAAGAGCATCTAATTTAAGTAGCGCCTTGTCTAAAGTACAGCAACAAAAGAATTCAAGTAGTAATAGCCAAATTGCATCGAGAAAATAGCTTGATATATAAATAAAACCCTGTAATTTATCAATGTTAAATCATGAATCTTCAAAAAATTCAAAATTTCAATCTTTAAAATTGTGGCACCCCAATTTTCTAAATAACTAACCTCATGCAAAACACTTTTTGGCGTATACCTTGGACATTGCTGATTAGGTATGAATTGGTCACATTATGCTACTTAATCTTTACTTTATTTTATATCTCACAAAGGACTCAAAAATGCGTAAGATTCACCGCATTTGTTTTAAAAACCGAGTCCAACGTTTCTTCCCTGCTCAACTTTTTTTTTCACTAAATAACATGAAGAAAAAATTATATGCCAATGTACCTGAGATGCTCACCTTTAATCCAAAAACAAGTATCCAAAAATATCCTACTTTTTACAGTTGGTATTAATTTTTCAGCGCTAATGTTTCAGATTTTTACGCGTATTTCACTGCTAAAGGATTGAAAACTTTGAGGCTTCATATCTCTACAAAAAATTAAGCTATACTAACACTTTTTAATAATAAAACCTACTTGTTTTAAAGCACTCTATAACATATTTTAGTATAAAATAATTCTGAACACTTTTAATTTTTTTCCATTTTTTTTTGGCATTTCTGTAATAGATTTCAAAATATTGGTTAAATTGAGCAACGCTTTTTTTACATTCATGCCATTAAGCTTGTTGAACTCTCTTGGACCCGATTTAGTTTTTTTCAAAATATTGATTTTTCGTGGAGATATCCTTAAAAACGTGCACAAAAAGATACCTTCGTTTCTAGCCTCCATTTTCCCCTTGTATACCCTCATCCCAAATTCTGAATTTGAAAAAAAATTGACAAAAATTCTGTTTTTTCTATAAAAAATGTAGCCAGAAGGTTCAGCAATAGCTCAATCAATGGATAATTTTATTGCGCATTAACTCTAATGCTTTAATTTAAAATATTCTTATAAAAAATGCCCTGTATCTTCAGAAAACATCAAAAATTTCGATTGCATTTTGTACAAGATTTTACGTGAAACATTTTTTTGAATTTTTTTTAGATTGATGTAAAATTCAAAACTGTATAAAAACTATTTAATACGCTAGGTCAACTTACTTTTCAGTTCATGCGCATTTAAACAATTTTGTTTTTTTGGATCATTTTTGGGTCGATTTTACAATTTGATTTTTGAACTCAGTTAGTATAGGCTCCAAACAGTAATGTAAGCTATTATTGTGATTATCTTGGCAAAAAATTGATATTTTTTGCTTAAAACAAAAATGGCAGACTAGCTATCAATTAGATCTACCCACTACGGCCGAACTATACGTCACATGGGCATAACGATCTGCACAGATGGGCTGAATAAAATTTTTTGTGCAGATCGGGAAGCCTAGATGAGCAGCGCAATGAGATCAAGGTGTTTTATTCAATTTAATGAAGTATATCAATCATAATATAATTAATAATAATGAAGATAACTTGAATGATTTAAAGCAGATGTGCGTTACTCTGGTTCAATAGAATTGCCTTATTGACGAGATACATCAATTTGAAATTTGGGGTTTAAAAGAATTCCGTCTATGTTCTTCTTTCGGAGACCAAATAGGAACAACGACAACAATCTATTTGGCAACACTAAAAGTATTTATGCCTTTGTAAACTTCTGTTTGTAACACGCTTGTGGTTAAGGTACACTATGATCTCCATTTCATCTGGTATTAAATTAAAATAAATCACTTAATTTGGGGTTGACAATTTCTATCATTCATGACAAGATAGCATTCCTAGAAGAAATATGGAGACTGGGATAGCATTCCTTATGAGATATAGAACTATTACTAAAAGTTTAGATAATAAAAAATAACAACACTTGTAATAGGAATGAACACTGAAATCAGAATAGATTTGAAAGAGGAGCTCAGGACAAAATAATAGAATTCTTCAGTTTATTCTTAAAAGTCAATAAAGATTGCTATGTTTGATTTTAATATTTCGTTTATACTGTTACATCGACTCGTTCGTCCATTATTAGAGTCAACTCACCGTCCTTGATTAGCGTGTCTATAATAACGGTTCATTATTATTAGCTCATGATGGTATGCAAAACTATTAAAAGGGGTCGTCTAATCTCACATTTATCTGATTCAATCGCTGATGCTAAACTAACATCAAATTAATTGTGTTGAATCGCAATAAAGTAAGGCGTTTTATCAAATACGATGTTGGCGTTCAATGTATTTCAGTTAAATTAAATAGATAGAAATATAGTTTATCATGCAGAGATCTATGAATGTGCGAGAGAGCTCAAACCTATGAACACAAAAAAAATGATCCAAATTATGATGCTTCGTCGACCTGTACGAGAATTTTTTGTGGCGATACCTGATGGTTCAAATGTTCAAGTGTAATTTAGGCATTCAATTGTCAGATGTATCGAATCAAGGTAAATTTGGTTGATTAATATAACGGATAATAAATGCAATGGCATTTATTGAATGGGTGAATGTAAATGTATAAAGCAAAGCTTACTTTGAATGAAAGTAGTAATTATTCTGATTAACATCATCAATAGATTCAAAAAGCATAGTTAAGTGCAATCATTGCTATTAAATTGCATAATTTGATATGCAGAAAACTGTTGGAACATCTATTCTTTTTTTTTTGGCAATGCTACAAATCCTCGATCAATATCACTGAATATGAACGAATCAGAGAAAATACAACTGGTAAAAAACTAATACCCGATGTACATCGAGGTCAAGATTGACAAAAGGTGCATTCATTGTGTAGTGTAAATTGCAACATTTTGATGGATAGAAATTACAGGATCAAGATGTTGTATTTGCCTCAGGATTTTTAAAAGGGTTTAAAAGCATACTTTATCAAACTTACTTAGATATTAAATATTCACCATATGATACTAGCGTCATTTTGTTGTTTATGTACTAATTACTGTATTATTGAAAATCAAGCTTTTCATAGCTTATAACAATGACAATAATGGGATGTGTCTGATTTTAGATTGATATTTATCATAAGGCAGGCTAATGATACGTTTGATACTACTGTAAACGGAACAAGTCAATTTAATTTATGGAATTTGAATGCAAATACCGAGGACCCATTTGTAAGTACTTAAGTTGGTTTTAGTAAAGCAGTAAATAAATTGGCTTGGGACAAAGAAGGTAAAAAGGTGGCAATAGATTCCAGTACTGGCCATGATGTTTATGTTTATAATTTATAATATTGGAGAGGTAAGACTAAAACTCAATGTAAATCACCTCTAACTCAATAATTATAAAGTAAGACTATATTACCATCAAATAAAATATCACGCAATATTGACATGTATAAAGATTTACAGTAATAAGCTTGAATCAAGTGGGTACAGCATTGTAAACTCTTGAAAAAGTTTTCCAGTATTATAAAATCTCTTATTTTTAAGACTTACAAGGCTTATAAGCGGAATATTAATTTAGAAAATTATTCTTGTCCAGATCATCAATTTTGACATTTTTTAATTTTTTTTTTCTGAATTTGTAAATTTAGAGTTAATTATACTACCAATTATAAAAATAAAAAATATACACATATACAACATTTAACGCTCTATTTGCTTAATAAAAAATAACAAACATTTTCATTGCAAAATATTACATGAAAATTCTTTAATCAAAAATCCGTTTTTGGGGCAAAAGTACAAATTTTCATTACTTAACAATCAATATTAAGCTTTTATAAAATGTGTATTAGTCATGGCTACAATTTTCCCTCACAATGTAGTATATTTAAACGTTGATTTTGGTATCAAAACTTGATTTTTCTGATTTTTGATCAAAATCATGAGTGTTGGTAAGGATAAAATGAGTCCCAAAAATGTCCGCTACAAAAACTGAATTTTCAGACGACACATGGTTAAATATGAGAAAAGTTTAAAAAATAAACACTTTTTTATTTAAAACTTAGATATATCATAGTATAACAGACTTAGCCGTTTAATTTTGCTATGCTGCTCAATTACGGTGTCGCTCTGCGAGCTCGCTTTTGCAATTTTTTAATGAATATACAGTACGAAATGACAGACGGCTTTTCTAGTAGAAAAATGTATGTTTCTATGATAACAGATACTGCTTATTTTGCTTAGTTTATGGGTTGATGCGCTGTAATACTGCTTTTACATTGGCTGAAATGTGCAATTTAGCAGGGTTTTAAATGCGCTGAATAATGTAAAGCTTTGAAAATCCTTTTCTACGTGTATCGTTTCTTTCTTTTTGTTTTCATATTCCAAGGATATTATTCACCGTTTAATAAGGCCTATCAGACTATCGATCTGGTATTCTTTTCTTTTAGCCGAATATGCATGCTAACATAAGGGACTAACGTTTTTGATATAGGTAGCAGTCGTTATATTAGAGACTGATATTTTCATTTAACTGCATTCCAAGATCAAATATCATTATTTACTACTGTATTTTTGGACGTATTTCTTGATTAACAGATCAAATCGAAGGCAATAATATTTACATCTACTGTAATGATCTGTAATTTTGGACTAACAACAAAGGTGGATAATATGCTTATAGATATTATTCTTGTTATTATAAATTGGTGATCACTGGATTCATGAAGGTTGGTGTTCTTATTTGTAATTTAGATTTTTATTAGTGAATAAATAAAAGTAAAGGGGGTGTAACAAGACAGATAAATTTACAAGGGATCATGTAATGATTTCCTTGTAGTATTTATATAAGGAATGAGGCAAGGTTTTGCATGAATGAAACTGAAATGTTTGACTTATTACATCTACTCAAAGAAAAGCTAGAACTGGCTACAAACCCACGAAATGTTCCAGAAAAGTGATAAAATTTCAAATGATATAGAAACACAAAAAAAGAACAATCTAACGTCTTGCCTAATTACGATAGTTTTGATTGTATATATACTGTACTTGAAAACAAATCTTTTTACAGCTGATAATCGTAAACTAAAATAGTAAGTTTAAAGAAGGTTAATTTTTTTATATTTTATGTGTGGTAAAGTAACATCGTAACATTTATAATCTTAGATTTGGCTTGCATATAAATTTAAGCATTAACTTAAGTCTTATTTAAGTTTATGCTCGAGCAAAAACCATTGTTGCTGTAAACATTATAGCTACTATAAACATATTTACAAATGATGATAATCGTAAATGTATTGGCAGTAGTTGCATGTATTGCTCAACATCAACAACGTATTGAATTGTATTATCTATAATCTATAATATCAATAAAAGCAAATGTAATCAAAACCCATTAGTCCAGTAAAAAATGCAATGGAATTTTGATAACGGCACGGTGCTCATGTACAAACCAATTTGTGCCCATACGATCGGCTCATTATGCTCATGATCAGATTTTATTATTATGCGCAAATAGAGATAATAATATGTTTATAGGCAATGCTACTATTATGCACACATGGGATTAATGTCATGCATATTAGGATTTCACAAACAACGCATCGTATTACGGTTAACCGAGTTTGACTGCTTTAACGGACCGTTTTTTATGCAAACTCGAATGAGGGTATTCGAGTTTCTTCTTTTCTTTTTTTGTTAGCTAAGCTCGAAAACAGGATTGAAAAAATACTTCAAGTTGTGAAACTGTCAAATATGCTATTATCAATTCATAATTCCATATTAACTTGATAAGGTTGCTATTAACAGCCTCCTTAAGGCAAACCAATACTTGCTCCCACCCCGTTTTTTATCTGGGTTACAAAAGAACGGGCCGTTTTCCAACTCGAATCGAATGGCCGTTTCCGTTAAAACTCGATTCAAACTCGAATCGAAGCCCATTCCTAATGCATATAAACAGAATCAAGGATTCTACATATACAGGCTTTTCATTATGCTCGTGTTCAGTTTCTTTTGTTGTGCCCATGTGCATCTTGTTATCTTTTTAGCCATTATTCAGTAGGCGCAACAACTCATCAGGCTATAGTGTGTAGCCCACCTGGGCACAACAAAATCATCTTGTGCAACACAGGTCGGCCGTAGTGGCTTCTATATATAAATCCCAAATTTGTAACTTTATGGACTTTTTTTGAATCCAGTTATATCATTTTATACTTTTCAAGTTAAATCCGCTATTAGGCTAATAATGTTGTAGGTTGTATTTATGTTTTACTTAAAATAAGCCTTTGAATAATTAATAGCAATACAGTCGAACCTTAATTCTTATATAAAATTTCGATACCTGCATCTTATAGCTGCTTGAAATATTTAAACAACCGCGTCCGGGCTGTCCGGTGATTTTTCTAGAAATTTAAAGCTTGGAAGTATCATTAGATGGCCGCTTCCGGCGATTGTTCGGCTTTTTTTGGAAGAGTGACCATTGGCAAAAATATGAATCATATACTATGTTGTATACCCCCCAAGTACCATATGTTATCACCTTCTACAGTATCAATACATCTTACAATCTATTGATTACGACATTTATTGAAGTGCAAAGTCTTGATATCGGATATAAGAAACTCCTAGCGTACTAAGTATAATTCAATAATTACCAAGAACGCTTGGGCCTCCATTATGATACCATATTAATTCATCTCAGCGGTTAATTAATCAAGTAGCTATCAAATCAATACCCAAGCACATTTAGCGCAGCATTGAAACAAAGCAATTCGCAAGCTCTGCAAGAACGGTTAATTTATTATTGATCCATTTCAATCGATAGATTACTATCAAACAGATCTAATAATGGTTCAATAGTGTCTTGTTGAATTACTACACCTCAGGATCTCAATGTCAAATCAATATAAAAGGCCATACTTTTATATCTAAATAAACGATATTTTGTTTTTATTATACAGTTGAAGAACTGATTCATTACTCATTCTCTTTTAATTGTATTCTTTTTTTAAGTATTATTCATCAAACCTGAAAATACACGACAAGGCTAAACCTTTTGTAATTCTGCGGATCAGCGCTAGAAGTACCTGCCATTGCAACGGGAGTTATTTGGATTCATATTCGTTGAGAAGAACTGACGGGCTTGCTGATCTTAGTAGGTGTAAGTAGCAGGTAACCAACTTGTTGCTCGAACTGGCTGAACGTACAATGACGCATGGATGCTGATAGTTTTGGTGTCGAGCTGGGTTTTACTAGCTAAATTTACTAGTATAAGCTGGGCTCGACAGCATCCCTACTTACTAAGGTCAGTAAGCTCACCAGTTTTCGCCGAATATGGATCCAAATAAGCTACCGTTGCAACGCTAAGTACGTCTATTGTTGATCTATAGAATTGAAAAAGGTTCAGCCTCCCCAATTTGTTGTAAAAATGGGGATATGAAAATGTATACTTTTTTAAACTATTTTGTATAAGTTGTTTCAGATATTTTTTGGAAATTTGTATAAAATCAAATAATAATTCAAAATTAAATTTTAAAGTTGTGCTTAATGCATAGAAAAATTAAGAGTAACATATCTTGATTGCATTAGCTAATAGTTATTTTTGAAAGAGATTAGCACAGGTTTCGAAATGAAACCTCTCTTTTTCTGCGCAAGAAAAAATAAAGCAACTGGAAAAATGTTCGCAATCAATGAATATCGATTCAAATGGGCTGCAAGTTTCAAAATATATACTACAGCTGTAACAGTGTTATAATTTTGGTATTTCATTAATTCGCTGATTAATTTTTTTATTTAGAGATGGTATGTATTCAACTATTTTGCAGCATGTCCAAGGATTTTTTTTATTACAATATTTATATTTACAAGCTTCTTTGGATCTTGACAACCTTAACTTGAGTGTACTCTTGAAGAGCATATTTACCAAGTTCCTTACCGAAACCAGATTGTTTGTAACCACCAAATGGAGTAGATTGATCAAAGACATCAAAGCAATTGACCCAAACGGTACCAGCTTGAAGTTCGTTAGTTACAGTGATGGCAGTATCAAGGTTAGTGGTATATACACCGCCAGCCAAACCATAATCAGAATCATTAGCAATTTCAATAGCCTCTTCAACAGTCTTGAAAGTAGCAATAGCTACAACGGGACCAAAGATCTCTTCTTGCATGATACGCATGTTGTTATTACAATGTGTAAAAATGGTAGGCTCAATGTAATAACCCTTTTCACCCCAACGCTTACCACCTAAAGCTAAGGTAGCACCTTCTTCTTGTCCAATCTTGATATAGTTCAAAATTTTTTCGAATTGGCTCTTATTAATTTGAGGACCTTGGAAAGTATCCTCGTTAAAAGGATCACCAATAATGATTTTCTTGGTTTCAGCAATGAAAAGCTCCATGAATTTATCAAAGACATCTTCTTGAACAAGAATACGAGAACCAGCGTTACAACTTTGACCGTGGTTGTTAAAGATACCACCATGAGCTTGAACTGCAGCATTGGCTAAATCTGCATCAGCACAGACAATTTGAGCTGATTTGCCACCCAACTCTAATTGAAGTTTCTTGAGATTACTGCTAGCGCTACCTTCCATGATCTTACGACCAGTGACAGTGGAACCAGTAAAAGCCATTTTGCTGACACCGGGATGAGCGCTAAGATAGCTACCTGTGGTTTGACCTTGACCGGTGATAATATTAACGACACCCTATATAGAGTTTTAAATATCTAAATATAATAATATTTACTATGTATATATATATATATATACTTACAGGAGGGAAGCCAGCTTCCTTGACAAGATCAGCAAACTTATACAAAGATAATGGTGTAATTTCAGATGTTTTTAATACAACTAATTAACAAAATTGTCAATTTTCATTAAAATAAACCTTCGAGCAAAGTGATTATAAACTTACTGCAGTTACCAGTGCCCAATGCAGGAGCCAACTTCCAAACTGGCATCATTGTTGGATAATTCCAGGGCTAAAGCGTCATTAGATTCATTTAACCAAGACCTATTTCCTTAAATACATACCACAATTGCACCAACAACACCAAGAGGTTCATGACGAGTGTAACACAATTTATCAAAAGTAGTATCGATTGTCTTGCCATGAATCTTGTCAGCCCAGCCAGCAAAGTAACGGAAACAAGCAATAGAATCGGTAACATCAACATCACGAGCAATAGTGAAAGCTTTACCATTATCAAGAGCATCCAAAGTAGCAATTTCATCCTTGTCGCGCTCCATTAAGTCGGCAAGTTTATTGATTAAACGAGCACGTTCAGCAGGAGCTGTTTTACGCCATACGGATTTGAAGCAGTCTTTAGCTGCACGTACGGCTGCATCAACATCTGATTCATCGGCTGTGTGAACAGAGCAAATTACCTCCTCTGTAGCAGGGTTAATGGTTTCAATTAAAGGACCATGACCAGGAACAAATTCATTGTTGATGAAAAGTTGAGTGTGCACTATAATAACGTCGAATCAGTATGTAAAGTTCATGCATTAATGGAGATTTAGTATTTTATACCTTTGATTTCTTGACCATTGGAGGTCTTTACAGTTTGAATATCTTGTTGAGTCATGATTGATTATTTTTAGATAGATAAAAGGAAAAGGAAAGAAGAGATTAAGTATAGCTTCATATCTTCTTTTTTATGTTAGATGGTGCAATACTAATGATTAAGGTTTCGGAGTGCTTTGTTGTGGCACCAAACTACATCGAGAGCCATAAATCTTACTTTTCGATATTTTATTGAATGGGAAGATTATGATGCACGATTACAAATAACACGGCATATGATATATATTATGTATAATTCAATCGTTTTTTCTATCTTTTAACCTTATGTCCTCTATAGAAGACTATAAATCAAAGCAATATCAAAGAGATTGATATTCTAGTTACACAGAGTTGGTTCCTATTACAAACAGCACCAAAGAGTAAGGTGGGAATCAAAACTGTATTATTCATTTCAAGTCACTGCTTAACCAAATGAGGATGGATATTCACTTTTTCATGCTTCCCATTAAGCCTTATCACTTGCATAATTTCATTGAAATACTTTCTAATTAATTTGTATAAATAGACCAGATCAATTTAAAACGTAATATAAAATATACGCTCCTCAAACAAACGAGAAGTTTCGGATTGTAACACATAAATATGGGGTGTGTTTTGTTTTATTTTCATTAGACGTGTGGACATTACGCAAATTGTAGTATATTTATAGTGCTTTTCACTGTATGAACAGGCAAGATACTTGTTTTTTTTCAGTTACTGTATATGTAATATCAGTTTTCATTCCCGAAAATGTTTATTTGGATACTACAGTGCCTCTAGCGCCAATCTGCGCATTTGACTAACCCAAATTACACTTTTTGGAAACTCAATTTGCGCTTTTTGTTATATCAATTTGCATTAACAATAAACATCAAAGCTGAAAACAATCGATATATAATTTATTAGAAAGGCTTCATTTGCAGACATTTACCAAAGATGTTTACAGAATGGTGTCTAATGTTCCTGAGTGTAAATGGTCTCATCTCGTTTGATGCCTCGATTACTCTCATTTTCAAATTACCAGTGCCGTTAAGCTTCGTTCTCTTGACATAGCTTTTCATTGTGGACCAAAAATTCTCAATTAGATTAAGCTCAGGTGAATATGGAGGAAGATAGATGCTTCTGTATTCTCTTTTTAAGATCATTTCTTCAATTTCATCAGTCGTATGAATTGGTGCATTGTCCATAACGATGTAACATCTCTTCATCTCAGGAAATTGATCCATACAGTTCATTGTCTTCTGCAGGAAGATCATGTAATGAACAGTACAGTACAGTACCTTTAGACGCTGGTTTTTTGAGTTGTGATTGTTTTCTTTTACGAGCTCCATCAACTTTAATCTTCTTCGGTTTAGAGTTAGGCAATGAGCTAATCAAGTGCAGCTGTCCAACTTTTTGTCCTATGAAGCAATCGTCAAAACAAACTAGCTATATCATATATGACGACTTTCCGGCACAATCGAATTATATTGCTTGACTATTGGTGCTTCCCAAGAAGAGATGTATATCGCTGAGGGTATAGGCATTGATTCGAAGTTTCTTGTTTTGCTGCTGATGTAAAACACTTGTTGTACAATCTGACTTCTTGAATTCGATTGAAGCTAACTCTACATCTTCATCGTCGTTTGGAACATGGCAGGCCAGTAAAATGTCAATACGTCTTCCGTAGGTGACATCCTCATCATTGGCTAACTACATTCTTTGTGTGGACTTCAATACTGTCTCGCCTTCCTTGATCATCAGACGAGTGGTTTTTAACGCTGGTCCTAGCATGTTGCCGATATTTCTGTCAAATATCTTTCAAACTTGAGCTCGCTGTATGAAATCAAGGTAAAAAAAAAAGTGTAGCATGGTTACCGATATACAATTAATAACGTATTTCTTTGCATCACTGGAATCTCTAAACGAGCTACACTACCTCTAATGTAGCACAATCGAACAGAACAACAACAACAACGGCAGCAACAATTGCAACAAAGCACGAGAAACAATGGTAACATTAACAAGCCGCAATAGACGCAACTGAAAACGCAAATCAACATCATCTATCTCTCACCAATCGAAGTGGACAAACATTGCTCTATCTTTCAGCATCACAGTAACAAATTTTGGTCGAAACTAGATCAGACACTACATTTGAAACTGTCTTATTTTAAATCTCTCCTCCATAAATGGCTTTAATCAATGGATATAACTATAATTAAAATGAAGTTAAATGCCAGAAACAAATGCTGATAATTGTGTAATATGAACACTCTTTAGTAACATTAAGACGTACGATTTTGCATTCATTGACCATAATACACAACATTTGATTGCTCAAGAACGCTCAAGAACGCTCACAAAGCACATATCAGGCTCCGCAATCAAATATTAGGCCTTTGTGCATTTTTTCAATCAATTATTTCATTTTTTTATAGGAAGAAAAACTATCAAATAAAAGCTACACATCTTAGAAACACTAAAGCATTTTTATTTTTAATAGTAAATAGAAAATTAATGTAGCTGGAACTCATAGAAAAAGGGATGTTGAATATGAAAGAAACTAAAAAAAGTCAGTTTCACATTATAAAATAACATAAACGATGGCTTTTACACAATTATTTTATAATACAATATTTGTTTAAGCAACTAAAGAGAAGATACTTTCACCTCAATTGGTAATAATGTAGACAAATCGAATATGTAGTAGATCGTTTGTTGGCTTATTCAAAAAAAAAAATCGGTTCGAGTAAATTAATAATGGGGGATACTATACTAAAGCAAAATTCAGTGACAATGGATTGTTTATAAGAATAATAATAAGATGCATAAAAAAACATATACCTGTATCCAGATTAAGACATAAAGTGCTTTTATTGACTTTTTTCTGTATTGCTAGTCAACTAAATCATAAAAATACAAAGGATGAAACATGTAAAGGTTTTGGGCACCTTCGATTGCTCTGTATGAATGAAAATACATTCACAGCATAAGAGTTCACTCATTTAATATTGAGTTGTTATGGTACATGATACAAGGCAGCAGATTTTATTTACTTGTAACAACAAATCAGTAGAGAGGTATGAGGGGGGGGGGGAAGGAGGGGGATATACAATTTTATTATTCAATTCAACATGCAAGATCAGCAGATGCTTTATTAACATCTGCTATAGTGCGCTTATTCTGCAATATCGAAGCTTTGACTTGATCGTTACATTCAACAGCTTCAGATTTGATTTCAGGCATAGTTTTTGAAAGCTCAATGAATGAATTAACCAGAGCGCGTGTATTATTATCATCTGCTGAATATTGTGCCTCTTTTTGTAACTTTTTCGGTAAAATATCTGAATCGTTCTTTTTTTCATTATACAAGTCTATATATAAATACATAAATTTGAATAAATATTACTCAAATTGAGTCATTCTTGCATTACCTTGATGCTTTCCAAGAAGGATATTTTCGTTTTGAATAAACTGATCAATATTTAGACTTGCGGTTGTATTATCCATAACATTTAAATTGTCTAGTACTGATTTATAGTCGAGAGAAGCATCAGTTTTCTCGGGATTTGTTTTGAAGAAATTCAATGACATTTTGATATAATAAAAATAGTGTTTATATGATGATAAAACGAAGACAATAAGTTGTTGAGCATACAGGAATGCAAAAAGCCGCAGAAAAAGGTTTTAAGATGCCGCATCGTTTTTAAAGAAATTTTTTTCATATCTAACGCCTCCCTCCCCCCGTCTGCTATTCTTTAGTTTTTTTTTCTCTTTGTGAATTTGACTTGTTTGATATAAAAGATGCTTGATATCAACTTGCTTTTGGAGGAACGTGGTGGTAATCCTGACATGGTCAGAGAGTCTGAAAAGAGACGTGGTGGAAATGTCGAAATCATCGATCAAATTATTGCTGAATATAAGGAATGGACCGCTTGTATGTTTTTAAGATGTTGTACCTAGACAAAATAAATACTTATCATATTTTACAGTCCAATTCACTAGTGATCAAAAGAATAAGGAAGCCAATGCTATCCAAAAGGAAATTGGTAAAAAGTTCAAGGCCAAGGAAGACCCTTCTGAATTAGTTGCTCAAAAGAACGCTCTTCAACAAGAAAAGGAAGCTCTTGTTGTTCAAGCCAAGGAAAAGGAAATCTCCTGGAAGAACAAGTTAGGTCTCCTTGGTAACATTGTTCACTCTTCAGTTCCTACTTCCATGAATGAGGTAAAAATAAAATTACTCTTTAGAGTGACATTTTACTAACGCATTTTGATAGGATAACAATGAAATCATTCGTACCTACTACCACAACGGTGTTGAACCTGTCAAGAGAACTGATATCATGTCTCATCATGAAGTTCTTTCTCGTTTAGATGGTTATGATCAAGATCGTGGAGCCAAGATTGCTGGTCACCGTGGTTATTTCTTGACCGGTGTCGGTGTAGATCTTAACTTGGCTTTGATCACTTATGGTCTTAACTTCCTTGCTAGATATGGTTACAAAAAATTACAAACCCCCTTTTTCATGAACAAGGATATGATGGCCAAGACTGCTCAATTATCTCAATTTGATGAAGAACTTTACAAGGTAAAATAACAACAATTTATATATGCAATTTAAACACCATTGACATGATATTAGGTTTCTGGTGATGGTGAGGACAAGTACCTCATTGCTACTTCTGAACAACCTATTTCTGCCTACCACTCTGGTGAATGGTTTGAAAAGCCTTCTGAGCAATTGCCCATCAAGTATGCTGGTTACTCAACTTGTTTCCGTAAGGAAGCTGGTGCTCACGGTAAGGATACTTGGGGTATTTTCCGTGTTCATCAATTTGAAAAGATTGAACAATTCGTCTTGTCTGCACCCGAGAATTCTTGGGAGATGTTTAACGAAATGATTGAACACTCTGAAGACTTTTTCAAGAGTTTGGGTCTCTCTTATCGTGTTGTTGCTATTGTTTCTGGTGCATTGAACAATGCAGCTGCCAAGAAGTACGATTTAGAAGCTTGGTTCCCCTTCCAAGGTGAATATAAGGAGCTTGTTTCTTGTTCCAACTGTACTGATTATCAATCTCGTAACTTGGAGATCCGTTGTGGTGTCAAGAAGATGTCTGATCGTGAGAAGAAGTATGTCCATTGTCTCAACTCTACTCTTTGTGCTACTGAAAGAGCTCTTTGTGGTTTATTGGAGAACTGGCAACGTGAAGATGGTTTGGAAATTCCTCCTCCTTTGGTTCCTTACATGGATGGTAAGACCTTCATTCCTTACACCAAGCCTAGACCTGCTCCCAAGAAATAAATACGTACAAGGCATCTCTTTCCCTTTTTTTTGTCAATATAATGTAATAAATTAAATAGGTTCTTATACACATAATTTTTATAATTCATGAGGATGTTTATTTATTTATTTATTCACAAATGTTAAATGCAGAAGGGGAAAAAAAAAAGGGATTTTATTGTTCCACACGTTGAAGCATTTGAGTTAATGTGTCATGAACCTTGGCAATGTCATCGGCTACTTGACCTTGACCAATATGTTCATAAGGATCGTCAACAAGGTTCTGCTTGTCTCGATCATCAATGATACCTTCCTTGTATTGGGCATCAATCTTTTGTAGACGTTCTTGTAAACCTTGGACATCATCGGAAGTATATTTGCGATGGGATAAATTTTTACTTTCACGCAAGACTTCTTGGAGTTCTTGATGGATTTTTTCTATATTTTGAATCTTTAGTTTGGTTGTTGTTAATTTGAAATTTTAGGGCTTACCGAGGTCTTTTTGCATAGGCATTTTGAAATGATTTTATAATTGAAGAAAAGCAAACGATTATGTTATATACGGTATATTTATATACACAAATGAATAGACATGGGTTCGACTCAATTCATATGACGGTGAGTATTCTCATTGATTTTTGTAAATTAAGGTTAGCATGAATAACTTAATAGAAGGGTTTTGCAGTGAAACCCCATTTTTCTGATGAATATTATCCATGCCACCCAGTAGATGATTCAATATGAGGTAATTCAGTTTTTATGCAACAATCACACACGCATAACATCTTTAAAAAAAATGCATAGCAATTAACACAAAGAAAATGCAATTTTAGAAAGTTAATTACTTTTCGATAAGGCTACCTTTTAAAGCATTTTTTTTTCGCATTTTTGGAATCAAATTTTAAACTTAAACATGTTGTTTAGTTTATCTTGCTTATCTGTTGTAATGATATTCAGGGAAGAGTAACACGATATAATCGTTGCATTGATTTAATGTTTTACAGCAGATTTTTATACAATTCGAATACCGAAAAAAAGCAAAAGAGTATATTTACAATCTTTAAAGAATTTTTAGTACATCATAAGCAAACACAATTTGTTTAAACTAGTAATAATATATATTTTAGTGATGATTCAAATGCATTCATATTTTTATTTATTACTTTTAAAGTAAACTTTTTCCTAGAATGGCTTTTTAAGTATAGGGGGCTTTCAAATTTCGTACAATTGTAAAATTATATTTATTATTTATTAATTAAACAATACAACGAACTGAATCACATAAATTCGCAAAAGTAGTTCTATCTAATGAATCAAAGAATGTTAAACCTGATGCTTTTTCAATTGCTTTCAAATCAACTTGAAATTGGTCAAGAGGGATAGCATGATCAATAGCCTGATTTGGTAGCACAAAGGCTCCTGATGCAAATTCAGTGCCATTCGATACCAAAAGAACTTTAAAAAAATGAGTAGGTACAGCAATTGTAGGACCATTAGCTCCAATCAACTTGTATTGCATTGTGTATTTATTTTGTGCACCAGTAATCTTGGAAACTACACTGATAGAACCATTTGTTCCAAATTCAATCTTTGTATCAGCCAAAGCATATGCTTCAGTAGAAGAAGTGGAATCCAACTGAGGTAAAAATAATGGACCAGAGTAAACATAGACGTCTGTAAAATTTTTTGTTAAATCACGACAGAATTGCTCTAAATATGCCCAATCTATAAAGAAACAAGTTAATAAAAGTACACATCATTGCACATTAAATTACGTACATTGACGATTAAATCCAGGGCCAATTTGAGGTGCAATGTTGGACAATAAGAAAGTTTCGTCCATGGCGGTTTGTGAAGCAACTGCATCTCCTGCAGGGGCCATGTGGCCACGATCGTAACCGCTATTGGTATAATCCTTGGTATAAATTCTGAATAACTCTGGTAAAGCATTATCACCGGTAAATCGGGACTTGTCTCGAGAAACACCTTCACCACGACGAAGACTTTCTTCTGTAAGGTGTTCTCCTACCCAATGAGGAATTCGATCTCTGCGATTGTAAGATGCAGTGTAAGCAGTTCTTTCAAAAAGATCATTAATAGGACCTGCATTTATATGTTAATATAACATAATATTTCATGTAACGGATTTCTACCTGGATTTCCAAATTTCAATACACTATTAGGTGGTTCCTGTCTAGTATGTAGATTATTTCCGCTTTGATGGTGAAGGTTTGTAATTCGAAATGGAACAATGTTATACATGAAGAACATTCCCATAAAGAAGCCACCTGTCAACCAAAAGTAATGAGCCAAGGGTATAGTCATGGTTGTATTAATTTGAGAATAGGTATAAAAAGAAATAAAAAGGGAAGAGAAAGATAAGAGGCAATTTATACTATTTTTGCATTAAAATATTTTTACTAGAGGTACAAATATTACGGCAATCACGTTATACATTCTGTTTATCATTATACGTACGTTTGAACCATAAACTAAAAAAGAACAAAGCTGATGATAAACTAGTCAATTTATGTGGGGAATTAAGATTATGCGTGTATGCGTGCATATGTGTATTTATACGTGTAATTTATACCCATATATCAATACCCGGGTGTAATAGTATTCGATTATCTAAGGATCAAAGTTACACACAATATAAATTTAATGTCAAATTAAAAAACCATATTTATTTATCAAAAAAAAAAGAGAGAGTGAATGAAGATAATATTAACAAAAAAGCAATTTATAGTAGTGCAATAAAGGACATAATAATAATAATAATAATAATAATAATAAAAATAATATACAGATAATGAAAGTAAATAATGAGAATGAGATAGTGCGAGTTGAAGTGGGATGATATTACAAGATAAATCTATAATTTTTGGGAGGGGGGGGGAGGAGGGTTTAGTTTAAATGAAGCAAATGATGTTGCTTTGTAGGTGTAGTAGGTGCATTGTAAGAATGCGATAATTGCATCATAGCAACTACAGCATCTTGTTCAGTTCTAGTAGTCTTTTGTCTTTTCAATGAAGAGATAAAGTTACGAATAGGTGGTAATTTGACAGAGGGGTCAAAATCGGGCTTTTGGTTTACAGGCAAATGATGATGGACATGAAGAGGTGGCGAGGAAGGAGAAGAGTTGTAGGATAAAGGAATATAATTTGATGTAGCTGTAGGGAAGAATTTGTCATAGGATTGTTGAGGAGGAGATAATGGAGGAAGGGAAACACGAGGAGATGGAAAATGAGTAGCAATTGGACTACCTTCGCTGCTACAACTTTCTGTACCACTACTGGTGATACTAGCTCTTCTTTCATAGTAAGAACCGGGTACACTCGTAGTTGGAAGTGGAGGACTTTGAGCCATGTTATAATTAGAGTTTGTGTTATATGAAATAACGGGAGCAGTAGCAGTAGCAGTAGCAGTAGTAGTAGCAGTAGCAGTGGGATAAGATGATACAGAAGCAGGTGGGGCGCATAAGATGTATTGTTCAGTTTGAATTTCTAATTTTCTCTTACGAGAAACAGCACCGGCTGGTGAGACAGAAGCAGAAACAGAAACAGGACCATTATTAGGTACTTGAGCTCTATTTTCTTTACGAATTCTGATACGTGCACCCTGGTCAGAGAATGATCTTGATAAAAAAGTAGAATCCAGCATTCCGGGAAACTTTTTTGTAGGATAAACAATGAATGGATCAGTGAATACAGATTGAAGACATACGGCACCAGTAGTAGTAATCTCAAAAAGGGAAAGTTTGAGCCTAAAGTTACCTTCTACTTTGACAGATAGATCCCCAAAGATGAAAAAGGCCCCGTCTAAAAATAAAAAATAAAAAGAGAAACAAAAAAGTTAAACCCGAGGATTAAGATACATGTTTCATATAGCAAAATATTTACCATGATTATCAATATCTTTAAGTTTATACATGGAAGAAACAGTTTGACCAGACAAAGCATTATGAGTTGGAGTGTAGATTTCATTGTCGTCAGTGGGATGAGCTAAGTTAGCGCACATGTAAAAGTAAGAATTTTGGTGGAATGCACTATGAAATTATTATTAAAATCAGATAAAATTTTTTAGATGATCAAGGGTAGTACATACTCAGTTTGTTGCGGAGTAGCGTTATTAAGTCTGATTTGAACGATGGGAGGAGGATCGATTGGTCGACGATCTAAGATAAAATATACAAGATGGATGAGTAAGTGTATAACTATAATTATGGGAAATTTTATTTACCTCTTTCATTGTTGGTACTTATACGAGCATGAATTGGTTCTTGGCGATTAATTAATGAATATGCACTAGAAAAAAAGCAAGATCAGATAAAAAAGATCAGATAAAAATTTTTTATATATATAAAACAACCCTGGTAAACAAGTTGTTATTTATTTATTTATTTACCTGGCAGTAGATGCAATATCGGAGCAAGCAGAAGTGTAGTTATAGCTGTTGATTTTGGACATTTGAAATTATTGAATGAAAAAGAGTTTTTCTTAGGTTAAATCAAAATGAGTATAGATGTAAAAGATAAAAAACTAGAAAGAAAAAAATAAAAGAAAAAAAAAAGACTTATATAAAAAAACGATGATATTATATAGGTTTTAGGGAAAAGAAGGAAGCGGTTGTGCAACGATGAAAAAGATCTGATAAAAAAGAAATCTTTAGATTCGCAATACCCGTACTTTAAATCGGAGATGCTGCTAAATGGAAACATTTGAATTGGATGTCGTCCTCTTTTTATACAAAATGTACATGGTTGGTTTTCGTTTTCATTTTGATCATCCGACAGATAAAGAAAGGAGCTTGTCATGAATACAATAAAATACGATATGCACTCCATATAAATGTTGGTGACTTTTGAAATTGAACCTTATCAAAGAATAAATCGACCTATTTATCATCACTGATTCAATAGACAAAATACTCGTTTGATTACCGAGTGATTATGATAATCAAACTCGGTATTAAATACAAGTGAGACAAACTAAAAAAAAAAAAAAAAAAAAAAAAAATCTAATCAGATCTTTTTTTTTTTTTTTTTCTTTGGTGTCGATGTATTTATATATTTACAGTATAGTATATAAAAGGAAGGATCCTTGTAACAAAAGTATCACAATACTATTTCTATAATGACAATGATCATAAATGACCTTTTTTTCTTTCTTTTTATAAAATCGAAAAGGAGAACAATTTTAAAAGAAGGCCTTTTTAGTCTATATTTCTCTAAACGGCCATTGATTTGCAGTAAATTAGTCTACATTTCAATCACCAGTGCGTATCAAAAAACACATATGCAGTAAATGTATTTTTTTCGGCTTCAAATGTCAGTAAAGAAATGTTCCTTGATCAACCTTTAATATTTATCCATATTGAATACAAGATCTTTTCATGTTAATGTAGTTTTTTTTTTATATTTTAAAAAAATGAGCGGGATATGATAGGCTTCATGTAATTACTGGGGGGGTGGTTGCCTGTTGTAAAAAAAAAAAAAAAAAAAAAAGAAGCAGCATACAGATAGAATACATTTAAAGGAAACGCTACAAAATTTAAACAATGTAGATTTACACCCCTGGATTGGAATATAATCTAATTGTCAGATAATATATAAAAATACCAAGTAAACCTTATACCCTGTACATTTTGTTGTATCACATTATTGATCATGAAATTATAATTACTTGCAACATTCAAATTAGGCTTAATAACATGCCATTTAAAATGCAAATTTGTTTTTACGAAATATCTATCATATGCCGTTATTATAGTCAATTTGACTGCAGTTCACTTTTTGCTGAATCGAATATATGTACATAATAACTGGGGTTGTAAGTATCTGCGTCAAGTGTCTTGGCTGTTTCCCAACTTTTGATCTAGCAAAAGAAACTCTGGTTTAATCTGAGTCAGTTTGTGTATTAGTTTGTATTACAGTTAAACTTATCAGATCTTTTTGATTATCAGCAAAAAAAAATTTTTTTTATTGATTAAATATAAAATACAGCATGAATTAAAAGGACCTGTCAATTCATAACTCACCCTAAAGATCAAATAAAGTAATGATTTTGATTTGCACTCTATATGTAATGCTATTTATACATGAAAAACAAACCAATTCGCTCTTTCTCAATAATAAATGACGATATAAAAAATAATTGTTACACCACCAAACCATCATATCAGACGAAACCTTTTGGTATCACCTCCACTTTGAACTTGTCCGCGCGCTCTGGGCTGACAAATAAATTATTTTCCTTAAAGTTAATAAAAAAAAAGTGGGAGCTAGAAAAAAAGAAGGTTTCTCCAAGGTTGTACCATGAAAAAAGAAAATAAAAAATAAGCAAGAAACAATCAAGATAACTCTAAATTCATTATTTACAATCATTTCTTTATTTGCACTCTTTTTTTGTATCATTTGATATTATTACCATATACTACAGATATATCAGTTTCATATCATCACATTCATTTTTGCTTTTGAAAGTCAAAAGTTGACTCATTTCAATCCGATTTGATGAACATATTTTACCCCGGCCGTCTTCTTAATAAATGGCGTTCTTGTTATTCTTTTCTAAATAAATTCCCCTTTTCGAAAAAAAAAAAATAATTGGTCTTAAACCAAGCTAAATTTTCTCATTAAAATATATAATGCTAATTGGAAGGATGAAATTGACGATTTGTTTACAAAAAAGATAACCAATGCATTTTATTAACAAAGATGCTATTCAAATTGCCAGAGATTAGAGAGGTTTCATTTTAGAATCTCAATATTATGATTATCATGTTATAATTTTACTGCGGAAACTGGGATATTTCATCGTATTATCAATGCTAATGCGTTTGTACAGCTCGAAATAATTTAGCTGATTTACAGCTAAATTTTAAGGTCGTCGACCTTCGAAATCGAAGCGTGCCCTCTTTTCTATTAATAACCTCATACCAAACACTTTTAAAAATATACCTTAGACATTACTAAATGGATATGAATTAGTCGTATTTATGCTACCGATTCCCAAATTTATTTTATATCTCATGAAAGACTCGAAAACAGGTATAACACATTGCTTTTCCCTTAAAAACTGGGACTCATTTTTCATCCCTGATCTACTTTTTTTTTCACTAAATAATACAAGAAAATATTATATACCAATGTACCTGAGATGCTCAACTTTAATCCAAAAATAAGTACCCGGAAATATCCTATACCTCACAGTTGTTATAACTTTTTTAGTGCTAATGTCTCAGATTTTTACACGTATTCCACTGCTAAAATTAAAAACTTTGAGCTTCCATATCTCTGCAAAAAATTAAGCTGCACTATTATTTATTAATAATGAAACTTACTTGTCTTGGAGCGCTCTATAACATATTTTAGTATGAAAAATTCTGCGCACTTTTATTTTTTCTCATTTTTTTTGACATTTTTGTAGTAGATTTCAAAATATTTGCTAAATTGAGCAACGCTTTTTTTACATTCATGTCATTGAGCTTGGTGAGCTCTCTTGGAATCAATTTAGTTTTTATCAAAATATTGATTTTTCGTGGAGATATCCTCAAAAATGTGTACAAAAAAATACCTTCGTTTCTAGCCTCCATTTTTCCCTTGTATACCCTCATCCCAAACTCTGAATGATTTATCGAGACTTTATAAATTAAAATCAACGTAAAAAGTACCGTTTATTAGAATGAATTAAATATGGGTTTATATAGTTATTGGAATTGTGTGATAAGATCTAATGGACAGGGATCCATTAGATGTGGCAATAGATATTATTATTAATGTGTATGGATATAACATGTTATGTTTCAGTGGTAATATTGCTATAAGTTATGTTTCATTATTAGTTCCTGAATGACAGGAACCAGTTACTGGATAGATAAGATCTGCTAGATTTGTCGGAGATCTTCTATATATCGAATGTTGTAATTCTGATAGATCATGCAGGATTATAGATTCCGTCCGTGTGCATAACATTATAATCCCATGCGTGCATAATAATAGTAGAATTGCCCATAAGCATATCACTACCCCTATTTGTGCATGTCGTATATTTTCAGGTTTGATAAATAATACTTAAAAAATAATACAATTAAAAAGAAAGAGTAATGAAGCAGTTCTTTAACTGTATATTAAAAACAAGATATCGTTTATTTAGACATAGAAATATGGCCTTTATATTGATTTGACATTGAGATCCTGAGATATAATTTGATAAGACACTATTAAACCATTAAAACTTTTTGGTAGTAATCTATGATGGATTGAAATGGATCAATAATAATTTAACCGTTCTTGCAGAGCTTGCGAGTTGTCTTGTTTTAATGCTGCGCTAAATGTGCTTGGATGTTGATTTGATAGCTACTTAATTGATTAACCGTTAGGATGAAATAATACAGTGTTATAATTGAGGTCCAAGCGTTTTTGCTTTTTGGTAATTACTGGATTAAACGTAGTACGCTAGGAGTTTCTTATATCCGATATCAAGACTTTGCACTTCAATACATGTCGTAGTTAATAGATTGTAAGATGTATTGATACTGTAGAAGGTGATAACGTATGATACTAGATGGCACACAACAGTGTGCATACTTATTAAATTTGACCATGAGTGTTCTACCAAAACTAATAAGAATTAGACAAGAGTAAAAGGTGAGGTTTCATTCAATGTAGAGAATGAGATTATATATAAAAGAGATTACCAAGTAATACAACAGCTATTAGTGGTGTAACAATAACAATATCCTGATAATACGACTACTGTAGCGCTATATTTAGATTCTGGTATAACAATGAGCATAATGAGCTGCTCTTATGAACACAAATTGGTTTGTACATGAGCATTGTGCCATTCTCAAAATTCCATTGCATTTTTTAATGGAATGGGCTTTTAAATTACATTTGCTTTTATTAAATATAAATTATAGACAATACAATTCAATACGTTGTTAGTGTAGAGCAATAAATGCAAGAGCCGATGTATATACGATTATCATCATTTGTAAATATGTTTATTAGCTATAACGTTTACAGCAACAATAGTTTTTATTCGAGCATAAACTTAAATAACCCTTACTGCTTAAATGTATATGCAAGCCAAATCTAAGATTATAGATGTTACTTTATCACATAAAATTTAAACAAATTAATCTTCTTTAAACTTACTATTTTAGTTTACGAGTGTCAGCTGTGCAGTGGAATTACATACTAAAAACGCTTGATAAAATAAAACAACCTAAATTTCAAGTGTCGCTCATAAAATATGATGCCACTTGAAATGTGAACAACGATAATAAACAAATGCTTCAATTGAACACAATAACAAACGCATGCTAAAAATATGAAATACCCTTTTTGAACCATACATGTCGTGTAGATGATAGCACCCTTGATCACGGCGCAATCAATTACACAAATGACATATATATCAAAACAGGATTCTATCCAAATCAATAATGATAATAAACAAAGATATCAATTTAGTCAACTACTCATCTATATCGTAGTTGCACTATCAATATAAATAAGATTCAAGCATATAAAAACTACCCCTTAAAAATCAAGGTTACATAAAATAGATATAACAGAAATAAACAAAAACAACCATTTCCCAAAAGGTCGATATTGTCACACTTGACATACAATCCCTTATGGTCAATGCTCTATACAATTTACCCCTTAAAATATCAAATCAATAACAATGTACTCAAAACTGGAAGATTACTAAATATACATCCATTCAAGTCTGATGGTATCCAAGTTCTCCAAATCACTATAAATACCCTCATACTTTTCAATTATTTTAACTCTTCAGAAATCTTTTGTAATAAAAACTTTAGCTGATTATAATTGTATTTCTACTGCTTTTATTTTTATATTTTTTTTATTTTAGTAAATAACATCGTAATTTACTGCAAGCTGTAAAAAGATTTGTTTTCAAGTATAGCTACAATCAAGACTATGGTTATTAGGCAAGATATTAGATTATTCTTTTTTTCTATATCAATTGAAATTTCATCACTTTTCTGGTACATTTCGTGGGTTTGTAACTAGTTCTACTTTTTTATTGATTAGATATAAATATCATTGCTTTTGATTTGATCTGGTAATCAAGAAATATGTCCAACAATACAGTAATAAATAATGGTATTTGATCTTAGAATGCGGTTAAATAAAATTATCAGTCTCTAATATAACGACTGCTACCTATATTGAAGATATTAGTCCCTTATGTTAGCATGCGTATTTGGATAAAAGAAAAAAATATCAGCTTGATAGTTTGATATGCCTTATCAAACAGTGAATATATTCATGAAATATAAAAACAAAAAGAAAGAACACACGTAGAAAGGGGTTTTCAAGACTTTACATTATTTAGCGCATTTAAAACCCTGCTAAATTGCACATTTTAGCCAATGTAAAAGCAGCATTACGGCGCATGAATCATAAACTAAAGTTGCTGTCGAGCCAGGTTTTGCCAGCCAAATTTATTAGTACAAGCTCGGCTCGTCGACAACAACATCCCTATCATAAACAAACAAAATAGACAATAATTGTTATCATAGAAAAATACATTTTTCTACCAGAAAAACCGTCTGTCATATCATAGATTCGTTAAAAAATTGCAAACGCGAGCCGGTAGAGCAACACCGTAATTGAGCATAGCAAGATTGAACCACTAAGTCTGTTATACTATGATATATCTAAGTTTCAAATAAAAAAGCGTTTCTTTTTTTTTAACTTTTCTTATATTTAACCATGTGCAGTCTGAAAATTCAGACTTTGTAGCGGACATTTTCGGGACTCATTTTAGCCTTACCAACACTCATGATTTTTATCAAAAAATAGAAAAATCAAATTTTGGTACCAAAATCAACGTTTAAATATACTACATTGTGAGAGAAAATTGTAGCCATGACTAATACACATTTTATAAAAACTTAATATTGAATGTTGAGTTATAAAAATTTGTACTTTTGCCCCAAAAACGGATTTTTGATTAAAGGATTTTCATGTAATATTTTGCAATAAAAATGTTTATTATCTTTTATTGAGCAAATAGAGAGTTAAATTCTGCATATGTGTATATTTTTTGTTTTTATAATTGGTAGTATAATTAACTCTAAATTTACAAAATCAGAAAAAAAAAATTAAAAAATGTCAAAATTGATGATCTGGACAAGAATAATTTTCGAAATTAATATCCCGCTTATAAGCCTTGTAAGTCTTAAAAATAAGAGATTTTATAATACTTGAAAATTTTTTCAAAAATTTATGATGCTGTATCTACTTGATTTAAGCTTATTACTGTAAACCTTTATACATGTTAATATTGTGTGATAGTTCATTTGATGGTAATATAGTCTTACTCTATAATTATTGCGGTAGAGGTAATTCACATTGCGTTTTAGTTTTATCTGCCCAATATCATAAACATAAACATGGCCATCATCACTGGAACCTATTGCCACCTTTTTACTCTCTTTGTCCCAAGCCAATTTATTCCATGCTTTACCAGGACCAACGTAAGTTCTACTTACAATGGTTCCTCAATATTTTCATTCAAATTCCATAAATTAAATGAACTTGTTCCATCTTCAGTAGTATCAAATGTATCATTAACCTGCCTTATGATAAATGTCAATTTCAAATCAGAAACATCTCATTGTCATTGTTACGAGCTATAAAAAGCTTGATTTTTAATAATACAGCTATTAAATAAAGACAAGATGATACGAATAGTAGTATATGGTGAGTATTGAACATCTAAGTAAGTTTGATGAAGTATACTTTTAAATCTTTTTAAAAATCCTGAAGCAAACACAACATCTTGGTCCTGTAATTTCTATCCATTAAAATGCTGCGATATCCACTGCACGATAAATGCACTTTTTATCAACCTTGACCTCGATATACATTGGATATCAGTTTTTTACCAGTTGTATTTTCTCTGATTTGTTAATATTTAGTCATATCAAAAAAAAAAAAGAATAAACGGTTCAAGGGTTTTCTAGTAATAATTGCTCTTAACTAATGCCTTTTGAATCTATTGATGTTGAGCAGAATAATTATTAGTACTTTCATTTAAAGTAAGCTTTGCTTTTTTATACATTTACATTCACCCCTCCTTCATTAAATAACATTGCATTTATTATCCGTTATATGAATCAATCAAATTTATCTTGATTCGATACATTTGACAATTGAATGCCTAAATTACACTTGAGCCACCAGGTATCCTCACAAAAATTTTTCTACAGGTCGACGGTCGACAAAGCATCACAATTTGGATCATTTTATTGTGTTCATAGAACTGAGGTATTTCTCACATTCATAGATCTCTGCATGATGAACAACCATATCTCTATCTATTCAATTTAACTGAAATACATTGAACGACAACATCGTATTTGACAAAATGCCTTACTTTATTGCGAGTCAACACAATTAATTTGATGCTAGTTTAGCATCAACAGTTGAATTAGATAAATTTGAGATTAGACGACCCCTTTTAATAGTTTTGCATACCACCATGAGCTAATAATGAACTGTTATTATAGATACGCTAATCAAGGATAGTGAGTTAACTCTAATGGACGAACAAGTCGATGTAACAGTATAAACGAAATATTAAAATCAAATATACTGTAGCAATTGAATGAGCAAGAGATGATAAACCATTTAAATTAACATAGTAATTGAATTATTTTAAGCGCTTTGAACTGAATACACCTTTACTTTTGACCTATAGAAACTGATCTATTAGTAAAATCAATTAACAAGCTAATAATTAATAATTATGGTGTATCTTTGATAGTTGATAGTGGTATACAAGATACAAGACAACATCTTGTTTTTCTCTTCTTAGCTGTTGGCCACTAAATAGAAACAATACTTTTTAGAAATTAAATAGATTAACAAGAGTTTATTCATTCATTTAAATCAAGTCAATGCTATATATACTTTTATAATCACCAATTTTCTCCAGGTAGATATCGACTTTAGACCAAAGAAGCATTGATTATAACGTAGATAATGGAACAAAATGATTAAGTCCTGGATGCTTTTTTTGCTCGAAAAAGATATTATAACGCGCCTTAACATTAACAATTAATAATTCATTTCCAAATAAATAATAGAAAAAACATGTATGTCGTATAGTCGTATATTTTCAGGTTTGATAAATAATACTTAAAAAAGAATACAATTAAAAAAGAATAAGTAATGAATCAGTCCTTCAACTGTATATAATAACAAGATATTGTTTATTTAGACATAAAAATATGGCCTTTTATATTGATTTGACATTGAGATCCTGAGATGTGATTTAAGGCATTATTGAACCATTAGATCTGTTTGATAGTAATCTATGGATTGAAATAAATCAATCATAATTTAACTGTACTTGCAGAGCTTGTGAGTTGTCTTGTTTCAATGCTGCGCTAAATGTACTTGGATGTTGATTTGATAGCTACTTGATTGATTAACCGCTAGGATGAAATAATATCGTGTCATAATTGAGGTCCAAGCGTTCTTGGTAATTGCTAGATAAACTTATATATTAGTACGCTAGGAATTTTTATATCCGATATCAAGACTTTGCATTTTAATACATGTCGTAGTCAATAGATTGTAAGATGTATTGTTACTATAGAAGGTGATACCGTATGGTACTTTGTGGAATAAAACATCCATCCCAAAAGAAAAGAAGAATGTGGAATAGGTAGAGATATTCGCGGAAAAAAAGTATAAAAAAGCAATAGGAATTCGATTAGATAATATTTAGGGTTTGATTATCAAGTTAAATTCTACCTGAGGACTTTTGTAATAAATAAATGTCCTCTTTATATAGTTTTCATCAGAAAAATTAGGTAAACATTCCTAGGTCTATATGTAATGGCCGATAATATATACCCCTTCTTGCCAGATATAAGTCTTGATAGTAACTAATCGATGTATTCATAGAGTTAATGGGTCCTTGATCATAATGGTGTTATTAGATCCACATTATTTTGATTGACCTTTAACTATAATAAGCAGCTAGGATCGAAGCTCGCTAGAGAATTTATATTGGTAGTTAGTATGAATCAGCATATATCATTTAGTAGTGGTATAATGTCTATTTATGCCAGCTATACTTTAATTGAGAATCAGATGAAATGGAGATCAATATAGTGAATAAATATATACATATTCCACAAAGAATATCAGAATACAAGCGAGTTAATCTAACGTTGACCAATATTTAACCAAAAATTGATTGTGAATTTTAAACGTTATAATTGAGGTATTGATTTTTTTATATTTACAAAACAGATCCAATTGAAAGCTACTCTGCATTTTTTATTTCAATGAAAAATGTTGATTCTTTGTCGAGAAAATCAAAAAAACAGCTCATATTATGTGCAGCTTGCTTAAAACCTATGGTAACTGAGTTCCAAATTCGATTTGCAAAAAAATGATCGAAAAATGATTCTGCAGTAAATTACGATGTTAATTTACTAAAATAAAAAAAATATAAAAATAAAAGCAGTAGAAATACAATTATAATCAGCTAAAGTTTTTATTACAAAAGATTTCTGAAGAGTTAAAATAATTGAAAAGTATGAGGGTATTTATAGTGATTTGGAGAACTTGGATACCATCAGACTTGAATGGATGTATATTTAGTAATCTTCCAGTTTTGAGTACATTGTTATTGATTTGATATTTTAAGGGGTAAATTGTATAGAGCATTGACCATAAGGGATTGTATGTCAAGTGTGACAATATCGACCTTTTGGGAAATGGTTGTTTTTGTTTATTTCTGTTATATCTATTTTATGTAACCTTGATTTTTAAGGGGTAGTTTTTATATGCTTGAATCTTATTTATATTGATAGTGCAACTACGATATAGATGAGTAGTTGACTAAATTGATATCTTTGTTTATTATCATTATTGATTTGGATAGAATCCTGTTTTGATATATATGTCATTTGTGTAATTGATTGCGCCGTGATCAAGGGTGCTATCATCTACACGACATGTATGGTTCAAAAAGGGTATTTCATATTTTTAGCATGCGTTTGTTATTGTGTTCAATTGAAGCATTTGTTTATTATCGTTGTTCACATTTCAAGTGGCATCATATTTTATGAGCGACACTTGAAATTTAGGTTGTTTTATTTTATCAAGCGTTTTTAGTATGTAATTCCACTGCAGATTCAAAAAACAAAGTCGTTTAATGGCTCATGAACTGCAAAGTAAGTCGACCCAGTGTATTAAGTAGTTTTTGTGCAGTTTTGGATATTGCATCTATCTAAACAAAATTCATACAAATGTTATACATTAAATTTTGCGTAAAATGCGATTGAAATTTTGGAGGTTTTTTGAAGATGCAAATCACTTTTTATAAGCAGGTTTCAAAAATAATTAACAAAAATAATATAAAATAAATATATCTATCGATTGAGCCATTTTTGAACCTTTTAGCTGCATATTTCGCAGAGAAAACAAACTTTTTGTCGATTTTTTTTTCAAATTCAGAGTTTGGGATGAGGGTATACAAGGGAAAAATGGAGGCTAGAAACGAAGATATTTTTTTGTACACATTTTTGAGGATATCTCCACGAAAAATTAATATTTTGATAAAAACTAAATTGATTCCAAGAGAGCTCAACAAGCTCAATGACATGAATGTGAAAAAAGCGTTGCTCAATTTAGCAAATATTTTGAAATCTACTACAAAAATGTCAAAAAAAATGAGAAAAAATAAAAGTGCGCAGAATTTTTTCATACTAAAATATGTTATAGAGCGCTCCAAGACAAGTAAGTTTTATTAATAAAAAGACCTAGCATAGCTTAATTTTTTGTAGAGATATGAAGTCTCAAAGTTTTCAATCCTTTAGCAGTGAAATACGCGTAAAAATCTGAAACCTTAGCACTGAAAAATTAATACCAACTGTAAAAAGTAGGATATTTCCGAGTACTTGTTTTTAGATTAAAGGTGAGCATCTCAGGTACATTGGCATATAATTTGTTCTTCGTGTTATTTAGTGAAAACAGAAAGTAGAGCAGGGATGAAAAATGAGACCCAGTTTTTAAGGGAAAAGCAGTAAATTTCATCTATTTTCGACTTTTTCGAGCCAAGCATAATACTTTCAGAAGAAGGCAGAATAATGCAGTTGGTAAATTTTAACAAGTCGCAATGATATGATATTAATTCCATTTGAAAGGAAGATTGGTCGGTAATTTATATATAAGGTAACGCATCTGCTCATTTTCAGAATTTAAATGACTTATTCGAAAAAATATGTAGTCTAATGCAGGTACATGATCAGAATCAATATAGCAATCATTCAAAATGGACATCTTGCATTATTGTCATACTAAATACAGGCAGTTAAATGCATTAGAAAGGAGAGAGAAATTGGTTTTGTTAAGTAAAACAAGGTTTCAAAAATGACATAGTTACACTGGTTTATCGTGCCTTTATCTGTACTATTTATACGGGTTCGGTGCAAATGTCCCTGCTCTTGTATGTAATTTGAAGCTTTTTTTTTTAAACAAAGCTATCGCTCAATAATATGATGCATAGTTAGAATTGTATATAGTATTTTAAAGAGTCTGTTCATTAAGTTAATTTCATGTCTATCATGAATTGATTGTATATGACATGATAAGGATACTTTTGGCGTCAGTTCTATAATTATAACTCACATTAAAATATTTGCAATTTATACACATACTGTAATGTAAGAAAAAACCATAAAATAATAGATATACTGAGTAAACAATGTTTATAACAGGACGTTATTTACTTTCATTCTCTTTTCTCGATTATAATCAGATATAATTAAGCCATGATATGTATTACATATGATCTGTTGTTCTAATAAAAAGCAATATGCTTAAATTACGAGAGATATTGTTGAGCTTTCATTGCAAATGATAATGAAATTGTCTGTGTATTTCAGTAGTATTTGATAAAAAATAATCATCCCTAGTTCTGTACGTGTTTTTATCAGATCTAGATGCTCAGATTGAATTATATATTATTCGGAAAACAATTACTAAGGGCTTCCATCTGATAAGAAATTTGAATTGTCCTCTTATTTAGAACGCTGTTTTTTTCCATTGATCACATATCAGTATTTATTAATGTTTAACTATTTTTAGACGGAAAAACATATAAGCCATGATAGACAAAATGATCGACGATGGTTCCTCTCCCTGAAAAAAAACATTATTTTAGATTATTAAATTATAATTTACTATATTTATGGATAATCAAAATCATTGTTTCTTTTTTTTTTTTTTTGCTTGAACTTATTGAAATGAAATCAAGCAAATACTTCCTAAAGATGCTCATTTATGACGTATTTTAATCACTGGTGAAAGCCTTTTTAGGACTATTCATGGAAGCCCATTTTCCACAAAAGCCAAGTGAGTCTAAGCCGAGTGTTCCGACTAATAGTTTCGTACCTTGTTTTAAGTTTCAGGATTATATTTCAGCTCTTTTTCTTTATCTTTTTCATATTCTTATAGACATGAAGCTTAGGACAGCTGCAGTACTTTCGCTAGTAGCCGCACCATTTGCAAGTGCTTTTTATCTACCGGGAGTTGCTCCTCATGATTATAAGGCTGGTGAATTAGTTACTTTGAACGTAAACTCACTTACACCAACTGGTAATCAAGAAGTTGAATCTATTGTTTCATTAGATTATTATAATCCACAATTTCATTTCTGTACACCTAAAAATGGCACTCAAAAGCAAGCTGAAAGCATTGGCTCTGTTTTGTTTGGTGATAGAATCTTCAACTCTCCATTTGAGGTAATGTCTGTTATTAGAGTTTCGATATGTGTATGTATATTAATAAATTAAACTTTTATTTAGTTGAAAATGCAAGAAGACGAGACCTGCAAAAAGTTGTGTTCTACAGGCAGTATTCCTGGCGATGATGTTAGATTTATTAATGAACGTATCGTTGAAGGATACGCACATAATTGGGCTGTAGATGGCTTACCAGCTGCTACTGAGGAAATTGACCCTAGTACAGAAGAAAAATACTACACAATTGGATTTAAAATGGGTTCTGTGATTAACAAAGTGCCATACATCAACAACCATTTCGATTTTACTATCCATTATCACATTACATCTACAGGCTTATCTCGAGTTGTTGGTGTATCTGTTGTTCCCTCGAGTAAATACACTGACGAAGATAACTGTTCAAGCCAAAACAGCCTTCATTTGGTTGCAGATGGTAGAATGGGTGTTACTTATACCTATTCTGTAAAATGGATTGTAAGTATAGATATCTACAACCAACACTATATATTAATCAAATATATGATAGCCTTCTGATACTGTTTGGGCTACAAGATGGGATGGTTATTTACATGTTTTAGATCCTTCTATTCATTGGTTCTCACTGATCAATTCGATTATCATTGTCATGTTCTTGACAGGTATGGTTTCTATGATCTTGTTACGCGCCTTGCATAAAGACATCAGTCGCTACAATGCTGTCGATCAAGAATCTGTTCAAGATGATTATGGATGGAAATTAGTACATGGAGATGTTTTTAGACCTCCTAATCGTCCCATGTTATTGTCTGTATTAGCTGGCAGTGGTGTTCAATTAGTTGTGATGACAGGTTTAACTCTAGTTTTTGCTGTTCTTGGTTTCTTGAGTCCTTCTAATAGAGGATCCTTATCTACAATGATGCTCTTATTTTTCATGGTATTTAGTTGTACATCCGGTTATACATCAGCACGTATTTATAAGATGAATGGCGGTGAAAGTTGGAAACTCAACATGATCTTGACAGCCACACTTTTACCTGGTACCTTATTAGGCGGTTTAGTAGGCCTCAACTTTTTCTTGGTATACAATCAATCTTCAGGTGCTGTTCCTTTTGGTACAATGATGGCCATGGTTTGTCTTTGGCTTATTATCAGTTTCCCATTAAGTATTGCTGGCTCTTACTATGGTCTTCGTCAACCCCGTATTGAAAACCCTGTCCGAGTGAACCAAATCCCACGTCAAATCCCAGATCAACCATTATACATGCGTTCATTGCCCTCAATTCTTATGGGTGGTATTTTACCATTTGGTGCTATTTTCATTGAATTGTATTTTATCATGAACTCTATTTGGTTCCATCGTATTTACTATGGTATTGGTTTTATGTTTTTGGTATATGGAGTTTTGATCATGACCTGTTCTCAAGTTGCTATCTTGATGTGTTATTTCCATTTATGCAATGAAGATTATCACTGGTCATGGCGTTCCTTCTTGACAGCCGGAGCCACTGGATTCTATGTTTACATTTATTCCTTCTTGTATTACTTTACAAAACTGAATATCAATACATTCTCAAGCACAGTACTTTATTTCGGCTATTCTTCCATGATCAGTGTGTTATTATCAATCATGACAGGTATATATATATATATAAATAAAGAATGATGTTTGCATTTATATTATTTGTACTAATATAATTTCAATTTCTTAGGTTCAATTGGTTATTTAGCATGCCTTTACTTTTTAAGAAAGATATTCTCAAGCATCAAGGTAGATTAATACGTACAATGTATTAATAACGTACCCAAAAATAAAATATAAAAATTGCAATGCTTCCAAAAAAAAAAAAGAAATGTTGCCCAAATGTCAAAGTTTATTACGTAATTTGCCCTTGTTCAAACCATGTTTCTGGGAGTATGAAAAAATTGCTTAATGTATAATTTCAATCTTTTCAAACATCAAATATAGTATATAAAAATCGTTTTTTTTTTATTGTATAAAATGTGTATGTAAGGGAGAAATAATACAGAAAAAAAATGACAAGTTTATGTGCGAGAAAAGAATAAAGAAAATATGGAAAAGATTATATAGTTATATAAGAAAGCAGAATGAATTTACATACGCTCCAAAGGTCTCAAACCCAACATACGCATGGCGTTACCGAGAGTAATACGAGCAGACCAGTACATGAGCAAACGAGCGTCAGCGACAGCGGGATCAGCACCTCTGACCCAAAGACTTTCGAAACAAGCAGAAATATCATGAGACAGCTTGAATGCATAAGTGACAACATTACAAGGTTCATAACCGTTAAGCAAACTCTTGATGAGGTCGGGGTATTGAGCGACAGTACGAATAACATCAACAGCTTGAGGCTCGGTCAACAAGCTCAAATCAGCATTGTGGTTAATCTCGAGACCGCTCTTACGCTCAACGGAAGCAAGACGAGCATGAGCGTATTGAATGTAAGGTCCAGTATCGCCTTCAAATGAACACATACGAGTCATATCGAAATCGTAATTCTTGATACGACGAGCAGAGTTATCTTGAATCTTGACAGCAGAGATACCAATTTCATCAGCAACTTGTTCAGGATCAGCAATTTCAGCATATTTTCTCTCATTCTTACGCATAACATCATGCATAGTTTCCTTGGCTTCTTCCAAAATATCTTCCAAAAAGACAACAGTACCCTTACGAGTAGACATACCCAAAACCATACCAAAGTTAATATGTTCCAACTTGTTGGCCCATTCGAACTTCAACATTTCTAAAGTCTTGAAAAGTTGCTTCAAGTGAAGATCTTGTTGAGATGCGACAACGTAAATCATCTTATCAAACTTGTACTTTTCATAACGTTCCATAGCAGCACCAATATCACGAGTCAAGTAAAGAGTTGTACCATCCTTCTTTTGAACAACGGTTTTACCGAGCTTATACTTTTCCATATCGATAATCAAAGCACCCTCGGATTCCTCCAATAACTTACATTCATGAAGCAATTTCATTGCTTCAGCCATACCCTTTCCAACTTGAGATTCACCAGAGTAAACATCGAAATGGATGTTGAGACGGCCATAAATATCCTTATACTTAACAATAGATAAATCTCTGAAACGACGCCATAAAGCAAGAGCTTCTTCATCGCCATCCTCCATCTTTTTGAAATAAGAACGAGCTTGATCATGAATAGTTTCATCATCACCAGCATCCTTGTTGATAGCAACATAGACATCATATAAATGCTTGATAGGGTCAGCAACAAGCTTCTCTTCTGAGCCATATTTAGCAAAACCAACAGCCAAAAGACCTACATATAACTGATTAGTTTTCCATATGATAACATGTTATAAAAATGTCTTACCATATTGCTTGCCCCAATCACCCAAATAGTTCATGGTAATAGTGTTCCAGCCATTAGCATCATAAATGTTACGAACAAAGGCACCAATAATGGTGGAACGAAGATGACCAGCATGGAAAGGCTTGGCAATGTTGGGAGAAGAAAATTCAACAATTACAGTCTTTCCGTTACCAAGTGAGTTATGACCATACTTTTCAACCTTGTTAGAAACTTGGCCCAAAGTCAATTTGATCAAAGCTGTCTTGTTGATGCGGAAATTCAAGAAAGGACCAGCAGAAGAAGATTCGGTAATGTAATCATTGGGAACGAAAGAAGCAGCCCATTCCTTTGCAATAGCAGCGGGATTACCTTTAAGACGAAGACGAGGCAAAGCAATAGCTAAATCACCATTCTCGAGAGAACGAGGATTGTCAATGGCTTGATAAACAATGACGGGATCAAGATTACCGAGAGCAGCAATTTGAACAGTAATCAAGTTTTTGAAAGCATCCATGGGGTTAGTGGAAGGATCGGAACCAGTTCCAGGAATATCGGGAATGACAAGGGCTTCCTTGGGGGCATTAGCAGCTAAATCAGCAGCCCACTTGATAGCTTCTTGAGCAGGAGCAGTAGCCTCAACAGCCTTAATATAATCAGTTTGACCTTCAGATCTCAAAATACACCAAGCACCAAAATCAGCAAATGTAGGTTCATTTCCAGTCAAGAAAGTAGTGGTTTTAGAAGCAATACGAGCCTTCAATGCGTCGACATTAGAAACAAGAGCCAAGTCTAACATGTAAGCAGCAACTTGATTATTAGCATTGCTTTCATCTAAAAGGCTGTGAGCGCGAATGAGATAACGGACAGCATTAGGAATAGTCTTTAATTCGACACTATTATCTTTGAATAAGAAAGCAGAACCAGCTTCAACAGTGACAGATTTCTTTAATTCTGCGTTGCTGGCAATAATAGCTAAAATACCAACAGTGATATTCTTGGTGTCGACTGTCAAACTCATATTTAGTGAAAAATAGGCTTGTATTTAAGCGTTTATGTAAAAAGAAGTGAATAGACTAGGAGAGAGAAATTTAGAAAAAAATTATGGTGCTTACATTTATAAAAAAAAAGAAATGAGTCATGAACTTCTTTAGGCAATAACTAAGCCACTATGTTGGTGCGTTTGGCTCCTAAATCATGAGATACAGGTACAACATTTATTGACATTCAGATAAGATAAAGTTTATATAGAATTCATCAATGAAAAAAGCAATCTGAGATCAAGGGAAAACCTAGAGATTTTGGCTAAATATAAACATAAATACCGTTTGAAAAATACGACATTTTGATTGTAAAATACTCTCCAATGTCAATGACCTTACAATCATTGATTTACTGTGTTAC
Source organism: Mucor racemosus (assembly GCA_027405735.1). Classification (NCBI taxonomy): domain Eukaryota; kingdom Fungi; phylum Mucoromycota; class Mucoromycetes; order Mucorales; family Mucoraceae; genus Mucor; species Mucor racemosus. The sequence continues at coordinate 1,513,067 of JAPEHQ010000013.1, read as the reverse complement.
ATCCAAGATATATAATGTAGAAAAATGGATTACACAACCTGCTCAGTGACTCATGACTGAACAAGACTCATTTATTATACAGCACGACAATATATTTGTTAAATTGAAAGAGTATTAATAAGCAGCCTCGAATACATCAATGGTATGTTTCCAGACAGTGTGTACTATATCCACTATCCATTGCAATAATTATTCTCTGGTTTAGCTATACACATGCATCTTGAAAGAGAAGTATCTGCGTGTATAAACTTTGATTTGGGTAAAATACGTATCTCTTCAACCCACAATTTTAGTAGAAATTTGTATGTATAAAAGTAAATAGAAAATAACAAAGAAAATCAGAGATATCCTACTTTATAATAATTGGGAAAAACTAGTTGATTCACAAGCTAAATAAACGTTGAAAACTCTTTAAAGGCTGAAAATGATGCGTTGATAGTTTGTTTCAATTAATTTTAAAGGTAATTTTTTATATAAAATATTGCTTTTAACTATTCAAAAATAAGGGAAAACTGCGTTGATATAATCTATGCTTATTTGCATGTCTTTATTTTCTGTTTTTGCAATAAAATCCACCAAATATGCTTAATTTTGTAACTTTTTAATGGGAATTTTCATACCCACACGCCTAAAACGATTTTGAAAGTCGGATTTTCGTCTCCTTAATTGGATGGCGAACATAAATCAATGAACTACTATATGCTTTATAAAAAAAGCGTATATATCAAACATGTAATAACGTAAAAATTTATTATTTTCTCAAGTAAAGTTATTGTTCGAGGAGATGCTCCAATGTAAAGTGTTCAAACGGATCAATTACTTTTTTTGAAACATTATTCCGCTGTTTGCCATAATCTTCTACCCGTATATTTCTGATACTTTTGTTGATCATAAGAGCCCCCTTGAGATTATGCTATTGTTATATTTATGTGCCAATATTGTTCCCCTGAAGTTCTGTCAAAGATCACTTTTAATGCAACAACATCCAGTTACATCGTGTGACTTCTGGCTAAAGGTAATATCATTATTTTGTGTTGCACACAACATATCACATTTCAATTTCATATCTTTACATCTTTTCCCTCTCTTTCTTTTTGTATTATTGCGATAAAATCGACAACTTTTATATATAAATCTTGGAGAAAGAGAAGGATAATTATGATGGAATCCTCTCAAGAAAATGATCAACTTCAAAAAGAAGCTAACGATATCATGAGAGAGCTTTTGAAGACTCAAGAAAATGAGCAACAACAAGAACCTCAGTATAAACCTGTTAAAGCAACAACTCAAGTTAGACAATTGTTCATTGGAAATGTAAAGATTTAAAGTTTTTATCTTGTATTAATACTAAATATCAGTTACGGAATATTTTCTCGATTAAAGCTTCCCTTTCGTGTGAGATGGCAAGATATTAAAGACTTGTTTAGAAAGGCCGGTCAAGTGTTGAGGGCAGATGTGGCCTTAAATCATGAAAATCGATCAAAAGGACATGGCACTATTTTATTTTCAACTGTTGCAGATGCGCAAAATGCCATAGGTAAATTCATCATGATTTTGAATAGTATACTTACTAAAGTCGTATTCTGGATTAGATATGTTCAATGGATACAAATGGCAAGGACGTATTTTAGAAGTGAGAGGAGATCGTGGATTTGTGGATAATGCAATTCATCATGACACTACTGCACTTGATTCTTCAGCTACAGCCACCATGTCTCCAAAGACAGACGAAAAACCTCTGATGGACGAGAAGGTAGACTGGATTAAATTTGTGTATCACATGAATAGCTTGTTCATTTTATATAAAAATAGTTGGTTACACCATCATTATCAACAACTACTTCGCCTATTAAGAAGCAGCCAACTGAAGTTTCAAATGAAGATGAAGTCTGCAAACAGTTGTTTGTTGGAAATGTAAAGTATAATAAATCGATTATTCTTTGTGAAGATGCTCAGTACTAATTGCAATTTACTCAATAGCTACCTTTCAACTGCCAATGGCAGGATTTGAAGGATTTATTCAGGAACTCGGGACGTATCATCAGGGCAGATGTAGTGCTCAATTTTGAAGGCCGTAGTAGAGGATTTGGTACAGTTTTATTTAGCTCACATGAAGATGCTAAAAAAGCAATTGGTAAATATTTATAAAAAATATGTTTGAAAATGTTGCCATTGTGTTGAATTAGATTTTCTACTAGAAAAATTTAATGGATACGAATACAATAATCGAACATTGAGAGTGCATTTTGATAAATTTGCTGCTAGTCATCAGAAATTTAGAGAACATGAAGCGGAAACATTTGGACAAAGACAAATACATGATCCTGCGTCTGTAGAATTATTGAGACAAACCTATTTACCTCAACAAACTGCATACCAAAATATGATGGGCGGATATATAAATCCCTCGCTTTTGATTCCAATGCAAGCAGCATCTTATCCATATCAATCATCATCTCCACAGCCACACAGTCAGCATCAACCATATGAAGGCACATCTCCTACCTCTACTGCTTCTGCAATCCCAGCTACAGCTCCTACTCCTGTAATGTGCAATAGTTTCTCTTCTCCAACAAATAATCTATATGATACAATGGGTTTACAGCCACAGCAGTACTCACATAACCCTTTTTCTTTTCCTAATACTGTACCAAGTAAGATAAATACAAAGGACCTGTTGATAATGATATTTATCTGGTTGTTTTTCTTTTCAATAGCTTATAGTCCTGGTATGATGAACGATAGACAATTTCATCCCGATAATTTTGGAAATTTAGTGACATTTAATCAATATCCGTATCACCTCCAATGGGTACCACCCCATACTAGAGTGCCGCCGCAACAGGATTACCAACTGCACTCTCAGCAACAAGGAGTTCAACAAAAAGAGCAAGAAACATTATCAAGCACCTTAGAAAGACTTTCTTTATCAAATAATGAACATGATTCAGCTGGACTGAACAATGATAATGGCCCTTCATGGAATAATATGCCAGTTTTTCGGGAGAAATAAAATAATATTAGCTTTTCGAAAACCTAGCGCAAGATATACTTGTATCCAAAATATGCATTGGGAGGTATAAAACTAAGGAGCCCCTTTTTGGCATGCATGCTTGATTGGGTTTGATTGAGTTGAGCATCACTGTTAATTAGATTAATGTGTATTATGTACATAATTGCTAATTCAAGCTATTTTTGTATTTTATCCAATGCAAACATTAAAAATAGTTGTACCCCAAAAATTAAAGTAATTCTGATACTTTTTGTAGATTATTTAAGTAAAATTCAAATTTTCAGATATTGAATTTTCATAGTTTTCAATCTTCAAAATGGGAGCATGCCCTATTTTCTATAACTCACCCTATCCTGGACCCTTTTAGAATATACCTTAAACATTGCTGAATAGGCATAAATTGGGCGTACTATGATACCTGTTTCTAAATTTACTTTATACCTCACGAAAGACTCAAAACGCGTAAAATTCACTGCTTTTTTCTTAAAAACTGGGTCTCACTTTTCATCCCTGCTCAACTTTTTTTTTCACTAAACAACACCAAGAAAAAAATATATGTCAATGTACCTGAGATGCTAACCTTTAATTCAAAAACAAGTATCCGGAAATATCCTACTTTTTACAGTTGGTATTAATTTTTTAGTGCTAAGGTTTCAGATTTTTACGCGTATTTTACTGCTAAAGGATTGAAAACTTCGAGGCTTCATATCTCCAGAAAAAACTAAGTTATACTAACACTTTTTAATAATAAAACTTACTTGTTTTGAAGTGCTCTATAACATACTTTAAGTTAAAAAAATTCTGAGCACTTTTATTTTTTTTTTTAATTTTTTTGACATTTTTGTAGTAGGTTTCAAAATATTGGCAAAATTGAGCAACGTTTTTTTTTCATTCACGTCATTAAGCTCGTTAAGCTCTCTCGGACCTAATTTAGAGTTTTTCAAAATTTTAACTTTTCATGGAGATATCCTAAAAAATCTGTACAAAAAGATACCTCCATTTCTAGCGTCCATTTTCCCCTTGTATATCCTCATCCCAAATTCTGAAACTGAAAAAAATTTGGACAAAAATCTTGTTTTCTCTACGAAAAATGCAGCTAGAAGGTTTCGCAATAGCTCGATCGATAGATATATTTTTTGAGCATTATTTACATTTATTATATTTTAAATATGCTTATAAAAAATGATGTGTATCTTCAAAAAACCTCCAAAATTTCAATTGCATTTTGCGCAAAATTTAATGTGAAATGTTTGCTTAATTTTTATTTAGATGGATGCAATATCTAAAACTGTACAAAAACCATCTAATATGCTAGGTCGACTTAATTTGCAGTTCATGAACCATTAAACGATTTTGCTTTTTGCATCATTTTCGACCATTTTTTTTAAACCAATTTTGGAACCCCATTACGAGTATTGTTAAACTGTAATATGAACTAATATTTTGATTTTCTCACAAAAAATGGATGCTTCTTGCTGAAATAAAAACGATAGTGTAGTCTCTAGTTTGGTCTATCTTATAAACTGATATAAAAAACAAATGCTTTATTAGTTATGAGTAGTATTGGTATCGATCCGGATTTTACCTGCCATATTTACTAAAATAAGCTGGGCTCGACAGCAGCCCTAATTATGAGTTATGAGATTTAATTTTTACAATATATTAGTTTATAATATATTATTTTTTACAGCTGCAGGAAACAGACAAACGAACCCTCCTCTTCATGAATATCGACCCAAATAATCTCCAATTATACATTGTGATAGTTTTAAATATTTTCCACAAATTATTCAGACTTTAACTTCCACAGGTCACTGTGCATTAAGAAAATAATCAACAAAAAATCATAGTACTGAGAGTTTATGGATACACACAGTTTTATTCATAGAAAGTGTTGTATTCCACCTACTAGTATCATACATTATCACCTTCTACAGTATCAATACATCTTACAATCTATTGACTACGACATGTATTGAAGTGCAAGTCTTGATATCGGATATAAGAAACTCCTAGCGTATCAAGTTTAATCCAGTAATTACCAAGAACGCTTTGACCTCAATTATGACACCACATTATTTCATCCCAGCAGTTAACCAATCAAGTAGTTATCAAATCAACATCCAAGCATATTTAGCGCAGCATTGAAACAAGACAACTCACAAGCTCTGCAAGAACGGTTAAATTATGATTGATTCATTTCAATCCATAGATTACTATCGAACAGATCCAATGGTTCAATAGTGCCTTAAATTACATCTCAGGATCTCAATGTCAAATCAATATAAAAGGCCATACTTTTACATCTAAATAAACGATATCTTGTTTTTATTATACAGTTGAAGAACTGACTAATTACTCATTCTTTTATAATTGTATTCTTTTTTAAGTAATATTTATCAATCCTGAAAATATACGACAGAAAGAATAATAATAATTAAAGACTAGTAACATTTATTATGGAGAACGTAGGCTTTCGTACTAGAAAAACTAATAATAAAATAAAGAGGCAAGAGCTTCTAGGTCTTGATTTAAAAGACTATTTATATCAATTACATTTCAATATGAGTGATTTATCAAAATATGTTTAGGTTAAATAAAATTAGAAATTTAATCAAGTAAAGAGATATCGTTTATTGGAATGAAATTAATAGGGTTTATATACTATTTGATTTGGGGAATTAATGATGTGATAAGGTAGTTTAGATATTATTTAATAGTAATGTGCTATGTTGGTATATCATGTTGGAATATTGCACTGGTGTATCATGATTTACACCATACTTCTATACCATGCTTCTATACCATGCTTCTATACCATGCTTCTATACCATGCTTTTAGGAGCATTGTATAGTTAATATTTAATTAAGGAACTTCCGGTTCCGGATCTGTTATTGTTTACTTTTTTGGATTTGACATAATCCGGTTTAAGAATGATACATCAATGAGTTAGAAGAAATGGAATTGGCTTCAAAATTAGCTGTTTAATGTCCTCCAAAACCAGCAATTACCGCCTATTTATTGAATCATTGTTATGTCAACAACTAATAGATTCAAATAGGAACATTTGAAGTGTAACATTGAAACTCTAAAATTAACAAGTCCATAAATGGTATATTTTACCTCTACGACATAAATACTAATCCATACTGTATGTGTTACACCTTCTTATTAATACTATAAACAGTGGTTTGTATTCGGCCATATTTGTCCATTACTTTCTATTGCAATACTACGGTATAATTCAAAATTATTTCTCACATTTGTAACCATGAATAAAAAAAGAGCAATTCTCACAATGCTCAAAAAAGACAATTATTACAGTATTAATAATCTCAATTCCCATATCGGTTACAGCATCACGCAATATTCGCAACGTATGAATTCGAGCTGGCTAAATTATTGATGAATAATCCTTAAGGTATAATTTGATGATTATTAAAAAATTTATACCAGCGCGGTGCTTGAGGTAACCATAATATCTAAAACATATAAAAGCAACCATATTGTTATTTCAATATTATATCTTAGGTCGCACATTCAAGGTTTCGGCCAATATTCGTTATTATAGTAAATCAACAGGCGTCCAAGTTAACGTACATGCTGCGTCCTAGTTAATTGGTGTAGTGTCCTTAGATAACAATTCTGTGTAATAATAGTTATAATGAAAAGTAATATAAATAATACATCTGTGCTGAACTAGGATACTATTTCCCCACATAAGAAATTAAATGTTATCTCACATAAAACCATGCTCTAATATTTCAATAGAGATAACATGAATTTAACAGTAAATACAGAAAGTATTAGTAATTTAACATATAAATAAAATAGACCGAATCATAAACAAAGCAAATTGATTCATAAAATAAGCTGAAGAAACACATAGATCAAAGTAAGGATTGCTCTATGCGGATCATTAACAAATATGCCAAAAACGGGCATTAAAAGACCGCCTTGATTATGTAAATCAAGAAGCTCAATATAAACTTTAAAATCACAAACAAACTAATTGATTTACCAAAAAGAATAAACATATGGATATTGCATGAAGACAATGGAATCATGCTTCAATCATTTAATAAGTAGCATAATGATATATGTATGGAATGCAGCATTGTCTGATTCGCATGTTAAACATCACGGTTTGACAGAAGTCCTAAGTTGGTAATTCGGTTATTCCTAATTCTGATAGATCACTGACAGTTACGGTGCAACTCCCAGATATAACAAAAGCACAACTAATATAAATAGAGTAGAAATATAGACCTATTGCACACTATCCATTTTTTGAATAAAGAAGGATTTAAACTGTATCTTTTTTCAAAGCTTTTATTCTACATTTTACTGCAACATCCTCTTCTGGATGTATCGTTAATAAAAATTGTAGTATTTTGGCAAGATTATTTTTTAAAACTGTTTTGACATTTCATGCAAGAGCCAATATATTTAAGATTATTATCATTTGTAACTTATCTTTATAGCTATTATGATATTTGCAAGAATAAGCAACAATAGTTTTTGCTCGAGCATAAACTTGAATAACGCTTGTTGTTGCATCCACAGATCTGGGTGCATTCCTTGGTTAAGATTACGACACAGTTTGATATGTTAAGTTCTACATTGCTGTGTATTATGTTATGAAGCTCCGGGTATGCAGGAATATGGAACTAGTGTGTGTCACCTAGACTTGATTGGATATATGTATATATATATAAATAGACTCATTAAACAGGTCATATAATCAGAGAATGTGAATATAAAAGAAGATGTTTTGATCTTATAATAAAGTTCTTTAGTTTTAGTGTGCTCTTTCATTTTATATCAGTTTTCCTTTATTTTTATTAAATAATTTAGTACATATTTTAGCTTTGAGATTGATATAATCTCCTGGCGTAACAGTTTTTTTTTCAACTTTTCTTATATTTAACCATGTACGGTCTGAAAATTTAGTTTTTGTAGCGGACATTCTTCGGGGCTCATTTCATCCTTACCAACACTCATGATTTTGATCAAAAAATAGAAAAATTAATTTTTGATACCAAAATCAACGTTTAAATATACTACATTGTGAGAGAAAATTGTAGCTATAGCTAATACACATTTTATAAAAACTTAATATCGAATGTTAAGTAATGAAACTTAGCATTTTTTGCCCAAAAACGGTTTTTTGATTAAAGGATTTTCATGTTATATTTTGCAATAAAAATGTTTATTATTTTTTATTGAGCAAATAGAGCGCTAAATGCTGCATATGTGCATATTTTTTGTTTTTATAATTGGTAGTATAATTAACTCTAGATTTGCAAAACTAAAAAAAAAAAATTAAAAATTGTCAAAATTGAGGATCTGGACAAAAATAATTTTCTAAATTAATATTCCGCTTATAAGCCTTGCAGGTCTTAAAAATAAGAGACTTTATAATACTTGAGAACTTTTTCAAGAATTTACAATGCTGTATCCACTTGATTCAAGCTAATCACTGTGAAACTTTATACATGTGAATGTTGTGTGATAGTTTATTTTATGATAATAAAGTCTTACTTCATAATTATTGCGCTAGAGGTAATTTACATTGAGCTTTATTCTTACCTCTCCAATATCATAAACATAAACATGTTCATCGCTGGAACCTAGTGCTGCCTTTTTACCCTCTTTGTCACAAGTCAATTTATTTAATGTCTTACTAGAGCCAACTTAAGAACTTACAAATAATTCCTCGGTAACTGCATTCAAATTCCATAAATCAAACTGACTGATTCTATCTACAGTAGTATCAAACAAATCATCAGCCCGCTTTATGATAAATGCCAATCTAAAACCAGAAACATCCCATTGTCATTGTTATAAGCTACGAAAAGCTTGATTTTTAATAATGCAGTAATTAAATAAAAAACAAGATGATACTAATAGCATATGGTGAGTATTTAACATCTAAGTAATAAGTTTGACGAAGTATGTTTTTTGAACCGTTTTCAAAATCCTGAGGCAAATACAACATCTTGGTCCTTTATTAATTTTTAATTTCTATCCATCAAAATGTTGCAATTTCCATTACACAATGAATGCACCATTTATCAACCTTGGCTTCGATATACATTGGGTATTAGTTTTCTGTACCAGTTGTATTTTCTTTGATTCATAAATATTCAGTCATATTAATGAACGATGATCTGTAGTAGTATTGCCAAAAAAAAAAAAAAAAAGAATAAATGCTTCAAGAGTTTTCTGCATATCAAATTATGCAATTTAGTAGCAATAATTTCACTTAACTATGCTTTTTGAACCTATTTAATGTTAATCAGAATAATTAGTAGTATTACCATTCAAAAGTAAGCTTTGCTTTATACATTTACAGTAATCCATCCAATAAATGACATTGCATTTATTATCCGTTATCTCAACCAACTTCATCTTCATTCGATACATTTGACAATTAAATGCCTAAATTATACTTGCGCCACCAGGTATCGCCACAAAAAAATCTCGTACAGGTCGACGAAGGATTACAATGTGGATCATTTTTCTTTGTGTTCATAGATCTGAGCTTTTTCACATATTTATAATAGATCTCTGCATGCATAAACCATATTGAGAGTTTATGGATACATACAATCTTATTTATAAAAAGAATAATAATAAAGACTAGGTGCAGTAAAATATGGGTGTAGAAAGCGATAAAGAATACTGTTAAAATCCTTCTTTATTAAAATATGGATAATGTGCAATAAAATGGTTATTCTACGTCTCTATTTATATTATTTGGTGATTATTTACTATCTTGCAATTGTATTGCAATTGTCAACGATTCCATTAATTTTGAGTATAAATGTTGGGTTGTTTGGTTATTGATTTGGTGGATCAAGAACGGTGTTTTAAATATAGTTTGTCAATCATGCTTTCAGAACAGCCCTTACTTGTTTTACTTGATAAGCATGTACTTTTTGTATTTTTTATTTGGGATATCCCACATTACTTTAGTATTTTAGCATCTCTTATTTGAGTATTATACCCTTGCTATCTTCATGCAATTGTCTATTTACTATATAGTCTTATCTTTGATAGCATGGTTTCAATGAGATGACATTTAATTTAGGTATTTTATGATGGGAATCTAGCTTAGTTCACTTCACTAGGAACGTTTATCATGGAAAACGTAGGCTTTATTTACTTTAGTAAATTGACTAAAAAACCTCGATCTCATCGCTTTTCTCATATGGGCTGCCTGATCTGCACAAAATTTTCTATTCTGCCCATCTGTGCAGATCATTATGCCCATGGGAAGCATAGTTCGGCGGTAGTAGTGTTACATTCATATTATCTCTATTTAGGTATTAGAATATAGTTTTATGTGAGATAACATTTAATTTACTATGTGTGAAAATGGTATCTTAGTTCAGCATACCTTTAATAAACTTTGCAGAGTTATAATTGTATTTCTTGTTGTTACTTTTTATTTTAATTACGTTTTTGTAGCAGAATCGAATTCAGTCAAATCTTCTTTGATGAAGATACACCTTTTTTTCTCTATAGGTTATTGGTACCTGTCCGATAATAGAAGGGTTAATATGAGAATATAAACGCATTGTTCTAACAACATTGACCTTAAATCGATTATAAAAATTAAAAATTAAAATTGAGACACTGCTTTACTTTTTTTATTTTCATTGAAATGTCAAAAGAGTCTGTATAAATAATCTTGCCAGAATATTACACTTTTATTAACGATACATCCTTTGGATGTATTTATATACATTAATTATAACTATTACTAGGGTTTTACTATCTAAGAATATGATGTAAGTCAATGATCCACATTGATTTACTGTAACACTAATTATAGACTGTGACCTTGGATGTGAGACCTAGGATGATGAGTATTGACATAACATTCATCACAAGATAGATCCAATTGAAAACTACCCTGCATTTTTTGTTTCAGCAAAAAATATTGATTTTTCGTCGAGATAATCAAAATATTAGTTCATATCACAGCTTAACACTACTGGTAACGGGATTCCAAAATTGGTTTAAAAAAAATGGTCGAAAATGATGCAAAAAACAAGATCGTTTAATAGTTCATTAACTGTAAAGTAAGCCGACCTAGGGTATTAAACGTCTTTTGTACAGTTTTAAATTCTGCATCTATCTAAATGACATTTAAACAAATGTTTCACATTAAATGTTGTGTAAAATGCAATTGAAATTTTTAAGGTTTTTTGAAGATACACGTTACTTTTTATAAACATATTTAACGTATAAGTAATTGGCATAATGTGCAAAAAACGTATCTATCGATCGAGCTATTGCAAAACCTTCTAGCTGCATTTTTCATAGAGAAAACGAGAGTTTTGTTCAAAAAATTTCGATTTCAGAATTTGGGATGAGGGTATATAAGGGAAAAATTGAAGCTAGGAACGAGGGTATCTCTTTGTATATACTTTTGAGGATATCTCCACGAAAAATTAATATTTTGAAAAAAACTAAATTGGTTCCGAGAGAGCTCAACGAGCTTAATGACAAGAATGCAAAAAAAAATGTTGCTCAATTTAGCTAATACTTTGAAACCTACTATAGAAATGCCAAAAAAAAAAATAAAAGTGCTCAAAATTTTTTTAAATTAAAACATGTTATATAGCACTTTAAAACAAGTAAATTTCATTATTAAAAAGTTTTCGTATAGCTTAATTTTTTCTGGAGATATGAAGCCTCAAAGTTTTCAATCCATTAGCAGTAAAATACGCGTAAAAAATCTGAAACCTTAGCACTGAAAAATTAATACCAACTGTAAAAAATAGGATATTTCCGGATACTCATTTTTGGATTAAAGTTGAACATCTCAGGTACATTGACATATAATTTTTTCTTGGTGTTATTTAATGAAAAAAAAAGTAGAGCAGGGATGAAAAGCGAGACCCAGTTTTTACGGAAAAAGCAGTGAATTTTACGTGTTTTTGAGTCTTTCGCGAGATATAAAAATAAATTTAGAGCAGATAACATAATATGCCTAATTCATATTACATTTTTCGGTGCCCAAGGCATATACTAAAATTGCGCTATATAATTAGAAAAAATGGTACACTCTTGAAAATTATTTTTTGTTTTTTGACATTCAACTTTCTCACATGGTATATCTATAAATATACCGAAATCAATTTTATATGTTGATAAAAACAGCAAGAAAAAAGCACAACATTTTGAGAATTTCGACTCGCTCAGTTCAATACTAAATTACATGAAATTGAATTTGGGGTAACTGATGTGCACATGTTGGTGCTTTTAGAGACCGTAAGATATGCATCAATTTTCCGTGATTGGGCGACCACGTTTGTTGTATTGCATTCAAGGATTATTTTTATAATAAATGTTTATAAGGATTAATGTTTTTCTGGCTAGTTCAGACCAAATTAAAAGGAGCTTCTTGATCGAAACAGGAGTAGTTTATCTTGGATAATGAATTTGCATTTTGAATGTCATTGTACATCGAGTTAAAAAAAATAGAGTAACCTGCTGATAATTCAGTTCGTATATGTACTCGAGACTATAAGTTGTATGTGCAAATTGACATGTCGAGCAAACAAACCGTTTCAATCTAAAGATAATAAGTGGAAAAGCGCAATATGTAAACACCACATGACAACCGACAATGCTCCGACTTGGATTCTTCTTTTTTTAGAAGTCTTCGTGTAAACTTGAATAAAAACGCTGCTGTTTTTGTTAACAATAAAAATAACAACATAATCAAATCGTTTCAATTGATATTATTTGATACCATAACACAATAGAAAATAAGATGCTTCAAACAAGGATTCTCCAGTAGTTCAATCATGTGGTCAACATCAAGTGACAAAAGAAAGCGTCATGTGATGAGGATAATCTTTATACTTGCTTCTCGTTTACGAGCATATATAGCTATTGTCGATAGCCTGCCCCCTTTTTTTTTATTCTGATACTCAAAAAATTGTAGCTCACTCACAAAATTCCAAAAAAACACAAAAAAAAAAAGTTTTTTCGTTTCCACTCATGTCTTTACTTGCTATCATTTAAAACGATAAATAAATAAAAAAAAAACTATACAGTTTAGAAAATCATTTTCACAAAATGAATAATAATACACAAGGAGCTTATCTAGAATCACCAACAAGCAAACCAAATAGCCGTTCATCTTCTATTTTAATGATGGACACAAATGAAGACACATTATCAACAACAGAATCCAAACGAAGAAGACTGGTTTCATCATCATCTTCTTCATCATCATCATCGTCTTCATTAAATGAACAGCAAATGAATGTAAGTGTTTTTTTTATACATACAAATCTTATCAGGCTTGATTGTATACCAAAAAAATAAATTATCCACTTTTAGAGAAATCAACACCTGACAGCAAATTTGACAGCAGCAGCACCATCACCTTTAACAGATCAACAACAACCTTTATCATTGAACAACTTACACATTGCTGAAAATTCAAGACAGGAATTATTTTCAGAACAATTACGATTACGTGAAGAGAATAAACGAAGAAAGAATCAAGATAATACTCAACAGATGAGATTTGCTCAATATTTTCAATTTAAGCCAACTGTACCTCAAGAACGAAAAACACCATCTTCTTCTTCATCATCATCATCTTCTCAAACTGATAAACCAATATTCTCTCAAGTGAAGCTTAACAAACCACGTGCAGTTGCAAACATCAATACTAACAGCAATGTTTGTTTTAATCAACCACCTCAAGTGAACAGTACCAGTAGTAGTACTAGTAATAGTAGTAGATCTAATGAGCCACTTCAACAACAAACACCACCACAATCACAGAAACAACAAGCTCCTCCTCAGGTACAGCTACAACGACCAAATCCTCCGGTGCAGCAACCTCCAATGAATCATATATCTACACATTCAATGTCACCAGTACCACCAGTGCAGTATCCTAATCTTTCCCCTATAAATTCTCAATCACAACACGCAGTGTATGTACAAAAAACACCACAACCGCCAGTTATGTATGCTCAACATCCACCTCAAACACCTCACGTTGCACCTCCTCCTCCACAACCTCCACAACCTCCACAAGCACCTCAACAACAGTTTCAATCAACCTCACAACAAGAAACAATTGTCATTGATGATGATGAAGTAGTTATAGACGAAGAAAAGACTAATAGCAATATTTGTATCGGTATGATTATCACAGATATTGTGGTGGAGAAACCACCTCTTGTATTACCAAAAGATGATCAATATGAGATTATTAGTTTAGAATCTGAAGGAAAATTAAATACTGACAATTATTGTAAGATATATTATTATGAAGTGAATTATTTTTGTTACTAATGACAAAAATATATAGCTTTCAAAGTAACTTCTCGTAGTGTCCCAGCTAAATTTGTAAGTAAAATGGGTATATAGTGATATATTATCGTCATTAATACAAATAATTTAGTATGGTTGGGTTCCTTTCAAAGACACAAAAGTATTAGGGCCATTGGTAGATCATCGCCTTATTTGGTGGGATTCTATCATTCCCCGTGGAAAAGCTAGCAATGCACGCACACCACTATATATTATTCTTTATTGTCGTCCTGATTTATATGGCACCATTAGTAAATACTTTGAATCACAAAGATTGTACCTTAAAACACCACCTTTTTATAATCCAGCATGTAGATATAGTAATCCCCATTCACATTTACCAGAAGCACAACAGCAATATTTGCAACAACAACAATCATTTAATAATACCAATAATTCTTTCAGTTACACTAATTACACTGGTTATCGTCCATATAATGCTTCTCAAAATGTTAGACCGTCAGAACAAGAATTATTACGACAGGGCCAAAAGGACATCGAATCTTTATTGAGTAGTATTCCAAGCGATGTGCCAATTGTGAATAGAATTAGAAGAAAAAAGAAGAAGGCTGGACGTAAGGTCCGTAGTAACAAAAGGATTATCATCGACAGCGATGATGAAGAGGATGATGTATTTCAACGTCCCACTATTTCAACCATACCTAATAATTCAAATGGTGAACAAGGGGAAGATGTAGATGTAGATGGAGAGGAGGATGAAGATGAAGATGAAGATGAAGCAGATGATGGTTATGTTATTGAAGGACTTGCAATTAACCTGATGGATCATCAGATCAAGGGTGTTAGCTGGATGATTGACAGAGAAAATAATAAAAGTAGTAATGGCGGTATTCTTGCAGATGATATGGGTTTAGGCAAAACAATCCAAACCATTGGGTTAATTTTATCTAGCATGGATGTCGACCAAGAAGAAGCGGAAGAAGTAAAAGAAGTACAAGAACAAACAGAAAAAGATGACGATGAACATCAAATGACATTGATTGTTACACCATTGGCTTTAATTCATCAGTGGGTGGATGAAATAAAGAACAAGACGGAATATGGCAAATTAAAAGTACTGAAACATCATGGGCCCAATAGAACAAAGAATCCTGCAGTGTTCAAGAGATATGATGTTGTTGTTACAACTTATCAAGTTGTGTCTTCTGACTCACCAAGTGATAAAAAAAAGAAATCAAGCAGCAAGAAGTCAATGACATTAGATGGCTTCATTATACAAGACGAAGAAGGCAATGACGATGATGAATATGATAGACAAATTCCAAGTAAATGGCAGCAATTAAAGAAAGGCTACGGTCCGTTATTTCAAGTAAATTGGCATCGTATCGTCTTGGATGAAGCACAGCAAATCAAGAATAGACAGACAAAATCTTCAACTTCTTGTTCTGAACTTTCTTCTGTCAAACGTTGGTGTTTAACTGGTACTCCTATTCAAAATAATGTGGATGAACTCTATAGTCTACTCAGGTTTCTCAAGATTCAACCATTGTCTGATTACCCAACATTCAAGAAAAACATATCTATACCCATACAGAATGGCCAAGGAAACATCGCAATGGAAAGACTAAAAGCTGTCTTAAGAGCTGTTATGTTGAGAAGAACTAAAGATGTATTAAGAAGTAACCAAACAAGCCCAATCTCTTCAAACACATCGTCTCCAAAGCCATCTACCAACAGCAATGAAGAAGACGAGTCTTTGTCAAAGAAATTAACACTACAGCTACCAACAAGAGAAAAACAAGACATCATGTTACAATTTAGTGACCATGAGAAATCTCTGTATGAACTATTAAGAACTAGAACTAGAGAAAGCATCCAAGCCATGGGAGGCCAGAGTGGTGGATACATGAACATGCTGTGCTTACTATTACGATTGAGACAAGGTAAAAATTATGGGATCTACGAAACACACATCATGCACCCGCAAATTTACTAACATTAAATCAAGCTTGTGATCATCCCCAACTGATTTTAAATACAATTGATAATGATAAAGATGTATTGGATATTGTAACAGATGTGAATAATAGTAGAGAACCATCATCATTTGATAGTCATAACAGCACTTGTGAATTGTGTGGAAAGTAAGTATCCTTTCTATATAGAAGATTCTTTTTCGCTTTGTAAATTGATAATAATGCACAACAGATCCAAGGTCCTTCCATCAGAAGATTCCTCATCGCCATTTTGTCAGGACTGTAAAAATACAGTTTTATCAACTGCGCCGAATGATCTCTTCAAAACAAGCACTAAAATTCGGAAATTGATTGATATCCTGAAGCACACTCGAGAAAACAATCCCGGAGAAAAAACTATTATCTTTAGTCAATTTACATCCATGCTGGATCTAATGGAGCATCCTTTAAGGAAGCATGGGTTTAAATTCTGTAGATATGATGGATCAATGTCAAGTATGCTACGAGAAAAATCACTAGAAAGACTTAAATACGATAGATACTGTACAGTCATGTTGATATCACTTAAATGTGGTTCGTTGGGTCTCAATCTAACATCAGCAAACCGTGTGATACTGATGGATATTTGGTGGAATCCTGCATTAGAAGAACAAGCTATTGACAGAGTACATCGCATTGGACAAAGATTACCCGTACATGTAACCAGATTATTAATTGACAACTCTGTTGAACTAAAGATTATGGCATTACAAGAAAAGAAGGTACGCACAGATTTGTTTATTAAACAAAATATCATCATATCATGTAATATTTATTTGTTTTTTATTTATAAAAAAAAAAAAAAAAAAAAAAGGCGCTATTGACAAAAGGTGCATTGGATCATGGTTTAGTCAAGAATACTAAATTGACAGCGAGCGAAATTCGGTCATTATTTGATCTCTAAATAACACACATATATTATAATATTATTAAACACGGATCGGGTAATTTACCTTTCTATTGTACAACTACAACTAAACTAGTAACCATGGCAGCGACCGAAGCGACGATCTCAAATTAAGAAAAATATGATCTTTCTCAATATTCTATTTTCCTTGTATCAAGTCTGCTGTCTAATGTTGAGTTTATTTTTCTGAATAGAATATATCTGTTACACAATGAGATGATGAAGAGAGGGATTTACTTTAACCCACCTTAATTTATTCATCATCAAAAAGGGAACATTCTTATCGAACAACATGTTGAATGTGATGTGACCATGATTCTATTGTTTCCATTACATGCTTTTGCTTAGCATTCTTTTTTTTTCGCCAAGTGTTGATGTGTATCAAAAGAGGCGGCTACTCAAAATCCTTTGCTTGCCTTTTTCAATAAAAGGTAGTTCTTTCTTAATTTGTAAAAAAATTCTATGAATTCTTTACAAGTTTATTTTGTCAAGTTTCATCATATATGTTGCTTATTACCTTGTTCTAACCGGATGTTTAATAATTGTAATAAATTCTCGGAATTCGTTATATGAATGAAATAGATCTACACTAGAAAATCAGTATTTAAGAGAGTCGCCTTTTTCCTATTTATTTTCTTTTTCTTTTTTTATTTTTTATTTTTCATTTTTTATTTTTCATTCTTGTTCAAAAATGTCCTCTACTACAAAAATAAATGACGATGATTCCGTCAATATCAAGAATGAATCGATACAAGTGGACATGAGAGACAGTTTGACTACACCACATTCAAACCCAACAAACCCATTTGCATTTTCGCCGGATCAATTGGCTGCATTGCAAGATCCAAAAAATATAGACTTACTACATACGTATGGTGGTTTAGATGGTGTAGCAAAAGGCTTACATGCTGATGTTCATCATGGCTTAATACCAAATACAACAGCAGATAAAAATATTACATTATATGACATCACATTAGATTCCAGTAAATTAACAACTGCAACATCTGCAATGACAATTGATGATCCACAAGGAGAACATGAGCCTAAATTAAAGAAATCAGCTACTTCCCTTTCTATTATACCAAGCCAATTTACTCAAAGATATTCTATATTTGGTAAAAATGCACTACCTCCAGTAAAGGGAAAGAGTATCTTCCAATTAATGTGGATGGCATTCAATGATAAAACCTTGATTCTATTGGCTGTTGCTGCAGTTGTGTCACTAGCTGTTGGTTTATACGAAGATATTGCTGTACCAGAATATGATAGCGAAGGCAACAAAATTGCTGGTGTGAAATGGGTCGAAGGTGTTGCTATTATTGTTGCCATTTTGATTGTTGTCTTGGTTGGCAGTGTCAATGATTTTCAAAAAGAAAAGCAATTTCGTAAATTAAATGCAAAGAAAGATGATCGAGTAGTCAAGGTAATGATTGTATAATAATAATAATAATAATAATAACACAAAAACTAATAAACAATTCAGGCTACTCGTGATGGTCAAACTGTACAAATCTCTGTTTATGATATCCAAGTTGGTGATGTTCTTTTTTTGGAACCTGGAGATATTGTTGCTGCTGATGGTGTTTTTATCGAAGGACATAATGTTCGCTGCGATGAATCTGCTGCTACTGGTGAATCAGATGCTGTACGTAAACAAACATTCGAAGCATGTTGGAAGTTACACATGGAAGATCAGAAAGAACAAAAGTCATCATCCGCATCCGATTTTCTTGCTGTACCAAACAATTCTCAACCTGGTTCTTCCATTTCATCAAAAACTACACCACAACTTCACAAATCTTTACCTGATCCATTCATTATTTCCGGCTCAAAAGTTTTGGAAGGTGTTTGTACTTATCTTGTAACCGGTGTTGGTATTAATTCTTATTATGGTCGTACCATGATGGCTCTTCGTACAGATAACGAAACCACTCCTTTACAAGAAAAGTTAAATGGTTTAGCTTCAATGATTGCTAAATTAGGTTCTGCTGCTGGTTTGCTCATGTTGATTGTATTGTTGATTCGTTATTTTGTCAACTGGAAATACGATGGTATCCCAACTGTGCCAACTGAAATTGTTCAACAGGTGATGGGTATCCTGATTGTTGTTGTTACCATTGTTGTAGTTGCTGTACCTGAAGGTTTACCACTTGCTGTTACTCTTGGTAAGTTTATTTAGATAGATTTGAATCAACTGATAAATTATTAACATATATATATATATATATTTATTTAGCTCTCGCTTATGCTACACAACGTATGCTCAAAGATAACAATTTGGTTCGTGTATTGGCTGCATGTGAAACTATGGGAAATGCTACCACTATTTGTTCTGATAAAACTGGTACACTGACTCAAAATAAAATGACTATTGTTGCTGGTACATTGGGCTCTTCATTCCGTTTCATCCAAGACCCTCCTTCCAATCGAGTTGATCTTAGTGATATCAATACTATTCCTGAAAAGGTTCCTGCTCCAATCATTCGTTTGATTAGTCAAGGCATCTCTGTAAACTCTACTGCTTTTGAATCAACTGATGAAAATGGTGAAAAGCAACTCGTTGGTAATAAGACTGAAACAGCATTATTACAGTTTACAAAGGACATTGGATCTGAAAACTTTGAAACATTGCGAACTACATGGCCTATTGAACAAGTATTCCCTTTTAGTAGTGAACGTAAAGCTATGGCTACTATTCTTCGTATTCCTCATCCTACTAAAGAAGGTCAATTTATCTGGCGTGCTCATGTTAAAGGTGCTTCTGAAATCTTGGTTGAGAACTGTAATCAAATCTTGACTTTGAATGCTGCTAAATACAAGAATCCTGAACATGATTATGATGTAAAGACTCGTCTTTTGACTGATGAGGACCGCAGCCGTGTTGATCGTATTATTCAAAGTTATGCTACTCGCAGTCTCCGTACTATTGGTATTGCTTATCGTGATTTTGAATCTTGGCCTCCTACCAATGGCCATGCTAGTAAAGTCGGTGCTGAAGTTGAGGTTCCTTATGAAGATATCATTGAAGGTCATGGCTTAACTTTGATCGGTATTGTTGGTATTGAAGATCCTCTTCGTCCCGGTGTAAAGGAAGCTGTTAAAGCTTGTCAACGTGCTGGTGTCTTTATTCGTATGGTTACTGGTGATAATGTGGTTACTGCTAAATCTATTGCAAAGCAATGTGGTATTTACACTCCCGGTGGTATTGTCATGGAAGGTCCTGTATTCCGTAATTTGCCTCCTAGTGAAATGGATGCCATCTTACCTCGCTTGCAAGTCTTGGCTAGATCTAGTCCTGAAGATAAACAAATTTTAGTCGGTCGTCTTCGTGAATTGGGTGATATCGTTGCTGTTACTGGTGATGGTACTAATGATGGTCCTGCATTAAAATTGGCTGATGTCGGTTTCTCTATGGGTATTGCTGGTACTGAAGTTGCCAAGGAAGCATCTAGTATTATCTTGATGGATGATAACTTTTCTAGTATCGTCAAAGCTGTCATGTGGGGCCGTTGTGTCAATGATTCAGTTAAAAAGTTCTTGGAATTTCAAATTACTGTAAATATCACTGCTGTTATCTTAACTTTTGTTTCTGCTGTTGCTAGTCATGATCAGAAATCTGTCTTGACAGCTGTGCAACTTTTATGGGTCAATTTAATCATGGATACCTTTGCTGCTCTTGCCTTGGCTACTGATCCTCCTACTGAGGAATTACTTCAACGTGGTCCTGAATCTCGTTCTTCTCCCCTGATTACTTTCAAAATGTGGAAGATGATTATCGGTCAAGCTATTTTCCAAATTGTCGTTACATTAGTCTTGCTTTATAGCGATATCCTTCACTACGAATCTGATGATCCCATCTTGCAAACTATTGTATTCAATACTTTTGTTTTCTGTCAAATCTTTAACGAAATCAATTGTCGTCGTATTGACTCTCGCCTGAATGTATTCCACAATATTCTTGCCAACAAGTTCTTTATGTTCATCTTCTTTTTCTGTATCGCTCTTCAAGCCATCATTGTCAACTTTGGTGGTGAAGCTTTCCAAGTAACTCAAGTTGATGGTGTTGCTTGGGCTATTTCTATATGTGTTGGTCTTTTAGCTTTGCCTATTGGCGTAGTCATTCGTTTAATTCCTGATGAAATCTTTGGTTTTGTATTCATGTTTAACCCTGCTGCTCGTCAAAGATATTTGGGTGGCACTAATGACAGTGCGTCTCCCAGTGTTTATGTCGCTGGTAATGAACGTATTGAATGGAATAACAGCAATGGCAATGGTGCTTACAACAGCTCATCTTTGTCCAACAACAAAAAACAACAAATGCAACAAAAACAAGAAATTGAAGAAGTTGAAGAAGTTGCTCCTGCTTATACTCCTGCCTCTTCAAATGCAATGAATGAAAAATACATCGACGACTCTCAAGAAGAATCGTTTGAGGACCAAAATCAAGATACTGTTCTCTCTTCAGGTTCTTTGGACCAATCTCAACGAAACAATTAATACATGTATAAAATATGAATACTTTCTTTTTCTTAATTTCCTTCTTTATCTATTATACTTTTTACTTTTTTTTGTAATTTTACTATATTCTCTTTCTTTTACCCCTTGCAAACACAGTTGATTAAAAACAATAAAAAATTATGCGCATGAAAACAAACCAAATACAGTTGTGGCGAATATTTTTATGCTTTTCTTTTAGAAAAAAAATCGGGTAACACTTGAACGATGTCGATCATTGATCGTATAAACTTAAATTACCATTCAAATATGCCTAAATGCAGAAAATCGACCTTAAAGACTGTGTACCAGTTTAAGAAAAAATGTCAAATTATTACGTAAGATATGACAATTTTCTATAATATTATAGCTATATATTGAAATATATATTGCGTATCTAGCGTTATGTATATTTCTAATAAAAGCGTAATATTTTGGCAAGATTATTTATATAGACCCTTTTGGCATTTCATATATCATGTAAAGTTGGAAGTTATTAGGGTGGAAATTCGCCTAGATAGGGTTTTTGTTGCTGGTTTTTTACAGTTGTCAAAAGTTGGTTTTAGATGGTTTTTGAATTTTTTCGCCCAATATTGAATCGAATTATGCTAAATCTAAAAAAAAGGTGTATTTTTCATCTATGGGTCATTGATATCTGTCCGAAAATGAAAGGGTTAATAACAGAATATAAGTGCACTGGCCTAAAATTGACCAAGTTTGACCTAAAATTGATTGTAAAAAAATGTGCATCTAAATTAAAGTGTTGATTTTTTGTATTTAAAAGGTAGATCAAACTAGAGGCTACTATGTATCTTTTGTTTCAGCCAAAAATATTGATTTTTCATCGAGATAATCAAAATAATAGTCGATATCACAGCTTACAGCTTATGATAACTGGGTTCCAAAATTTATTTTAAAAAATGGACGAAAAATGATGAAAAAAACAAAATCGTTTAATTGCTCATGAACTGCAAAGTAAGTCGACCTAGTATACTAAATAGCCTTTGTACAGTTTTAAATTCTGCATTCATCTAAATAAAAATCAGACAAACATTTTACATTAAATTTTGTGTAAAATGCAATTGAAATTTTGGAAGTTTTTTGAAGATACACATCACTTTTTATAAACATATTTAAAATATAACTAATGAAAATGATGCGCAAAAACATTATCTATCGATCAAGCTATTGTACAATCTTCTAGCTGCATTATTCGTAGAGAAAGAAACATTTTCGTCTAATTTTTTTTCAGATTCAGAATTTGGGATGAGGGTATACAAGGGGAAAATGGACACCAGAAATGGAGGTACCTTTTTGTACACATTTTTAAGGATATCTCCACGAAAAATCAATATTTTGAAAAACTCTAAATTGGGTCCGAGAGAGCTTAACCAGCTTGATGACATGAATGCAAAAAAAATGTTGCTCAATTTAGCCAATATTTTGAAACCTACTATAGAAATGTCAAAAAAAATGAAAAAAAAATAAAGGTGCTCAGAATTTTTTTATACTCAAATATGTTATAGAGCTCTTTAAAAAAAGTAAGTTTTATTATTAAAAAGTGTTAGTATAGCTTAATTATTTCTGGAGATATGAAGCCTCAAAGTTTGCAATCCTTTAGCAGTGAAATACGCGTAAAAAATCTGAAACCTTAGCACTGAAAAATTAATACCAACAGTAAAAAGTAGGATATTTCCGGATACTTGTTTTTGGATTAAAGGTGAGCATCTCAGGTACGTTTGCATATAATTTTTTCTTAGTATTATTTAGTGAAAAAAAAAGTTGAGCAAGAATGAAATATCGGGCCCAATTTTCAAGGACGTAAGACTGGAAATATTGAAAATAAATTATTAAAAAGTTAATTTTACTCGAGTGTGTAGACGTTAATATCATCAAAATTTGTTTGATTAGGTCGTTTTGGTTGAACCTTATGATTCAAATGCACTCATTTGTATCTTAGTTCTGAACGCTTTTACATCGAAAATCATTCTATAACTTTGGACATTGAGTGTTTCAGTAGTAGCTGAATTGAAATAGTTTATTACCAAATTGGTGTAAACGCCTTGATGGGCACAGCCAAACAGATACTACAGTCCGCGGGTTGCACTATATAGCAAATAGAGTTTGTGATCTACGTCCTCATCAAACACTAGCCTTTACTATATTCAATATCAATATAATGGCAAAAGCCAAGCACTACTGCAAGTTTTAAAACGCTAATCTCTTTCGAGACATAATGTACGCTGCAAACTTAATTGAGACACCTTGCCGATACATTTAGTATTAACACTGACGTAGTACATGACAGCGTGATTCACTGGAGTCATCGCCTACTACGATACTAAAATGCATCAATCAAGTTTTTTTTTTCTTGTTTATTTTCTCTTTCTTTTTAGTTTTGTTCCTTATTTTTTGATACAACAAAAAAAAAAAAAAATGTCCAACGTACCTGATTATTATTCTATACTTGAAATCCCCACAGACGCTTCACACGATGATATTCGTGAAGGTAAAATATACAAATACATAAATTTAATGCCAAGCATTTATTAAAATACCTTTAGCCTACAAAAAACAAGCACTCTTAAGTCATCCTGATCGCCTACCCAAAACTGCTTCTCGTGAAGAGCGAGAAGAAGCTACTAAGAAATTTCAATTAATTGCTGATGCTTACTATATTTTGGGGGATCGTTCAAGAAAGGAATCTTACGATAAGTCTCGAGCCAAACATCATGACCGATTTACGTCATTTGCATCTGCTATGCCTAATGCTTCTACAGCACAAGCAAATCAAATCTTTGGAAATATTTTTGAGGAATTATTGAAGCCTGAAGGTAAATGAAAATTGAGTGGGAGAGAGAAAGGTTATTCAATGGCTGCGATTTTTAATTTAAATTAGTTGAACATCCTTCGCATATTTGGAGAGTATTTGGTGCTTGTTCAGGCGCAGTTTTAGGATTTATTATTGGTAATGTTCCTGGTGCAGCAGTTGTAAGTTGTAAATAACGTGGATAAATCACAGAGATCAATATACTAAACAAAGTAAAATTATGTGTAAATAGGGCGCATTTGCAGGAAAAACACTAGGTCAAGTAAGAGATCACAAAGGTGTTTCTGTCTATACAGCTTTTCAAAAATTGAACATGGATCAAAGAAGAGATATTTTAACAGGTTTATTAGCAAGATTTGTTACAGCAGGTGCATCAGGCATGATGAAATAAATAAAGAATACCCTAATTTTGAAGAAATTCTTTTGAAGTATCATGGTCAAAGGCAAATGGCAACAATTGTTCAAACTTATATTCACGATGATCTCCATTCTTGTTTAAAAAGTAAACAGGCATATCCTTTGATACAAATTCTGAAATAAATTGTCTATATATAATATTAATTTAAATGAATTTACTTGTTGAATCTACACTTTTCTTTCTTTCTACCTGCAAATACCGCATGGTGAAACAAAATCATCCTGATCAGTGGATACTGCTAAAGCAAGAAATTTCAAATGGCCTTCGCTCTATTTGTAATGAAAGAGTTCACCACATGTAATATAATGTTTCGGTTTACACTTACCACTGCTTTAACAAAAGCGGTTCTTTCGGCACAAATAGCAGCGCCTACATTTACGCAAATTAGGCTTCTATTTTACTCTGTAGATGTGAAATTTACTTACCATAAGAAGCATTTTCAACATTACAACCTGAAACATTGGTTAGTTCTTATTAAGTCAAAATACATGGACAGGATATATGTATTAATTACCTTTGAATAATGTACCATCTGTTGACATTAAAGCAGCACCTACTCTAAACTTTGAATAAGGGGAATAAGATGTTTCTCTTGCTATAAATAAGAAGAATGATTTAGTTTTTCTATAAAAAAAAACTTGGTTGCCATGGCAACAAACTTGGATTTATACCTGTCAATGCCAAACTAAAGAGATTTGCTTGTTCTTCTTTACTAAGGGTTCCTGAAGACATTTTTTTGCAAGTAATTGTAGCGTGGAAAAAAATAAAAAAGTAATCAACAAAAGAAGAGGCGCCCTTTATTAATTAATGCGAAAGGTCATGCTCCCTCTCTTCAGCTCTGCGAACTTTAAATTCATCGTGAGACCCCATTATCATTCAATGTTAATTAAACTCCTCTAAAATACTCTCTATAATTTGGTGTAGATTGATATCTGCTAATATAAGGCTGGTTCTGTTACTAGTACTTGAGATGCTAATTATAGTAGAAATTGATCTGTTATCATTTGAATGAGCTCATTAAGATTATGCTTAGCTTATATGGAACGATAAGAATATTTAGTTCAAAAGGGGCGAACAGTATTTTAAACCAGTGCCTTATCATTTGTGAAACGTTAAAATTATAACAGTTGAAGAAGGATTATTATGTATTTGTAACCGACAGACTTGAACCCCTTTTTACGAGAATATATATTTATATAAACCGGTAATCGATTTAAAAAAGGCAACCAAATCATCAAATCAATCTAGATCTAACGGGTAAAATAACAAGCAAAAGGATTACACTGTGAAAATCATTATCCAGGTATGGAATATTGTGATAATTACAGTGCATTCGGATAAATAGGGTGTGTCATGTAAACAGAAATCATCATTGGGGATATCATACTACTATTTTCCCTCAATTATTACCAGCATTTGAAACCCCCGCTATACAAAGCAAATTTTTTTCTACCATTTGATCGAAATATAATGTATAAATTAGGCTTGTTTCTTTTTTTTTTCTCTCTCTTTTATATCTTTTGTGTACTCTTTATATAAATGGCATCTTTTGATAATACTAGAGTGTATTTAAATACTAAAAAACCAAAATATGGACAGCCAGTTGTAATATACCGAGTGCCAGTACCATTAGTAAATGAAAGTTTCTATTTTAATCAAGAAGCAATTCAAGCAAATGTGTACTATAAACACCATGGTACAACTACATATAAAAAATCAGAAATAGCATCAATTCATCTTACCAATAAGCGACTTGTTCTACTATCGCAATCAACAAGTATTGCACCAACAGATCCAAATAATTTTGATACATGCGAAATGCAACTGTCTGATTTCCAATCTCTCAAGTCCGATACAAGATTGCATAAACGAAAGCTACGGTTTGATATTGAAACAATTCGAAATGAAACTATAAGAATAGATATCAAATTTAAGAATAAAAAGGACGCCAACAGACGAGAATCATTGAAAGAATACATTAAAATGGCTACTTCGGCAATCTTTTCTAGCCATATTCATAGTTATCAACAACCATCACAACCATCACAACCTCAGCAAGATAATTTACCTTCATATTTTGAAGCAACTCGCAGCAATTCAGTTGCTGTTGCTCCTCCTGCATATAGCTAAAAAAGAAAATAAAGTTGTACACAATTCCTAAATAATTTCATAATGATGCTGAGCACTTTTATTATTTATTTATTGTTCGTCTATTTTTAACTACTCTTTCCGTAGCTCTATTGCCACTTAATGAGGGGTCAATGTGGCTTTTATAATTCTTGTACATTTGTGCTTTTAAAAATGGTAAATTACAATCCTTGGTATCATCCTTTAGATTTACTTTTTCAAGTAGATCAAGGATAGTTTCTTGATTTACATGAATTCCATTTGTTTCAATGGAATTCCCTAGCAAACATTCTTTCTGTCCTTCTTTTCCATTTGATAATTCATCAATTGTGTCTAATAATGTACAGCTTACACCTTCAGATATCTTTTCTTCATGTGAAGGTGTCAAACATGTCATATTGGGTTCTTTACGAAGGACATGATCAATATCTACAGCCGAGAAAAAAGCGACACTCTAATATTTCATGTTAGTATTAGAGCGAAAAAGATATGACATGATCAAATTAAATGTTTACCTGAGGCAGATCATGAATTCCCAATTTATAACTGAATAAAGCTCTTGTCCATACATTTGCTACTTGTAATGCAAATGCAGTTCGATGCTGATCTTGTACAGATGTCAAATAGCGAACCTCATCATGCACACTTAACATAAACCTTGCATCAATTTGATATCTTTCAATTAAATGCGCCATTGACACAATTAACAAATGAAGATAATCTACACCAGAGCTTTGAACTACCCAATTGATACGAGATGTCAAAAATTGTTTTCCTGTATATTTTGGTTTGAGTGCATCAGTGATAGAACATCCTAAAATTGGAGTTTTGGGTTCCTTTGAAAGCGCAATATCTTCTAATGCATTAAACATATAACTTTCGGATCCACCATGCCAAAAGGGCTTCTTGAAAGGATTGCGCACTGAATGTTCCTTTTCACCTTTTGTACTCGAGTACAGTTCAGCTGCTCGTACTTTAGCAGCTTCTAAATCCATACCCTGGTTGTATTGCATCAATAAACTAGTTGCATACTTTATACCAGCACCATAAATTCTTGCATAATTGAAAATCTTGGCTTTATCTCTACTGATACCCAAAATTTGTGCAGTTTTTGAATGAAGATCGGTGCCCTCCGACTTGGAGCCTTGTAATGTCATCCAACCTAAAGCTGTAGCACCATGAAAACCGAATTGCGCATCACCAATCACACTAGAAATCCAAAGTTCTTCCGAATCTACATCAGCACCTACAATCTTGTAACCTTCTGGTGCCTGAACCATTGATTTTAATTCAGATCCAATACGATTTAATTTAGCATTGCTTGCTGTCAACCAAGTTTTTTCCACTGCACGACGAGTTACTGTTCCCATGGCAACCATTTGGGGTAAAATAATGCCATATTTCCCTTCACCTTTTGGTGGAAGTTGCATATTTACAGTAGAGTTGGATTCCCATACAACAAATTGATTTAAAATTCTTTCTCTAGAACTGATCCAATATGCAGATTTTGCATTTAATTCTAATGCTTCTCGAGCTGCTTCATATTCAGATGTAAGTACTTTATCTTCAAATGCTCCAATGTAACCCTTGGAGAGAGGATTTCCACAATTAGCTGATTCACCATCTTTATGAGGAACTTTTAAATAATAATAATCATCGTCTTGAAGTATTGATTTTAATTTTTGTGTGTCATTTGCTTCCAATGCAGGCACTTTATAACACCAACCAGAAGCTGTGACAAAATGCAATGGATATCCTTGCCATTTTAAACGTAGCAATAAAGGCGCAATTCGTGAACGAGTGGTAATCTTGAGTTTTTCAGCTTTGGAATCATAGGCATCTTTATACCATTTAGGCTGTCCTTTCAATTTTCGTTGGCGAGGGTTGACAAACCAATCTAATTGACTTAGCCATGGATCTTTTTGCCATTCTTCGGGCTCATCGACGAAAGCTCTGGCTTTCTCGGCCAAATCTCGTAATTTAATGTCCAACATATCATCCAACTCCTTATGCTTACCCACAGATTTTTCCAAATAATCTTCCCATTTCTCGGTAACAGGTAAAAAGGAGCTACCCATGTTCAACATACCCGTAAATGAAACTGGATGAGGGCAATTTTGGCGAAAACGAGGAAATACAACTCTATAAATATCATGCGTCAGCTTGACATCTTGTGCACAATAGGTCATCAAATCATTAAAATTGGTTTGAATGTCATTTAAATCACCCACTTCAAAATAAGATCGTTGAGATTTATCCATTTCCACTTGACAATAAAATTTGGCAACATCCTTCAAACTATTCAATGAACTAACATCGAAAAACTTGGTTTGATCCAATCTATCTACAGCCGATGCACCGTCTAATGTATCTTGATTTCGTCGTTTAACCTCCATGTTCCAAGCAGGGCGTTGTTGTGAGCAGAGACCGGCTACTGCTATATGCAAGCTCATGGTATCTACGTAGCGAATGTTGGACTCTTGACGACTGTATTCCTCGGCAATGCGAGCACGATCATAACCGACATTGTGTCCCACAATAAGTCGCTTTTCATTGTTATCTCCAAAAGGTATGAGTTGTTCTTTATTTTTAGTTTCTCCTAATAAATATGGTGAAGTCCATGAATACCATGCTTCTTCCGATGCTACCACTGCCATTGTGGGGTATTTTCCTTCTGACATTAAAACTTCTACATCAAAAACCAGAGCAGACTCTAAGGGATAATCAACTTTGTACGATTTTCCATCTTTATATCTTGTCCATCCCGATGCTTTCTTCCATACTTTTGGAATTTCGGGTAAATCTATCTTTGTTAGTTGCTCGCATTGATCTAGGTACGGTGATGCTTGTTCTAATCCGATGCGCATGAAATGTTCTTCTAAATTGGCACCTAATAATTTAGGCAATTGAACGTCGATAGGTGCATTAATTTCATTCTTTTTTCCCCAAATATCTTGCAATGTCAAATGTTCTTCCGCATAAGCTTCTTTGACTTGTGTCTCCTCACTTTTGTCGTTTGATTTAGATGAATAAGGCTTAAACAATTGCGATTGCAAATTGGGTGATAATAATTGGACATGAGCAGGATTTATTTTTACTATTGAACGATGTCAAAATTAATGTGATATGATTAAATCATTTAGCGGTCTACCTTGTTCGTTACTATACAGACGCTGTGATGTTTGTAGATATCTTTTAAGGAAAGATCTTTTTACAAGATTTTGAACTACGAATCTTTTCGATATCATTAAAGACCAATAAGTTATATATTATATACAGAGAGAAGAAAGAGTTGAATGCTAATAAATACTGGAAATTTACTTATATTATATATACAATGAAAATATATCAAAAGGAGGGGAACGGTATGGTATATATGTCAAATATACAGGTCTCTCCCTGTTGAAATTTACGAAAAAATTATAATCAGAGCATTTTATTGCAGTCACGAAGAAAGTGGACAAAATGCATGTGGTTTGTGCTACGAAATGTGCTTCAGCATCATGTTACCTAATAACTGGATTTATGCAGCTCGAAATCTGTAAAATATCACACACATCTTTTCATTCAGAAGATTATTGGAGCTACTAAAAGATAGGAGAATGTTTTACCATTCCGTTGAAATTCATGTGCTTTATAAGACAAGGAAGTTGAAAATAGTTGAAATCTACGGCTTTCTCATTTGAAAGTAGGGACCGCGATGTATCATTCTTAACTAAATGTCAAATCCAAAAGTAAAACAATAGTTCAGGAAAGGTTCTATCAATTGAATATCAACGGAACCACGTTTTCAGCATGATGTTACAGCATGATGTTCCACCATTATGGCACATTATTATTATTATTAATAGTAGTATTGGCGTCGAGCCGGGTTTTACAAGCCAAATTTACTAGTATAAGCTGAGCTCAACAGCACCCCTAATTTTACTGCTAAAATCAAAAACTTTGGGGCTTCATATCTCTACGAAAAGTCAAGCTATACTAACAACCTCTAATTATGGAACTTACTTGTTTTAAAGTATTATATATAACATATTTCAATACAAAAACTTCTGGGCATTTTTTTTTTATTTCATTTAGTTGACTATTTTGTAGTAAATTACAAAATATTTATTATATCAATTAATACATTTTTTACATTAATATCATAGAGCTCGAAGAGTTCTACCGTATGCAATTTAATTCTTTTCAAAATACTCATTTTTCGTGGAGATATCCTCAAAAATGTGCACAAAAAGATAACTTCGCTTCTAGGTTCAGTTTTTCTCCTGCATACTCTCATCCCGAATTCTGAATTTGAAAAAAAAATGACAAAAATGTTGCTTTCTCTACGAATAATGCTGCTAGAAGATTGTACAATAGCTTGATCGATAGATAATTTTTTTGCGCATTTTTTCCATAACTTATATTTAAAATATGGTTATAAAAAGTAATGCGTATGTTCAAAAAACCTCCAAAATTTCAATTGCATTTTGCGCAAAATTTAACGCAAAACATTTATTTAAGTTTTATTTCAATAGATACAAAATTCAAAACTGTACAAAAATTATTTAATATGCTAGGCTTACTTACTTTGCAGCAGTTCATGAATATCTAAACGATTTTGTTTTTTTAATCATTTTTCGACCAATTTGGTACATAGGTTTTTGAACTCAGTTATCATAAGCTTTAAGCTGTAATGTGAACCATTACACTGATTATCTCAACAAAAAATCAATATTTTTAGCTGAAGCAACAAATGAAGATTAGTTTTCAATTGGATCTATCTTGTGAATACAAAAATTAATACCTTAATTTTGGTACTTAATCTTTTACCATCAATTTTAGGTCAATTTCTAGCCAATTATTAAGCCAATACATTTATTTTTTGGTATTAACTCTTTTATTTCGGCAGATACCAATGACCCATAGAGGAAAGATACAGCTCCTTTGAAGATTTGACGAAATTCGACTTAATACTGGGCGAAAAAATCCGAAACCATTTGAAACTGACTTTTTATAATATTAAACAACCAACAACAAAAGCTCTATCTTGTTGAATTTCGATTCCAATAACATCAAACTTTACATGAGAATAGGTATTATGCCAATACCCGTCAGAAGTCTCACATCCAAGGTCTCAGTCTATAATTGGTGTTTTAGTAAATCGATGCTAGTTTACACCATATTTTTATATAGTAAAACCCTAGTAGTAGTTACAATTAATGCGCAACAATACATCCAAAGTGTCATATATTTTCAGGTTTGATAAATAATACTTAAAAAAGAATACAATTAAAAGAGAATGAGTAATGAAACAGTTCTTCAACTGTATAATAAAAACAAGATATCGTATATTTAAATATTAGATATAAAAGTATGGCCTTTTATATTGATTTGACATTGAGATCCTGAGATGTAATTTAAGGCACTATTGAACCATTAGGTCTATTTGATAGTAACCTATAATAGACTGAAATGGATCAATCATAATTTAACAGTGCTTACAGAGCATGTGAGTTATCTTGTTTCAATGCTGCACTAGATGTGCTTAAATGTTGATTTGATAGCTACTTGGTTGATTAATTGCTGGGATAAAATAATATGGTATCATAATTGAGGTTCAAGCATCCTTGGTAATTACTGGATTAAACTTGGTAAGCTAGGGGTTTTTTATATCGGACATCAAGACTTTGCACTTCAATGCATGTTGTAGACAATAGATTATAATAAGATGTACTGATACGGTAGAAGGTAATAACATATGGTACTTGGTGGAATACAAAATACAACATGCATGATGATAAATAATAAATTGATGGAAGCCTATACATACCTTTGGGCATTATTCCCAAGCTTTTAAATATAAAGTGTCTCTTGGGTGAAGAGTTATATACCTTAAATAGTATTGTTCATGCAATAATAATTATCCTGAAGTCATTTTTTAAGGTTAAGTTAAAGTTGGTGACAAACCAATTTCTAGCCGGTGATGACTGAAGCAGGAACTGATAGAAATCCAAATATGATTAACAATGTTATTTGCTGAGCTCTTTTCAAGTCTTTCTAAAAAATGACTAGAGATACTCCATTATGTATGCCTTTATGTTACAGTTAGTAATATTCTATTTGTTACTTACTGGATGAAAACCAAAATCAAAATATACAGACAGTAGTAGGCCTGACAATACATTACAGTTTCCATTAGTAAATTATTGCGTGTAGAATGTCTCTCTCTTGTGCTTGTAAAATAAAATATTCATAAAGAAAATGGATTTCCGAGTAGAGAAAAGAAGAAAACAATTGGTTGTCTTTTGAAAGCTGCGCATAGAAATGTAAAACGAAGAAAAAAAGCGAGGGGTTGATTAGCTGCGCTTCTAGCCCGGCAAGCACAAGTTCCGAAGAAAATCCGCTTACACGAGTTTCGAACCCACCCACAACCTCTCCGTTTGAACTATCTGTAAAGCGCATAAGTCTAGCAACTAGGACAAACGTCCCCTCTATGTTTGCTTTTTTTAATTGCCGTCCTTCTACTTATCTGCTATTTTGTTTTCCTCGATTTGTGCAATATTGAGTAACTTGATCATATTGTTTTTCTTTGGTATATAATACTGCTATTTGCTGAGTATCAGCAGCAATTTGGTTATCAAAAAAAATCTTTATTCCTGATTGAAATATAAAGAAAAATCTGCTATTTTTGCCCTATATCATGTAACCATGCTAGGTACAGTAATGCAAAAGCTGACTTTATTTCAGTAGAAAATATAATTAAAGTTTCCAGTGAGCATAATAAAACGTATATATATATATATATATATATATAATATAATGAAAAATGATTTTTAGATTTTTCTATGTAAAAGCTAACAATCACACTTTATAATATTTATGTAATTATTTTCCTTATTAATTAATTAATTAAGCAATAAAAAAATTACAATTTATTTTGTTCGTTCTGTCCTTCACGACTTATTTTGATTTGCTGTAGTACACAAAGAAACTACACTCGATAAGTTAAAATAAATTCTAATATTAAATTTGAATTTCAAAAAAAAAAAAAAAAAAAATGATAGTTTCAATCTTCAAAATCGGAGTATCCCTTCTTTCTATGACTTACCTCATAATAAATATTTTTTAAGATATACCCTAGACACTACTAAATAGAAATAAATTGATCGCATTATGCTACCTATTCCTAAATTTATTTTATATCTCACATGTTGTATTTGCATATATAAATGTACCTTAAATCGTAGTTTAAATATGACAATAAACTATGCCTTAACATATTTAGCATATGTGTCATATAAACACTGTAAATGATTACCCTGATAATCACACAAGCTAAGTTCTGATAATCTAGACTTAGAATAAAAGATAGAAAGTAAAGAATATTAATAATTAGTGTTGCCAAGAGCAACTAAAGACTTTAGACTGATCATCTATATCTGAATATAATTACATTAGCATAAGTGAGGAGTGACACTAAATTTTAGTATGAGAACACTGTTCTAGACAGGTGTGTAAGCAATCCTTAAATCAAATATAAATAGCAGTAGACATTCACCCTTCATTTGATTTTCCCCATCTCGTTTTTATATTTAATAAAGATTGACCAATTCTCACGTACTTATCTTTCTTTATTACATACATTTACAACATTTTTTTACGTGAATTATATCATGTCAAACTCCCCTCAAAACGAACAATTCACTTTTGGTATCTCTACAGATTTACCCAAACAACAATATCAGGAAGATGTTCCTATGGAAGATCTGAATGAACCTATTACGGTTACCCCAATCGATGAAGGTGAAGAAGAAAATGGCTCCTCTTTCTCTGCCTCCTCTGTGAAGCCTCCTGCAAGAAAAAAACTCGCCATGGTAAAGGACTTACCAAAGTTCAAGATCTTGAGTGACGATATGAAGGATACCGCAGACGCATTCGTAACAGTCAACCAATATTTCAAGGCTTTCGAAAGAACGTTCCGCATGCAGAACGTTGAATTACAAGACAATTGGAAAGACAATTTAGCAAATGTAATTGGAATTGACCATGCCGATTGGTATGCGGATACAATTGAAGCCGATCAAACAATAAGTTATGTAAAAGCCAAAGCCTTAATCATGGACCATGTGGAATCCCCTGCTAAAGCAATCAACATGTTTAATAAGCTCGTACTCCTCAAACAAAAGCCTGGTGAACCCGCCTCTGATTTTGGTAAACGTTTCCTGCGTGCTGCTCATGCTGCTCAATGTTCGGACAGTAACTTTTTGGCAAGACTTTATATGAATAATCTGCAGCCATACCTTAACCTTAGCGTCAGAACATCCCTTAGTAGTCATCTTGGAATCTCCTTTTTACACCGTTTGAAATCTTTTAGACAAGTTGAAGCTCTAATCAGTGGCCTAGAAGTTCAAGCACAAGATGATCCTTTTATTTCCAATAGTAACAAGAAACGTATTCATAACCATGAACCTAAAACCAAGGGAGAAACTACTATAAACAATAAACCATCAAACAAACTCTGCTTTTACTGTAATAAACCTTGGAGTAAAGGCCATCGTTGTTCTGAGTTTCTGGAACATAAACGATCCTCCCAAGGCCAAAAAGTAGTTCCCCAAGTAAGAAATCTAAAAATTGACAACCTTATAAGTCAGTGGACTAATTTTGAAAATGAAAACAGTAATGATCATAATAGCGATGAGGCAATTGATAATGCTATTGCCAATAGTGAAGACAACAATCAGGAATAGGGCTTGTCGATACTGGTAGTGAATTATCTGTTATAAGTAAAAAATTCATTTTATTAAATAAAATTCCTTTTGTTACAAATAATAATAATGCCATCTTAAGACTTGCTGGAAAAAACAATACAATAAATAGAATAGGTCGCACTGAGCCAATTGAGATAAAATATAATGGTAAAACATCGACTCATACATTTGAAATCATTGAATTCGATGACAACGATCAAACGGATGTAATTCTCGGTTATGAAATCTTACCTAAACTTGGAATTGCATTAACCGGTGTAGCACATAATTTTGATGATACGGTGATATTTGATGATTCAATCAATGATGAAATAATTCCTAATAATACACCTGCTGGTTCTATAGAGGAGCAAAAGTATTTCATAAAGGAAATAAGACCACTGCTTGACGTAAATCAATCCATCTCTAAACACAGTTTCTGTACAGTACCAGAATCAGTTATACATTTAAATACAGTTGAAGGTAGATATGTAAACATACCTCAATATCCAATTCCTTATAAATTGAGACCAAAAATCCAGGAAACAATTGAAACTTGGATAGCTAATGGTACAATTGAAAAAGCCCCCGTGAATACCAAATGGAATTCCCCTCTAACTCTTGCTGCAAAAAAAGATAGCCAAGGTAATAAATCGGATACAAATAAGCGTGTATGTTTGGATACTCGTGCCCTCAATAACATTCTAATTGATGACGATGTGCAAAGTCTCCCAAATATACCTGATATCTTCCATCAATTAGCCGGCTATTCCGTATTCACCACTTTTGATGCTTTTTCAGCTTTCCACAGATTTGAAATTTTCAAATCGGATAGGGTCAAAACTTCATGGACCTCACCCATTGATGGTACGCAATTCTGTTTCAAGGGCTCGCCGTACGGTATAAAATTCCTCAGTAATGTTTACCAAAGGGTCATGACACGTTTATTCAACAACGAATACGAATATTGTGATTCCATAGACAATTCTGATCAAAAAGGAATTCACCAAAAACGTCGAAACCCATTAAAAGGCCATATAGCGTACTTTGTGGACGATTTAGTCTGTTTCTCCCGTAACATGGAAGAACATTTAATCCATGTAAAAGAAGTTATTCGTATTCTGAACAAAGTAAATTTAATATTAAACATCGATAAATGTCATTTTGCTCAAAAAAGTATCAACTTACTTGGTTTCTCTGTCTCTGAACAAGGAAAAACAATTGATACGCGCAAAATTTCCAACATTGAATCATGGCCACATCCTAAAACTGGTACCGATATTCAACGCTTCTTAGGTCTAGTTAACTATATGCGTGACCACATTCCTAAAGCTTCTGCGCTAATGGCTCCTTTGGATAAAATTCGCAACGCTAAAGTGATTACGGATAAAGAATGGACTCCAGCAATTGAGACACATTTTCAGACTATAAAAAAAGTATTAGTTTCAAATGTTGTATTAAGCCCTCCTGATTTAAACCATCCCTACACAGTCTACACGGATTCGAGTTCTTATGGTATTGGTTGTGCACTTTGTCAAGAATATACATATGAAGATACAGATGTAAATAAGGGAAAAAGTAAATTTTCGACATCACCTGTACCTTCAACATCAAATGATAACGAGTCAAAGTATACAAACAAGGGCATAAACACTAAGCCTCCTGTCAAAAAGGTTATTAAATATGTGGGTTTTATGGCACGATCTCTTTCTTCATCTGAACGTAACTATAGTACCACGAAAAGAGAATTATTAGCTATTATTTTTGCATTGCAAAAGTTTAGAAAATTCCTTTGGGGTACCAAATTCGAAATTATGTGCGATCATCGTGCACTAACATACATCCACACTCAAAAGCATGCCAATAGTATGATTTTAAATTGGTTTGAATATTTACAAGACTTCAATTTTGATGTCATATACTTACCAGGCGTTGATAATGTTTTGGCAGATCGCCTCAGTCGATTGTTTCCACCAATGGATTACAATCTGGGGGAGGATGTGCTCGATAAAAGCAATAAAATGTCTTATAAACGAAAAAATATCAAGTTCAAAAAGATAAATGGTACCATTAGAGCCATAAAAATAGACAATAAAAACAAGTTTAACATTAAGCATGTGAATTATAAACATGGTGATTATCTGACACCACCTGAAAATGAACGCAAAGCTTTACTGTTAAGAGCGCATGTATTTGGACATTTTGGTGCAGAAAATATAATTAAATCTCTACATAACGATGGTATCCACTGGCCAAACTTAGCAGTAGATGCAGTTGAATTAGTTAAAGCCTGCAGTTCATGTCAAAAACATAATATAACTAAGAGAGGATATCAACCTCTACGCCCAATTTATTCTTATATACCTGGTGATCATTGGTCTATTGATCTTGCTGAATTACCCTTGTCAACAAATGGTTATAAATATCTTTTAGTAATGGTAGACATTTGTACTCGCTTTTGTATATTAAGATGTATGAAAAATAAACTTGCTACGACAATGGCAACACATTTAGTACAAGTGTTTTCAGACTTTGGATACCCGTCTAAGTTGTCATTTGATAATGGATCCGAGAATTCCAATATAATCATACAAGTATTATGTGAAACAATGAACATTGACAGACGACTAATATCAGCATATAATGCAGCTAGTAACGGCACAGCGGAACGTTGGGTTCAGTCTTCAAAATTAGCTATAGCCAAAGCAGTTGAAGGAGCTGGACATCTATGGGATCTATATACACCAGGTGTGCAACTTGCTCTAAACAACAAAGTATCAAAGCGATTAAACACACCACCATTTAATCTCATGTTTGCAAGAAGAATGAATGCTTTTATTGATTACAGGCAAAGCGATAAAGAGAAATCTAGTGTTATGTCTTATGAAGAACTTATTGAAAGGATAGACCATATGAATGAAATTGTATTCCCAGCCATAAATGATAAAACAGATAAATATGTAAATAACATGAGGGACAATTTTGATAAATATAAGAATGTCGTAAGCGACTATCCATCCGGAACTCATGTTATGGTGCGCATTCCAACGTTGAAAGGAGCATTGATGCCATCCTATGAAGGCCCCTACACTATAATCCGAAAAACTAAAGGTGGCTCTTATGTATTACAAAATGAAACAGGTGTTTTGATGAGCCGTGATTATGCCCCAAGAGAATTAAAAGTTGTAAGCAAAGATAACATCGATGATGATAGCGAAACTTATGAAATTGAGGACATCTTGGATCACAAAGGTACAGGTAAAAACATTGAATATAAAATACGTTGGAAAGGCTACAGTCATGAGCATGATTTATGGTTAAAACCCGAAATGATTACGCATGAATCCACAATCCAACAATATTGGAGAAGAAGGCTCGGTAAAGATTATAAACCTTATAAAAATAGTAAACCACTTTCTTTCACTGATACTCTTAAAACCAATAAGAATGGTAAACTAAAAAATGTTGACAAATTACTTGTGTCACTACAAGACGACATTACACCTAAGAATGCAACAACTGTTAATAGGAACATGAAAAGAAAGTATACAACTACTAAACCTGCCAATCAAAATAATAGTAGTACAAGCAATCATAATACTACCTTCAAACGTAGTAAGAAGAACAGTACAAATACTAAATAAAAGAACAAGCGGCTTATTCAGCCTGGTGGGAGGTGATGTTGTATTTGCATATATAAATGTACCTTAAATCGTAGTTTAAATATGACAATAAACTATGCCTTAACATATTTAGCATATGTGTCATATAAACACTGTAAATGATTACCCTGATAATCACACAAGCTAAGTTCTGATAATCTAGACTTAGAATAAAAGATAGAAAGTAAAGAATATTAATAATTAGTGTTGCCAAGAGCAACTAAAGACTTTAGACTGATCATCTATATCTGAATATAATTACATTAGCATAAGTGAGGAGTGACACTAAATTTTAGTATGAGAACACTGTTCTAGACAGGTGTGTAAGCAATCCTTAAATCAAATATAAATAGCAGTAGACATTCACCCTTCATTTGATTTTCCCCATCTCGTTTTTATATTTAATAAAGATTGACCAATTCTCACGTACTTATCTTTCTTTATTACATACATTTACAACATCACAAAAGGCTCAAAAACGCGTAAAATTCACCGCTTTTCCCTTGAAAACGGGGTCTCATTTTTCATCCCTGCTCTACTTTTTGTTTTCACTAAATAACACCAAGAAAAAATTATATGCCAATGTACCTGAGATGTTCAGCTTTAATCCAAAAACAAGTATCCGGAAATATCCTATTTTTTGCAGTTGGTATTAATTTTTCAGTGCTAAGGTTTCAGATTTTTTACGCGTATTTTACTGCTAATGGATTGAAAACTTTGAGGCTTCATATCTCCAGAAAAAATTAAGCTATACTAACACTTTCTAATAATGAAACTTACTTGTTTTAAAGTGCTCTATAATATATTTTAATATAAAAAAATTCTGAGCACCTTTATTTTTTTTTCATTTTTTTTGACATTTCTATAGTAGGTTTCAAAGTATTGGCTAAATTGAGCAACATTTTTTTTTGCATTCATGTCATCAAGCTGGTTAAGCTCTCTCGGACCCAATTTAGAGTTTTTCAAAATATTGATTTTTCGTGGAGATATCCTAAAAAATGTGTACAAAAAGGTACCTCCATTTCTGGAATCCATTTTCCCCTTGTATACCCTCATCCCAAATTCTGAATCTGAAAAAAAAAGTTACAAAAATCTTGTTTTCTCTACGAAAAATGCAGCTAGAAAATTGTACAATAGCTTGATCGATAGATAATGTTTTTGCACATCATCTCAATTAGTTATATTTTAAATATGCTTATAAAAAGTGATGTGTATCTTCAAAAAACCTCCAAAATTTCAATTGCATTTTACGCAAAATTTAACGTGAAATATTTGTCTGAATTTTATTTAGATGGATGCAGAATTTAAAACTGTACAAAAGCTATTTAGTATACTAGGTCGACTTACTTTGCAGTTAATGAGCAATGAAACGATTTTGTTTTTTTCATCATTTTTCGTCCATTTTTTAAAATAAATTTTGGAACCCAGTTATCATAAGCTGTAAGCTGTGATATCGACTATTATTTTGATTATC
Source organism: Mucor racemosus (assembly GCA_027405735.1). Taxonomy (NCBI): domain Eukaryota; kingdom Fungi; phylum Mucoromycota; class Mucoromycetes; order Mucorales; family Mucoraceae; genus Mucor; species Mucor racemosus. The sequence continues at coordinate 1,472,072 of JAPEHQ010000013.1, read as the reverse complement.
TCGATGAAAAATCAATATTTTTGGCTGAAACAAAAAATGCAGAGTAGCAATCAATTAGATCTATCTTGTGAATACAGAAATTAAGCCCTGGATGATGACTTTTAAGTTTTACAAAATAATAAACTAATATTTACAACTGCAGAAACAAAGAAAAAAATTTCCATCAATGTGAATATTGATCCAATTAATCTCCAATCATACATAATGGTAGATTTACATATATTCTGCATAAAAATTTATATTTCTACTCTCACAGATCACCGTGAATTGAGGAAATCATCCGCAAAATATGATATTTCTATCCAATAAAACCGCGTGTTGTGTCGTATATTTTCATGTTTGATAAATAATACTTAAAAAAGAATATATTTAAAAAAGAATCAGTAATGAATCAGTTCTTCAATTGTATAATAAAAACAAGATATCGTTTATTTAGATATAAAAGTATGGCCTTTTATATTGATTTGACATTGAGATCCTGAGATGTAATTCAAGGCATTATTGAACCACTAGATCTGTTTGATAGTAATCTATGAATGGAAATGAATCAATCATAACTTAATCGTGCTTGCAGAGTTTATGAGTTGCCTTGTTTCAATGTTACGCTAAATATACTTGAATATTGATTTGATGGCTATTTGATTAACTAACCACTGGGGTGAAATAATCATATGGTGTCATAATTGAGGTCCAAGCGTTCTTGGTAATTACTGGATTAAACTTGGTACGCTAGGAGTTTCTTATATCCGATATCAAAACTTTGCACTTCAATACATGTCGTAGTCAATAGATTGTAAAATGTATTGATACTATTATAGAAGGTGATAACGTAGATACTAGGTGGCATACCTACAACACAAACAAAGGATGCATTGTTATTAATAAAAGTGTAATATTCTGGCAAAATTATTTATAAATACCTTTTTGACAATTCAATAGATACGTATATTGCACACGATGGTTTTAAAGAATGGCAACTTTCACAACCTATTATTTGTCGAGAAAATCATCGCTAAAATGCACTTATGGCTTGCTACGCACTTTTATTAAGAAAAAGCAATCAAAAAAGCAATCTATCTCTATGAATACTGATCCAAGTAAGTTGTTACTCTACATGGATATAGGTATGAATAGGTACTACAAGTATTTTAGATATTCACATCCATGGGACATTGTGCATCCGGTAGGTTTGAAAAACAAGTAGGTTACCTGTTATGTATCGATTGTTTCAGATATTCTTTGAAAAATTTTATAAAATCAAATAATGGTTCCAAATTAAATTTTGAAGCTGAACTTACTGTGCAGTAAATGTACGAACAACATATATTGATTTCGTTAGTTAACAACTGTTTTTGAAAGAGTAGAGCACACGTTTTTAACTAAAACCACTCTTCTTCTGCTTAAAAAAAATAACACAACTGGAAAAATGCTTGCAATCAATGAATACTACTGGTACAAAGGGCCTACAAGTTTCAAGTTATATACTATAGGTCTACAGCTGTAGCAATATCCATGGCTCTAATTTTAGCATCCATTGATTTGCTGGTTAAATCATAGGAATCAATCACTTACTTTTTTCAGGCGGGGTTTATGACTCAATAGATCATTTAGAATTAGAAATATAGAAATAGAACTTAATCAGCCAAAACCAGCATTTATGGCAATAGCAACTACTGAAATTAATAAGTATATAAACGCCCTCTTTATATATAACCAAAGTTGAATTGCAATGACTTTTACATCTATTTTTAAATGTTTTGGATACTCAGTATCAATACTAATTTCGACAGCTGGTATATAAAAAACACCAAAAACTGTGAACCTTTGTTCACTGTTTTTAAGCCAGTTATTTCATCAGGTGGTGGGTATAGTGTATCAATTTTCACTATCGAAGATGCAACTAAAATAAAGCGAGATGGCGAAAAGGTTAAAAATAAAAACCTTATTTTGTGCATCTATGTGATGAAAAGGAACAATCAGTCAGTTATTTTTACAGTTCCATTGATTGTAATGGAACATTACTTTATTAAAAATTCAGTTAAACTTAAGCAAAATAATAGTGGAAATAGAAACTAGACATCTTAAAGTAACTGCATATGTTACAGAATAACATGAAAAAGATTTGATACTATTTATTTGATAGATCAGAGCAATCAATCATTTTACGATTTTTATCTGTTTATAAGCTGAAAATGCCAATGTTTCATGCCGTAAATTCAGGGTTCCTTGCTGTCATAAAGAAAAATATTCCAAAAACGAATCCATTCATGTGAAATTATACAACCATGATTTTTGGTTCTCCGGAAAAATTGAATTTCACACGTTTAATAAGAATAAATACCAAATTCTGTTTCTCCTTTCCTTTATTCGTTTCTTTTTTCCTGTTTATAAATATGCCCTCGCCCCCAAAGCCTTGGGAAGTAAATAACGGAGCAGCAGTATCAACACCAGTCGTATCCCAATCAGTAACACAGCCCATGACAGAAACCACAACAACTTCATCTATACCAACAGTTCCCAATAGACCCTCGACCATGGGAACTATGGGCACAATGGGTTCGTCAATGGGTATGGGAGGAATGGGTACAAGTTATGGAAGTGGTAAATATCAAGTAAAGAAATATAAAATATGCATTATTTCTAATCAATTAAAATATAGGTTATGGTACTTCGTCTTATGGAATGGGAGGAGGATATGGTAATTCTTATGGATCAAGTTATGGCACAGGGGGATATGGTTCAGGTTATAGCAGCCCTTATAGTCGCATGGGGATGGGAAGTTATGGAGGAAGCTATGGAGGATTAGGAAGTGGCTACGGCTCATATGGATCCTATGGCGGTATGAACTCATATAGTCGATTTGGATCTGGTGGTTATAACCGATTTGGTGGAGGCATGTACGGCCCTGAAGGTGGACAAGATGAATTCGGATTGACACAACGTATGGAGACTAGTACTCGAGCAACTTTTGACGTAATTGAATCCATTGTAGGTGCATTTGGTGGATTTGCTCAAATGTTAGAGTCTACATATATGGCAACGCACTCGAGTTTTATGGCCATGGTAGGTGTTGCAGAACAAACTGGAAATCTAAGGCACTATCTGGGTGGGATATTTAGTATTTTTGCATTAATACGTTGGATCAAACGACTATTGTATCGATTAACGGGAAGAACTCCCCCACCAGAATTATATGGACCTACAGAGGATCAGGCTAATGCAGGAGCACAATTATTAACAGCTGAAGGAGAAGAAACAGGAGCTCTTCAAATCACAGAAAATGGCGAGGTTCTTGATACAACAACTACTGCTAATAACACCGAGACAACCACACAATCTGGCGAACAACAGCAACAACAACAAGTTGCCCGTGTTTCTCGTAAACGTCCAATCATTATATTTTTGGCTTTGGTAACTGGTTTACCTTATTTAATGTTCAAGTTAATTCAAAAATCGAATGAATACAACAGACTGAGACAGCAAAGAATGATGATACCCCAATATGGAGGGCCACCACCTGAATCAGCTCGAGTGATGCATGATTTCATTGCCGAAAATCCTGTAGAATTAACGATTCACAGAGGTGAAATTATTCATGTTTTATCAAAAGTAGATCCAGCAACTGGAGGACCATGCGATTGGTGGCAAGGAAGAACAGCTAATGGTGCAATTGGTATTTTCCCTGCAAATTATGTACAAATTGAAAACCCTGGCTACTAAAAATAAAAATAAAAATTGATAAATGCATATACCTTCTTCTTTATGATACAAAAATAAAATCTCATATTTTATTATACATTATTTGTAAGATTTATTGAATAATATAAAAATTTACAAATGGAAAATTATTGTACATTTCGATTATTGCTCTTGAGATTGTGATGGAGAATCCATACGAGCTCTCTTGTTGGATTCATTCAAAACTACAGCAACGGGATCAAATATTTGTTGTGTTGAATCATTCATTGTAGATGTAGGAACTGCCCAGGTGAATTTACCATCATTGGGAATGATAGCAGGTGGTGGATCTTGTTGTTGTGGCTGCTGCTGTGGCCAAAATGTCACATTTGGTATATCGTTATTGGTAACATTATTAAAATCTCCATCTGAAATGTCAGTTGGAACTGAATTCATGGTGACAGGATATGGATAAGGCGCTAAAGGAAAAGCACTTTGTGTAGAAGATGGAGTGCTGCCATTCGTGCTTGATGGCATTGAAGAATATGCAGATGTTTGTTGTTGCAAAGGCGATGATGTTGAAGTCGAAGATTCTTCATTGATTGTATTATTTGTAGTATTGTTGCTATTCATAGGTAATAAATTAACGCCTAAAGCTTGAGGTATAGATGTAGAACTAGATGAATCTAAGCCCTGTACTCTTTGTATTGCCTTTAAATGTGCACAATACTTTTCTAACATTTGGTATAGAGTACGTTTTGAAAACGGCTTTGGTAAAATATCTGTCATTCCACTTCCAATATATTGCATAATGTCATTATCTGTGAAATTTGATGTCATTGAAATAATAGGTGTTAATGCATCGTATTGTCGAATACTTCTGGTCGCTGAAATGCCATCCATTTTTGGCATAACAATATCCTATAAATAATCATCAATAAATAAAAAAGATCTCCCGAAATTATTCTTAAAACTTACCATAAGAATCAAATCATATTTCTCTAATCCCATTTTCTTGAGGGCTTCTACACCATCTTTTGCTAAATCGATTGTACAGCCAATAACCTGTAATAATTTGCCACTTAGGTCACGATAAACAGAATCATCATCTACTAATAAAATGCGAGGAGGCACAGTCCAGCTGACCTGAGATGAAGAGGGAGATGAAGCGGATGAGGACGCTGTTGATGGCGCTTTACGTTTAACGCCAACAGGCCTTTGTAATGTTGTACCCAAGGTTGGCGTTTGATCTGCAGCCATGATTTCAATAGCCGGTTGATTATCTCTAACCGACATATTTGATGAAAGTCTTCCTAATGTTACAAATGTAAGACCATCCGCTGTTTTGAGTGGAGATCCAATCAAGCTACCTGCATTCATACTAGCAGCAGCAGCAGCAGCAGCAGCAGATGCAGTTTCAGCATCTGAATTTATTGGAGGAGGAGGTGGTTGTGGAGGCAGTTGTTCTTGTTGTTGTAAATTAATGATTGATTTATGCATAGGTGCTGCTTCAGATTGATATAATATTTCATTTTCGGCTTTAATAGGCACAATATCAAGATGTTTGTTCAAATTGCTTATTTGCTCTTTGTTTGAATCTGCAATTCGACTATAAGAATCTAACAAACGCTGAACTTGTGGTGCTGTAGATGTATCCTTTTCTGTAACAGATTTCAAAAAATTCTTTACAATATCATCTTTTGCCATCATATTTTTACTAAATTCAGACAATTCGGTCATAATTTGATTATCTGTATGCTTCAGTTTACTGATTTTATCCTCCATTGCTGTTCGTGATTTCTTTAATTGATCAATTTGAGATTGTAAGTTGGCGCCAATGTTTCTAATTTCTTGAATAGAATCTGTACTGAGTGGTACATCAGCTTGTTTCACTACATTTTGTGAAACATTATTTGATGATTCTTCTTTCTTTTGTTTGTTTCCTGGTGCCTTTCTTTTGATGTCTTCTAAAAGGTCTCTACGATCTCTCATAAATTTTGGGTGTACAAATTCCCAAGCCTATAAATTTTTCATCAAGAAAAGTTCCCATGCGTGTTTACAGTTTGTATCCTTTACCTGATCCCCATAGGGTTTCTGGCCATCATCGCCATTTCTCACTTTATGAAAATCGTATTTATTCAACTGACGTACAAAACTTGCAAAATTGCAATGTTTAAAGTGCTTTGGCAGTATAGTTCTAGAGAATTCGTTGGTATCTTTTACGACAAATGTTGTCCCTTTATCGTTCCAAAAAAATGTGTCTCTGAATGCCTTATTTTCAAGCATTCTAAAATGTAGGAAAGAGAAAAGATGTTTAATTTACATTACATTTTGCAATGTTCAAATTATTTTACCTAAATAATTTCTGAATAAATTCTGGCACAGAACCAGAGTTTTCACTGATTTTTGTTGTTGTTTTTGCTTGTTTCATGGTTACTTTATTTTTTGACATGATAAAAAACCATGTCCTTGAAAAATTTGAAAGGGAAGAAAAGAAGGAAAAAAAAAAAAAAGAAAAACAAACTGTTTAGGTACAAGTGAATAACCTTGCCAGACAGTCACTTCGCTGTATATCCTTAGTTGAATATCATATCTCATTGAAGAACAAATGCCTCTAATATGGTTAAGTGTCATTCATCCTTTGAAAGCCAGTTGTGATTGAGTTAGTTTGATCGATGAGAGTTTCTCCCTCCCCCTTTTTTTGAGCTGTCCAAAGTAATTGATGTAAAAAGTAGGATTCGTCGATAGAATCAGGACGCATGCACTTGTCAAAAACGTGCTCGAGGTAATGACATGGAGGTTCCACAACATGCAATGTTAAATTTAGTACGAATGATTGATGTTTATTTGAGCACCAATGGCTGATCTGCCAATATAAAATAACAAATATTTATGAATGTTAATAAAGTTGTCGAACTCTAACTTTTTCAAGATCATCTACGCATCATAACTACATTCAGCCAGTTATTGTTATATTTTATTTCTGATATTACAGGAAAACAATTGTTTCAGCATACTAGAAAGTGCAAATAATGTAAAAAAATAAAAGCCTTGGCAACTGTCAAACCTCTAGCATCACTTTTTACATCTTCTTGGCAGCGAAGCATCATGAATACAATCACTAGAAATCATTTTAACGATATGCCATCATAATATCGAACAAAATAACCGTCGTAGCTACTTTTTGTGCATCTAATTTTAATGTTTAGCATAGATGGAAAACTTAAAATAAGGTCATATACATCAAATACAACTTGATCTGTCAAAAGGTCCAGATCCCGATTACCCTTAATACAAATGCTTCTTGAGCGGATTCATGTTTCATTTGTTAATTGGTCGAATTGAAATGAAATAGAACGCAAATGATATCATAAAAAGTTATCAAAACGTTTCATATATGCGATAAATGTTGTATCATATGTGGCAGTTGTTGATTTTCTAGGTAGGAACCTCCAAAAATGGCAACCATTATACAATATTGAGCAAATGATGATTTAGTGAGCCAGCTTCTTACACATGGCCGCTTTAAAGATGACAAATATGAAGAGCAAAGTCTAATTTTTCTTAAAATATTTGCATTAGATGATTATTTTACATGTCATAAAATGGGGCAGAGTCTTTTAAATAGATAAAAATTGCTAAAAATACATTTACTTTTATTTATTGCCCTCAAAATGTCTGCAAACATCTTAAATTTCATACATCAAAGCTGAATCTTTTTAAAAGACAGACATTTTCCTCTCTCTCAAATTTTTCCTTATGGATGGTCCATCATTTTTTTAAAAATACGAAATTCCGACTTTTCTCAACGAAAAATTGTGCTAAAATCGCAAATAATGGCTCAAAATAAAGCGAATAGTTCACATCATTATATTCAATACTATATACAAGAGTTACATAGTAAGAATATGGGCTTTTGTACTGAAAACTGATTTTCCTTATTTTGAATATAAATAAATATTTTTGCAAAAAAAATTCCCTCAAACTTATATCATTGGATACAGCATCAAAATATTTATAGACGGCATTAGAAGCCAAAAGCCAACTTTCTATGCATAATATAGAGATATTTGCGATCAAAGGTTTCTCGATGTCCAAATCGTCAAAAAATGAATCTTTGAAATTAAAATATTTCAATCCCCGTCGTTGATCAAAATTTCTTGAATTTTCAAATAGTTGCGATCTTCAAAGGATTCTTACATCCTCATATTGGCCGTCTATTGTATAATTCTTAAATGACATATCTAGTATATATGCCTATCCATACCATGATATTTTTTTTTACTCATAAATTCATACTTTTAAGCAAATAATTTATACATATATTTATTTTGAAGTCATTTTTATAAAATTTGCCATCAGCAATATTTCATTATTGATCCAAAATCTCTAATAAGCAGTGTGTATTCATTTTGTTGTTTCCATTTACATATAAAAAATATAAATCAATGCCTTTTTTCCTATCGTTTATTGCCATGGTTGAGCTCCATATTGTTGTTGTTGAGGTGGGTAAGCCATAGGATATCCAGCAGGTCCACCCATAGGTGGTGGAGGTGGTGGAGGTCTGAAACCACCAGCACCATTCACAGGATAACTTTGCATAATGGGTTGTTGTTGAACAGGAATAGGGGTATGCGATCCAGCGCCAATAGCCGGTGCCATAGCAGGACCACCGGAATATAATCGGTTTGGCATCTGCACATTCTTCCTTGCCTCTGCTGCCAATAATCTCTCTGCTGCAGAACCATGCTTCTCACCTTTACCATCCTTCTTGAATGCATATGATACTGAAATTTGTTTGTTCATTAAATACTGTCCTTCCATAGCATCGATAGCTGCATCAGCAGATTCGAAATTATCAAAACTAACAAAACCAAATCCTTTTGCAGCTCCAGTTTCCAAATCTCTCGAAATCTTTGGTGTATTTACAATTAAGCCGAAAGCACTGAAAGTATCGTATAAAAGTTTTTCGTCGACTTCAGGATCCAAATTACCAATAAATAACGTTGCTCCCACATCCAAATTCTTTTTATCTGAGGTTGCCTGTATAACATGTTTAAATTTACATGATAAAAAATAATGAATTTACAAGACATACCTTGTTTACGCGAATAGGTTTACCGTAAAGTCGCACTTGATTCATAATTTTAATTGCATAGTCAGCATCTTCCTCGGTTAAAAACTCAACGAAACCATAACTTTGATGTGTCTGTGTCACTCTGTCTTTTGGTAAATGTACATTGACTAGAATAAAACTGTTAAATGAATATGACACCAATATGTGTAAATTGATTTTTACTTACCAACAGGTCCAGCTTGTAACATGAGCTCCCAAACAAGGGATTCAGTACATCTTTCATCAAGATTACCAATATATATAGTAGCCTCTTGATTACGTTCGATCTGCTGTGCCATTTTTTAGCTGTATATGTTGTAATTATGAAAAAGAGTTTCAAAATTTCCCAATTGAAAAAAAAAAAATTGTTCAAATGTCCTTTGCCACAAGTTGTAAAGGAAACGCCGAAATGATGTCACTTGAATGAAATGTGGAGTGTAACGATAATAAAGAACATTTGAATAGAAAAATCATAAATAGAAAGATTGAGGATGGGTGCATTATTGAGTATATGTTGAGCATTATTGAATATATTACGTTTGTGCGTGAATTATACGAAATTTCCATGGTCAAGTTAACTTTTTAGACGAAATGTGATACTACCAGAAACAAGTCAAGCATTAAATACCAGCATTTTTGCATTACCAACACTTCTTTCATTGACGATAATGACAAAATTGTACGCTTTCGGCTCTAATGGAAGCGGCCAACTTGGAATAGGCCATACAGAAGATACTAATACACCTACACTATGTCTCGGTTTACCATCTGACGATCCTATCGTAAAGATATCTGGAGGTGGAAACCATTCAGCAGTGTTGACCAAACAAGGATATATCTATTTGGCTGGGTTATCACAATATGGAGAAGATCACATGAAGGACTTATCACAAAAGACAGATCAAGATAACAAGGATTGGCTATGCTATCAGAAACGTTTTGATTCGATCGAATGGAAGGACATCGTTTGTGGCTGGGCTTTCACTATTGCCCTATCTAGCACGGGAAAATTGTATGGTATAGGAACAAGTCGCTGGAATGAATTGGCGGGTCCTAGCACCGAAAATCTGGTTGAGTTAGATGTTAATGTGACAGATATCATATCTGTGGCATCCGGATGGCGTCATACAGTAGCTTTAGATGTGCATGGACAAGTCTATGGATGGGGATGGGGTCGACATGGACAACTAGGCCCTTCAGATACACCTCCAACTGATAAGAAAGATATTCGATCAGTACGAAAAATAGAGATGCCTCAACCTATAGCTCAGATTGCTTGTGGACATTTGCATACATTATTACGGGGACAAGATGGCACTGTTTATGCATTTGGATCAAATAAATATGGTCAAATAGGGGAGATTGGCGATACTTATGTTATCTCTCATCATGCATCCTGGATCGATGCTGGTTGGCATCACAGTGCTATCCTTGATAACAAGGGAAAACTACAATTATTTGGTCGAAATGATAATGGTCAGTTGGGTCAGACACAATCTCATCCTTTTTCCAAAATTGCGTGTGGATCCGAGCATACAATTGCTATTACAAAAGATACTAATCAAGTAATGGCTTGGGGATGGAATGAGCACGGTAACTGTGCCTCTGACAAAGACTTTGTAAGCGAAGCCGTTATCCTTGATCAATTCCCAAAAGCTAATATCATAGGCGCGGGATGTGCAACATCTTGGTTAGGCTTTACCAATGTGTAACTTGTTTGTTGTGGTAGTAGTAATTGTTCTCACGTAAAAACATTTGATAATTCCTTTTTCTCTCTTTTTTCCAACTTTTCTTTATTAAAGCCGAGATGCGGATTTATCGCCCCTTCCATCTAGTATCTTTTAACCGTGGGATTGCATCAATAAATCCAGTAGGAAAGCTTAAAAAATCCGCGGACCACTATAAATCCCACTCCATCAATTGCGGAACTGTAAAGAGCATTACTCATTCTGTATCGACACTAAATAATAAACCCCCGGCTTCTTTATCTATACTTCATCCTTCTTCTTTTTCAAATTACAACTACGTTCAGCGTAGATTCTATAGTATGACTTCTCAAGCTCGTTTATTAACAGGTAAACAATGACAATTGTAATTGTAATTGTAATTGTAATTTGTTTGTATACACTGCAGTGCTGATTTTTGTTTTGTTGATTAGTTGGTACCGGTGCCGTTGGTGCTATTTATTCTTGGAGACTTTCTAAAACTTGCAATGTTACTGCAGTTTGTCGCTCCAATTACGAAACTGTAAAGAATGATGGTTTTGACATCGATTCTGCTAAATTTGGAAAGGATATATTCCGCCCTGATCAAGGTAAATGAAAACAACTGTCAATTTTATAAGGAACCGACTTTTAATTAATGCAATTGCATTTACTCAATCGTATCATTTACAGTTGCTCGCACTGTTTCTGAGTGTGTCACATCAGAGCCTTTTGATTACATTCTTGTAACATTAAAGGCTTTACCCGAATGCTACAATGTTGCAGATATTATTGCACCTGCTGTAACTAAAGATACAACTATTGTTTTGATTCAAAATGGTCTTGGTGTTGAGGAACCAATTACTGAAAGATTTCCTGACAATCCCATCGTTTCTATTGTCGCATACATTGGCACTTCTCAAACAGAGCCTGGTAAAATTAAGATGGTTGGTAAAGAATCATTAGTCGTAGGCAAATATCTTGGGGCAAAGAGAGATTCAGAAAAGCAACGTGCTGAATTTATAGAGCTTTTGAAAAAGGGTGATGTAGAGGTACAAATTGTTGAGGATGTAGAGAAAGTTCGCTGGCAAAAGTTGTTTTGGTAATATAAATGCACATTATATGGACTATATTTTTATACTAAACATATCTTTCAGGAACTCTGCTTTCTCCCCAGTCTGTGCCATGACAGGAATGAACACTACTGAACTTTTAGAAAATAAAGAGGCCATGAAGGCTGTTAAAGATGTTATGGGTGAAGTCATTGATGCTGCTATTGCTAATGGTTATGAGTTTGATCACGATGAGCAAATGAAGAATATGATCTCTAGAACTGAGGCCACAGCTAAGAATTATAAACCATCCATGTAAAGTAGCTTACATCGCTTAATATGACAGATCGAAACTAATCAATATCAATAATTCAACAGGCAATTGGATAAAGAGCGTTGTAGCCCTATGGAGATTGAAGTGATTCTTGGTACTCCTTTAAAAAGAGCAAAGGCGAAGGGTTTGTTCGTTCCTCATTTGGAGTTGATCCATTCTATTTGTAGTGCTGCAAATGCTCAAATCATGAACCAACAATCCAAGAAATCACAATTGTAAATGCTAAATAGAGATTCGCTATTTATTTCAGTAGGAGGCCAGTACACATTTACAGAAAATAAACACATTGATGTAATGCAAAATATACATTGTCGTACAGTATTCTAGCTTTACACAGTCGTAGCTATGGCTGTTGTTTTCCTCAGTCTACCGAGGGGAGATTAGGGTTATTTAAGGAAGAAGAAAAATTTGCCTTTTTGTTCTAATCTTTTGTCCTTTTTTTTTACTTGTTTTTTTTACGAATTTTTTTTTGAGATTTGAGGCATACTATGCCATTCTTTGTTAGGATTATATGATACTTTGCTACTCTGGTGGTCATGGAAAAGGTTACAGTCATCTTATAACGAATGTTGAACCACAAGATTTTGTCCGCTCGATGTAAGTAAGTGTATACCCCTATGGTATCTGTATCTAGAGAATTCTGATATACTTTATTTTGCCAATACTGTTTCACATTTAATCATTTTAATAAAGGGTTGGTATTATTATAAAGCTATAAAGTCTGTGTTTTCCTTGTTGTAAAACGTTTATGTTTGTCTTGCATTTTTACACACATCATAATCAACATATTTTAAGAATACTTTTTATTATACTCATTTTTGAATATACCTTCTTTCCTTTGTAAAAGTTAACATGAAAATCGTGTTTACATGGATTCTATTCTGTTGTAAACTATACATATCAAATTTGTTTAGTAATTAGGTTGATCTTGGATCGCATCTAAAGGCCTAGAAATATTAATATCACAAAAACATTAAAATGTCAAATTGTACTACTGGTACTCCCAAACTAGGAACTAAACCACGAAGAATTTGTAAATTTATTATTAATATAGATTAGCAAATAGTATATATATCACAAAGGTGATAGTAATCCATAAATCTTTGCTTTACTTTTAAAACATCTTTAATAAACTTAACTTAGAAAGCCTATAAATGTATTTCTATATTGCTTTTTACAAGTTTACTGCCGCATATTCAAACATATTCAGCATCACATGTTAAGAGCGTGTGTGTTTTTACCTTTGTACAACATCTTTAGGGTTTCAAAGGAAGCCTAGACATTCGTGGGATATCTTCCATCAACTATTTCTACTAATTTTTTTAACCACTTCCTATTACAAAATAAATATTCCAATGGTCATCCTATTCAACATTGTCCCGGCTACAAAATTTATTAAATGAAGCAAGGATGGTTACTATAGTGATTGTTCGATAAATTTGAATGATGCAGAAATGGCCAGCTTAAAATTGAGAAACCGCATTTAAAATGAAAATAAGTCGAGAAAATACTAAGGTATTGCAATGATGGTTATTAAGTAAAGTCTAGATTATTTTTCATTCTCTACCAGAATATCTAGGCTTTGGATCGTTGTAAAGACTTTTTTTATTTTTTTATAAATTTTGTGAGAGCACTTTTTCTGTTATAGAGATCCATGAAGGGATGACAGGTATGCAAAACTAAAACCACAGGATAGTACTCATTAGCATCTATCTAACGAATTTTACCTCGTCAAAAAATATTGATTTTCCATCGAGAAAATTGAGGTTGAATGATTGATTTTTGGTGATATAAAAAAGGATCCATTTTGGACGAGGATATACAAGGGTAAATTTTCGCCGACCAAAAAAAAATGATCAAAAAAAATTAATATCCCCACGAAAAATAGGGCTACAGCTACATATAAATACTCATTTTGTAGATAATTTTGTTGCGCATAATGTAAAAATAAAATATTTTAGGGTTGCATTTGAATGAAGGGTGCTTTTTGATCAAAAACCGTTAAAATTTGACATTAAATTTACTAGGGATTTTATGAGAAAAATATTTTCAAAATTTACACAGATCGATTCAGAATTAAAAACTGAAGCTAAAACATTTAATACGCTAATTCAACTTACTATGTATTTTTGTGAGTAATTAAACATACAAGGTTTTTTTTGGATTTTTTTGGATTTTTTTTCCATTTGAACACTTTTTTGAATTGAAGCTCAGTCACCTGTGCATATCTAATCATACAATTTTATATGGTAATATTCAAAATTGGAGCGTGCCCCCATTTCAATAGATAATCAGGAAATGAAAAATGTAGGGCTATACTTGAGATGCTATAGAATACGACTATTAAGGCTATAAGGTAACTTGTAGAGCATCTGAATGTGTATTTAATGGTGGATCATTTAGTAAAAAGTTTGTCAAAATATCCCGTAAAAATAGTAAAACAATAAAACCGGTTTTTGGGAATGTTAGAGTAGCATTTCATTTAGGTCATATATATATAGTAAGCAATATCTATTAAATACAATTCTGCGAGAAGGTTCTCTCTTGATAGCACAGTGAGTCATGCATACTTGCATCGATTATCTTGATTTTAGCTTCCATAGGTCGTTGTGCATTAGATAAATTAGAAACCTCAATTTTTATCCTAGTATTTGGACTTGCGGAAATCAGTAATGAACTGCTTCTCTATGAAATGTTTATTTCAACGTCTCAATTCACTATAATCTCCATTTTGTTTGACTAATAACTAAAATACCACCGATAATATACGAGTAAAAATAAATAAATAAACGTCCTTTTTATGCATCACCAAAGTTATACTGCAATGAGCTTTTCATACATCTATTTTTTTCAAAAATTTTGGAAAACAATGTTTATTTCAAAAGTTGTACTTAAAAGTTATATATCAGAAAATTGTAAACCTTTTCTTACTCAAACTAGTTGTATGGCAATTGTCAATAGCTGATTGATAATAAAAGACAGCAGATAATGACATCTGCCGGTAAATTTTGGATTTTGGATTTTGCGATTTGTGTGTGTATCTTATGTATTGAATGAAAACAAAACAAATCAGATAAAGGCGTCAAATCCAATATAATTGACAAATATGTTAATAAAAAAAGTTGTAAACCGGGTTATTGGCCTCAAAACACAAGGCATTTGAGCCTCGCTGTGGCACTTGAGCGTTTTTCTTACCATCGTCGATAAAGCAAGCGAAAATGCATTTAATCGTCGGTAAATGTACTTCATTCATTCACATCTACATGACATGCAGCTTATGAGCAGATACTATAAGCTTCAGGAAGGTTTGTTTTTTTTTTACATTGACGATATATATTCATATTTTCGGCATATCATAACGGTAAGATTAGGTTAATTCTTAATGAACGGCTCAATGCATTTTGGGAATTCTAAAATTTTATAAACTACATATTTTTGCAAGTGTATTTCTTTCTAAAATCTTTTTTTTTTTCAAATTCTTAACTCCAAGTATGGGTATGCGAGTGCAAGATATTTTCCTCTGAAAAATAGCTTAAATAGTTGAGCTAACAATTAACTCCAAAGTGTAGAGAATATTCTTGACTATCAACTATTTTCAGCTAGAATAAGCTCTCCTAGTGTCCCACATACACTGACAAAACTCCATCAAATGTCTAAAAGAAGAGTGTAAAACGATGATTTATTGCTCAAGTGAAATATGTATAATTTACTTGAACTTTGAATGAAACATAAAGTGTGCTAATGTCACATATAAAAGGACACATAATGCCGACGAATGATTTATCATGGTAATGTCTAATGATATGGGTCACACAATCATGTCGGAAACGAATGATTTTTTTCAGTGTTACATCTCTTATTAAAAATCCTCATAAACTGAGAATGAGAGACAGAGAAAACGACAAAGAAAGACTTCTTTACTTTTCTTTATAAAAAAAAATCTAGCTATGAATGTATTCAAAACATGCTTTTCACCAAAACGCTCGGATATATACCTTCCAGAAGATGAAGAAGAAGATGAAAATGTCAATAAAATGTGTTGCTGTTTCAATTTCAGGGGCAATAATAAACAGGGTTTTATTCAGTTGCCAACAAATAATCACAACAGCCATCGAAGAACTATTGATGATTATTTAGACCCAAGTTCTCCTGTCAGTATTGAAGTATTATTACAAGAACAAGAAGAAGAGTTGGATCACTATTATGGTCAAACAGATGACGAAGATGCATACCATGGACCACAAAAGAAACTTGGTCCACTTGATTTGAATTTCGAAAATACAAATTCTTCATTTTTCGAGGAAGAAGATGCTCAATTTTTGTCTGAGCATCGTATATCTGCTATACTTGTTGATCGTCCCAAGGTATGTTTTTGGTTTATTTTTTGAATGAAAATGGCGTTGATCGCTTTGCAATAGTTGAGCAGTGCACACATATTCAAAGAAGATAATGATACCATGGAACAAGAGCTATGCGATGTAGTAGTTCCAACAAAAAGTACAAGTACAGGGAGTATAAGTAGTAGAAGGTTTGCTTTTAAAAAGTTCCAACCAGAAGAAGAAGAAGAAGGAGAAGCAAAAGAAACTGAAAATAATACACAAATATCATCATCATCACCACAAGAATTAACCAGCATCACTAGTAAATTTAATAAAACATATACCTCTTCAGTATCTTCTTTATCTGCTTCATCATCCACTTCTACTATTTCATCCATCACCAATACATCAGCGCAACCAATGGAACAGCAAATAGTCAATGAGAAAGCAGAAGAAAAGAGTAAATCTGTATCACCAGTAAATGCAGCAGGTTTACCCGATTCGTCATTTAATAATTATAAAATACCTACTGCTACTTTTCAGAATCAACAACCAAAACAAGGTGAATTTCCTGCAACTACATTAACTAGAGTGCCTTATCAACCATTACCACCTTTACAAATATCCCCTCCATCATTTTCCCCTTCATCTTCTCATTCACATACCATCATTAAACCCCAGACATCCTCTTCTTCGTCATCATCATCAATTCAACACACAGGACGTAGGCCATCTCTTGTTACCACTGCACAAAGTATTCTAGGCGATAAATTAGATGATTTTACTGAGAAATTGGCTTTTATCAAAAAGAACATTATTATGAGCATAGATAACGATGAAGAAGAAGAAGATGGTAGTAGCAACAATCGTTACTATAATACAGATCGAAAAAATCAAGAAATCTATAAGAACAGAGCAGGATCTATCGGAAAAAGGTAAGTTTGGCAGATATTTCATGTTGAGTGTATGTATATTAACAGAGAATAAATAGTAGCGAATATAATCGAGTTTCAAGACTATCTACTGGTAGCAGCACATCTTTACTTGTTCCTTCTCCTCCACCTCCTCCTCCAAGAACATCATCCATTGCGAATAATAATATTGATAAAAGAATAGTAAATGATTACGATCAAGATGAAGAGGAAATTTTTGACTTTAGTAAAGTAGCTGCAATCAGTAAAAATGTGCGTACTTTTGGGGAAGGAATGATGGGCAATGGACTTCGCATGTTTAATAATCTATCCACTCGTATTAAAAATGCCCAGCAACAACAACAACAACAGCAACAGCAGCAGCAAGTTGAATTAAATAATAATAATAATGCACTTCATGTGCGATTTTAAATTGAAAAATAAACAAAATACTTATCGTTTTTTGTGTATTCACAAACCTGTCAACCTTTTTTAAATATTGTAGCACTGCATGACCTTTGGTTAAATTACCATTGTAACAGAAGAACGATCATACCTTATTAGCTTTCCTAAAATGGTCAAACACCGAAAAAGTAGTTTTTATACAATTATTTAAAAGGCTGATAAATCAGCCTTTCTCTTCACAAATTATCATTCGACTTATTTTCTTCCTTCTTTTCTCTTAAATATTTATATATATATATTTATATATAAAATCTCTCAAAAATGCACTTGAAAGACAAGGTTATTATTATTCATGGTGGGACTTCGGGTAAGCCAAAAATCAGTAAATACATTCAACATTGCTAATCATGATGGTCTTTATTCAGGTATTGGCAAGGAATTAGTATGGACTTTGGTATCTAAAAAGTACAGTAAAGATGATTTGTTATGGTATTATAATTTATTAAATGATATGCATAATTTATAAAGGGCCAATGTCATTTTCACTGGCACAAATAAGCAAAAAGGCCATGATGTGCTTGAAGGATTAAATAGTGCATATAAAGAGAAAAGGTCTGTAGTTGATATTGATACAAATAAAAAAAAGAATTAAATTAACTGTTGCACATGTGTCACAGACCACATAATGCATTTTTCTACAATATGGACATTACAGACTGGAAAGCTCAGGAAGATATCTATGATTTTTCTCAGAAATGTTATGGAAAAACTATCGATATTGTAATCATAATTGCAGGCATTTTAGATTCTTCTAATTTAATTAGTGATACTGAACAAGGTCAGTATTCTAAAAATACATTAAAAACTATTATAGCTCACCATTTTCTCTTTAGATGGTCATTACCGAACATTAGAGGTCAATCTCACAGCAGCTGTAAAAGCCAATAGACTAGCTATACAGTATTTTTTGAGAGAGAAATTAGCAGGATGCATTATCAATACATCTTCAGTTTATGGTTTAGGCCCTGCTCCGTCTAATCCCTTGTATGCTGCATCAAAACATGCTGTAATTTAAGATATATAAATTGCCTCATTGAAACAAATACTAACTGTTTTATTGGCTGTAGATTATTGGATTAACAAAAAGCTATGGAAATCTTCTTCGTTCTACAAACATCCGAGTCAATGCAATAGCTCCCCATTTTGTAGGCAAGTTGATTTCTTTTTGTAGATCATGTTAATCCAACAGGAAACCTAATCTTTATACTTATCTTAATTAGAAACCCCCTTGTTATCTGGAGAAACCGTAAAAGTGGCTAGTGCAATTGGTATGGTTCCTATGAAAAGTTGTATAGATGCATATTTATACGCCATTGCAGATGACTCTTTGAATGGTGAATATTTACTAATTAAGCTAAAATAACGTTATATATTTACTAACATTATGAAAAGGTGATATTATAAATGTCTCTCCTTTTGGTAGAACTGTGGAACCTCGATTTTCAGACCCTGTCATTGAACAATTGGACTTTATGTGCGATAAACGAAGAGAAGAAGTACTTGGCGCAATTCTGCATCACTTTCAAGTTTAAACATTTCGCTTCTACAAAGAAAACAATCTCAATGCTAATTTATGTATTTATAATAAATATCCTCAATTCAAAATATTTTAAAAACTGTTCATTGATTTAAAAGAGGCATCATTTTTCAATCTATAAAGAGATAAACTGCTTTTAAAAGCATACTTTACTTGCATTTATTTTGATAAAAGTAAATTTTTAATGCTAGCGCCCTGAAATCTTGTAAAATTCAAACAAGGTAGGTATAATTGTGATGTCTATATGGTACTTTTACATACAATGGTTTATATTACCAGGAATTTCGATGAAATTTTAACCGTTTACTTCCTGTATATCTTGCGTTCTACCTTTAGCGTTATGTGTTAAGCTTCCATCTGTCGTAATCATGGACTTATTGCATATTTTAGGGTTTGTAGGATTTGAAATCTGAGCTGGTGGTGGTTGCCGATTTTATTTATATTCCATTTTGCCATTTTTGGAAAAAATATGTGCTCTTTAAAGAATTTTTACAACCAAAAATGCATAATTGATACTAAAAGGTACATTAACAGAAAACATGGAATCAGCAGCGCCATAAACAATGATAATTTTTGTTTTTAGATTTTTGTTACAAACTTTTCTGATAGTTGTGAAAACATAATATTTCAGTTTTTCAAGAAAAAGTCAAAAAAGTTGGCTTACAAGCTTCAAACAAACGCAGCTTCAGAAATAATCTATCAAATGATAAAATCAATTTGGTATGATTTCGAGCGTTGGAAATAGCCTCAAGCCTGAAAAATATAGCATTCAAAAGTGTCGAAATTAGCTTAGTTTGATGATATAGAAACATTTAATTTGATTTTGTCAGCTACAATCATAGTATAAGGTAGAATTATTTGGCTTTTATGACATGTAACTATTGGAAACTGGAAAAATAAGGTGCCGTGCGAAAATGCTGCAAGCTCTATCTGATGTAGATATGTCCTTTGTACACCATAATATATTATACTTATTATAAAAGAGAACCTGCTTCTGACTAGAAGATACAAATAAAGAAATTTATAATACTTGGTTTTAAAGCTGTAGATCAGGGCTATTCAACCATTTATTATTTGTGTGGTGTTAGATTTAAAATGGTCAGATAACATGTATATGAATGCTGTATGTCGGAATTCATATATCGAAAAAGCAATTCTTACAGCAGTGAACTTATTTTACCACAGTGATATCACAAATGTAATGGTTTTTATTAGATGAGTAGATGATAGAATATAATACAATTTTAGAGATATTAAGCAGAACATAACCTGTTGAAATCACAAGTCAAAAGAGGATTCATAGCTTCACGGAATTGTTTGATAGGACAAACTTCTTGATCACAGCCAGGGAAAACAATAGCAACCTCATTATCCAATACACGAACAAATTTATCGGTAGAAGAGCTATTCTTGGGAGACAAAACTTGGAAAGCAAGGTTATTTGCAAAAAAGTTGAATTCAGACATTTTGAATTTACGGTTATCAATGACTTCTTGAGTAGAGTTCCATTCCAAAGTGACATTATCCTTACGAAGACCCAAGAAAGTACGTAAGGGCAACATGGTTTCAGTATGACCAAACTTGAGGTCCAAACGAGGATAATCATCGGTATTGTTGCTAACAGAAAGTTCAATGTTGTTCATAATATTTTTTGCTAAATCACAAGCCATTTCAGCGTTGATATCAGAAATACCATAAGAATATTTGTAATAATGCTTGAGATCATCATAGTATTCCAACTTGAGGAAATCATCTTGGGTAAAGAATAAACAGAATGTATTGGCGGTGTTATGCATTGTAACTTCAGAGCCACAAGCACTATGTAAATCCTTAACATCAGAAGCAGTAATGTTGATACCTAATTCCTTGGTGAGGCGCTCAGCAATAGGAGTCATGTACTTATTTTTGAGAGGATCAATAGCAGCATCGACGAGACCAGCATCATCGACTTCCTCTTGCCATCTAGGACAAGATTTATGAAAAGCAATCAAAGAATCGTTATTTTGTGTGTAACTCAATTGAGGGACAGCCATCATATTATTCTTGCCCAAAGTACCATAACCTTCAAATGTACCCATACAGAATGCTTGACCAGATTGAGCAGTACGATTGGACCAAGAAGAGTAAGCAGTAAACTGGACAATATCTTCATCAATGATAGATTCAATGAGATCAGGGTAACTCTTGGCTAAACGTTTACCATGCAAGTAATGCTCCCTTTGACCATTTCTATCTAAAGCACCAGCACGACGAGGCAAAAATTTGTTATCATAATCAGATACCCAACCAGTGAGGGTAGCATTAGTACTGTTACGTAATAAAGCAAGAGCGTCGTTGATACCTTCGGTATCACTAGTTTCAGGATAACGAGTACCATGACGAATAATGATCTGCATTTGATCTACAGTGTATTTGTTTACAATAGAGTCAGTTTTAGGGACAGTATCAGATGGATATCCTCCACGAGCACCTAAATGCTGCTTGAGCCAATCAATATCAAGGAAGCCATTGTTATCAGATGTAGAACTCTTCTTGGCCAATACTTGTGTACTGAAGAGACCAAGAACAGCAATGGCAGAGAGAGTAACACGCATTGAAAGGAACAAATTTTCTGTTTGTTTAGATTCAAGAAATGGGAATTGGGTCCTCCTTTTTTATACACATTTGGGTTTAGTTCATTTTATTTTTTTGATGCGGTCCCTTTGTTTCGCTGAGTAACTGGGAGTCTCAAACGTTCCATTTATTGCTCCAATTACAGTTGAACCCAAAAAAATTATTAATATTATTTGTATTTGACTCGTGGTGGTGGCAGCATGCCATTGTAATATTTGCTTTTAAATTAAAGTTTCAAGTTCTAATTTCATGGTGGACACTCAAATGTGATCATGATTCTGGGCTTTACTTTAAGAAATATTCATATTTATATAGTTGAATATTCAGGGATTGGCAACCTCGGAATAATTGGATATGTATTAGTTTCAAACCGTAGCAAACTGCTAAACGGGTCGTCGTTGAATAAAACATTCAAATAGAGAAATTTTTTCCTTAAAAGGCGAAAACCCAAATAGAATTCAAGCAGTAATTCATGAAGAGTGTTGTCTCTAGAATATCTCGGTAATGCAATGATCGAGTATGTTTTTATGAATGATGCAGCCTTTTGGATGACAAATAATCAACATAACTTTCATCTGCTTTTTCGATCTATCAAAGCTTTCCCGATCAATGGTCAGTACTTTTTGATTAATGAAATTGCCGTGCAGATCTTCATGCAGCTGAACGTGAACTTTTTTTGAAACATAATTTGCTTAAAACGATCCCTCGGGTTTATGGTCAATTTACATATGAAATAGATGGTACAACACTAATTTTATAGCTTATATAGATGCATCTCATCAATAAAAATGGACTGATAGATTGTGCACATGCACTACTTACTGGTATATTTGCAAGCTGTGTATTTTGAGAAAATTTGTAAACAAAATGCCGATTTTCAATATATGGCTCCTCGAAAAAATAAAAAATTTGTTTCTCAAAGAAAATTAAATGTGATACATGTACTAGGAGTTTGAATGATTAGCATGATTATTATGTTTATGCTAAAAGGAAAAAGATTTGAACCAAGCAATTAAATCAAGAGAGTATGAAATCTTTACCAAAGGTATAGCAAATTCGACACATTTTGATGTTTTGCGATATTCGAAATACTGCCTGTCAAAAACAAGGTTATTTGCTATCTTGGCAGACAAGTGAAATAAATATTCAAAGTTTTATGCCAATAACATTCAATATCCACTTATGGAGGCGTTTCTCTAAATCGGCCGGTTCATACTGAAACAAAGCGGCGCAGATCCCTAAAGCTAAACGCTTTTATGGGAGACCTACAATAGATGACATCATATTCGCAAGAGCAAAAGAGGTACAGTAATCTTATCAGATGAAGAGCCCAATTAGTATTTAATGCTCTGCTGTATGACAAGATATATGAAATAATTCATTGATCTCAAAATTCAAGGATTATAATTGCATTAAAGTTTGAATAACTGGCTGAACATGTCAAAAATTGTTTTGTGATATGCAAGCCATACTTTCGAGCAATACATACTGTACATGAAATTTCGGTATTTCTTAAATGGTATAACCCACACATCAATCTGTAGTAATATATGAGCCCAATAAAATCAGAATCATTTATATACTAAATTTTTGGCTAAAATTAATGATTTACATTGAATCCCATTACTTGATATAACAATTTTTTTATATTTTCTTGATCTTTAGTGGCTGTTTAAAGTGAATACGTTTGGTGCCTGGGTATTATATCTCAAATTTCAGGTTGCCCTGAAGGATCTACATTCCTCCATAAGGTTTAAAATCGGCATTTTAAATGCGATTTTCATCATCGCTAGATCCATCAAAAAATTGTATTCGATTGATGAAACCAACACATATGTGTCATTTTCTCTGAGATAAATCTCTAGCATATTAAGTTACCGAAAGCAATTTTTATTTCATAAAAATATAACAACGATAGGACTTTAAAGCTCTTTTTAATTAGTCTGTATTTTTTTTATCTAGTTGTGCTTTCTTTTTCTGATGCATCTTATTGATTCATCGTGCCAAAATTTATGCAATTTTTGTGCGCATAAGTTTACGACATAAGTCTAAAGGATTTTGATTTAATCCTTATTCAAAATATAAGCGTTGATAGTAACTACTATTGCGCATCTGATATTGTATTTTAAGCTTATAAGTACATTACAAATTTTATTAGACGAAACGTCATCAAGTATATTTTGTATATTTTAATTACTCACAATCTACCAAATAATATGCGCACGTGGTGTCATACATGCCTTCTTTACCGAGGTATCCAGCATTCAAAATTGCATTTTTTTTTCTAGGAAACTTTAATGATAAATTATCAGTTCCAAATTTAAATAATAAAGTTTAGGGTTACTTGAATCACTGTATATTTTGATATATAGTTTCATATTCACTTTATAAAATTACGCCTTATTTGGTTTTGTTACACTGTATAATTGGGGAACTTATAAAAGCTCTGATACACTCCAGAAAACATTATATTCCATAAGCTAAAATAGAACGTGATATTTTTTTTTTGTAGGTGACACCTACTCAAATAAAATTTGAATTTCAGGTTTTCAATCTTTAAAATGGCAGTATGTCCTCTTTTCTGTAACTAACTTCATACTAAACACTTCTTAGGGTATATCTTAGAAGCTGCTAAATAGATAAAAGTTGGTTGCATTATAATAGCTGTCCTTGAATTTATTTTATATCTCACAAAACACTCAAAAGCAGGTAAAATTCATTACTTTTTCCTTAAAAACTGGATCTCATTTTTCATCCCTACTCTACTTTTTTTTTTTCATTAAATAACACCAAGAAAGAATTATATGCCAATGTACCTGAGATGTGCAGCTTTAATCTTAAAATGAGTATCCAAAAATATCCTATTTTTTGCAGTAGGTATAAATTTTTCAGTGCTAATGTTTCAGATTTTCACAGGTTTTTTATTACTAAAAATAAAAACTTTGAGCCTTCATATCTCTACGAAAAATTAAGCTAGACTAACATTTTTTAATAATAAAACTTACTTGTTTTAAAGTGCTCTATAACATGTTTCAGTATAAAATAATTATGAGCACTTTTATTTTTTTTTCATCTTTTGACCTTTTTGTAGTAGATTTCAAAATATTGGTTAAATTGAATAGCATTTTTTTTATATTTGTGTCATCAATCTCGTTAAGCTCTCTTGGACCCAATTTAGTTTTTTTTAAAATGTTAATTTTTCGTGGAGATATCCTCAAAAATGTGTACAAAGAGATACCCTCGCTTCTAGCTTCGATTTTTTCCCTGTATACTCTCATCCCAAATCCTGAATTTGAAAAAAAAATTGACAAAAAACTTGTTTCCTCTACGAAAAATGTAATTAAAAGGTTCAGCAATAACTAAATCGATAGATAGTTTTGCTGCGCGTCATCTCAATTACTTATATTTGAAATATGCTTATAAAAAGTGATATGTATCTTCAGATAACCTCCAAAATTTCAATTGCATTTTACGCACAATTTTATGTGAAACATTTGTCTAAATTTTGTTTAGATAGATGCAGAATCCCAAAACTGTATAAAAACCATTTAATACGCTTGTTCAACTTAGTTTGTGGTTTGTGAGTTTGTGAGACATCAAACGATTTTGTTTTTTGGACCATTTTCTGATCGATTTGACAAATCAATTTTGGGACTCAGTCACCATAAGTTCTAGGCTGTAATGTGAAGAATTACTTTGATTATCTCGATAAAAAATCAATATTTTTCGCTGAAACAAAAACGATAGAGTAGCTTTTAGTTTTATCTACTTTGTGAGTATAAAAAATTAATACCGTAGTTTTGAGTTTTAGTTTTGATAATATGGTAACCCATCATTTATAATTGCAGGAAATAGACAGAAAAAACCCATCTCCATGAATAATAATCCGAGTAATCTCCAATTTTATGTGGTAATAATCTCAAATATTTTCCGCAAATAACTCAAATTTCAGCATCCACAGGTCATTGTGCATTAAGAAAATAACCAGCAAAAAATCTTGTTTATGCCTATTAAAGATATATACACTACGGCCGACCTGTGGTGAGCAAGATGATTTCGTTGTGCCCACTGAATATGGCTAAAAAGATAACAAGATGCACACGGGAACAACAAAAGAAACTGCACACGAGCATAATGCTAAGCCTGTATGTGCAGAATTATAGATTCTGTCCATGTGCATGACATTAATCCTGTGTGTGCATAATAGTAGCATTGCCCATAAGCATATCATTATTCCTATTTGTGCGTAATAATAATAAAATCTAGCCATGAGCGTAATGAGCTGGTTGTATGGACACAAATTAGTTTGTACATGAGCATTGTGTCATTCTCAAAATTCCATTACATTTTTTACTGGAATGGGTTTTTAAATTACATTCGTTTTTATTAATATACAGTTGATTATAGACAATGCAATTCAATACATTGTTGATGTAGAGCAATACATGCAAGAACCATTATATTTACGATTATCATCATTTGTAAATATGTTTATAGTTATAACGTTCATAGCAATAATGGTTTTTGCTCAAGCATAAACTTAAATAATACTTACTGCTTAAATTTATATGCAAGACAAATCTAAGATTATAAAAGTTACTTTATCACACATAAAATTCAAACAAATCAACCTTCGTTAAACTTACTATATTAGTTTACGATAATTGTCAGCTGTAAAAAGATTTGTTTTCAAGTACAATATATATACAATTAAAATTATGGTAATTAGGCAAAACATTAGATTGTTCTCTTTTTTTTTTTGCGTTTCTACATCATTTGAAATCTTATCACTTTTCTGGAACACTTCGTGAGCTTGTAGCCAGTTCTAGCTTTTTATTGAATAGATATAAATATCATTATTGCCTTCGATTTGATCTGGTGGTAATCATCAAAAAATACGTCCAACAATACAGTAGTAAATAATGATGTTTGGTCTTAGAATGTGAGTAAATGAAAATATCCGTCTCTAATATAGACTGCTACCTATATCAAAAACATTAGTCTGTTATGTTAGTATGCGTATTCAGATAAAAGAAAAGAATACCAGCTTGATGGTTTGATATGCCTTATCAAACGATCAATTTACCCTTCTTGGAATATGAAAAAAAAAAGAGAGAAACAACACACCATGAAGAAAAGAACTTTCAAGACTTTACATTATTTAGCGCAATTAAAACCCTGCTAAATTGCACATTTCAGCCAATGTTGTAAAAGCAGCATTACAGCGCATCAACAACCCATAAACTAAACAAAATAGGCAATATCTGATATCATAGAAACATACATTTTTCTACCAGAAAAACCGTCTGTCATATCATAGATTCGTTGAAAATTGCAAAAGCAAGCCCGTATAGCAACGCCGTAATTGAGCATAGCAAGACTGAACGACTAAATCTTCTATACTATTATGGTACAGTATATCTAAATTTTAAATAAAAAGTTGCTTTTTTTTTACTTTTTTTATATTTAACCATGTGCGATCTGAAAATTCAGTTTTTTAAGCGGACATTTTCGGGACTCATTTTACCCTTACCAACACTCATGATTTTGATCAAAAAATAGAAAAATCAAATTTTGATGCCAAAATCAACGTTTAAATATACTACATTGTGAGAGAAAATTGTAGCCATAGCTAATACACATTTTATAAAAGCTTAATATTAAATGTTAACTAATGAAATTTTGCACTTTTGCCCGAAAAACGGTTTTTTGATTAAAGGATTTTCATGTAATATTTTGCAATAAAAATGTTTATTATTTTTTATTGAGCAAATAAAGCGCTAACTTCTGTATATGTGTATATTTTTTGTTTTTATAATTGGTCGTATAATTAACTCTAGATTTGCAAAAACAGAAAAAAAAAATTAGAAAATGTCAAAATTGATGATCTGGACAAGAATATTTTTTGAAATTAATGTTCCGCTTACAAGCCTTGTAAGTCTTAAAAATAAGATATTTTATTATACTTGAGAACTTTTTCAAGAACTTACGATGCCGTACCCACTTGGTTCAAGCTTATTACTGTAAGCCTTTACAGATGATATCATTGTGTGGTAGTTTATTTGATGATATCATTGTGTGGTAGTTTATTTGATGATAATATAGTCTTACTTGATAGTTAATGCGCTAGAGTTGATTTACATTACGTTTTATTCTAACCTCTCCAATATCATAAACATAAACATAAACATGGCCATCACTGGAAACTATTGCCACCTTTTTACCCTCTTTGTCCCAAGCCAATCTATTCAATGCTCTACCAGAACAAACTTACTTTTGACCTATAAAAATTGATTTATTAATAAAATCAATTATTAATAACAAGCTAATAAGTAATAATTATGGTGTACCTTTGATAGTTGGTAGTGATATACAAGAAGAAGACAACATCTTGTTTTCCTCTTTTTAGCTGTTGGGCACTAAATAGAAATAAATGCTTTTTAGAAACTAAATAGACTAGCATGAGTTTATTCATTCATTTAAATCAAGTCAATACTATACATACTTTTATAATTGATTTATCGAAAGGTAAATCGTATAAAATTAATCAAATGAAAAAGTACCGTTTTATTATGAGCTTATAGAGGGGGTTTATATACTAATTGAATGAGTGTATTAAATGTGAGTGATAATATAATTAGAATGAGCATTTGGATATTGTGTGGATATATTGGAATCATGCTTCTATGATTCAATAGTAGCATGATGATAGACGCATGAAATATGACCTTGCTTGACTTGCATGTTAAACATCATGGTTTGACAGATGTTCTAAATTGGTAATTCGGTAATTCCTAATTCTGATAGATCAATAATCACCAGTTTTTCTTCAGGTAGATATCAACTTTAGACCAAAAAAGCATTGATTATAACGTAGATAATGGAACAAAATTATTAAGTCCTGGACGCTTTTTTTGTTCAAGAAAGATATTATAAAGTGCCCTAACATTAACAGTTAATAATTTATTCCCAAATAAACAATAGGAAAAACATGTACTTGTACCTGCTATTTGATTTTAGTTTATAAAAAAATATTAGTCTTTTTGTTGTAGTTTTAAGCGTAAATAAAAGAGCTGAGGAAAGAGTAGGGAAGAAAAAAGATTTTGTGTGTTACCAATGGAAATTTAAAAAGGCATAAATACTTTTAGTGTTACCAAACAGGTTGTTTTCGTTGTTCCCATTTCGTCCCCGAAAGAAGAGCATGAGCAGAACTCTTTCAACAAACCCCAAATTTCAAATTGATACAGTATATCTCGTCAATAATAAGGCAATTCTGTTTAATCAGAGTAACTCACATCTGTTTTAAACCATTCAAATTATCTTCGTTATTAATTATATTACAATTGATATACTTTAATAAATTGACTAAAAAACCTTGATCTCATTGCTCTGCTCATCTGGACTGCCTGATCTGCATAAAAAATTTTATTCTGCCCATCTGTGCAGATCATTATGCTCATGGAAAGCATAATAGTTTGGCCGTAGTGATAAGTATTAAAGCAACAATTCATCTACTCGATGAATCAATTGTGATATTTATATTAAATGCCTAATTCAAATTACTAATGCAGTAATTTGATCTTCTTCGTTTTAAAGCTGATGGGAAAAGAGATCAGCAATTATTAATTCAGGTTATGGCAATTATCTATAATTGTTTGTAATTTTTAAATTACGGCTAATAAGGTTCTAAATTTTATGATCTTGGCTTGCACACCAGATTCATGTTATTAATTACTTTACTAATTCAATTTGATGCGTGAAGGACTGCCAGTAGTTCACATCTGTAGTAAATAATCTGTTGATAAGCATTTACATTATGGAAACAAATGTAAGTAGTACATGATATCATGAAGAAAATGTGATCTTCAATTTTTAGCAGCATCATTTAACTAGAAAAACTATAATAAAATTAAAATAACGCAAATAAATGATATCATCTAAGCGCATTTACGTACATTATTAATTAATGTTAACATGGATTTTTTACATTTTTTATCATATTTATTATTATTTTCATGTAGAGTGTGTAGGTTATATGTTGTTGTTTCTATACAGCTGAAGAACTGATTCGTTACTCGTTCTC
The DNA here is from genome assembly GCA_027405735.1 of Mucor racemosus. Lineage (NCBI taxonomy): Eukaryota > Fungi > Mucoromycota > Mucoromycetes > Mucorales > Mucoraceae > Mucor > Mucor racemosus. The sequence continues at coordinate 1,442,261 of JAPEHQ010000013.1, read as the reverse complement.
TTTTAATTGCATTCTTTTTTTAATAAGTATTGTTTTTCAAACCTGAAAATATACTGTACGACAACTATTATACTTATAATTACTTTTTTCAGCTCAAATTAAAATGAGAGACCTAAGAGAAAAGAAATTAGATCCACAGAATTTTTTTGGTTCATTTATAAACCTCTGGGTGTGATTTTTTAAAAAAAAACGTTGTTTTTATTATAAATTAAATATGTGATCCACATTTTTACCAATGGTCACTCTTCCAAAAAAAATCCGAACAATCTTCGGACGCGGCCATCTAATAATATTTCCAAGCTGTGAATTTCTAAAAAAAAAAAAAAAAACACCGGGCAGTCCGGACGCGGCTGTTTAAATATATCAAATCGCAGTGATATGCAGGCATCGAAATTTCATACAAAGATTAAGGTTCGATTGTATAACTAATCACTCAAAGGCTTATTTTATGTAAAGTATAAAATACAGCATATAACATTAGCCTAACAATGGTTTTAACATAGAAAGTATAAGATGTACAGTATTTGAAAAAAAGTTACAAAATCACAAATTTTAACTAATTTATGAAAGTAAAGTATACATGATATTCATTTAATTTTAAAAATATATCATCTTTTATTCAAATAATACCTGTTGATATTTTTGACTCGAAAAAGATTCTCTAAAAGATTGTTTTCATATTTCTAAAAAAAAAAAAAGGAAATGGATATTTTGAAATTTTAGAAAAAAATTTACCCAGAGACAAGCAAATATTTTATTATTTTTTTACTGCTTACAGTATTATTTACTCTGCCTTAAAAAAATATGGACATTGTTTTACCAAAACTAATACAATTTGAAAAAAAAAAAAAAAAAAAAAAAAAAACTGATAAAAATCTTGTTTCCTCAACGAAAAATGTAACTAAAAGGTTTAGCAATAACTAAATCGATAGATAGTTTTGCTGCGCATTATCTCAATTACTTATATTTGAAATATGCTTATAAAAAGTGATATATATCTTCAGATAACCTCCAAAATTTCAATTGCATCTTACGCACAATTTTATGTGAAACATTTGTCTAAATTTTGTTTAGATAGATGCAGAATCTCAAAACTGTATAAAAACCATTTAATACGCTAGTTCAACTTAGTTTGTGGTTCGTGAGACATCAAACGATTTTGCTTTTTGGACCATTTTCTGATCGATTTGACAAATCAATTTTGGGACTCGGTCACCATAGGTTCTAGGCTGTAATGTGAAGAATTACTTTGATTATCTCGATGAAAAATCAATATTTTTCGCTGAAACAAAAACGATAGAGTAGCTTTCAGTTGGGTCTATCATCTTTATTATGTATCATTCTTAACCGGATGTCAATTCCAAAAGTAAAACAATAGTTCAGGAACCAAAAGCCATGTCAATTAAAAATTAACGGAACCGCAGTTCCAACATGATGTTCCAGCATAACATTACAGCTTGGTGTTCCACCATTATGCCACATTAATATAATAGATAGCATCTATAACTGTTATCATATCATCATCTCCCTCAACTCAATTAGTCATATAAACCCTCTTTATTATCTTTTAATAAACGATATCTCTTTACTTGATTAAATTTCTAGTTTTATTTCACATTTATATATTTTGATAAATCATATCTTGTAAAGATAGAAAATTAATATCTCAATTTAGGTGCTTAATTTTTTACAATCAATTTTAGGTCATTTTAGGTCAATATGTTGGGCCAGTGCATTTATATTTCGGTATTAACTCTTTTATTTTCAGACAGATATCGATGGCCCATAGAGGGAAGGTACATCGCACTTGAGTATTTGACGAAACTCGACTCAATATTATGTGCACAATTAAAAATATGACCTTTACGGATATTGATAATCCAAGTAGGCTGCCACTCTATCTATATAGATATTATAGGTATAAATAAGTACTACAGTTATTTCAAATATTAGCTTTAATGATTCATTGAACATTTGATAACGTTGAACAAAAAGTTGGTTAACTGCTATTTACACATGTACACCCACTAACGTCGGTAGGTTCATCTGCTCTTGCCAAATATGAATCCAAATGAACTCCTGTTGCAATGGTAGATGCATCTAGCGTTGATTGAAAGAATTGAAAACGTGTACTACTTTTTAAACTATTATTTTGTATGTATTGTTTCAGATATTCTTTGAAAATTTTCATAAAGTCAAATAATGGTTCGAAATTGAGTTTTGAAGTTGTGCTTAATACACAGTGAATGTATAAATAGCATATCTTAATTTCATTAGCTAACAGCTGTTTTTAAAGGAGTTTAGCACGATTTTCAAAAGAAACTGTCTTTTTTCGGTGATTTATCGATTGAAACTTATGAAATTAATCAAATGAAAAAGCACCGTTTTATTATGGGCTTATGGAGAGGGTTTATATACTAATTAGATGGGTGTATTAAATATGAATGATAATATAATTAGAATGAACATATGGATATTGTGTGGATATATTGAAATCATCCTTCTATAATTCAATAGTGGCATGATGATAGATGCATGAAACTTAATCTTGTTTGATTTGCATGTTGAACATCATGGTTTGACGGATGTTCTAAATTGGTAATTCGGTAATTCCTAATTCTGATAGATCACTCTGCTTCTTAATAAAATAAATCAACTGGAAAAATGCTTATAAGTAATGAATATTGATCCAAATGGGCTGAACGTTTCAAGATATATACTACAGCTGTAACAGTATCCAGAATTGAAATTTTATCATCCTATTAATTTGCTGATTAAATTGTAGGTATCAAACATTTAGGGTTTTCAAGTAGAGTTATGGCTTCGTAGACCATTTTAAATCAGGAATAGCCAAAAAAAAGGGGGGTAGTGATGATGTTGTCACAGAGGGTTTTGGCGGTGAAGGCGCTATTAATGCTCATGCTTACAAGATGCATAACTGGGAAGCAGAGCAAACTGTCTTTTTAAAGGTGACAATCGATATTGATTTGGCCAAAAGTGAATCTACTTTCTCTGGATATTATGGCATCGATGGCGGTAAAGATTGGAAATTGGTTGTTACTTTCTTTACTGAAGAATAACCTAAATGGTTCACTTATCCTTATGGTTTCTTGAAAAACTTTGGTCCAGACCAATTTTTATTAAAGGAAGGTTACTATGGAAACTATTCCATTACAAACACAAATGATGAAACTTACCAAATTGCGCACACGTTCTTCACCTTTACAAGCCATTGAAAGACACCGATATTTGAGGGCAAATAGAAATTGTAGATCCTAGATCTTTTATTTTTATTTAATATTTATTTTTTATTAATAGGCTAAGCTATTGAGGGGTTAAAATCAATGCTAATTCATCTTGATTTATGGATATTGGTGAAGGGCATCGTGTGTAAATGCTTGACAATACTTCTTGTAGCATAGTTGTCGCCCATCTAATATATGAGAAATTAATAAAAAAAAATAAAAATAAAAAATTTATATTATTAGGCAGTGTTTCTTACTTTTCATCACCAACAAAAGGCCAAATGATACGTTTTACATATTCTACATCTACTTGAATTTGTTGATAGTTTACAGTATCCATTTGAATTTCACGCACAACCTCCAAAAAAGCCTTGAGAATGATTAAAATTAAACCTGTACATACTCCAATGGGTGAGGGATCCACTTTGCGGTATATATCAACTCTTTCAGCAAACAGCTTGTCAATGTTATTCATCATATTAAGCGTCATATCATTGCCTCCTAATTTTTTTGTGCTAGTGGGTGTCTCTGGAATCGATGAAACTGTCGCTAAACTATGTGTAGATGGTACCATATGACGAGAATACGGTCCTCCATAATCATATTCTGACTCTACATTATTGTCATCTATGGAGCCACGAGAAGAAAGAGCCGGTAGTTCTTGAGGATATAATGTCTCTACTAATCTTTCGGTGTATTTAAGTCTATTAAAGCAGAAATGCCAGATTTCTGATACTTGATCTACTGATACAGATGTTGGTTTGTATAAATAAGCTTCTTGAATTCTACTAGAAATACGATATCCTTCTTGCATCATTTGTTTATTCAAAAGTGTTTGTCCAGTTTTCAGGTAGCATTCAATCATTTCATTCATGTCAGGAATTACTCGAGGATCAATATTAACATCCATATCAGGAGATCTATAACTGGTCTTTTCTTTTTCTTGTTTCTTTTTACAGAATTTTGATGAAAATGTAGAATACATTTGAAATATGCCATTATCTGCTAAATCATAACAAAGACGAGAACCGACCAACATGATAATTTGCAGTGATGGTTTATCCAATTTAGAGGTTTTATGAACGTTCTGCTTAATAAATTAGCTCATGTTCTATGTATAATCATGCAAAATTACCTCAAATCGATTGGCTAATTTTTGCCATACACTCTTAATACCTTGTTGAATACGAGCTAATGTTTCTTGGTTGGTAATATCAAGGCAATCCCTCAAAGGTAATAAACATGATTTTATCAAATGATCTATAAGCCATGTTTGGGTATCTTGAATAAATTCAGCAATTCCGTCTGTATCAAAGTCTTGATTTTTAGATATTTCCTGCAGTGATGTGATGAATTTATTGATTCTTTCTCTTAATCCTGCTAATGCTGAATCTAATAAGCCTTGAATAAGATCATTTTCCCATGTGGAACTCAGTAAAGTCATGCGGTCATCCATTTTAGCTACTGAGGATAAGGATGGTGTTTGATTTAATAATGATAATTTTAGCTTTGTGAGGTGTTCTGCTTGTTGTAGTGGTGCTGCTAATGATACATTTAACTGGGATATACGTGTTAATGATATTCATAATAGATTCAGCGGCTTTACTCACAGGTAGTTCAATAAATTCAGTAGCTAGTTCAAAGAATTTATCAAGATATGGGTTGATTGCTAGTAATAAATCGGCTTTTGCTTGATCTTTGTCCTATAAAAATATAGTTAAATATTAGATCAGCACTTTTACGACAGACTATACAAGTACCTGACTATTTAAATTTGCGACTGAATGGCCATCTGTATCATCATCGTTGTTATTACTATCCGTATCTGTCAAGAACAAAATCTCAAAATGATGTACAATATCTTCTAAAGGCAAAACAAAAGTTGCCACTAAATCTTGGATTGACGCAGGATTTGCGTTTCCCGCTTGCTTTTTTTCTAGCATATTCATTTGTATATCGATATATTGTTTCCACAATCTATGTGCATCTTCTCCTAATAATACCAACAGTTTTGTTTCCTCTGCAATCTTTTGCAAAGTGACATTGGGATCTGTCATACTAGCCCAGATTTCGGCTTTTACTTTCTCCATGATACTATTACAATCCCTTTCAATTCCCTTGAATGCAGCCATATGTTGATAATGATTCAATAGTTTAGATGCTTTCGAATAATATTTGACAGCCTGTCCATATTTGCCTTTTACTAGACAATGCTGTAATCTGTTGGGTAATTCAAAAATGAATTGAAGTCGTTTGAGTGAATTATGGACATTGGATAATTGTTGGATTTTTTGACGATTAGGACCTAATTCTTCGTTGATAGTTTTGCTTTGTTTGGATATATTTGAGATATTTTCGTTCAACCTGCCCATTTCGGATTCCATGCTTTCTACATTTGATTTCATCTAGAAGGCCAAAAGTTTATTAATTAAAATATTCGCAAAAAATCAACATTGATTTTACTTTTCGTATAGTATCGGTAGCGCTGATAAATTTGTTATAGTTTTCGTATACTAAAGTTTTCATATCTCCATCGATTTCCCTTATTTCTATGCTTATATTGTTAAAAAACTAGTTGTTTTGTGTAAAACACATGATAAATACCTCCAACTAATTGATTATCTTTCTCGATTAACCCTTGTAATGGTTTTTCTTTTAATAAAGAACCAAAATATTTGCTTGAATTAAATGTATTTCCATCTAGTATATTCGTATCAGTTCTATGCTTAATTGTGTTTACTCTTATTCTGTTTTACCCAAGTCAAATGGTCTTGCATCTTCCTCGGGTTGAACAATAGATGCAGGCGCTGCACCTTTGATACCATAATATTTTTTTAGTAAACTGTTTCTTTCACGGGGTTTTGTTGCTCGCCTTGTAGTAGACATGGGCGCGTTGTTCTCCGTCATATTATATAAGGTTTTGAAGAGAGAAGAAAGTATAGTATATTTCTTGATTGTTGCACACAATCATGTTCCCAAATGAACCTTTTATAACCCCGCGCATAGAATGGTTAGTTTGCTTGGAAAAGTATACATTGACTATTTTTTGGATAACTACAGTTTTCATACGAAAACAAAAAATAGAGAAAGATGTAATGATACTTGATGCATAATTCTCATAATACATTTTGTATAATATTATGTCTTTCAGGGTTTAAAAAAACTCTTTAAATATTAGGGTTATGACGGCGACACCATTCTGCGCTGAATTTTTTCTTTTTGGAAAGTGCCTTTGTTGTCATGATATGCCGAGACATTTCTACAAGAAAACAAAGTAATCAACTATATATATTATCCTTTAGATCAAGCAACTCTTTTACGAATTTCAATATATAAAAAGGGGTTGAAATTCGCTAGATATAGTGGCATTGACCACTCAAGTTGTAATCTCATTGGCTTACATGTCGACTGGGGTGAAATGAAACTAATAAATGATTGCAGTAGCTGATGGGCGTCGTATATTGTTTTGGTTTTTATCCTTTCCTCTTAATATATCATATAAGATGCAACCGTTGAGAAGACTTACTTTTCAACGTGCTTTGAATAGATCCTTATTTATTAACAACAAACAAAGCCGATGTTTATCGTTAACAAGACCATGTTGGAATGAAAATACAACAACCAAAGAACAACCCAATAGCAATACAATTGAAAAATTTCGTAAATATCCAATTTTGATAGGTTTTTTACTTGCAGACTTCTAATTACACGTGTAGCTTGGTTATTGAGTCAAGATTCTCCTCGTATTCCAAAATATCCTTACGAGCAAGCACCTCGTGATTGGAGTTTCTTAAATCTGCTCCCTATTTCATTACAACATGTGTTGGGAAAGTGGTTAGGAACTCGAATTTTACAATTAAACACTGGTTACGATAATTTTCCCGACCAGTTTTTAGTAGGAGGTAACTAGAAAAAACTATTATTGAAATATGTAACATGTATACTAAGGTTATATGTTATGTTTCTGCAGCCAGTTTAGCTACTCGACAGGCTGTCAGTTTATTATCTGATCAAATCAATCATCAAAACAAAATGGAAGAATTACAGCATATTTTAGGACCAGACCTCTTGGATCGCTATTTAAAGGCTGTTCCCGCCAACACCAATATCAATATTGATATTCCTCAAATTTACGACGTTAACTTAGGCGACATTTGGATCACTTTGGGTAATTCAAATGCCTTTTCTGATGATCGTAAATACGAGGTTTTAAGATGGATGACAGTTCAAATTGGATTACACAAGGTCAAAGGAAAAAGTGAGCTTGAAGAATCATTTCAAGAATATAGAGAACGTATTGCAAAGAGTATATTGGAAGGTGTGCAAGTTGGCGTTGATGTCTTGATTGATGCAGATGTTACATACAAGGCTACTGATAAAGAAAACAATGAAAATGTAATTCTTTATGATGAAGGCAGACGTACAATAAGAATGAGATTTGCTACACCTTATTTTGAACCTGCAAGTAAAATGGTTTCTGGTAGAGATAAAGAAACCGGTGAACCTATTAATGATTGGAATTGGCGTCTAGTAGATATAGATCAATTATTAGAAAAGGAATCTATGAATGCTATAGATGATGAATAAATATAAAAAATGTAAAAGTCTGTTCTGTCTGTCTATTTAAATTTATAACGTTTTTATTTCATATTTGTATATTGAAAAAAAAGTTTGATTTGGAAAGGGAAAGTAGTAATAGTAGTACATTTGTTGAATTCATGTTATACAATTTAGGCCTTGACACAGTAAGCCTTACCGTCATCGAGGTTATCACACTCGTGCTTACCGGGACCGTGGAGACCAGCGTTCCAACTGTAGAGGTTAGAAATGGAAATACCGTTTCTCTTGGAGAAATCACCACACCAAGAGTCACTGGAGGTGACAGTGGAGTACTTGGTACAGGTAGAGACAATGTGTCTAACAGCGTTAGAGGGAGCACTGGCAGGAGTAGAACTCCAGTCATCTCCGGGCTTGGATTGAGTCTTGGTGGTAGTAGACTTCTTGGTGGTAGTAGACTTCTTGGTGGTCTTCTTGGTGGTCTTCTTGGTAGTCTTCTTGGTAGTCTTCTTGGTGGTCTTCTTGGTGGTCTTCTTGGTGGTCTTCTTGGCCTTAGCAGCGGCGATCTTTTGCTTGGCAAGTTCTAACTTTTGACCGGTAAGACCTTGAGTCTTGTAGAACCAGTTTCTCTTACGGAGTCTGGTATCAACCTTGACACAGTAAGTTTCACCAGCTTGCAAAGCGAAACAATCACCAGCGGGAGCATTTTCGTCAACGAAGTTCCATCTGTACAATTGTTGAGGAGAGACCTTTTGCTCAGCAGCAACGGAACGACAGTTATCACCTTCCTTGGCTATAATTATTTATTAGTATTTAGTTAAATTATTGGTGTAAATGTATATTTACCAACATATTTCTCAACACATTCGGTAGAGATAGCTGAGACAGAGGCAGCAGCAAGGGCGAGAGTGGCTAAAGTGAATTTCATTTTGAGTGAAAGGAATGGGTTTTTTTGTTGAATTGAGGAAAGGATTTAAGGAAAGAGAGTATAAGGAATATAAGAAAGTGGGATGCTGGATTCGAGATGCCTTATATACAAATTACTATACTCGCACAACAATAATTAATTCTTGTACACACTTGTTTTTTTTATTATTTCAAACTGCCTTATTTTCCATATTTGTCACACATTAAATAATTTATTTTAACCACACTTTGATTTCCTTATTCATCTATTGGACATTTGCTTATTTGTTGTATAAAGGAACTAAAATGTATTTTTACTGTTGGATTTCATTTGATGTTGTGCATCATTTTTTGATTTTAAATTACAGCGTTTATTTAGCTTGCATATTATAATACATCTAGTCAAATCTCTCTTTTTTTTTTTTTTTTTTTTTTACATTGCATAGTTACATTTCATTTCAAAAAAGGAAAAATATATCGTGCCATTCATTTTTCACCTTATTTTTTGGTATTTTAAAAATATGGTCTATTCTATATAGTGTTTATCTATAGTGTGGATGCTAAATTGGGTATATTATATGCAATCAATGTTGTTTGCAAAATGTCTCTTTTTGCAGGCATGAAATTTATTTTACATGCCGTTTAAACTAGATTTTCAGGTACCAAAAATTATTAGAATTATAGGAAAAATAGAGAAGAAACAAAGTGCTACATACATCATAATGCAATATATACAAAATAAATGAGATGGATATATTTATGCTTCATCGTTTCCAAGGTTTATGCTTAAATTGGTGCATTATAATAAATGTTGTCAAATTGAATCAGGAGAAGAAATCAGGTTTTCTTAGTCTGACATGAATAGTAAAGCACATGTACAAATACAAAGAAAGCGCATAGAGTCTGGTTCTGCTTTATCCTATTTTGTTGTTTCTGCCTGTCGCGCTAAATAAAATGACCCTCCCCTCCCCCCCTTTTTTTTTCTTTCTATCATTTCTGTTCTACACTAGTATTATATCATTGATCAACGCCTTTCTGTAACAATGACCTATTACTACCAGCTAGTGCTTGATTATATTGAATCTAGGGGATTCTGGATCAGATGTACATACTTTGGGTTGTACACTAAATGCAGACTATATTACTTGTTAAATGTATCTAAATATTGTTTATTTATATTATTATATATATATATAGAATTTATCTGGATCATTTATAGAAATCAACCGCATCATATATAGTACCAACAAGACCTCTAATCACTTTAATGGAACGTGGATTTTTCGATGAAAAAGGTCTCTAAAAAAAGATATTTTTTGTATTATTGTATGACATTCGTCATGTATCACAAAGAGTTGGTTGAATATTTGCACGTTGTTGTTTATTTTGTTAATGCTCAAAAGCGTTTATTCAAAGTTTTAATTTAAAATCAAAAATCTCGTTGGACATGGATGCATTAATTGCAGTATGCAATCTTTATTTCAATTTTTAGTAGTATTTCGCAATGCAAAACTGTGCTGCATAATAAGTAAACATGACTATATATTCGCATCTTCTGTCTGGTGCATGGTATAAAAATTTATCCAGGGCAAGTGTGGCATCTGAAATAAAAAATAATAATACTCCAATTGTAAGGTTTGAATTATCATTTAAAACGGCATAATAAACCATAAATGTAATCACAATAATATAAACAGCTACTGCTGCAGTCATGACAATTCCACCTTCTTGATAAATGCTGGGATACAAGAAGGAAAAGTAAACTGATGCAATTGTGAATAACCCAAATAAAAGACTGAACTGATTTCTCTTTTTAGTGCCATAAAACATGTAAATGTAAAATATGTGTGCAGTCAAGAAAGAGGACAACCCTAAAATAAACATATCTTCTCCGGCAAACATTAAGAAAATATCGCCCAATAATGAAAAGGTCAATCCTACAAAGTGTCAGCGCTTTTTTTTTTTCTCGTCTGTTGATTTTGAGTCATGTATAATACCTGCTAATTTGACATTATTTTGAAATTTGCTTGATTGTAAACCGACTCCAATTATAAGCAATGTTGTTGTAGGCTTTAAAACATATTTCAAATAAATACTGTTTGTATAAATAACGCAAAAATACAAAATGGAGGATATGATTGCAAGATTCGTAAACATTTTCAAATATTATGTGCAGTAGATATTTAGGTAAACTAAAAAAAAAAAGGCATCTGATATTTATACAAATGCTGTATAAAGTTTTTCATTGTGAAGATTACCATTGAAATATCAGGATGGGTGTACAATGTGACCGGGTGTATTCACAAATGACTAAGTTTAAACATGTCAAAATTAGAATATAAACATTCATGCTTGTACGGCTTATAGTTAAATGGATATATGTACATATTAAACATAAATATTTCGCTTTAACTGATTCTATAGCGTGATATCACCTAATTGGTCGATACTACATAAATTAGAGTAATGCCTAATTATCGTGTTTAAATCCTTCGTACATGCTTTATAGTTGCCTTGAGATTAGATCAAAATATCAAGCATGAATTTTATATTCAAGATCCTTCAATTTCTGTATCTGGGAATAATAGCTTAGTTTGCATGCATACTAATTAGAGATCTTCAATCATAGCTATGGTGATCATCCTTTTTAACAGACATAAATATAATATTATACTTGATTGACTTGCGACTTTATTAATTAGCGCACATATGTATTCAGGTAACTTTAATCCGATAAATATTCTGTAAACATGCTGTAGAAAGTGTAGATATGAACATGTCCATATGACTAAATTAATAAAGTTTTGATTGTTAGCAGTTTTTAAGCAAAATAAAAATATCAGGTTTTAAATTTTTCCTATCTTATTTGCCTTAATACAGCTTTTTGATTACAGAAAGAATGTGTTTAGTTTTTAAAGCTTCGAATATAACTATACACCATACAAAATATTCTAAAAAACTAAAAGAAATAAGAGAAACGCGAATACACTACGTACACTACGTACACTACATTTGCGAAAATTGATAAAAATATATCGTCGCCTGCAGGGTTTGAACCTGCGCACGCAAAGCGTATGAGATTTCAAGTCTCACTCCTTAACCACTCGGACAAAGCGACCTTCTTGTCTCTAAAATTTTACTATTCTATAACTTCACTAGCACAAAATTTTGCGCCACGGTGATTAAAGTCTGTGTTGCCTCATTTTGCGTGTCGGTAATACGTCCATATTTTTTTAGCGTAGGGAAAGTTATTTAAGTAATGAAAGAAATTTGAAAACATTGCAATATAAGGGTAACATTTTCAAAATGATCAAATCAAAAAAGATTTAGAATATAGAGAGCCCGTAGAACATATACAATTTTGAATAAAACGTTGGAGTATGCATGTAATTTTGTAACTTTTTTTCAAATACATCTTATACTTTCCATGTTAAGCCCATTGTCAGGCTAATGTTGTATATTGTATTTTATACTTTACATAAAATAAGCCTTTGAGTGATTAGTTATACAGTCGAACCTTAATTTTTGTATGAAATTTCGATGCCTGCAAATCACTGCGGTTTGTGATATTTAAACAGCGGCGTCCGGACTGTCCGGTGTTTTTTTTTTTTTTTAGAAATTCACAGCTTGGAATTATTATTAGATGGCCGCGTCTGAAGATTGTTCGGCTCTTTTTTTTGGAAGCATGACCATTGGCAAAAATGTGGATCACATATTTAATTTATAATAAAAACAACATTTTTTTTTAAAAAATCACACCTAGAGGTTTATAAATGAGCCAAAAAAATTCTGTGAATCTAACTTCTTTTCTCTTAGCTTTCTCTTTTTAATTTGAGCCGAAAAAAGTAATTATAAGTATAATAGTTGTCGTACAGTATATTTTCAGGTTTGAGAAACAATACTTAAAAAAAGAATGCAATTAAAAGAGAACGAGTAACGAATCAGTTCTTCAGCTGTATAGAAACAACATATAACCTACACACACTACATGAAAATAATAATAAATATGATAAAAAATGTAAAAAATCCATGTTAACATTAATTAATAATGTACGTAAATGCGCTTAGATGATATCGTTTATTTGCGTTATTTTAATGTTATTATAGTTTTTCTAGTTAAATGATGCTGCTAAAATTGAAGATCACATTATCTTCATGATATCATGTACTACTTACATTTGTTCCCATAATGTAAATGTTTATCAACAGATTATTTACTACAGATGTAAACTACTGGCAGTCTTTCACACATCAATTTGAATTAGTAAAGTAATTAATAACATGAATCTGGTGTGAAAGCCAAAATCATTAAATATGGAACTTTATTAGCTGTAATTTAAAAATTACAAACAATTATAGATAATTTCCATAACCTGAATTAATAATTGCTGATCTCTTTTCCCATCAGCTTTAAAATAAACCGAGAAAATCAAATTACTGCATTAGTAGTTTGAATTAGGCATTTAATATAAATATCACAATGATCCATCGAGTAGATGAATTGTTGCTTTATTCATCACTACGGCCAAACTATTATGCTTTCCATGGGAATAATGATCTGCACAGATGGGCAGAATAAAATTTTTTGTGCAGATCAGGCAGTCCAGATGAGCAAAGCAATGAGAGCAAGGTTTTTTAGTCAATTTATTAAAGTATATCAATCATAATATAATTAATAACGAAGATAATTTGAATGGTTTAAAACAGATGTGAGTTACTCTGATTGAGCAAAATTGCCTTATTATTGACGAGATATACTGTATCAATTTGAAATTTGGGGTTTGTTGAAAGAGTTCTGCCCATGTTCTTCTTTCGGGGACCAAATGGGAACAACGACAACAACCTGTTTGGTAACACTGAAATTATTTATGCCTTTTTAAATTCCCGTTGGTAACACACAAAATCTTTTTTCTTCTCTACTCTTTCCTCAGCTCTTTTATTTACGCTTAAAACTACAACAAAAAGACTAATATTTTTTTATAAACTGAAATCAAATAGCAGGTGCAAGTACATGCTTTTCCTATTGTTTATTTGGAAATAAATTATTAACTGTTAATGTTAGGGCACGTTCTAATATCTTTCTCGAACAAAAAAATCGTCCAGGACTTAATCATTTTGTTCCATTATCTACGTTATAATCAATGCTTTTTTGGTCTAAAGTGTTGCGTCCACAGGTTATTATAGTAATTTGTAAGATAATGAACCTTTTATATTGTAATCCTTATTGTGAAAGTAAGCTAACTACTTTGGGATGGCACTCCTAATTGTTCTCCGTTGAAGGATGATCCGGATTGTACGGGATATATGATATACCATATTTGGTTGTATGAAATTTGTGCCCCTCATGTATGCTATGTTATTGATGTAAATAAATACTGATCTAACGGATGAAATTGTAATATAGAATTTGTATATAAAAAGGACAAACTATTGATATTGAATAAAGATTCTCTTCAGTTTTTGTGTGTGATTTAATTTAACCAGTTTCTTTATTAAATTATACATTTTTTTCTTGTTACAATATTTATTCCAAATCTTGTGCAATTCATAAAGTTGATATCTTCCTGGAGAAAAACTGCTGATTATAAAAGTATGTATAGTATTGACTTGATTTGAATGAATTAATAAACTCATGTTAGTCTATTTAGTTTCTAAAGAGCATTTATTTCTATTTAGTGCCCAACAGCTAAGAAGAGGAAAACAAGATGTTGTCTTCTTCTTGTATATCACGACATCACTACCAACTATCAAAGGTACACCATAATTATTATTACTTATTAGCTTGTTATTAATAAATCAATCTTTATAGATCAAAAGTAAGTTTGTTCTGGTAGAGCATCATTGAATAAATTGGCTTGGGACAAAGAGGGTAAAAAGGTGGCAATAGGTTCCAGATTCCAGTGATGGCCATGTTTATGTTTATATTCATGATATTGGTGAGGTAAAACTAAAACTCAATGTAAATCACCTTTAGCGCAATAATTATAAAGTAAGACTATACTATCATCAGATAAACTACCACACAATATTAACATGTATAAAGTTTCACAGTAATAAGCTTGAATCAAGTGGGTGCAGCATCGTAAATCCTTGAGAAATTTCTAAAGTATTATAAAATCTCTTATTTTTAAGACTTACAAGGCTTATAAGCGGAACATTAATTTCAAAAAATATTCTTGTTCAGATCATCAATTTTGACATTTTTTAATTTTTTTTTTCTGATTTTGCAAATTTAGAGTTAATTATACTACCAATTATAAAAACAAAAAATGCACACATATGCAGAATTTAGCGCTCTATTTGCTTAATAAAAAAAGCAAACATTTTTATTGCAAAATATTACATGAAAATCCTTTAACCAAATAACCGTTTTTCGGGCAAAAGTGCAAAATTTCATTAGTTAACATTTAATATTAAGCTTTTATAAAATGTGTATTAATCATGGCTACAATTTTCTCTCACAATGTAGTATATTTAAACGTTGATTTTGGCATCAAAAATTGATTTTTCTGTTTTTTGATCAAAATCATGAGCATTGGTAAGGATAAAATGAGCCCCGAAAATGTCCGCTACAAAAACTGAATTTTCAGATCACACGTGGTTAAATATAAGAAAAGTAAAAAAAAAGCACCTTTTTATTTAAAATTTAGATATACTGTACCATAGTATAAAAGATTTAGTCGTTCAATCTTGCTATGCTCAATTACGGCGTTGCTCTACCGGCTCGCTTTTGCAATTTTTTAACGAATCTATGATATGACAGACGGTTTTTCTGGTAGAAAAATGTATGTTTCTATGATAACAGATATTGCCTATGTTGTTTAGTTTATGGGTTGATGCGCTGTAATGCTGCTTTTACATTAGCTGAAATGTGCAATTTAGCAGGGTTTCAATTGCACTAAATAATGTAAAGTCTTGAAAGTTCTTTTCTACGTGGTGTGTTGTTTCTCTCTTTTTTTTTCATATTCCAAGAAGGATAAATTTATCGTTTGATAAGGCATATCAGACAATCAAGCTGGTATTCTTTTCTTTTATCTAAATACGCATGCTAACATAACAGACTAATGTTTTTGATATAGGTAGCAGTCTATATTAGAGACGGATATTTTCATTTACTCACATTCTAAGACCAAACATAATTATTTACTACTGTATTGTTGGACGTATTTCTTGATGATTACCAAATAAAATTGAAGGCAATAATGATATTTATATCCACTTAATAAAAAGCTAGAACTGGCTACAAACTGACAAAGTGCTCCAGGAAAGTGATAAAAATTCAAATAATATAGAAACACAAAAAAAAAAGAACAATCTAACGTCTTGCCTAATTACCATAGTTTTAATTGTGTATATATTGTACTTGAAAACAAATCTGTTTACAGCTGACAATTATCGTAAACTAATATAGTAAGTTTAAAGAAGGTTGATTTGTTTAAATTTTATGTGTGATAAAGTAACTTTTATAATCTTAGATTTGGCTTGCATATAAATTTAAGCAGTAAGTGTTATTTAAGTTTATGCTTGCGCAAAAACCATTGTCGCTATGAACGTTATAACTATAAACATATTTACAAACGATGATAATCGTAAATATATTGGTTCTTGCATGTATTGCTCTACATCAACAACGTATTGAATTGTATTGTCTATAATCTACTGTATATTTATAAAAACAAATGTAATCTAAAAACCCATCATTCCAATAAAAGATGTAATGGAATTTTGAGAACGGCACAATGCTCACGTACAAACTATTGTGTCCATACGATCAGCTCATTGTGCTCATGGACAGATTTTATTGTTACGCACAAATAGGGATAATGATATGCTTATGGGCAATGCTACTATTATGCACACATGGGATTAATGTCATGCACATGGACAGAATCTATAATTCTGCACATACAGGCTTAGCATTGTGCTCTTGTGCAGTTTTTTTTGTTGTTCCCGTGTGCATTTTGTTATCTTTTTAGCCATATTCAGTGGGCACAACGAAATCATCTTGCTCACCACAGGTCGGCCGCAGTATATACTGTATATCTTTAATAGGCGTAAACAAGAGTTTTTGCTGGTTATTTTCTTAATGCACAATGACCTGTGGATGCTGAAATTTGAGTTATCTGCGGAGGATATCTGAGACTATTACCACATAAAATTGGAGATTACTCGGATTATTATTCATGGAGATGGGTTTTTTCTGTCTATTTCTTGCAGTTATAAATGATAGGTTACTATATTATCAAAATTAAAACTCAAAACTACGTTATTAATTTTTTATACTCACAGAGTATATAAAACTAAAAGCTACTCTATTGTTTTTGTTTCAGCGAAAAATATTGATTTTTCATTGAGATAATCAAAGTAATTCTTCACATTACAGCCTAGAACCCTAGAACCTATGGTGACCGAGTCCCAAAATT
Source organism: Mucor racemosus (assembly GCA_027405735.1). Taxonomy (NCBI): domain Eukaryota; kingdom Fungi; phylum Mucoromycota; class Mucoromycetes; order Mucorales; family Mucoraceae; genus Mucor; species Mucor racemosus. The sequence goes on along the minus strand of JAPEHQ010000013.1, from coordinate 1,425,130 downwards.
GATTTGTCAAATCGATCAGAAAATGGTACAAAAAACAAAATCGTTTGATGTCTCATGAACCGCAAACTAAGTTGTTGAACTAGCGTATTAAATGGTTTTTATACAGTTTTGGGATTCTGCATCTATCTAAACAAAATTTAGACAAATGTTTCACATTAAATTGTGCGTAAAATGCAATTGAAATTTTGGAGGTTATCTGAAGATACATATCACTTTTTATAAGCATATTTTAAATATAAGTAATTGAGATTAGTGATATTAAACGAGCCGAGCCTTTTTTATGCAGCCGAGCTTTTCTCAAGGCTCGTTAAAGTTAGACGAGCTTACAAAAAAGCTCGTTCAACCTCGACGAGCTTTTTTTTGCGCGTGACTAGAGCTCGTTTACCCCAAACGAGCTTTTTTATGCAGCGACTAAAACTCATCATCTCAATGCGAGCTTTATTTTACCTTTCCAGTGACAAATATCTAAAGTAAAGCAAACTTATGAATGTCAATTGACAATTATCTAAAGTAATAATGTCATAGCATTTACTAATTATTATTTAAATTTGAACTTTTTGAAAAGAAGTCAAAAGCTCGTCTTTCTCAAACGAGCTTTTTAAAAAAAAGTCAAAAACTCGTCTTTGTCAAACGAGCTTTTATTAAAGCTCGGCTCGAGCTCGAGTGATACAAAGCTCGGCTCGTTGTGGCGAGCTTTGGTCAAGCTCGTCCTAGGCTCGGCTCGTCTTTTATACTTAATTGAGATGATGCGCAAAAAAATTATCTATCGATTTAGTTACTGCTGAACCTTTTAGTTACATTTTTCGTTGAGAAAACAAGATTTTTGTCAATTTTTTTTTCAAATTCAGGATTTGGGATGAGGGTATACAGGGAAAAAATCGAAGCTAGAAGCGAAGGTATCTCTTTGTACACATTTTTGAGGATATCTCCACGAAAAAATAACATTTTGAAAAAAACTAAATTGGGTCCAAGAGAGCTTAACGAGATTGATGACATAAATACAAAAAAAATGCTACTCAATTTAACCAATATTTTGAAATCTACTACAAAAAGGTCAAAAGATAAAAAAAAAATAAAAGTGCTCATAATTATTTCATACTAAAACATGTTATAGACCACTTTAAAACAAGTAAGTTTCATTATTAAAAAATGTTAGTCTAGCTTAATTTTTCGTAGAGATATGAAGGCTCAAAGTTTTTATTTTTAGTAATAAAAAACCCGTGAAAATCTGAAACATTAGCACTGAAAAATTTATACCTACTGCAAAAAATAGGATATTTTTGGATACTCATTTTAAGATTAAAGCTGCACATCTCAGGTGTATTGACATATAACTTTTTCTTGGTGTTATTTAGTGAGAAAAAAACATAAAGCAGGGATGAAACATGAGACCCAGTTTTTAAGGGAAAAGTAGTAAATTCTACGTGTTTTTGAGCTTTCTGTGATATATGAAATAAATTCAATAGCAGGCAGCATAATGCAGTGTTCATGGCATATTCTGAATATTGTTTAGTATGAGGCTACTTTAGATAAAACTGTCCGTATAATTCTTTGAAATGTAGAAATTCAATAATGCAAGACGCAGAAGTAGAAGGTTGTGCGGCAGTCACTGTGAACAAAAGAAGTTTTAAATTTTCTTCCTTTCTGGCACATACAAAGAGCGAGTTGTTTCTGTAAACCTTTAATATAAATACAAAAATAAAATGGATAACGAACCTTCACAAATCTCGAGACTTACATCCAAGCCTCGTGTTCATTTTGGTTCATTAGAAGGTCAGGAATCTGTAAAAAGAGCGCGTACAGATGAGAATACATCTAGTTCCAACAATGGTACCATTGACCTCGATGCTTTAGGTAATAATTGTGCAGTTTACATATTTGACATGTACTAACCTTGCTTTACAGCTGAAAGTATGGAACCAGCTTATTCTGTAAATGCAGGTGAAGCAGATAAACAGGTTTTAGCAGAATTCGAAAGAAGAAAGAGAGCTTTCCAAATTGCCGTACCAACAGATGATGGCCGTGTTAGACAAAGACTTCGAGATATAGGCGAACCACAATGCCTCTTTGGTGAAGGGGTACGTTAGATTGTCAGCTTTATTTCTTAACTATATTAACATGTTGTGTTTGTATTAGCCTGGAGATCGTCGTGATCGTTTAAGATATTTGCTTTCCAAGATCCAAGGTCATGATGTTGAAAGTGAGGAAGAATCAGGAAGTGAAGTCGAAGAAGAGGTAATATCAACCACATCTTTCAACAAAAGAGTACCAATTAATGAAATTGAAATAGGATGATGAGGAGTTTTTCACTCCTGGATCAACAGAGCTTTTAGAAGCAAGGAAATGGATCACTAAATACTCATTACCAAGGTATATTTACACATTGATTTTTAAATTGCATTGTTGCTAAAATCATTTACAAATTAGAGCAAAGCAAAGAAATGATAGACAAAAAGAAGAATCAAATATTCCATTGGCATTATTAAAAGCTAGCAGAAAAGAATTACACACAAAGCTTAAAGCATATTCAAATTGGTCTTCACAAATCGCTGATGACCGGCCGATTGCACAATGTGCGTTCAGTCCAAACTCCAAACTATTAGTAACTGGTTCTTGGTCTGGACTCTGTAAAGTATGGACCGTACCTAATTGTGAACGAGTATTGACATTAAAGGGGCATAATGATAAAGTGGGTGGTGTTGCTTTTCATCCTGAAGCTACTGTATCTCAAGAAAAGAGTGCATTGAATTTAGCGTCTGGAGGTGCAGATGGATTAATTCAACTTTGGAATTTAGAAAGGTATTAACAAAGTTTTGTTACTGGAAAAAAAGAAGGCAACTGACATTTGAATTGATTTAGTGAATCACCAATTGCAACCTTAAAAGGACATGCTAGACGAGTTGCAAGAATTGGATTTCATCCTTCTGGTAAATATTTGGGTAGTGCCAGTTTTGATGGTACATGGCGTTTATGGGATGTAGCAACAGCACAAGAATTATTATTGCAAGAGGGTCATGCCAAGGAAGTATATTCAATTGCATTCCAGGATGATGGCAGTTTAGTTGCTACTGGGTAATTTTATTTTATAGAAAAGCATGATATTTTCGATATTTACTTTATTTGCTATAGTGGTTTGGATGCTATTGGCAGAGTTTGGGATATGAGAACTGGTAGATCGTCAATGACACTTGAAGGACATATGAAGGATATTTTGGGCTTAGATTGGTCCCCTAATGGATATCATTTAGCATCAGCCAGTGCAGATAATACTGTCAAAATTTGGGATGTGCGCACACTGCGTAATTTGTATACAATTTCAGCACATCAATCGCTTGTATCCGATGTAAAATATAGTAAAGGTGTGCCTGGTACAAACAATAATAGTGCTTCTGACCCACATAATATTGCTGGTTTGTATTTGACTACCTCTGGATATGATGGTTGTGTAAAGATTTGGTCCGGGGATGACTTTAGATTGGTAAAGAGCTTAGATGGACATGATGGAAAAGTCATGGGTGTGGATATATCAAAAGGTAAAATTTATAATTGTACACTAAATCACTATACTGATTGCTTTTTCTTCTTAATTAGATAACAATTTTATTGCTTCGTCTGGTTATGATCGTACATTCAAGCTTTGGGCAGATGAGAATCTTGTTATTTAATATATAGAATAAACTAGTTTTGATCCCTATTTTATGGAATCGTTCAGCATGCTCAAATTTATTACTTTTTATGAGCGCCAGTTGAAGAGTCATTATTTGGTTTTTACAAACCTTTAAAGTATTTCTACTTTAGTTATCAATGATTTCAAAGCTAAGCTTGGGCTTAAATATAATGAAGCATATCAAAAAGTGCTCTGGCACCTTTTTTTTCGAATTATCAAGTACTTGATATGCATTGGATTTCAAATCTAAAGAATAAATACATAATTTGGGGCTTTGATTTAGAATCCCGCTTGCGCCCTGAATTTTTTTGTAAAATGCATCATTGCGACGTCTGTGAATCCGTTTATTTGTTAATACAATATTATAAGATGTACGCAGCAAAAAGGCGAAGCTGAATTACTTGCACTAAATAACACAATCTGTCGTGTAACAATAACAAATTTATAAATAAAGCAATTACAGGATACACGAATAAACATAATTTGCTAAACGTTATATTATGAGATAAAATAAAAGAAGAGATGGAGAGGAGAGGAAAAAAAAAAAAAGAGAGGGATAAAAATAGAGAGATAAAAAATGGTTATAATATATAGTGATAATGTTGGGTATTATAAATATTGTATATAACAAAAACATACATACAGCGTTAAATAATAATGATAATAATGTACATAAATAGTAAATAATAATTCGCAAGAGATTATATACACATTTATGCTTGCTGTTGCTCTTCCCCAGTGATATGAAGTTTACCGAATTGTTGCTGGAACTGTATTGATCCGACACGTTCATGTCTTGATGGTCTTGCAGCATTTTGCTGAAGCTGTTGTTGCTGCTGCTGCTGCTGTTGTTGTTGTTGATGTTGCTGTTGAGCCATTAAATTGTGCATATGTTGTTGTTGTTGTTGATTGTATAATTCCATATTATCTTCCTCAGTTTTTAAATGATGTTGCATAGTAGGATCTTGATCTCTTCTTGCAAGGTCAATAAGACGCTCAAGATCTTTAATTTTGCCTTTGCAATTTGTAACTTCTTCTCTTAATTCCTTGATATGATCGACAGATAATTTAAGAATAGTACCCTTATTGATAGGTTTTCCATTCGCACCATTTTGCCCAGTTGCAACAGACATAACATTAGAACTAGCAGGTACAGATTCAAGTAAATGTTCTGGTAATAATGTGGATAGTTCTTGAATTCTTTCGTTAATGTTATCTCTTCTCCTTCTCTCTACAGCATTATGCGATTCACGTCTTCTTCTTCTTTTTTCAAAAATTTCTTGATGGCTTTATATTTTGTGAGTTGTGTGCTTTATAAACTTTGTATATATTTACTTACTTTCTTTGGCCCAAATCTTCATCATCGCCACCATTAAAACTATCAATAATATGACCTGTAGAATTTGAAGGAGTAACCAACAAATCTCTACCACCAAAGACAGGCGATTGACCAAATGAAGAGGCATTTGAATCCATACTAGTACCAAACCAATTTGCGGAAGAAGGATCTGTAAAAGGTATATTATTTTGCCCGCTGCCCTGAACCGTACTTGAGGGGTTAATAGCCATAGGACCAAAACTATTATTATGATGCATGTTGTGATAAGAGGATGATGTTGATTGCTGAGGTTGCTGAGGCTGAGGTTGTTGACTAAAACTGTTTCGTGATCTTGGATTATTTATGAAAAGGTTATGATCAGGGTTTTCGATATTGAAATCTTGCTGTTGTTGATTTGAGAACATTATGGTTTATTATTTTTGAAAAAAGTAAAAGGAAAAGAAAGAAAAAATCACCCACACAATAGAAAATTATCTTATTTATCTTCTCAGCTGATGATAAAGCATCACTTTCCATTTATAGCTGTAAAGTTGGCTTCTTTCAACTTGTCTTTACAGCAATTAGGATGGGTGAAAAGGTAGAATTTTTTTCTTTCCTTGTAGATGCTATCATTTTTACTATCATTGTTTTTATACAACAAACTGTGATTTTATAATAAAAAAGCGCTGTTAAGCTATCAACCACAACCGCAACATCTCAAGTAGCACAGACCATTTACTCATCTGACTATATATATATATTTTATTTATTTGAAAAATAATGATCTATATACATCATTTACATGAATTTACAATGTCAAATTTCTATGCAAATATAAAATCTACCAATAATTGATAGATGGATAACCAATTACCTTGATTTTACCATCATTGTCCTGAATTAGCTTGCTTTTATCTTGATGCCATTTGTCAAATAATAAACTCATCTTGAGTCTACTCTTTTCGCTATAAACGTTTACTGTAGGTACAATTCGACGTATATCCAAACTAGCAATAAATAATGCTAATTCTCGATAACTAGAATGTTCTGAATAAGGTACGCCGTATATTTTTACAAATGGGGTATCATAAACTGGCTTAAGCGTAGATGCACAAAGATCAGGTGGTCTTGCCCTGATTATAGACTCAAGTGACCTTTGCTGTTGCTGTAGCTGTGGATCAGATGATGCATGAAAAGTCCAACCAGTTGGTCTAAATGCAATCATTTGTGTGAAATGCGGTTGTAAGCTATGAAAATAAGCCTTTAGGTTCTAATATAGTTTATATAAGTGATAGAAACTTTAGCTTTTTATGCGAATGCTTACATCTGGTTGTATATGTCCTAATGGAATAACATGTACTTGAGCATCTTTTACTTGATCGGTTAATAATGCATTTAATTCTTGATCATGAAAGCATTCAAGTATTGCTCTTTTTTGATCTGTCACGAATATCTTACTATTTAAAGTCTTTGCAATTTCTACAGAAGCATTAACGAAAACTGAAATACCTCTGTGATCACAATAATTACCTATAAAGATATTTTCTTTTCCAAGCGAATAAGTACCAACAACAACCAATAGCCTTTCATGTTTGTCAACATTTACTGGTGAATGATCATTGATGATCTCTTCTTTTTTTTCTTGTGTAAACCAATGATCAATTCTTTTTCCATTCAAAGAGGACAGATCTTCGTTATTACCACCATTATGACGTCTAACCAACTCACATGCTGTTTGTATGCAAGAGTCTTGTGAAGGAAAAGAATATTTTGGGTCAAGATAAGTTGTATCTAAATACACAATGTCAAGCGCTTGTTCCTTCAACATGGGATGAAGACATATTTTTGGACAAGCACGAAAATCACCTGTATGTAAATACCTCAAATTACCATGTGTGATTAAAAACAATACAGCTCCAGGACAATGGTTAGCTTCAATCAGTGTAACTGATAATTGATCTGTGCCTGAGAGTAAACATGGTTTGCTCATTGGTAAAGGAAAGATAAAATCTGAGGATACACCCAACTTTTGTTCAACTAATCTTGCTGTAATTTCAGAACAATAAATGGGTCCATGAATCCAATTGGGCGTGAGTCCCATATAATGATCACTATGAAAATGTGATAAAAGATAACCTTCACAATCAGGAATTTCTCCAAATGTAAATGCATCTACCACCATCCTAGTGCCGGCTAATCTCTTGTAATAAGGCACTGATTGTCGTTTTGGTGTTGTAGTGCTTGAAGAAGAATATTTAGGTTCACCAAACCAACTTGTTTCACTCTCATTCAAACCTGGTGCAATATCATCCTCTTGATGACTCCAAATACCACGAATTTTATATGATGCTGTACTGAATATCTTTGACCAGGATTTACTAGTATTTTCTTTATTGGGTGGTTGTGATTTTGGTTGTAATTGTAGCTGCAATTGTGGTTGCTCATCATTTGACGATTCATCGATATTGTCCAAACAAGCATTGACATGAGATTCATATGTTAGAACAAGAATTTCTTTAAATGTTACATTGCATACTGGACATATGCTCGATTCTATCTTTTCATCTTCAATATTCTTTTCTTTGGGTATATTGTCGCTGTCTTTCGCAGTCATTGAGTCAGTTGTTATCGATTTCTTTTGAAAGAAATATTGCAAGGTGTTTTGTATAAATTGATGTTTATTATTTCTTTGATTGGATTCAATAGAATCAGTCGCTTTACGTTTCTTTGATTCAATAATCGAGCTTGACATTTATTTGCTTAATTATGGCAAGAAAAAGAACACAGAAAAGTATGATCTGTTACAGAGCTGCGTAAAAGATTGTGATTTCCCGGGGCTGCTCTAGAAAAATTATAGTCTCCGTGAAATTTATGCAATAGATTTGCGTATATGATTGTAATGTTGAAACCTAAAAATTCCTTTACTTTCAAATTGGTGAAAAGTATCTTCAAGTTGTATTTTTTTGTATGTCATTAAGTTTATACAGGCTTGGAGTACTTTGAAAACACAGCTATCAACATCTTTTCGAGGTCAAAAATAGTTTTATGAGGGAAAATAAAGCAAATATACATCTACTTGGTTCTTTTTGTCTTTTACATCTATGTAAATAGTGCAATGTGTCTGATATAGTTTAACTCAGTCAATATCATGCGTTATGAGCAATAAATTATGGATTATACAAGCTAAATATGCTTAAAAGCAAGATATTTCGGAGATCAAAATACTAGATTGCAGCAGCTGTTCGTATCTGATCGATTTCGATCATTTTTGAACAAAATTAGATTTTGAAGAATTTTAACTCCTAAAAATTGGTTATTAACACAACTTATAACTCTAACATAAACTGTAGTATTTTGGAACATACATTTGATGAAATTTTTTATTTCTATAATTTTGTCAGAAAATTTTCTTTAATTTGAGATACTAAGTTTTACGGTTTTTTGGCCAAAAGTGGCAAAAATAAAAACTATCTCTTAAATTATATAGCTGCAAATGATGTATCAAGCTTTTACGGTCATTTAATGCCAACTCACCATAGTAAAAGTCCTCATTTTTTGGGTTTAAATCACACTTTTGTCCAAATTGCCATTTTTTGCCTATGATACCTCATCCAAAATGGATGAATAACCAAAAATTAGAAAATTTCTTAAAAGTTCAATAGATCAAGTCTCTTGGTCAAGGGAAACTGTTTGGTCATGTTTAGAGTGGCAGAAAGTATCATAAAGCTACAATATGCGCTCTTTAAAGTGTGTAAATTTATGCAGATTTGGTGAAACAATGACATTTCGCTGTACGTTTCTTGGTAAAAAAACATTATGTTAGGCAGTTTTTTGACAATCCTAGACGCTTCTGTCTTAAGGATATTTGATAGAATCAAAACAAGTACTTATTTTCGCGAGTTTCTAATAATACTGAAGATATTATCATGTCGGTTTCAGCTGAATCAATCTGACACTGCAACTTTAAAGAGTTTTTTTACTAATGTATTATATATTTAATTCGGTTGAATATTTGTCAGATACTAACTATCGTGCATACAGACACGACCATGTTTTTTTTTCAAGGTTGTAATTAAGAATTGTAAAATATCAAATATATAACCTGTCAGTATTACCTTGTTAGATCTCAGATTGTCAGCGAATAAATCCATATGAAGAAAAATTCGCCTTACACATTATACTATGATTATTGGGATCATTTATGCGTAGAATAGAAACTTGGATCAACAAATGCTAACCTAGAAGATTAAAATCAGATTACATGTGCTACAATATAATTGGCGAATGAATACATCAAGCTATATTCGTAAAATGCAACAGCAGTTGTCCAGATAGGATTACCAAGACTGATTCACATTTATTTTGGGTCTTCAACTTTTGGAGAGCTCATTGGAATGTTTCATTATAAATTTATTATGGCCACCAATTGCAAAATTGAAAAAATTGGAATTGAACTATATTTAAGTTGGATATTGTGTATCAGACAAAAGAACATTTACTTTTGAATTTCTCGGTCTCCGATTATTTCCATCAAAATCTGTTTGGTGATATTTATTGATTTCTGTACAGTAATTGATAACATTTGGTTAAAATGGCGCCATAAAGTAACTAATTTTTGTCAAACAAAGCAAATCAGCCTTAATCAATGTTCCATATTTGAAGTGTATTTATATAAATATAATTTTGATACATGAATGTTGGATTGAATTGCAGATCTGTCAGAAATAATTTTCAAAATTACTATATAAAAACCTTAAATGCTGATTCACAAAGAAATAAATAGCATGATAAATATTCGTCTGTAACTGAACTTTGATGCTACGATCTTAAATCATCATTAAGGTTGGAAACGTGCTTCAATTCATTATGCTTGTCCTTTGTTTTTCTGAAACACAATGGTTTTTTTAGTAACACAATTTGATTTAAAATTATGAAACCTTGCCTTTAAAGGTTATTCATTGGCGTCAATTAGCAATGTATACATTGTTCCGGGTTGCTTTTTATTCAGTTGGTAATCAAATACAAAACTACGGGTTTTATTCAATTCCAAAATCCCGTTTTCAAGACATTGATAAGGTAATTTAGAACATTGAATGCGCGCATCACCATGTATTCGCTAGAAGAGTTTATAATATGGACACTTATTTCAATAGATTGCACAGGTTGCACAGATTGCCTTTTTTTTTTTTTTTTTTTTTTTTTTTAAAAAAGATGACCGAGATAAAATCGGAGGATCCTATAGTATTCAGAAATGTTGAGTTCAAGTTCCCCTTGAAAATATAACAATAGAAAACTATTGTATGAAACACTTGCGAATTATATAATCACTCATTGAAATTCTCTAATCGGGTCAACCAGGTAATAATTGCTAGAAAATCTAACAAAATCAATTCCATAATTCATATTTATGTGCAATTTGCTATTTGGATTTTTTTTTTATCTTGTGTAAACTAAATAGACGCATGGCCATGCATTATCTTTATTAAACCGAATTGGTGAGGAATATATTTACTTTCAGTCAATCATGTCTGGTAGTAAAAATCAAAATGTAAACCCAATTGGTATATAAAGAGCAACCTTTGGAGAAAGAGCAACTGTCGATCAGATCCTTGTCAACTTGGCTATGGTCAAAACAGCTAGTCTTATTGTAGCCTCTGCTACTATACTTTTATGCATACAAGCTGCCCCTACAAATGTATCATATAAAAGATCGTTTCCATTTGAAAAGAGAGGTGATTCTTATGTATGCTCTTCTGATGATAATGCTTCGCTCATGGTAATTAACATTAATCTATGCTTGTATATATGATATTTAATCTATTATCATTTAGTTGACTCATTTTTCTGCTGTTTTCTTTGGTGATTTTAATACTAATGGTGGACAAGATATTCTTGGTCCATTGGCTGTTGAAGGTGATTTCAAAGCAAGTGGATATTATGTAAATGCGAATGGTAACCCTGATTGCTCTAATCCCAATGATATCTCTGGTTATGGACTTGTTGTTGGTGGCTCTGTGCATGCTGATCAAGTTCGTGTAAAAGGTGCTGGTGATGTACCTTTTGGATCAAATGGCCTTCAAGAAACTCAAAATTCCTGTGTCATCAATAATAATGTTGGCCTTTATGATTTTAATCAAGCAAAATCAAATGCTATTTCAGCTTCTAAAGTATTTGCTACTATGAAGCCAACTTTGCGTTTAGATTCAAATGGAACACTTACTTTTACTGGTGCATCTAATCCTGATTTCCATGTCGTTGCCTTTAATTCTTGTAATGATGGTAATTGTACTCCTTTTCCAGATCAAATGTCTGATCCTTCCGCTATGCTTGAAGGTATTGGAAACTGGAATGGTCCTCAGGGAATGTCATGGCCTTCTGATGGCACCCTTGTCTTTAATGTATGTCTATTTTTAATTGGAAATGACAAACGCTGTATGTTAACATTAAAATTTGTCTATAGATTCCAGTTGATTCTGGGTCAACATTTACTCTCAAGGGTAACAATCCTACTAATGGTTTAGACCCATGTAGAACTATTTTCAATTTTTATCCTTCTGATTCATCTGGTGCTTATGATTCTGGAGATATTACTCTTGAACGTAATACTGGTAGTAATTTTGGAGGCTTCTCGTTGGCTCCTGAAGGTATATAAATGTAATTTTAATATGTTAGCAAACCCAAATTAATTATACATAATCTATCTAGCTCATATTATCGACGGTAGTACAGGCGCTTTTGCTGGTAGTGTTGTTGGTGCCGAGTACTCGTGGTCTGGCAGTGGTGTTGAGATTCATAATTATAATGCTGCTGGTGGTAATTGCGATTCTTTTGGTGGGTGTTTCCCAATTCATAATAACAAACCTCCCTCTCCTGTTTCTATTACTTCATCATCAACTACTGTCACTACTACGACTAGTTCTGATACTACTTCAACCACTAAATCTGATACAACCACATCTGACTCTACAACTTCAGACTATCCTACTACCACTACTACTACCACTACTGCTACCACTACAACTACCACTAGCAACAATCACCATTCAACCACTCAAACTGAATCCTCTTCTACTGTAACTGAACCTACTATTTCTACAACCAGCGATCATCACTGTGAAACAACTAATACTGGCTCATCTAGTACTGAAACCACTGCTACAACATCTTTAAATGAATCAGCTACCACTACTACAACTGGAGAGTATCATCATTCAACCACAGACGCTGATTGTTCTTCTACTGTAACTAAAACTACTACATATACAACTGAAAAGCATCACCATAAAACAACTACAACTGGAGAGCATCATCATTCAACCACAAAAACTGATTGTTCTTCTACTATAACTAAACCTACTACGTCTACAACTGGAAAGCATCATCATTCAACCACAAAAACCGACTGTTCTTCTACTGTAACTAAACCTACTACGTCTACAACTGAAAAACATCATCATAAAACAACTACAACTAATGAGCATCACCATAAAACAACTACAACTGGAGAGCATCATCATTCAACCACAAAAACTGATTGTTCTTCTACTATAACTAAACCTACTACGTCTACAACTGGAAAGCATCATCATTCAACCACAAAAACCGACTGTTCTTCTACTGTAACTAAACCTACTACGTCTACAACTGAGAAACATCATCATAAAACAACTACAACTAATGAGCATCACCATAAAACAACTACAACTGGAAAGCATCATCATTCAACCACAAAATCTGGCTGCTCTTCTACTGTAACTGAACCTACTACAACTGAAGGTGGTAGTCAAACATGCCTTCCAGGCTGCGCTACAGCAACAATTACAGTTGTCAGATATGTAACCATTCGGGCATAATTTCCTCTAAAAATATACATATTTTTTTATTAACAAATAAACTTTTTTATGATGCGATAGAAACCTCCATTATATATAATACATTTTGATTGAATTCCTTTATTAATTGGATATATTCATTTAAATATCAAGATATTCTATAATCAAAAGAATTTCTAAATGCATAAAAAGCTCAGTATAATCATGTAGGAACTTTGAAATTTCGGGATCTCTCCCTTTATTTCATATCATGTTTAAAATATCGAATATTACGAAATTGGTATCATGTTAGTGGTGCTTCGATGTGGTTTATAGTCTTTCAGAGCCTATTCAAACATTTAGATCTGGAGAAGATTGAATCATTGTAGGTTATCAACTTTAAATCAATAGATACAATAAATATTTGTTCATTTCATTCTATACATTAGCGCATGCGCATACCAAGTATATATTAAAATATAATTATTTAATATTCTCTGATACTGTGGCAATGAAGACATTTTGTCTCATTACTATATAATGTATAAAATATTATCTATTTTTTAGTAAAAACGTATCAATATTACAGTTTCAGACAGAAATTGCACCTGAGAATAATGTTTCATATTGATATCAGAATCGTAATTAAAACATTTCTACACAATTAATTCAAAGAGTAGATTGTTAAAGAAAAAAAAAACCACAAAACTGGATTCATTGGTGCATTGAAATCATTTTATTTATTTATTTGTATGATGTAACAATAAATACTGCAATGGTTATTTAGCCCAAAGCTGGATTCATATAGACACAATCTAATTGATTCTTTACTCCAAATTGAATATATTATTTGATTTTCACTACAGCAATTTGATATTTAACAGTAGGTATAGTTTCATTTCCTAGTAATTGGATGTGACGATATCCAGAAGAGGATAAACGGTCATTGAAAAAAATAATATTGGATGGAGATATAGATTAGAAGCAATTTTTTTTTATAGATGTATCTTGTTTTATCTTTCTATAATACAAAATGAATTACACTACGATTGATAGTATTCTAATAAAACAACAGCATTGAACTTGTCTTGATGAGTTTTTTCAAAACAACAATGAACTTTGACAGCTTTCGGTAGTCAATATTCAATGTCAAGAAAGACATTTAATTAAATTACATCTGTCAAAAAAAAAAAAAAAAAAAAAAAAAAAATTGGCTTGATAAATCAAGATATTTTGAATTTTATTCAAACAGTTTGAATATTGGGTCTGTAATATTATGTGCTAGGTATTGTGTTAATTCAAGATACATTAACACTTGTTTCTAGCTTTTATTTTTTTTTTTGGTATACTCAGTTTAATCATATTTATATTAGTATCAAATCAAACTCACTTGCTCATGACATTCAGTTTGATTAATTTTATACATCGGCCATTTTTCTATGCAAGTATTACAAATATACTTCTTGTGCCGTGATTGATATTAATAGATTCCTTTAGATATTCGATTAAAAAAAATTGATAATTGTTCAATTAGAGTCATGACAAGCTAAGCGAGGCCAGGATCAATCAAAAGTGTGAAAATCAAGACTCTTCTTCCAAATATTTCCAACTCCGACAGATCCTGAATTTTAGGAAAAAAATGCTCTATGCGAGGATCGAACTCGCGACCTTCGCGTGACTCTGGTATAGTTGAAGACTATAAGCACGACGCTCTAACCAACTGAGCTAAAAGAGCTCACATGCTCATTTTCGTTTTGGATTTTCCAGGATCACTATTGCGAGATTTTTTAAAAATTTTAAAGAACGACGTCTGTTTGTTTTCATAGAAGTATCTATATCCATGCACAGTATACTTGATATAGTTAGTTTTTAATGCTACTAATAGCTCTATTGGTTCTAATTTCATGATTCAACAAATGACATGCAGTATTACTTTCTGCCGAAAATTACAATTCCCTCGTGCAGTGAAATTACATACTAAAAACGCTTGATAACAATAAAATGACCTAATTTCCAAGTGTCGCTCATAAAAATATGATGCCACCTGAAATGTGAACAACAATAATAAAGAAACGCTTCAATTGAACATAATAACAAAGGCATGTTAAAAATATGAAATACCTTTTTGAACCATACATGTCGTGTAGATGATACCATTCTTGATCACGGCGCAATCAATTTCACAAATGACATATATATTCTATCCAAATCAGTAATTATAATAAATAAAGATAACAATTTAGTCAACTACTCATCTATATTGAAGTTGCACTATCAATATAAATAAGATTCAAGCATATAAAAACTACCCCTTAAAAATCAAGGTTACTTAAAATAGATATAACAAAAATAAACAAAGCAAACATTTCCCAAAAGGTCGATATTGTCATACTTGACATACAATCCCTTATGGTCAATGTTCTACATAATTTACCCCTTAAAAATATCAAATCAATAACAATAATGTACTCAAAACTGGAAGATTACTAAATATACATCCATTCAAGTCTGATAGTATCCAAGCTCTCCAAATCACTATAAATACCCTCATACTTTTTCAATTATTTTGAATCTTCAAAAATCTTTTGTAATAAAAACTTTAGCTGATTATAATTGTATTTCTACTGCTTTTATTTTTTATATTTTTTTTATTTTAGTAAATACCTTCGTCATTTACTGCACTCGTACTTGATTAATCTATTTATAGTATGGGCTGTTTCAGATATTCTGAAATTTTTTATAAAATCAAATAATGGTTCAAATTTGAATTTTGAAGTTGTACTTGATACATAGTGGTTAGTTGATATAAAAAGAACATATCTTGATTTCATTAGCTAACAGCTATTTTTGAAGAAGTATACCATCATTTCCGACAAGAAACCTCTCTTCCCCTGCTTGAAAAAATTGAAGGAACGGGAAAAATGCTTGTAATGATCAATAAATATTGATTCAAATGGGCTGCAAGTTTCAAAATATACTACAGCTATAACATTAGCCAGTACTAAATAATTTTATAGTATCCCATGGATTACCTAGATAAATCGTACGGATCAAGAGCACCCTTTTCCCAAATGGAATTTTTTGCTAAATAGACAATTTGAAATTAGAAATAGCGCCCTAAATCTGTGAAATCAGCTTATACGGAAATGAGGACACCGAATTTAATAGTTAAATGTTGTGCTTATACATGACCAATGCTGTCGTGTATAGTAGTGCAATGTGCTTTGAATTTATTTCTCAAAAAAGTTTAGGTTTTAAATATTGATTTAAGTAACTGTAAGTAAATAAATACTAGAAAATGAAGAACCTTTGTTTCTTGAATAAACTAACCTACTAATAATCCGCAATAAATAGCCAACACATTTTACGCAACTTTATCTACTAGATGGTTTTTGAATCTTCAAAAAACATAAATTCTTCATCGAGTTATAGATAAATTAAGGTTTGATGAAAGATAGTTGACTTAAATGCAAAGCTGTGGTGCACAAAAAATCTGTATTTATGAAACAATTTGAGAGCAAAATGTTTTATTTAAAACCGTAAATTAATGCAGAATTGGATGAGCTACAAAGACCATTTAATGGTCAGGTGACGGTAAATATACAGTTTTTTGTCAAATATTGGAAACATTTCCTAATTTCCAGTATCTTGCACATTTACAGCTTAAAAATAGACTACAGCTTAAAAATAGACTACAGCTTAAAGCGTGCAATTTCATTTAAAGTCCGAGAGTGTCGATTTTTGAAACAAGACATTAAATTTTTTTTCGAGATTTTGATAGAACGATATAATTGGCTGATTTATAGCCCAGAAAAATTGACGCTCTTTCAAACTTCAAGCAATATTAGTGGCTCCCGTCATTTGAACCATTTTATGAGGATGTTTTCCGATGGTATATCTGTCATTACTCCATGGAAAATGCAGCTACAATTAAGGAAAACGCTGGAAATGAAAGCGACACATTTTCCTCACATTGCAGTACCAAAAAAACTGAAATGGAAATGCTTTAATGTTTAGTTTTGGAGTGATTAAAATCATTAGTCATTTAGTCAATTTTTATAAATTTAGAGATAATGCATCATTATTTGATCAAAATTGTAGCTAGAATGCAGCAAAATAATGCAAATAAACAAGAAAATGCTGCACATTTTGTATTTTTAAAAATGAAGACCTGCAAGAGCCTCCACATTTCAAGTTTTAATTAATAAAAATGATTACTCATCTAGCTGATTTTTAAAGATTTCGGTGTTATATCAAAAGATATTAATATAAAAATACTCTGCTAAAAGATACATTTTATTAATTCATTGATGCTTCGTATTTATATGTTTTCTAAATGGTTATATGATTATCAATATTATTAATGAATTGCCGGGTATTGAGGTACTTGATATGATTTGGGAACAAATCATATACAATGGAATCTGTGGAATTGGGAATCTGTGATTGTATCATTTGAATAAGATGTAGGATTGCTTATGTTTCATTGCTACGGATTGTTCCTGAATGTTCCTGATAGTCGCTGTTAATGCTAGTGGTTATGTATGACATTTAGTATGAGTTACTAAATGTCATGCCATGTTGGATTTCAATAGTTGTTCCTGGATTTCTACATCTGGGTAAACTTATGATATATCATTCGGTATAATGTAAAGTTACTCCATCCAAAATACGCTTACTACAATAAAGACAAATAGTGCAAATAAAGCTGTACATTTGCATCAAACCGAGGTATTATAAAATATAGCTTGAAAAAAGACATAATACTGTTTACTGGAAATTTGCGAATGACCAATTATTTGAAAAATTTGGCATCTCTGGTTATTGCAGATGTGAAACGCTTTTACCAGGCTTTTAAATGTAACGTAACTACTTTTCCAATATGCATTTTTAATTCGGTGTATAATAATGGTTTGTAAAATATATGTAATCGGTAGAGATATAAATAAATCAAAAGTAAAGATTCTTCTATTTTTCAGCATTATACGATGTGACAAGGGCAATTTCCGAATGAAAATTAAAAAGGATAATGGATACATGATGATGGTGGCATTCGAATTATATATTTTTTTGCTAATATATATTTTTTAGAGAAGGTTTTTCAATTATTAAGATCTGCACCATTTCTGATTGTTATTAAATAGAGCTGGATGAGAAAGATATAATATGATTTTTGTTTTTAATGTACTGAATTCTGTTGACTTTCAATGTACGTTTTGCTCTGTATAATTATATTGAGTCGTGATGCCAGATCTTAAGCCTGCATCTGATGTGTAACTGTGATATATAATGTCTGAAGATTATTTGTGTATATAGATCCTTAAGTATAGATCTTTTAGTAGATTTGAGTTAATATCAGTTCAAGATTGTCATATAATAGTGTCGCAGTATTCATTTATTTTAAAAACTTATTTGGACATATAAATGGCTATTGATTGACAGTTTGGTTTTTGATAACAACAAAGAATGTCTTATGTATATAGATTTTTTTTTGTTGAACGTATCTACTTTGAAAAACTGCTTATTTAGCTATATACATGGAGGAGTAATAAGCTGTCATGAGACCCATTAACTTTGTCTTGTATGTGCTTGTTGTTGTTATTAACTGTAAGGGGAGATGGTTCAATATAGATTTACATGCAGGCTACCTAGCGTTTTTTTTGAAAGTGATTGTTGTATGCCACCTAGTATCACACGTTACCCGTTACCGCCTTTCACAGTATCGATACATCTTACAATCTATTGACTACGACGTGTATTGAAGTACAAAGTCTCGATATCGAATATACGAAACTTCTAGCGTACTACGTTTAATCCAGTAATTACTAAAAACGCATGGACCTCAATTATGACACCATATTATTTTATCCCAGCGGTTAATCCATCAAGTAGCTATTAAATCAACATTCAACCACATTTAATGCAACATTAAAACAAGGCAACTCACAAGCTCTGCAAGAACGGTTAAACTATAATTGATCCATTTCAATCCATGGATTATTATCAAACCGATCTAATGTTTCAATAGTGCCTTAAATTACATCTTAGTATTTCAATGTCAAATCAATATAAAATGCCATACTTTTATATCTAATAAACAATGTCTTGTTTTTATTATACAGTTGAAGAACTGATGCATTACTGATTCCTTTTTAATTGTATTCTTTTTTAAGTATTATTTATCAAACCTGAAAATATACGATAATGTGCACCTTGTTATCTTTTTTTTAGCCATATTCAGTGAGCACAACAGCTCAGGCTATAGTGTGCAGCGCACCTAATGGGCACCACAACAAAATAATCTTGTGCAGCACAGGTGGCCGTAATGACTAATTATTTTGATTAACATTAATAGGCTCAAAAAGCATAATTAAGTGCAATTATTGCTACTAAATTGCATAATTTAATATGTAGAAAACTCTTGAAGCATTTACTCTTTTCTTTTTTTTTTGGTAATGCTACAAATAATTATCCTTAAATATGACTGAATATTAATGAATTAGAGAAAATACAACTGGTAAAAAACTGATACCCAATGTACAATGAGGTCAAGATTGATAAAAGATGGTGCATTTATTATGCATTGAAAATTGCAGCGTTTTGATGGATAGAAATTACAGGACCAAGATGTTGTATTTGCCTCAGGATTTTTAAAAGGGCTTTAAAAGCATACTTTATCAAGCTTACGTAGATGTTAAATATTCACCATATGATATTAGTAGCGTCTTGTTTTTTATTTACTGATTGCTGTATTATTAAAAATTAAGTTTTTTATAGCTTATAATAATGACAATTAGATGTTTCTCATTTTAGATTGGCATTTATCATAAGGCGGGCTGATGATACGTTTGATACTGTTGTAGATGGAATCAGTTAATTTGATTTATGAAATTTTAATGCAAATGCGGAGGAATCATTTGTAAGTACTTAAGTTGGTTCTGGTGAAGCATGGCAGTGAATAAATTGGCTTGGGACACAGAGGGCAAAAAGGCAGTAATAATAGGTTCCAGTGATGGCCATGTTTATGTTTATGATATTGGAGAGGTAAGACTAAAACTCAATGTAAATTACCTTTAGCGCAGTAATTATAAAGTAAGACTATACTATCATCGAATAAACTACCACACAATATTAACATGTATAAATTTCTACAGTAATAAGCTTGAATCAAGTGGGTGCAGCATCGTAAATCCTTGAGAAATTTCTAAAGTATTATAAAATCTCTTATTTTTAAGACTTACAAGGCTTATAAGCGGAATATTAATTTAGAAAATTATTTTTGTCCAGATCATCAATTTTGGCATTTTTTAATTTTTTTTTTCTGGTTTTTCAAATTTAGAGTTAATTATACTACCAATTATAAAAATAAAAAATATATACATATACAGACTTTAGCGCTCTATTTGCTCAATCAAAAATAACAAACATTTTCATTGCAAAATATTACATGAAAATCCTTTAATCAAAATTCCGTTTTTGGGCCAAAAGTATAAATTTTCATTACTTAATATTTAATATTAAGCTTTTATAAAATGTGTATTAACTATAGCTACAATTTTCTCTCACAATGTAGTATATTTAAACGTTGATTTTGGTATCAAAAATTGATTTTTCTGTTTTTTGATCAAAATCATGAGCGTTGGTAAGGATAAAATGAGCCCCGAAAATGTCCGCTACAAAAACTGAATTTTCAGACCGCATGTGGTTAAATATAAGAAAAGTTAAAAAAAAGCACCTTTTTATTTAAGGTTTAGATATATTGTACCATAGTATAAAAGATTTAGTCGTTCAATCTTGCTATGCTCAATTACGGCGTTGCTCTACGGGCTCGCTTTTGCAATTTTTCAACGAATCTATGATATGACAGACGGTTTTTCTGGTAGAAAAATGCATGTTTCTATGATAACAGATATTGCCTATGTTGTTTAGTTTATGGGTTGATGCGCTGTAATGCTGCTTTTACATTGGCTGAAATGTGCAATTTAGCAGGGTTTTAATTGCTCTGAATAATGCAAAGCCTTGAAAGTCCTTTTCTAAGTGTGTTGTTTCTCTCTTTTTGTTTTGTATTATTCTAAGAATATATTCGCTGTTTGATAAGGTATATCAGACCATTATCAAGTTGGTATTTTTTTCTTTTATCTAAATAAGCATGCTAACATAAGGGACTAATTTTTTAATATTATAGGTAGCAGCCTATATTAAGGACTGATATTTTCATTTAACCGCATTCTAAGATTAAATATCATTATTATTTACTACTGTATTGTTGGACGTATTTTGTGATTACAAGATTAATTTGAAGGCAATGATATTTATATCTGCTCAATGAAAAGCTAGAACTGGCTACAGAACCACAAAATGTTCCAGAAAAGTGATACCATTTCAAATAATATAGAAACACAAAAAAAGAATAATCTGATGTCTTTGCTAATAATAGTCATAGTTTTGATCGTAGCTATCTTTGAAAACAAATCTTCTTACAGCTGACAATCGTAAACTAAGGTATTAAATTTAAAGAAGGTTAATTTGTTTAAATTTTATGTGTGATAAAGTAACATTTATAACCTTAGATTTGGTTTGCAAATAAATTTAAGTAGAAAGTGTTATTTAAGTTTATGCTCGAGCAAAAACTATTGTTGCTACAAAAGTTATAGCTCTAAACACATTTACAAATGATAATAATAATTATAAATATATTGGCAGTTGCATTTATTGCTCTACAACAACAATGTATTGAACTGTATTATCTGTAATGTATATTAATGAAAGCAAATGTAATTTAAAACCACATTCTAGTAAAAAATGCAATGAAATTTTGAGAACGGCACGATGCTTATGTACAAACCAATCTGTGCCCATACAATCAACTCATTATGCTCATGGTCAGATTCTATTATGATACACAAATAGGGGTAATGATATGCTTATGGGCAATTCTTCTACTATCATGGAATTAATGTCATGCACACGGACAGAATCTTTAATCCTGCGCATACAAGCTTTTCGTTGTGCTCGTATGCAGTTTCTTTTGTTGTGCCCATGTGTGTTGTATGTCACCTAGTATCACACGTTATCACCTTCTACAGTATCAATACATCTTACAATCTATTGACTACGACGTGTATTGAAGTACAAAGTCTCGATATCGAATATACAAAACTTCTAGCGTACTACGTTTAATCCAGTAATTACTAAAAACGCATGGACCTCAATTATGACACCATATTATTTTATCCCAGCGGTTAATCCATCAAGTAGCTATTAAATCAACATCCAACCACATTTAACGCAACATTAAAACAAGGCAACTCACAAGCTCTGCAAAAACGGTTAAATTATAATTGATTTATTTCAATCCATAGAATACTATCAAACCGATCTAATGGTTCAATAGTGCCTTAAATTACATCTTAGCATCTCAATGTCAAATCAATATAAAATGCCATACTTTTATATCTAAATAAATGATATCTTGTTTTCATTATACAGTCAAAGAACTGGTTCATTACTCGTTCTCCTTTAATTGTATTCTCTTTTTAAGTATTATTTATCAAACCTGAAAATATACGACAGTAATCAATTAGTTTAAAGAGAATAAGAGTGAGGGACTATTTTAACATTGTTGATTGATTTACCTATCATATATATTATAGCAATAATATAAACATTCAGAATTAACAATATGCGTTTTATATTGAAATTGTAAATGAAAATTTCTTTTTTGAATAATAAAAATGGTTGTTTTGTGATGCTTATTATTTAGTATTTTTTTGAATTTATTTATTATTGTATGTTATTTGTTATTTGCTATAAATGTTTGCTTAGGATCTCGTTATTGATGCTTCCATGATGTATACTGTATAAATCAAGGAAAGCCGATACAAATTTATCATTTTACCATACGTAATGTGTACAATGTACTATGAAAAATCCAACGCATATGATTGCATGGATGCAACTCATACTTTTATGCATAATGAAAATTATGTACTACGCTAAATTTGTGTCTAATACGTCTTACCACCCTAGTGTCTTTTGTATTTTGATAAATTGCTTGAATGGTGTAATGCTGCATTTATCATAACATCCTATAACACTTCATATAAAGGTATTTATATTTTCCCTTCTTAGTAAATAATGACGTTTGATCTTGAAATGCAGTTAAATAAAGATATCAGTCTTTAATATAGGCTGCTACGTACCTACACTAAAAATATTAGTCCATTATGTTAGCATGCGTATTTATATAAAGCAGCACTACAGCGCCTGAACTATAAACTAAGCAAAATAAGCAATATCTGTTACTATAATAGAAACATAAAATTTTCTACTAGAAAAACCGTCTGTCATATCATACATTTATTAAAATATTTCAAAAGCGAGCCCGTAGAGCGATGCCCTAATTGAGTATAGCAAGATTGAAAGGCTAAATCTTTTATAGTATGGCATAATATATCTAGATTTTAAATAAAAAGGTACTTTCTTTAAACTTTTCTTATATTTAACCATGTACGGTCTGAAAATTCAGATTTTGTAGCGGACATTTTCGGGGCTCATTTTATCCTTACCAACGCTCATGATTTTGATCAAAAAACAAAAAAATCAATTTTTGATACCAAAATCAACGTTTAAATATACTACATTGTGAGAGAAAATTGTAGCCATAGCTAATACACATTTTATAAAAGTTTAATATTAAATGTTAAGTAATGAAATTTTGCACTTTTGCCCGAAAAACGGTTTTTTGATTAAAGGATTTTCATGTAATATTTTGCAATAAAAATGTTTGCTATTTTTTATTGAGCAAATAGAGCGCTAAATATTGTATATGTGTACATTTTTTGCTTTTATAATTGGAGAATAATTAACTCTAAATCTGCAAAATAAGAAAAAAAAAAACGGAAAATGTCAAAATTGATGATCTGGAGAAGACTAATTTTTTAAATTAATATTCCGCTTATAAACCTTGTAAGTCTTAAAAATAAGAGATTTTATAATACTGGAGAACTTTTTCAAGGATTTACGATGCTGCACCCATTTGATTCAAGCTTATTACTGTAAAACTTTATTATACATGTTAATATTGTGTGGTAGTTTATTTGATGATAATATTAGTCTTTATAATTGTTGCGTTAAAGAAGATTTACATTGAGTTTTAGTCTTACCTCTCCAATATCATAAACCATAATAAACATAAACAACTTGGCCATCGTCACTGGAAGAACCTATTACCACCTTTTTACTCTTTTTATCCCAAGCCTATTTATTCAATGCTTTACCAGAAACAGCTTAAGTAGTACTTACAAATGGTTTCTCGATATTTGCATTCAAATCAGATAAATCAAATTGACTGGTTCAATCTACAGTAATATCAAACGTATTATCATCAGCCCATCTTATGATATATTATGATTGACTTTGATTCTTTGATCAGGAAGGGAGTTTAGTGTTACTAATTGTAATTGCTATTACTAGTATATGACTAACTAACTGTTCGATTTTGCTACGCTCAATTACAGTGTCGCCCTGTGTGTTATGTCAATACTCATCCTATGTCTCACATCCAAGGTCACAGTATATAATTAGTGTTACAGTAAATCAATGCGGATCATTGACTTACATCATATTCTTAGATAGTAAAACCCTATTAATAGTTATAATTAATGTATATAAATACATCCAAAGGATGTATTGTTAATAAAAGTGTAATATTCTGGCAAGATTATTTATATAGACTCTTTTGACATTTCACTGTGGGCTCGCTTTTGGAGTTTTTTTAATGAAATTATCATGACTGGCAGCTCTATCTCGTTACACTCGATTACTGTTTATAGTCGAAAAATGTATGTTTCTATAACAAATATGAATAAGGTTATAAACATCTAATCTTTGTTTGGTTTGCCCCCTTTTTTTTAAAAAAAAACCATCTTTTTGTAGCATATTATTAGAAAGCATCCGCTGTGAGAGTTTATGGATACATACAATCTTATTTATAGAAATAATAATAATAATAAAGACTAGTAATATTTATCAAGGAGAACGTAGACTTTATTACTAGAAAAACTAATGGTAAAAGAAAGAACCAAGAGCTTCTAGGTCTTGGCTTAAAAGACTATTTATCAGAATTACATTTCAATATGAGTTAGAAATGGAATTGGCTTCAAAATTGGCTGTTTAATATCCTCGAAAACCGACACGCTGCCCTTCTTCCTCTTTACTCATTTGAAGACGCAGACGGTTATGTGTATGATGTCAAATGATCTCCTACATATCCTGCCTTGTTTGATACTGCAGATGGAGCCGGCAAATTTAATTTATGAAATTTTATAATAATAAACTTGAATCAAGTGGATACAGCATTGTAGATTCTTGAAAAAGGTTTTCAAATATCGTAAAATCTCTTATTTTTAAGACTTACAGGGCTTATAAGCGGAATATTAATTTCAAAAATTATTCTTGTCCAGATCATCAATTTTGACATTTTCCGTTTTTTTTTTTCTTATTTTGCAGATTTAGAGTTAATTATTCTCCAATTATAAGAAAAAAAATACGCACATGTGTAAAATTTAGCACTCTATTTAATCAATATAAAATCAAAAACATTTTTATTGTAAAATATTACATGAAAATTCTTTAACCAAAAAACCATTTTTGGGCCAAAAGTGCAAAGTTTTATTATATAACTTTTAATATTAAGCTTTTATAAAATGCGTATTAGTTATATCTACAATTATTTCTCACAATGTAGTATATTTAAACGTCGATTTTGGTATCAAAATTTGATTTTTCTGTTTTTTGATCAAAATCATGAGTGTTGGTAAGGATAAAATGAGCCCCGAAAATGTCCACTACAAAATCTGAATTTTCAGGCTGCACGTGGTTAAATATAAGAAAAGTCGAAAAAAGAAGAAAATTTTTTTATTCAATACTTTGACATATCATAGTATAAGAGACTTAGCCGTTCGATTTTGCTATGCTCAATTACGGCGTCGTCTTGCAGGCTAGATTTTGCAATTTTTTTAATGAATGTATGATATAGCAGACAGTTTTACTAGTAGAAAAATGTAGGTTTATGTAGATATATGAACAGACATTGTTTAACAAAAAGAAAAAAGTATTTTTTTCAATGAGAATTCTGATCATTTTGATTGACCTGTCCCTTTTTTAAAAAAGTACCATTTGTAATATATAGGTATGAGTTTTGCTTATGTAATGTAACTGGATCATTACATTTAACACCATGGTAATTTTGTCATTCGTCACAAAACAAAATGATAAAATCCACGTATATTATTTAGAATTGTTTGATTGTCGTTCAATTGTATCCATCTTTGATTATTAAAATTTCATCTGTTACATATAAATTAAATCAATCATCAAGCCATTTTATACGACGAAGAGTGATTTGAGTTTAATGATCAACACCAGGTAATGTCTTGCGATCGATCATTATCTCACTACGCTGTGAGATTATTGAATCTTATATTTACATTGTCTATTTCTTACAGAAGATATTATTGTATATACTTTCTCAATTAATTTGAAACTCTTTGTTTATAATAAAATTTAAACTTGATTATGATTATATTTCTACTAATTTTTGCATTTCATAGTAAATGTACATAAAAAAATTGTAATTTTTTTGCAATAATATATTGATATGTTCCAAGTTATGTCTTATACAAAATGTATAGATATATTGTATATTACATGTATTTATAAAAATTGCACTTCCTGGAATGCGCGGCTTTTCTTTAAATGGTAAAAAGCAAATTTTACTGTCATACTTTGCCTTGTATCTTTGCAAAGTAATTGAACCAACAACAGAAACTGCTTTGAGTGTCCAGCATTTGTGTCACTAAAGTTATTTACCTTGTACAAGGATTCACCAAAGCGTGGATGGTTTTTGAAGTTTTGCTTAATGTAATTGCGAAATACAGTTTCAAAAAAGAGAATCTCATTGACATTATTGATTTGTTTGCAGTTAAATTTCTTTTTCAAATATGAGTCTTTCCAATCCTCAGGAATCATGGAGATGTATCTAGTGTTTAGTGGAATTGTTTTGCAGAAACTCTTCAAGATATATAACGAATCTTCGATTCTAATGCTTGCAATGTCGATACTTGTGGTCTTGACTGATGGATAGAGCTTTCCACCTCCCTTTGGATTCATAATTCGTTTTGGCGGTAATGTCTCACCTAAATGTCTAAACTGTTTATATACCTCTACTTGCCATAATCTGATTAAATCTTGGTTATCTTGAAATGAGTCGAGTCGTTCTACGCTTATGCTAATAGGTGGATTGACATTTGTATGCGGTTTGAGCACAATACCCTTTTTGGTGAACAATATTACTCCCTCCAAATCAACAGCCTTGTACGACTTTGTTGGCTTGGCATTGTAATAGGTGAGATCCAGCTTTTTTTGTTCACCATTATTCTCTTCGTCCACCCAAAACAAACTGATTCTTCCATTAGCAGCAATGTTGATACTGTTATTGTGAATTGTCGGCAAGAATATTCCTTGATTACGGCTTTGAGCAGATTGGCGGCCTCTTTTACTTTGCTTTTCAGTGGAAAACAAATCATCCTCTTGTTCCATTCTTCTTTTAATAGCGGTTTTCCCCCATTTTGATAGAGCTTCTCGTTTTAATTCAGGACTAGCAATCCAGGAACCGTCATCGGAAGCAGGATCATTTGGACCGAACCTCTTCAACGCATTAAGACGTCCAACAGACAAATCGTTATATGGACACACTAAATAGCATGTATGATGCAAGTTCAGTTACAAAAATAATTCTGTTTTCGTGTTTTCGCTTACATTGTTCGGATTTTAGCTGCATGCTTGACATATGGATGTTCTTGTCTTTAGGCATTGAGTTAACCCATTGAAACCACTCATCTTTATAATCTCTTGATATACTAATATGATAGACAGGTATATTCATTTTCCATAAACGATTGCTTTGTTTTCGTCTTTCTAAAGATCCTGGTTCGCCAATAGTATTTTCAAATTGTAATAATCTTGTCATGGCACCCAAGAGCGCTCTTTCCTGATTTTCTTGGCGAGATAATGTGGATTTTGGATACTCACTTCTACAAGCAAGCTCCTTCTCCTTATAATCTTTTATAAAATGGCCAAGCTTTGTGTAGAGATGTCCAAGTTTTTTTGGGATATTGGCTGATCCTTTGGATACTTTACTCATGATCTTCGCAATAATGACTTCTCGATCTTCAAATTGGAATTCCTTGATAACACCTATTGCAATTTCGGCAATGCATAGAGTTACTTACCAAGTGATATCCATCAGTTTTCTTGGACCATTTGAGAGCCGCATAGTGTGTTTATCCAAACCAGGCTGAAAATGAGGAACAACGATAGTAGAATATCCGGGAGGCGGACCAGAGTCAGAATCATCGTGCAGATAATGATCTTTAGCATAAGAGACAATCCTTGGAAGACCGATAACATCAATCATATCAACTTTTGATTCTAGACCCCATCGATGTATAAAATTGGAAAAGGCTCCAGATGTAGCATTTCTAGAAAACGAAACGGTAATAATAGGTTGAACAGTTTGGAGGTAATTTCTGGTTTGGAGCAAGCCTTGAGGAAAAGTAAGCTTGCTGTTTTCCAACCAAGGAACAATATTTATAAAGGGAAAATAGCCTTTGAAATTTTTGGCATCGATTGGGTTCCAATGTTGTCGATTTCTTTCCCATGCTTCAAGACGAGATAACATATCACACAATACATAACTTGTTCTTGAGGAATCCGAATCAAGAATCTGTTCGCCGCTATGAAAAGCACCTTCAGTAATATCATCGCTTAGCATGACCATCAGATGGTGGCCATATATGCTTCCAATAGGTGTAGCAAGTTGCCGTATGGAATTCAGGTAAAGATCTTGGGGAACATATTGGATAAGTGGATCGTGTCTCAAAGCAGGATTTATTTGCTGATGAATTTGTTTAATCGAGTTAATCCATGGCTCCATCTGATTTTGTGCATCTTGATAACTGGTAGGATTGTTTGTGGGGTTGGTGGTAGTTGAATATGGAATTAGATACTGCTTGAGTTTAGTAAAGAACTTTGGCTTTAATACAAGATAATCTCGGCGATCTTGTTCAGAAGGCGAGAATTTTTGATTGAATCCTCCAGGTTGAGAGTTTAACAAACAATTGAGTCCAAATAGATTGATTACTACTTGCTCATATATATCAGTAGATTCGTTTCTAAGCATACCTCTTTGTTTTCTAGTGATGGTAATCGACTCTTGCTCAAAAGTCATCATATTGTAAGATAAAGCCTTGATACCCAATGATTGCGCTTTTTTGAAGAAATTTAACATGAATCCATTTTTTCTTGAAACGTTATCACTAAATGTTCGATTTTGAGGATTTGCTGACTGCCCAACATAACGGACATATACGCTTTCTAATGGTGTTTCACTTTGTAGCTGAGCGCACCAAAATTCAATGATAGAGCCATAGGTACCGTCTAAAGTAAAGTCGTTCAGGATCGTCTCAAAATCCTCAGCAGAGAATTTCCAAGAGCGAATATAGTAGCAATGCACCAATTTATGATGAGGATTGTATAAGGATAATTTGAGCCTTTTCATCAAAATTTCATCAGAAATGACAAGATTTTTGGAAAGTATTTTATACAATTCGCTGCAAACTGTGATTGATTGCAGTTCCTGTTCATTCAAGCAGCGAAAGAGTTTTGAAATGTATTCGACTGTTACGTTTTCAAAATACATGTCGTAGTCTTTCATTCGTTCACTGACGAAAGAATGAGCAGCGTTATACAAATTTATTACATTTCCAATGCATGATCCAGGTTGATAGGTCGGCCTAATGAGGATTTATTGATTAGTTTAGCCTGATTTAATATTGTCAGACTGAATATACTTACTCGGACATTCGGTAAGTCAATGGCATAACCTGGTTTAAATAAAACAAAATGTAGAATAAAGGAACTGTTAAATGAATCCAGTAAATATTCATGTCCATGGTTTTTATTGCTTTTATCCAGGTAACAAAGAAATGAACTTCTAGGACCTATAAACAAGTTATTTATTTTCATTATGCACACATCACCACAATCAACACAATCAACACAGTAAAAATGAATAATAGTTCCATTGTCGCTATTATATGTGATTGCTATAGAGTAATAACATGCCTTCTCTTACTGAAAAGAAGATTCTCTTGCATACGTATCACTAATTTAATTTGTGAATATATATCATAAAAGAAAGAATGTTGGATGCCCAAAGCGAATGAGAAGACATCCCTTTTACCCAAGATAATCAAAATAATAATTGATATCACAGCTTACTGCTTATGATAACTGGGTTCCAAAATTTGTTTTATTAAAAAATGGACGAAAAATGATGAAAAAAACAAAATCGTTTAATTGCTCATGAACTGCAAAGTAAGCTGACCTAGTGTATTAAATAGCTTTTGTACAGTTTTAAATTCTGCATCCATCTAATTAAAAATCAAAAAAATATTTAACATTAAATTTTGCGTAAAATGCGATTCGAATTTTGGAGGTTTTTTGAAGATACACATCACTTTTTATAAACATATTTAAAATATAATTAACTGAAATGATGCGCAAGGACATTATCTATCGATCAAGCTATTGTAAAATTTTCTAGCTGCATTTTTTCGTAGAGAAAACGAGATTTTTGTCAAAATTTTTTCAGATTCAAAATTTGGGATGAGGGTATATAAGGGAAAAATGGAAGCTAGGAATGGAGGTACCTTTTTGTACACATTTTTTAGGATATCTCCACGAAAAATCAATATTTCGAAAAACTCTAAATTGGTTCCGAGAGAGCTTAGCGAGCTTAATGACATGAATGTAAAAAAAATGTTGCTCAATTTAACCAATATTTTGAAACCTACTATAGAAATGTCAAAAAAAATGAAAAAAAATAAAGGTGCTCAGAATTTTTTTATATTAAAATATGTTATAGAGCACTTTAAAACAAGTAAGTTTTATTATTAAAAAGTGCTAGTATAGCTTAATGTTTTCTGGAGATACGAAGCCTCAAAGTTTTCAATCCATTAGCAGTGAAATACGCGTAAAAAATCTGAAACCTTAGCACTGAAAAATTAATACCAACTGTAAAAAGTAGGATATTTCCGGATACTTGTTTTTGGATTAAAGCTGGGCATCTCAGGTACATTGGCATATATTTTTTTCTTGGTGTTATTTAGTGAAAAAAAAAGTTGTGCAGAGATGAAAAGTAAGCCAGTTTTTAAGGAAATAATAGCAAATTTTACCTGTTTTTGAGTTTTCCGTGATATAAAATAAATTTAGGAACAGGTATCATAATGCGACCAATTTATATCTATTTCGTAATGATTAAAGTATATTCTAAAAAGTGTTTAATATGGGGTTAATGAAGCCAAGAAACCACAAGATTTTGCATTCACTGAAAAAGATACTTTCAAATCTACATTCAAGGATAAGGACTCTGTGTGTGTGTGTCAAAATTGGTAGTAGTTCATCAATTGTGCCGTGATTAACACTTGTTCTTAGGGATGTTGTCGAGCCCAGCTTATACTAGTAAATTTAGCTGGCAAAACCCGGCTCGACACCAATACTACTTGTTCTGATGTAATAATTAAAACTAAATGCTAAAACGTAAATATTTTCTATTAAATTGACGCTGGCGAGAGAATTACTACAATTTGTATAACTCCAGCAGCATAAAATACAACAAGACAGCATTGGGTTAATTTTTCATATAACCAAGTCGCTAGTTTTCTTATTCTAACAAAAAAAACAATAATTTTTTATTTATAAATTTAATCAACACCCAAAACCTTCTTGAGCTTGACAACAAGACCCCATTCTTCTTTTGATAAATCATTACGGAAAGATTCCTTCAAAATATCAATAGATTGACGAGTAACCTTGGAAATTAAATCGTCAGAGTCTTCAAAATGACGACCGTAAGTCTTTGGAGATTCGTAAACAGCACATTCAATCTTGATAGCAACACCACCACCAGCACCACCTTTCTTAACCATTTCCATAGCCTTGTGATTTTGTTCAATAGAAGTAACCTTACCAAGAGTAACAACTTCACGAGCTTGTGTATCAGGGTTAGTTTTAATGACACAGAGAGGAGTACCAAGACGAAGAGTGCCTTCCACAACATCCACACCAATAATAATGGGATCTTTCTTGTTAATAATGGCACGGGGAATCATTTTCAAAACACAAGGGAAGACAGCATCACCAGCTTGATCCTTACGTTTTTGTTCTGTAATAGCAGCATGATATTCTTGGAAACGATCAAACAAATGGTAAATAATATCAGCAGTAAAGATACGAATGCCTAATTCTTCGGCCATTTCTTCAGCTTCCTTATCTACCTTGACATCGAAACAAAGCATGACAGCAAACTCTCGAGCCTTTTCCAGCATGACACTGGCCTTGACAACATCTTTTTTGTGTACAGGACCAATATTAATACCAGAGACAGGGATTTTACTAGTTTTCAAGAATTCCAAAAGGGCTTCAAGAGCACCCAAAGTAGAAGCTTGGACCCAAACACCATGACCAGTACGATCGATAGAAGTCATCAAATTGGTCAAATCAGACATAACTTCTTCCTTCAAATCTTCAATATCATCATCAGGGCCAGCAACCAAAAGACGAGAACCAGCAATAGCCTTTTCAAGATCAGGAGCAGAGATCTTAATACCCAAAGCAGCCTTGACAGATTTGTGATGGACATATTGAGATTTAATACGCAATTCACGCATAGGTTGTGGTGTCAATAAAGCTCTGACAGTTGTAACGATGGGTCCATTCAAACCACAAACAACAATACGGTCACCTTCATGCAACCAGCCATTTACTAAAACGACATCAATGGTAGTACCCAAACCTTCAATAACCTTGACTTCAAGAACAGTACATTCAAGTTCAGTAATATACATGAGTTTTTCACTCATACGAGATTGAGTCAAATTGATCAACAAATTGAGCATATCAGGAATACCTTCACCAGTGTGAGCAGAGGTAGGGACCAATGAAACGTACTTGGCAAAGTTCTTGTTTTTGTAGTAAAGTTGAGAGTTAAGACCTTGTTCAGCGAAAGCCAACATGGTGTCGGCAACACGCTTTTCAAATTCGTCTTGTACAGAAGGCTTTTGCTTGGCAAGAGAATCACGGAAGGAGTTGTTAGGAATAGCCTTCCATTCAAAGAGACGATCAATCTTGTTAAGTGCGACAATGAAAGGAGTCTTACGATCACGAAGTAAACGAATAGATTCCAATGTTTGAGGTTCGAGACCATGCATGATATCAACAACTAAAATAGCAATGTTACAGAGGGAACTACCTCTACTTCTCAAATTAGTGAAAGATTCGTGACCTGGTGTATCAATAACCAAGATACCAGGAACCTTTAGCTTCTCTACACGATCAGCACCAAGGACGGCAGTCTTCTTTTCAATAGCATCAGCAGGGAAGAAAGTAGCACCAATTTGTTGAGTAATACCACCAGCTTCACCTTCTTGGACATTGGTTTGACGAATCTTATCCAACAATTTAGTTTTACCAGTATCTACGTGACCAAGAATACAACAAATGGGGGAACGCAAATCGTCTTGAGAACGGTTAGCCATAGCTTCTTGTTGACGCTTTTCACGGCGAGCAGCAGCTTCTTCCTTCTTTTGAAGAGCAAGTTTTTGAGTAGCTGTGAGTTCTTCATCAGAACTATCCTCATCAGAGTCGTAATCAGAGCTATCATCATCGTCAGAATCATCATCGGAATCATCGGAATCGTCTTCAGAATCTTCTTCAGATTCAGATTCTTGCTTTTTGGCAGGAGCCTTTTTGGCAGGAGCAGATTTGGCAGGAGTAGTAGCCTTTGCGGGTGTGGTAGCTTTGACAGGGGTAGCCTTTGTAGGAGCAGCCTTAGTAGCAGGCTTTTCTTCCTCATCGCTGGAAGCATCCCAATCACTGTTGAGATCTTCTTCTTCCTCAGCTTCGGCTTCATCCTTCTTTTCCTCTTCATCGCTACTAATAACAGCATTTTCCCAATCATCTTCATCGGCTATTTTTCGTAAAATTAGTATTCATTTAAAACATTTACGTTAATATACATACAATCTTGAGCTTCAGCGGCCTTCTTGGCTTCTTCTTCCTCCTTGCGCTTCTTTTCCTCTTCTTCCTTTTGCTTTCTTTCGGCAGCTTCTTGCTTTTTCTTTTCTTGTTCTTCCTTGGTGGGTCCCTTCTTCTTTTTGTTGCCATAAACAACCTTCTTGGGCTTATTACCATCATCTTCAAGAGCTTGAACACGAACATTTCCGGAAGCAAGCAATTGCTCATGACGCAATTTGGCTAAACGTTGAGCTTCCTTTTGAGCCTTGGTAAGTAATTTACCTTCCTTACGAAGTTGTTCCTTCTTGAGCTAATTTTACAGTAATGTTAACATTGATTACTTTAGTTTTATGGTTTTTAAACTTACTCTCTCTCTTTCTCTCTTGGCAGCACGAGCTTCCTCACGCTTAGCTTCTTCCTCGGCGATTCTCTTTTCTTCTTCTTCAGCCTTTCTACGTTCTTCTTCGATACGTTTACGTTCGGCTTCTTCAGCAGCTCTTTGAGCTTCGACCAATTTCTATAAAATTACATTAATAAATTGTAATTTCTAGTTAAATGCATCGAATAAAAAACTTACTCTCAAAGCAGCAACATTACCACCCTTACCCTTCTTACCCTTGGGGGCAGCAATAGGCTCTTCAACAACAGGTGCAGCTTCAGGCTCGGCTTCTTTGGCGGCCATCTTCTTTGCTTTCTTTTCCTTGAGCAATTGCTTCTTTGATTTTTGTTGAGGTTGAGCATCACCACCTTCCTCTTGGTCTTTCTTGTCTTCTAAACCAAGCATTTTGTTGAATTCAGCATCTTCAGCTTCTTGTTGTTGCTTTTTCTCGAGAGCAGCCAAACGTTTTTGTTCTTTGAGCTTTTCTTTCTTGAGCTTTTCCTTTTCCTTCTTGGTCAAGATACGGAATTCTCCATCGCCCTCAGCTTTTTCAGGAGCGGGAGAAGCAGGTTCAGCAGGAGATTCAGTATTACCACCCTTCTTGTTGTTCTTTTTGCCCTTCTTGTTGTCATTAGCCCAATCGAGATCATCAGCGTCTTCATTATCAATGGTAGTGGCAGGTTGTTCAAAACCAACAGCAGCGGGAGCGGTTTGTTCATCAAGGGCATCTTGAGCATAGGGATCTTCATCAAAATCTACTTGCTTCTTTCCCTTCTTTCCCTTTTTGACCTTGTTCTTGGCAGCACGGTTAACCATTGCCATTAAACTAAATAAAATCCATAAATATACGAGACAATCAACATTAGGGAAAATACGAATACTAACCCATCTTCTTCTTCTGCCTCTTCGACATTTTCGGCGGCAAGAGCATTGAAAGCTGAAGCTCTCTTTTCGAAATCTTCCTCAGTTTCTGCGGGTGCAGCTTCGGTAGTGGCGCCAGTGGCAGCGGCATCCTCCTCAAAAGCTTCGTCCCTACAATGAAATTTATATGTTTAACAAAAAATTACAACATTTGAAATTCTAAAATTTACCAGTAGTCATCCTTTCTCTTTCCTCCCTTCTTTTTGGCCATCTTGTTAAATTAAAAAAATTATATAATTTATAGAAAAAAAAAGAAGATATAAATTAGGCGTTTGCACCTTTTCTTATTAACCTAGCTAGCAGGAAAGTTCATCTTTCGAAAAAAAATCTCGACTGAAACAAGCCACTTTCGTGACGTTTGGGCTCTAGCAAACAATGATTACATTGATCATGCAAAGCTTCATTTGATCTAAATCATGCAAATCGAAAAGATATTTATATACGGAAAGTGGTTGTAAATATACTGATTCGACATTTCTGTAATTTTTTTGTTAATTTCAGTCGATTTTTGATAGTAAATACGTGGTAAATCAGTTGCGCATTGCTGAATTTCTCCAGAAAAAAGGTTTATACTGCGGCATCTTGTCATACTTTCTACTATTTTAAAAGACCTCAAATACTCGCTACTTGATTTATAAATTGATAGCTATAGAAGCAAGTTGATAAAAGGATAAATAGCTATTGTACGTAGTCGCATTGAGTCCAAACAAATATTTCTTACACTGTACCGGTAATTTTCAAAAGATTTTTATTTACTCGACAAAACGTAATCTTATATTTAACATTCAATTATAAAGTAACATTAGATGCTACTCTTTTTAGTTCTATTTTTTTCTAACCCTACCAAGTACACAGATATCTACTTTTACAAGAGTTGTTTTCAGTTCTGAGATCATGATTTTACAGTGAAGCCATGTTAAAACTCCGGTTGATTCTTCGATTGTCAAATCCAAAAAAAAAATGTCATTTTGAAAATTTTCCGCACTTTTTCGCATATTTCTCCAGAAATTATTACATAAACTTACAAAGCTTTCTAATATGCATAAGTAATACTTTAGATTCTCTATCGAATAGTGGTATTCACTCAAAAATCTTTCACCAAAAATTTTGCACAATTTGGAAAAGTAAAAATAATGGTTTTTCCCACAAAAGTCTCATTTATGAATAATTAAAAGCCAAACAAATGCTTGGATATGTATTTCTGGAAAAATCCAATCATTTTGATCTTAGAAGAGGTATAGTGAAAAGTTCCATTTTTGGGGTCAAAATATGAATTAAACGATTTTGACCAATTTTTACCTATACTTGTAAGGGTTGAGAGGTCGATTCAAACTATGTTTTTCATCACCCCAAAAATTCGAGAAAAAAATAAAAGAACAAGGTACGTGATCCAAGAAATAGTTTTGACGAGATCTGGGCTTCAGATTTGTACAAAAAGTGCAATAAACAATTCTTTAAAAATATCGTTTTTCAATGGTTTCAGTGTAATTATGCGTAATTAGGGATGTATTTTGTATAAGTTGGTTGTATTTATGTATCTTGATTCATTCATTTGGCCAACAAGTAA
The DNA here is from genome assembly GCA_027405735.1 of Mucor racemosus. Lineage (NCBI taxonomy): Eukaryota > Fungi > Mucoromycota > Mucoromycetes > Mucorales > Mucoraceae > Mucor > Mucor racemosus. The sequence continues at coordinate 1,388,329 of JAPEHQ010000013.1, read as the reverse complement.
TGGGAAATATTAATATTTCGTTGACTTTTGCATTGAAGCGCCTATTTTTGCGGTATATTGGTGTAGTAACCAGCTCAGAAGACATTTGCATTTATCTAGTATCTGATATATCTTTACACTACTTCTTTTTAATCTATTAAATATACGCTAATATTATAAGGTTGAGGTTCCTCTCTTTATAAAAGCTTTTAATTCTGCATAGTTTGAAGTATTAGCAGTTAAAAAAGGCGAAAGAGTGCAACAATTTTTGCTGAAAAATTTGAAATTTCCATATAAAAATGGTGTTTTCCTCTGACACACCACCACCACCACCATTTATACAATAGGCGCTCAAATTACCTTCTAGGCAGATTACCAGTCGGTAAAAATCAGAGCATTTTGAATTGGTTTCTTCTGGAAGATTCGTACTTTTTTTTTCTTACTTGACAAATGTCTGAACAACCTACTGATAACTTGACACCTGCTGAGCGCGCAGCTAAAGAAGAGCAAGAAAGACTTGAAAAGAAAAAGGAGCAAGAAGAGCAAGCTCAATTACCATACAAGTTTGTATACTCTTTATATTTCTACAATATGATTGTCTAAACTCTTTATTATAAAGCTGGAAGCAAACACTCCAAGATGTTGATATCTCTATCCCCGTGCCTAAAGGTACCCGTGCTCGTGATTTAGACATTGTATTGAAAAAGTCTCAATTAAAGGTATCACTCAAGGGTCAAGCACCCATTGTAGAGGTAAAACTATGATGCACACGCGTGTATATTTGCATTATTCATTAACAAACATATAATAATAGGGTGAATTTAGTCATATCATCAAAGTTGATGACAGTACATGGACAGTAGAGGATCAAAAGGAAGTTTTAATTCATCTGGAAAAAGTAAATCAAATGCAATGGTGGGATAGTGTAATTCAAGGAGCTCCCAAGATCAATACACAAAAAATTCAGCCCGAAAACTCTCAATTGAGTGATTTAGATGGAGAAACTCGAGGAATGGTTGAAAAAATGATGGTAAATAAGCATACTTATAAAGTTTAATACCTAATTTTTTAACATGTGTAATAATAGTTTGATCAACGTCAAAAAGCAATGAATAAACCTGATAGTGATACATTAAAGAAGGAAGAAATGTTTGCTAAATTCAAGCAACAACATCCCGAGATGGATTTTAGTAATGCAAAGTTTACAGAATAAATAAATTATCTAAATATCAATACAAAAGTAGAAAGGGGAGGACAAGATGATTATTACAGGGAGAAATATGGATCCTCCTATGTAATATAATTGATATGTTAGTTTATATATGAATTCATAATGCAAAAAAAAAAAAAAAAAAAAAAAAAAGGACTCACCAATAAATGTGGGGCAGATCCTCGCTTATTAGGATCTCTGCTTAATAAGGTTTTAATTAATTGTCGAGTATGTGCATTGGGAATGAGTTTCTCAAGTTGAGGGATCTCCAATTCTTTGTTTTCGTTCCAGCGAAGACCATTATTAAGTATAGGTGTTGAAGGTGATGGATGAGAAACGAAATGAAGGATAGTTTCATCCTTGATATTATTAGCGAATAAAGCCTTTTTAGTCTCCAGTTCCTATTAATGAATGAGTAAGTAAATTATAATTAATCAAATGTCTCTCCTTACGTAAATGACACATCCTAATGACCATAAATCAACACTGGCTGTAGCTACAACACCATTAGCACCTTCTAAACCATAAGTTGTAGCGCGAGCTACTTCAGGTGGACAATATCTTGGCGTAATTACACCAACACATTCTTCATCAATAGTACGACTTGCTTCAAAATCAATTAGCTTCCAAGATTCACCATAGTGATGCATAATATTGCTTGGTTTCAAATCACAAAATGCAATGCCGTTGCCATGGCACCATGATAAACAACGCAATACATCTCGAGCAATGCTACCGTTGGAGGCGTTGTTGTTGTTGGTTGTGGGTCGTTTATTATTGTGTCTTATATAACTACTCAAAGTTTCGTCTAAACGTTCCATTACAGTTACATATTGGATACCGTCTTCTTCTTCTTCTTCTTTTTCTTCTACTACTACTACTTGTTCATGCTCATCATTTGTTTCATTTTGTTTTGGTGAACGATCACCTTGTATTGTTAAAACTTCTAAAATTTCAACTACACATGGTGATTTCAATTTGATTAAATTACGACATTCTCTTTCCCAAGCTTCTCGTCTACCGAAAGATTTGACAGCTACAACTACTTTTTCATTTTTGGTAACAAACAATATATTATTGGAAGGCCCTGTAATGGGAGATTTTGTCTTGTCTAGTTGATATCGACGAGGTAATGCAGATATAAGTGATGCTAATGGCAAGAACTTTTGATCATCTGGCATAGATTTTTGTGTTGTTGATGATGAAGTAGTAGCAGTGGTTGTAGATGAAGATGTAGGTGTTGTTGTGGTAGTCATGGCAGAAGCAATTGCAGCAGCGGTAGCAACATCGGCAGTTATTATTCCTTTACCCGATGTATCACGAATTGATTTAACCATTGCAGAATCATATGTACTACTGCTTGGTGTATCATTATTAGGTAACTGTTGTTGTTGTTGTTGTTGTTGCTGCTGTTGTTGACCTAAAGATGCTAAGACATCTAATGGACTTACTGTATTATAAATATCAACTTGATTACTTGATCGTAATTCATTTGTATTTGAGCTTGTATCATTACTACTATTATTAGTTGATATGGGCGGTGTTACAGTCTGTGCCATAGGCATATTTAAAGTGGAAGAAGGGTATTGCAAGTTATTATTATTATTATTATTATTGTGTTGATGATGATGTACAAGCGATTGTCTTTGTTGAGTATCTTTTGTATCCCATGTTTGAGTAGATGTAGCTGTACTTAATTGATGAGAATTTGGTAAGATGTATTGAATTGGAGGTGTATTGTCATTTGTGTATGGATTAACAGAAAGAGAATCAGCAAATGTCCAGTTATCTTCATCTTCTTCGTTTGCTGTAGCATGTGTAACGGGAACACTGTTACCACCTTTTTTTCTAAATGCTGCTGATTGACTATTTCCTGTATGATTCATCATACTACTAGCATTTGTTTTTATACTTCGTAATACATCTAGTGAAGAACTATTCGGTCCTTCTTCAGCAGAAGAAATTAAATGGTGTACAGGCATAATTTGTTGTTGTTGTTGTTGCTGTTGTTGTCTTTGATTAACGGGTACAGAAAATTCATTTGGTTTTTGTGAAAAAATCTCATTCGGTACTTGACCTTGTCCAGTGTATTCAGTTGGTGAAACCAAAAGAACCTTAGAATTTCGGAATGATGCACGGGGACTTTTAGAACCATGCGTTGCAGCAACTGTTCCATCATCATTATATGCTTCCAGCATGCCAGTTACTACCCTGTCTGAATCACCAATTTCTGATCGTTTTTGTGAATGATGTGTGCTCATTGTACCTGTCCATGCTTTTGACATTCGTTTATTATTTACAACCAATGCTTCATCATTGTTATCATTATCATCATCGCTATCATTTGTCGAATAAAATCCACCTGGATTATAGAAATATGGGTTATCTTTGTTATTATGGTTTCGTGCAATATCTTCTGATAGTTCGTCTTTTATATCTCGATTATCTCTATTTCTATTTTTTCTTTTTCTAATAATAAAAAAGAGTGCAATGGCTATAATTAACAATAAACCTAATACGCCACCAACTGCCGCACCCACAATAGTGCCTGTATTAGATTTTTTTGGAGTTAATTGTTCATCATTGCTATTATTAGGATTTGTTGTATTTATTGATGGAATTGCATTTGCTGGATAACCTGTCGTTGCAACTCGAGTCCAACTCCATTGGTTTAAATCTAAAACGTAAACATTTGAATCATTTGTTGCGCTTACACCCCAACCACCAAACATGTATATCTTTTTATTAACTTCGTCTAACACAGATGAATGTCCTATTTTTTTTTTTTTTTTTTTTTTGTATAAAGATCAGCAAAAAAACAAACAAACAAACAAGCAAAACTACAATACTTTACCCATACGCAAATTGGGCCCTTGGCTTTGATTTGCCATTGTAATCCTTTGCCATGTTAATGTAGGATAAGATGTTGCATTTAAAATCCAAACATCTGTATCTGCCGGTTGATTTGTTCCTCCACCATAAATAAGCATATAGTCATCAAGACAGTTTGCTGTGTGAAGTCTTCTTGCACCTGGTATTGATGAACCAGGAGCTGTTTGAATACCCTGTACATTCCAAACTTTTTTTTCCAAATCATATATATTGACAGCCTAATTATGGAAATAAGTATATTTATAACTTTTTTTTTCGTAAATGAATAAAGAAAAATACAATACATCAGTTACATCAATTGGGTTACCAGTCGGTGTTCCACCAAATGTAACCATACAATTACAAGCTTTCATGTAACAAGTGGTGTGATCAGCTAAACCCAACCCATTTGAGCCCGTTGTCCATTGAAAACTATTTACATCCATTAAAGACAATGAATTTTGTACTGAGCTTGACATTCCAAATCCATTTGAATCAACCGCTAATCCTCCATATGTATAAATTGTGTTATTGATTGTCACCATTGTATATCCAACTGTACGAGCAGATGCTTGAAAATCTGAAACCTCCCCAATTGATAAGATTGAGGGGAGAGATTAATTAGTAAAAAAAATATGTGTAACTATAAAGTTTGTTTCTTTTTTACTTGATGTTGGAAAACTCCATGACCAGCTATTAATATCTAATTTTTGTAAAACACCTGTAGCAGAACCACCCGTTGTATTGCTTACAAGCGCTACAACCTGACCTTGACTAGGTAGTGTTGTTGCTTTGAAGTAGACCTGTGGTAGCATGCTGACTCCGCCTTGTATCTGAATTGTGGGTCTATACCATGAACCATTTCTGCTATCCCAAACCCAAACATCGTTTGAACCTATTGTTGAAGATGTATTTGATATGTCTTGAGAGCCACCGTAAACAATAACGTATGGGCTCGAGTATACTGTGCATTTATTAGTACTGTATTCAAATTGTTATCGTCGTAGTAAATTTTATACCTGAGGCATGTCCTGCTCTCCATGGTACATTTGTTTGAATTGAACCTAACCCAACATCTTGAGCAAAACTGTTACTAATTGTACAATAATACAGCGTTATTATTAATAATAAGCCAGACATTTTTCTTTATTAATTAACAGGTATTTTATAGATATAAAATTAATATATAAGAAAAAGAAAGAAAGCGATTAATAAAAGGGATTCGGAGGGGGGGGGGCTGATTATTTATGACTCGTCCAAGCTTCATGTTTGTCTGCATTGTTCTTATTTTCTCGTGTCTGACGACGTAAACTTTTGGTTGCTCTGATTTTACTCTTCATTCCATCTAAATATTGTTGATATTCTTCAGGGTGTTTTGCAATCCAAGCATCTCTTTCTTTTTTAGCCCGAATTTTGTATATGTCTTTTTCTTCATCATCTAATCCTTTCCATCGAATACCCATAATTGAACTAAGGCTTCGGACTGATTTTATATCAGGAAACTCTAATTTAAGATTTGGTAAGGCTTCTTTTGCAAATGCAAGGTATCCATTCCCACTCGGCCTTGAACTCTTTTTACGAGCTACACTCATGATGGCTACTTTTTGTTTTGCAACTTCTTTGCTAAACTCGCTTTTTTTGTCCTATAATACTTTGTTAGCTTTGTGTGAAATATCAATATAAACATAGATTTCTACCTTGCTCATATCTTTCCAAGCTTCAGCTACTAATTGACTAAGTAATCGTTGAGGAGAACTACTATCTTCCAATATTTTCTCGTTTGCTTTTGCAATTTCGCCTCGCTTATCTTGATTGAACTTTATGTATGGATTATATTGTCTTAATGGCACAGTTGATGTCTCTTTTTCTTTTCTTTTTGTTCGTGGGGCTGGTGATGGCTTTCCTGGAGCGTATGTCAAGATGTGTTCGTCTTGTTCTATTTCTTCTGATGATGGTGATGGTGAAGCCCTGAATCGCTCTCTTGCTCTCTTATTCTTATTCTTTGGTTTTTTGTCTATATATTCTGGATCATCATCATCATCAGATAAATCAGAATATTCTAATTGATCATCGTTGTAGGTTTCGACATTTTTTGAATTGACATTTGGTAAAAAATCATCCTCGAATATAGCAGGTAATTTGGTATTTGTCTTTGATTCAGCTGATGTCTTTTCTTTAGATTTAGCTGTTGCTTTTTTCTTTGGCTTAGCTGCTGTTTGGATTTTAGGCTTTTTAACTGTTTTAGAGGCTGTTGTTTTTGTTGTAGATTTACGTTTAGATGATTTTTTATTTGGCGGTATTGATGTGTGAGGTTCGATGCTCTCTTCATCATCATCACTAAATGCATCTCGTTCAGTTGGCTGTATCGGTGTATGATCTCTGCTTTCTTCTTGTGGATATATGTCTGAATCATGATCCCTTGGAGGTAATAGAGCAAAAGAATCATCAGACATATAGTAATCTTCGTCATTGCTGTCATCATTCAAGTAAGTGCTTGAACACTTGTAGCAATAACTAGTTAAAATTAAGTAAATAAATCGAATGCTCTTTTAAATTTCGGTAAAATTTAAACTTACACTATACCATCTCCCTGTTTCTCTTGCTCTGATTCTGAGAGACAATGAGGACATTTGAAAGGCATTAGTTGGTTATTCGACATATTTAAGGTTAATTAGGAAGGAAAGAATTCATTCGCGTACAGAAAAAAAAAGATTCCTTAATTCAAAAAAACCAAAAAAAAACACGGAAACAGGTTATGGTTTTCATTGGACGATTTCGGCCCATTTTGTGTCAAGACAACTCAAAAAGCGAGCTGTTTATATAAAAAAAAAATAAAGATACTACAGAAAAAAAAATATATACTTGTAGATAATATAAACTTTATTGTTTTCCAATTAAGATACACTAAATATCCTAAAATATGCTTTCATAAAAATCCCTCAAAGTACTGAAAATGGTTTTTTTTTTTTTTCATGACCAGTGAATGCCACTTTTTCACTATTTCCAGACTGGTTTACAAAAAATTGTAATGGCCGTATAGTATATTACTGTATTCATCATCTTTTGACGGATCTTTTTTACTAGAAATGATATCATGTTTGTTTCATCATATTTGTGCATAAAAATGAAATCACTCAAAAAGTTGTGCGTGTATCACCACCCAGCTTTCTACCAAAATAGGGTCTTTTTTTGTATAAATAATCAAAATCTAGTTACTTTTAAAATTCTTCTTCTTTTTCTCTTGTTACTCTCAACTTTTTTAAATAATAATAATGTTCTTTGAAGCTACATATGTTCCATCACCGCCTTTGTCTGTAGTAAGCGAAGGTATGTAATACAATTATCAGGAGTATTCATCAATCTAACAAGTCCTTACTAGATGATTTTGACATGGAAAATAACCAAACAGACAGCCAATCGACAGAAAGTGTGAATACAAATGAACCTAACTCTGACAAGCCAGTTGATCATTTAATCTTTGTTATCCATGTAAGTTGTTGTTCAACATAAGCAGTTTACTGTTACTTACCAAAACTTGTTATTAGGGTATTGGACAGGTAAATATAGAAATCGTTTAAAAGTCAGTGATGATAGATGCTCTAACATGTGAATGTTGTAAATGATAGCAAACAGAACAGTATGGACATTTCTATGAACATAGTAAGTTGGAATCGCATGGCTAGCGAAAGAATATACTTTTAACTCGTTGTTTGTAGTCGAAAACTTGCAAGAAACAACTAGACAAGTTTTACAAGCCAAAGTTCCTGATCACAATGTTAGAATTGAATTAATCCCAATTGAATGGCATAGACACATTCATGAGCAAGTGGACCCCACCATAAACAAAATCACTTTAAAATCAATACCCACAATTCGACTGATCGAAAACGATTATCTGGCAGATGTCTTGTTCTATTTCTCCAAAGATAGGGGTCAGAAGATTGTCGATAATGTTACAAATCTGTTCAACACATCTTATCATAATTTCATGGAAAAGCATCCTAACTTTAATGGCAAGATTGTAATCATGGGGTATTCATTAGGCGGCATCATTGTTTGGGATATTTTATCTCATCAAAGAGAACCTGAGCAGCATGAATTAGCAATGTACGATAAAATGGACATCAATTTCACTAAATTAGATTTCAAACCTAATTATTTCTTTGGTTTGGGCTCTCCTGTTGGCGCTGTATTGACGTTTAGAGGTCAAGATCCAACATTATATCACCCAGATTTTGATATTCAGTTTGAAAACGTATTCCATCCATTTGATCCTTTGGGCTATCGATTTGAACCTTTATTTAATGATTATTTCACGGACAAACCTGCTGTATTAGTACAAAGATCAGTTCCAATTGGTCCTTCTTTTTCGTTCCCTTCTATGCCATCATTTCCGTTATCTGCTGGTTTCTTATCATTTTTTAGTTGGAGACAAGAAGATAAAGTAGCAAAGACTATCTTTAATGCAACAACAGAAGCAGCTGATGCAAATGAAGATACCATCAAAGAAGAAAATGCTCAGGTAAAGCAACAAGAACAAGAGCAAGGATCCTCATCAACTGGTTTCATGTCTTCATTTCTTCAATATTTTTCAAGGGGTGGTGGTACTGAAAAGTTAGATAATGATTCTGAAAACAAACAAGATGCATCTAAAAATGGTATTATTACTTGGGATCCCCTTAAGGAACAAACAAGAGAGCAGTTATTAGCATTGCGTGATGATTTGGACAGAACATTGAATGGATTTAATGCTTCATCTTCGGGATTACCAAGGAGACCTGCTATGAGTATAAGATCAAAAACATATGGTACATCAACACCACAAGAAGATAGTTTATATTCATCTTCATTGGAACAAAATTCGGACGGCTCTGTATTTGATAAAGCATCCGCAACAGCATCAGCATTAGCAGGAGGTGAAGGAACTCCAACATCTATCAGTAAAAGTAGGAGCAGTTTTAGTATAGAAAACAAAAAGCCAGATAGAATTGCACTTCGAAAAACAATGACAGAGCATAATCCAAAACGTCAACATTTAGTGGAGGTTCTTGGGATTGATGGTGTTCGTGTGGATTCATTTGAACGAGCAGGTGTTAATTTTGCCAAACATGTGCAACAATCTAAATCAACAACAACACCCACAAATAATACTGATAATCACAAGCATATACAACAATCAACATCAACAACTGATAAAATTGACGACAATGAACAACAATCTACGTCAACAAATACCAACAATAACAATGAACTTGAAAAGAAGACCAACAATGATACCGATACAGAAAATAAGAATGAAGGTGGAGATGATATTTGGTCAGATTTGAATAAAGAAATGAATAAACCGGGTCCTGCACTCACAAGTCCAGGAGAATCACGAGCCGATGTGGCTCAAGATGCCACTGTACCAACAAATAAAGATGGAGCAGATCAAGAGGATAAAACCACGGATATTGAAGAAGAGCAAAAGTGCATCAATACATTACCTGGTAAACAACGAATGGATTATGTATTACAACCAGATAGTGTCATGTCTATGATTGCCAATGAATATCTCATTGGATTACGTGCTCATTTTTCATATTGGACAAACAAGGATTTCATTTGGCACATGTTGCGTCGTATTGAGAATTTAGATAACAATGAAACATCTACAAAGAAAAACAAAGAACAAAAGCAGGAAAATATCAATAATAGTAATAATAATAATAATAATAGTAGTAGTAGCAGTAAAAAGCTTTATCATGCAGAAGCAAGTGGTGGAAATAGCTCTAATTTGGTCAATAATAATTCCACAACTTCTATTGTCAGCATTGATGATAGTAATATTCCAAAAAAGAAGAAATAATCTGCGCTTGTATGTTTGTATAATAGAATAAAACAGTTCTCTTTGCATTTTTAAATATGAAAAATATGTATAGTGTTTTCTTTCATTTTGTATATTCTCAAGCTCGCCTGTCATTTCATAAATGCTATATTAATTGACAATCCGAACATGTTTACCGAGACAGAAAATTACTTGTAGGCCTTTTATTGCTTCAAAAGTCGAGATAAACTTGAAATTAAGGCTTCATATACTTTTTAAAATGTCAATTTTGTGGCAATGCTTTTTGTTTTGCAAGAAACAACTGAATAGATCGAGATATTTGAACATTTGGAATATCAAAACAAAAGAAAAATCTTCTTGTTTGACTATTAAAATCTTTCTAAAAGAACACAAGCATCTACTAGTTAAAGATACTCTTCTATATAAAAGTATATTTGACTGAACACATTCCTAAATTTACTGGAAAATCTTCATTTGAATATTAACAGTTTCGATCGCTTGTATAAACAAAATCAATTTCAATCTCATACGACTCGATATGTATCAATGCATTTTGATCCAAAAAACATGAATCATAAGTTTACTCAACAAATTGCTTATAAAGCACAACTTGTATAATAAAGATTTTATACTCGAATTTCAATTTCACATCTGACCATGTTATTGAATACAGTATTTTATAAATGAAAATTTTCAGAAGATTCAGAAGTTTAAAATAACAGTTTTTGGACCAAAAATCCTATTTCAAGAGTTTTTTTTTTTTTTTTTTTTTTTTACATAAAATCAATTGGTGCAATACATTATATTAGATTCATAGTTACATGATGAGCTATTGAACGCTTAATAGATACATTTTTCGTGGAGAAAATTGATTTTTTCATCCGAAAAAAGGCCAACCAGACACAGGGACAGATCCATGCTGAAATGTCTCATTTTTAAGCAGTAAACTTTCAATTCCAGATTCTAAAGGATTTAATTGACCTCAAAACGCATGATAGATATAACTCTACTAGCAGGATAATATCTTATAGCATTTGAAAAATGCTCTTGCATTTTTATTTTTTGAGTTTTTTCAGCCGAAAAGCGATACACATTGATTTTACAATTGTCAGTCGTATTGTAACTGATGAAAGTGAAATTCCAGCTCCGGATACGATCAACAAATATCTATCAACAATTGATTTCAAACATCAAAGCATCTACTGTTTGATTGTATTGTACATTAGACTACATCTTTTTGCTGAGTTATGTATATCTACAAAGACATGAATTTATATGCCGCAATTGTCAAGAACTGAAAGTTTAAATCTGAATTGAATTAATATTATATCTCATGCACAAAATGATTATTTTCAGAAAATTCTGTGATTCCATTGTGCCTTCCTTGAAAAGGGTCTAAGCGTATAAAAGTATAATAGCATCTGCTTTATGTGCATTGGATCAGTAATATGACTGATTTTAGTTGACGTACTCGGTTTGTATAATAGTCTGCATCTCAACTTGGGTTATAAATCTCCCGGGGTAAAAGTTAATCATTTTATATATTTTCCCTGTTGTTATCTTTTGTAAACTATTTATTTGTTGATATGACTACCACCATTCGCATTGGTTACGGTAATAAAATTGTTTACATGTAAAAACAACGAAAACCATAGCTAAACGAAACTCATTTTTATCAAGTTCCGGAGCATTTCTCCACACCTTTATATATTGCCCGCGATCTTGGTTACTTTAAGGATACTGGCGTTAATGTCGAACTTGTTTTATGTCCAGGTACAGTTCATAGGTTTCATTTTTGTATGTATATAACAAGCTAATAGAAAGATAATAGGTGGCACTGGCGAGGTAAACTAATCATGATTACATCAAATCAAATTCTTGTATACAGTATATTAATTACAAAAACAACAGATGACATCTAAACTTCAAGACAAGTCTCTTGACTTGGCAATTGCATTGACTGAAGGTTTGGTTGCTGGTATCAGCAAAGGACAAGATTGGTATAAAATTGTTGGTACCTACGTAGATGCTCCTCTTTGTAAGATAATTTGATCATTTTTGCTTGCATATTATACTAACACCATTATGATGATTAGGTTGGGCATTGTCAGCTGGCAAGAATTCCAAGCATGATTCAATTGATACACTTTATAAAACCAACGTAGCTATTTCCCGATATGGATCAGGATCTCATATCATGGCTTTTGTACTTGCTGATCAACGTGAATGGCTCAAAAAGAATGAAAAGCCTTTTGATTTTACTGTTTTGAATAACTTTAAGGCCATGCGTGATGCTGTTAATGATGGTAGTTCTGATTATTTCATGTGGGAAACATTTACCACTAAACCCTATCATGATTCTGGAGAAGTAAAGCGTATTGGTCAAATCACTCCACCTTGGCCTGCATTCATGTTTGCAGCTCATACAGATTTATTAAATGCAGATAAGGATGGACTAAAGAAGGTTTTAGCTGCTATTCAACGTGCTACTCAATTATTCATGGAACAAAAGGAAGATGAATCAGTTAAGCATGTTATGCGCATTTTGGAATATCCTGAAGAGGATGTACGTCGCTGGTTCAAAACTGTTCACTATGCTAGCAATCATCAACAAGTTTCCCGTAAAGCACTTGATGTTACATTAAGCACTTTGTTGAATGCTGATGTTATTAGTGAACCTACTAAACAAATCGAGGAATTAGTTGATCTTAAAGTTGCAGAATTGATTGAATAAAGAGAGCACATATTTTGTTTTTATTAAATATGTATAAATGATATCAAAAGTATCGAGTCATTTGGACATCAGTTTGTTTCAACTGACATTTTTCATAAAATTGGACATTCTTTTCATTACAATTGAGTATAGTCTTGTAGCATTTTGCGGTTTCAGCAATATGATGCAATTGCTCTATAAGCCTAATTGAATAGTTTGTTAGATAAAAATTCATAAATACAAACAAATTGTCATCCTCAAACCTTATGCCGAGTTTCTTTCCTCGTTGTGAATCATGAACCACAACATCCTCGATATGCCCAACAATTCCGCACTCTCTCAAAAATTTATATTCTACCATTAATGTTGCACATGCCACAATCTTATCATCTTCTTCAATTACAATTATAAATGTTGATCCCTGTTGTTTAAGTAAATCAAAGCGACCTATTTCAATTGAAATAACAAATAAATTTCAGTAGGTAATATATCTACAATAGCCACTTACTCTTGAATGATTCTTGTGTAATTCTTCCTACAATAGACAATTGCGACAATAGTTCTATAAATCCTCTCTCATTATCATCTCTTTTAAGGGGCCTAATTAAATAGCTGGGTGGAAGGGAAGATTGAATTTCATTTGAAATGTATAGATTTCTATCAAATAAAGTATCCTGATCTTGTTCATCAATAGTCATTATAAGATTTATAAGAAAAAGAGAAAGAAAATATGGAAAAATCAAATCAATTATAATTATGCTTTCTTTGTTTATTAATCGTCATTTTTTAAATGCAAATCTTATATAAATCCGATAATAAATGTTTAAACTGAATATATTTTTTTAATGCATCAAGTTTAATTTTTCTCCTTTAATTTATAGATCAATGTATTGCTGATTTATTCATGTAAGCTTATGCATTTATTATCTCCCAGTTTTTTTTCTTTCTTTCTTTTTTTTTTTTTTTTGCTTGCCATGCAAATCTCACCTAAAATGTCAAAAAAAAAAAGCAATTCAGTTTCTTCAAAATTTTGAAAAAAAATAAAAAAAAAAAACTATCGTCCATAAAATGGAAAAATCAAGTACCCAGTAGGGGGGTCGAACCCCTAATCTTCCGTTTAGAAGACGGATGCCTTATCCAATTGGGCCAACCGGGTTTTTGTTTATTGTGAAGTGTTAATTTTATAAGATTGTAATAGTAAATTTATTAAGCGAGCTCACGTGATATAGATTACCTGTATTCCGGCCTGTTCGGTTTGATTGATCTGTTCGGTATTTAGTCATTACTAGTTACGAGTATATAAGCTCACGTTATCTACTTCAATAATAAACCTAACTTCTTCCTAATATAAATCTATTACTACTGCATTTATAAATCCTTTAAATTTTGTGATTTTGTAGACTTTTTTCGAATCTGGTCGTACCATTTTATTATACTTCTTAAGTTAAATCTCCTTATTAGACTAATGCTGTATGTTATATTTTATACTTTACACAAATAGAAAATAAAATAAGCCTTTGAATAATGAGGAGCTATCATCTATACCAAAATGATATTTATATTATTTTATAGTAAGTTCTTTGTGTTTAAAGATATAAATTTTTGGTAATAAATTAATTAGTGGATATTTTATGCCGTTTTTAGATGCGTGTTGAATTATTAATTTATTAGTTATATCATTAAATAAATAAAACGGTCAGAGAGGAAGTTTGACGTTGGTTGGCAAGCTTGCGCAGCCTACTGGTCTGTGTGTGCTGTATTTTGATATTTTGTAGTCGAAAATATCCGAGATACATAATAGTGGAGTAGATAGTTCCTCAATTAGTTATACATTTGAACCTTAGTTTTTGTATGAAATTTCAATACCTGCATCTCACAGCTGTTTGGAATATTTAAACAACCGCGTCCGGGCTGTCCGATGATTTTTCCTAGAAATTGATAGGTTGGAAATATTATTAGATGGCCGCATCTGGAGATTGTTCGGCATTTTTTTTGGAAGAGTAATCAAATTGTTGCATCCACCGGTTAGTTGTAAGATAATGAACCTTTTGATTTGTAATCCTTATTGATAAGAAGTCAGCTAACTGATCTGTTGTAATATTCTTGACTGTTCTTATTGTTCTAAAGTAAGATTCAGGAAACGGGATATGTGATACATATCTACCTGTTAAATTTAGCTATATAAAATAAGCTCAACTTAAATGTGCTGTGTTACTAATGTAAATAGATTGATCCGACATGGAATGTCAGAAAGATATAATCGATCCGATACTGATCTAACAGATAAATGTAATATAGAATTTGTATATAAATAGGACAAATTATTGATATTAAATAAAGATGATCTTCGGTTTTTGTGTGTGATTTAATTTAACAAGTTTCTTTATTAAGTTATACATTTTTCTTCGTACAATATTTATTCTAAACCTTGTGCATTTCACAAATGTAGAATAAAAAAATACTTTTTTTAGGATTATACTCAGGGTTTATAAATGTGCCAAAAAAAAATTGTAGATCTAATTTTTTTTCTTCTAGTTTCAATCTTTTTAATTTGTTAAGCTGAAAAAATTAAGTATGGCAGTAGTTTTATTTTTGGTTATGATTCTTATAACATTTTATTAGGTAGTCTTCCTCTCATTTATGAAGATTTTTTATTCATAATGTCTTAAAATAATTACGGTACGTGTTTATTACCAAACTTTTCATTATTTTAGAAGCTAACACGTGGCCCTGATGGTTTCAATAAATGTCCAGTAGGTAAATAACTTACATTGTTTTATATGGGAATAGCAACTGACTTGATTTGTATTATTAGCCAAGACATATAAATGCTGTCTACGTGAGATAATAAATGTTCTTTCACAATATCATCATATTGAAATATATATATTAATCTAAAATTTCGTCTCTAAGCTTGCTGTAGCGTCTCTACTAAATATACCGATTCCCCAGTTGTTTGAAAGTGGTAAGAGTAAAATGAAACTTGTAAAAATGTGTTGCTTATCAGTTTGTAAATTTAGTTACTTGGTATATATATATATTTGCATTACCTTAAAATTCATTTATTTTGAAGGAGTGATACATTCTTGATACGTATATACATGTTTATCCGCTCTCAAAAGGCTTGTCTACTACTATTTTAATAATATGCTCTGCATAATTGTGTTGTTATTAGCATTGTAAAGGCGAGCGTATTGTATCTGGCTAAGTTTCATTCAGAAGTGGTCAAATTGGCATCAATTTAAGTTAGCAAATATTATGCGCAAGCTTTTAGAACCTCGAGATATTTGACATATTAGGTTGAGTTTTTAAGCGGGCTAAAAACAAGTGTTTCACTTTTGAAGCCCTCATACTCGCTGAGAAATTAACATGAATAGAAATAAGTCTTTTGTCAATATTCTGTAGCATCTCAAATATAGCCCTACATTTTTCATTTCCTGATTATCTATTGAAATGGGGGCACACTCCAATTTCAAATATTACCATATGAAATTGTATAATCAGATATGCACAGGTGACTGGGCTTCAATTCAAAAAGTGTTCAAATGGAAAAAAAATCCAAAAAAATCCAAAAAAAACCTTGTATGTTTAATTACTCACCAAAATGCATAGTAAGTTGAACTAGCGTATTAAATGTTTTAGGTTCAGTTTTTAATTCTAAATCGATCTGTGTAAATTTTGAAAATATTTTTTTCATAAAATCCCTAGTAAATTTAATGTCAAATTTTAACGGTTTTTGATCAAAAAGCACCCTTCATTCAAATGCAACCCTAAAATATTTTATTTTCACATTATGCGCAACAAAATTATCTACAGAATGAGTATTTATTCGTAGCTGTAGCCCTATTTTTCGTGGGGATTTTAATTTTTTTTTTGATCATTTTTTTTGGTCGGCAAAAATTCATCCTTGCATATCCTCGTCCAAAATTGATCCTTTTTTGTATCACCAAAAATTAATCATTCAATCTCAATTTTCTCGACCAAAAATCAATATTTTTTGACGAGGTAAAATTCATTAGATAGACGCTAATGAGCACTATCCTATGGTTTTAGTTTTGCATATCAGCCATCCCTTCATGGATCTCTATAACAGAAAAAGTGCTCTCACAAAATTTATAAAAAAATAAAAAAGTCTCTACAGCCATCCAAAACCTAGATATCCTGGTAGAGAATGAAAAATAACGTAGACTTTACTTAATAACCATCATTGCAATACCTTAATATTTTATCGACTTATTTTCATTTCAAATGTGGTTTCTCAATTTTAAGCTGGCCCTTTCTGCATCATTCAAATTTATGAAACAATTACTATAGTAACCATCCTTGCTTCATTTAATAAAATCTGTGACCGAGACAATGTTGAATAGGATGGCAATTAGAATAATGTATTTATTTGTAACAAATGAATATGAAAATGAATATTCATAAATAATTGATGAAGGTGGTTTTCTCATGTAAGAATTTTAACATATTCTGAGAATCCCAACAAATAAAGATGTTGCTTAACTAAAATAAATACTCACACGCTCTTATTTTTGGGTATCCTAGTTAGAGATTAGCTGCTCTTAGTACGCAGTACTCATCACTTTTCATTAGATGTATTCGATATAAAAACGATACCATGTGTGATTAATCTCTAGTTTTAATCGTTCGAAAGGAAGGGTTTTCTGAAACATATCGAGTGTTTAAAGGAAATTTAGATTGAATATGGAAGTTCACTACGACGAAGGCACAAAGTCTTTACAGTTTTATCATAAAATCAAACTTCTATTAAAATGTTTAAATATGAAGTATTATTGACAAAAGAAAGTACATTAAAAAGGCCAAATCTCTAGAATTTATGTTTCTATAATATACAAATACAACATGGACACACTTACTTACATCAAGCAGACAACAAGTTATAACCTAACAATCATTTTATGATAACTATAGTCTTTTTCACGGCCAGAACGCAAAGTATCAGTTAATTCTAGTTAAAAAATGGCATAGTATGCCCCAAACCCAAAACCTTCATAAAAAACAAGTAAAAAAAAATCATAGCAGCATATATGAGATGTTGCTTGTTTACTTGGAAATATAAAGTGTGCTTTATAATGCGTTATGCGCGTAATAAAATTCTTTAACTCATTCGACAATGACTAAATGGATTTTGAAAAAGGTGCCTGCAAACTTCCCAAGATGATACTATTCAATTTATATTACACATTATGGCTGGTAATATATAAAATACCGATCCATATAATAGCGGTGACTAATGTGCACTTTTAGGTTTGATTGTACAGGCTGTAATATGATTCCGTATTAGTGCATATAAGTGCCATCTCACAAAATAAATTATTCTTTTACGTATTGCTGATCTCGATAATACTGCGTTAGTGGAAAATGCTGACTATCTTGAAATCTATCCAGGTAGTATGCTAGAGCATTTTCAATCTCTTTCAGAAAAACCAGGCATTCCTTGTAGTGGAATACTGTTTTTGAATGATGAGATTAGAAATCATGAAGTGTGCAAATTGGGCGTACATTTCAAATTAGCAACTACCGAAACTGATTTTTTATGCATAATCAATGTGAAACGCAATGTGTTTTACATCTATCTTTTTCAATTTTTTTAAATATTCAATAAGCCAGAAGTTCTGAAACGCGAATAACGTGATGAAAATTGTATTATCATTGATTTGGTATATTACAGTCTCAAAAAACAGTTGAAACTGGCAGGAATGCACAGGATTTTTAATAAAAGCAGCAGATGTTGGAGGTCTTCATGCCATGGACTTTTACTTTATTGATGCACTCAATGTATTTTTATTTTACATAGAGCTATTTAATTTGTGTTTTATGTAAATTAAAAGCTAGCTTCGTTGATTTAGCAATATTCACCATATGATACTATAAGGATTTATAATGTAAGTTGTCATTATTAGACCAAATTAGTCCTGGAATTTTTCAAGGTTAATTTCAAAGTAGCCGCCATCTAAACTAGTATTAATATTCAATTCGTAAATAGATGATCTTATAAAAGCGTTGACTATACGGGCTGGATAAGTGAGGATAATATCTTCAAGATCTTGCGAATATATTGCACAAATTAAAGCTTTTTCAATTTTTGGGTACTTGAATGCAAGAAACTCTATGACATTTATATCTGGATCTCCTAAAAGCTTTAATTTTTTTAATGCATTCGCTTTTACCACATTATCTTCGGCCCACAAGTAGAACTGCTCTGTAGTTTTAACTGCTGTATCTCTGAACAATGTAAACATCACCAACTGTAGCTCTTGCAAATAATGACATTTACTTAAAACTAGATTTAGTTTCTGGATGCCACCAAAGAGTATGTTCAATTTAAGAAACGTCAAATATTTGAATTCATCTAAACAATCAATTACTTTGTCTCCGGGGATAATTGCCATACTCATCTCGTGTATCGTTTCCTTGAAGGTGACAAGAGCCAAATTGTATGCTTCAGGACAATGATAGTAAGAAGGAATAACTCTCAATTTGTCAAACTTCAATGATGAGCTGCAAGCAATTTTAATCATATCAAGGAAGAAGCTATCGTCATATACCATTCCTTTAAGCAATTCCAAGTTTGGAGTAAACACCAATGGCAATAGTTTCAGCTGTGCTTGTGAGTTTATATGTGTACTAGCAAATTCCAAATACTTGATACGCTTTCCATTCGCTGGATTTCTTGATAAATGGTAATATAGATTCAATGCAGTTTCTGTTGATTTTATGTTTATGTGTTTTCCAAACATTGCTGACTCGGCAATGCTACTCCAGGTTTTGCAAACTAATCGACATTGGGCCAATTGTTCTAAAGAATCAATGAAATCGAAGATTTTGAGTAAAAGCTCTGGTGGTAATTTGTGAAGAGACATTTGTGGATTTAAGAGCAAAATGTATGAAAGAGGAAAAGAATGAGTTTTCTGATATTGCAGATTTTATAGCAGTTTATCCATGACTGTGCATCAATTATGTATATTATATCAAAAGTACTATAACCAACAAGCTAAGAAAGCATTGCCTGCGGTATATTGTAAGTAGTTGTTCTGATAAAAGTGGCTAGTAAGATGCATTATGTATCTGATGTTACAATAAAGTTTTATTTAAACTATCAAATACTTTTTTTCTTTTCAGAACTCATCGTGCAAACTATTACTTTTGGAATCATTTTGGGAAAGAGAATCAGCCTCAAGGCGCTTTTGTAAATCTATTTCAAGGAAGGAAAACAACGTAAACACCATTAATAATTCTTTTTGAAATGTACCTGAATCTTACCTGTTACAAATTGCTCATCTACTGTTTGTGGAAACTCGACAATATATTCAACAAACATATCTCCAAACTGATCATGGTTATCAATGAAAGGCATACCAGCGCCATTAATTGTTTCCACAAAACCAAATTGAGTAACTCCTGTACGTGCTATCTTTACATGTGTTTGGTCCAAATGTTCAATAGATTTGCTAAATCCGACCAATGCTTCAATCAAAGAGATCTTCATTTGAGTATGCAAATCATTTCCACGTCTTTCAAATATAGGATGGTTTGCTGTATTAATTGTGAATACTACATCTCCAGTGTCTAAATCAGGCAACTCGTTTGATTCCTCTTCAAATATCTTATGAGAAAGTAAATATGGTTAATGATTTACAATACTGCATCTATATCTAATCTTACAATTTTTTGTCCATTTAACGTGCCTCTATCAATAGTAATGGTATATTGTTCATTTCCTCTCTTGATTTTATGTCCATTACATGCTTTGCAGTACTTTGTAACGATTTTCCCCTTGCCCTGACATTTATCGCATTGTTGTTGAAATTGTTGAACGAAACCTGGTGCAATTTGAACTTGTTTTAATACGTTGCCTTGACCTTGACAAGTTGTACATGTATGAATTGAATCAGAGCTATGAGCACCGCTTCCAAAGCAATGATTACAAATAACCTGCTTTGAAATGTCAACTTCTATATTGGCTCCATTGTAAATATCCTCTAATGACACCTGTAATGGGATTTCCATATTGGGTGATTTTGGCTTCCCTTGTGGTTGGCCTATGTATTTATGTAAAAAGAATGAGCATTTGTATGATTAAATATGTCTACAATTGCAATTACCGCCAAAGAATTGAGAAAACATGTTGCCGAATGGATTATTTCCTGCATTTTGTTGTTGCTGCTGTTGCTGCTTTAACCCCTCTTCGCCAAATCTATCGTATATATTTCTTTTTTCTTCATTACCAAGCACCTCATAAGCTAGCAAATTATTGTTAAAATATTGTTTTCCCCTATACGCACATTGCTAATCACCTTCAGCTATCTCCATAAACTTGTCTGAAGCAGATGAATCGCCGGGATTCTTGTCTGGATGATATACTCGAGACAATTTTTTGAAATGTTTCTTAATTTGACTCAGGGGTGCATTTTTCGGTACATCTAAAATTGCATAATAATCTTTGCCCGCTTCAACTAATAATACAATTGAGAGAGTCAATAATACACAGATCCACAATGTCACTGAACGTATCATGATATTTCGTGTAAATTTGGTTAATTAGAAAGATCAAAGGCAATAAACATTATCGATTTATAGTACAATTCGGTTTTTTAATTAAGATATTGTTGTATGACAAGAAAAAATAACCTATGGTAACTCAACAACAAATTATAAGTATTGAATACCATTTTCTTGTGTATGAGCAAATAATGGTCGACTTTGCATATTTGTAGGATTTCCAAACCATAATACAAAATCATTATTTTGTAATTCCTCCTCATGCTCTTCCTTGAGTCCAAAGATTTCTTGAAGATTGGTAGTTACAAATTTAATAGCCTCAGCTTCTGTAATTCTCAATTCATCTGATGGAGATGTAGCAGCTAACCATCCAGCATCCCATGCTAAATTCCTGGCCCAACCATCGTTAGATACACCTAAACCAATTTTAACTCCATGGTAATGCAAAATATGAGCCGCTGTACCGTTTGTTAATGGTGCACCAGTTAAGCAATGACTAGAATCGAAATCTTGGGGTGTACACAAATAAGGTCTCAAAATAACAGCAATGTTCGCGGCCGCAAGGTGTGGTGCTAGTAAATGTGCTTCTGCGCCGCCCATAATAGCAAGGCGTGCATCGGGGATAACCCTTTCTTTCAATTGAATGATAGAAGCAATTTCATCCTTGTTGTTTACCATAATAATCAATGGAATCTCACCACGAGCAGCTTGTCCATAGCGAGTTTTAGTGTTGATGTTGTCTGTAAATATTTGTCGCAAAAATGCAATTTGAGATGATACAGTAGGGAAGCTATCAGATTTAACAGAGTGACCAATTTGTAAATGAAGAGCAGCAGCAGGCGTTAATAAAGCTCCATCAGATAAAACTAAGAATATGGTTTGAATGCCTGCGTTTGATTGATTATTGTCAAAAAAAAAAAAACTTACTTGAATCAGCATTGGTTTTGAATGCAGTACTGACACCAATGACAATATTCTTGGAAATAGGCGAACTAATAGTAGTTAATACACCTCCCTTGTAGGCCTCTTCTAATTTTTTTGTTCCTAATTTTAATCCGTCCACAGCTTCAATTACTGCTTTAGGATTTTGGGATGATGATGAAGGAACAATGCCATCTCCAGTTGAACCTTCTGAAGGCATTTCTACCATACCCAATTTTGATCCTACAGCAATTAAGCCCTATATAGATAAGAGTATTCAGTAAATTTTGATAGAAACAAGAAGAAAAAAGTGCTACTTACAGGTAGAATATAACCTCCTTGCACATCAATTGTCTCGAAATTACTTTTAATAAGCATTGACGCACAATCCTCCTGTTGTGATGAGCAAACAATTTGACCATTCTGAACGATAACTGTCTTGGATTCACTCAAGTAATTGGATCCAATGTTGGTCAAGATGTAATTTTTTAAACCTTCTTTGGGAAGCTTTGGAATTTCATCTGATTGATATGCATTTTCATAAACGTCTTTTTTGATTGGAGTAATTGGTTTTTCATCAAAAAGAGGAACACCATCTACGAAAACTTGTAGGGGTGCAGCACCAAGTGCCAAAGGGCTACGATCCCAAATAACAACATCAGCATCGTATCCTACTTTTAAAGATCCCACACGATGCCCTAAACCAAGCGCATTTGCAGGTACAGATGTAATGGATTTAAAAGCTTCTTGAGGAGGTAAGCCATAATGAGTTGCTTTGGCTGCTTCAAATGCCATATGCTGTGAATTAAGAACAGGATGATCACTTTTCAATGCAACAGGAATACCTGCTTCGTATAAATATTTAGGTGCTTGAGGTGATGCTCCAAAAGCTTCCTTTTTGTAACCCCAATGATCTGCAAATGTAGCGATCGTAATGTTATTCTGTGCTCTTTTGAGTATCTCGGGTATCTTGTATGCTTCTAAAGCATGATGAAAAGCACTAATGTTGAAATTAAATTCATTTGCATGTCTCAACATTGCCTCAATATCATGAGTTTCATAACAATGAATATTGAGTTTAACTCGACCACGTAACAATGCTGTAAGTGATTCTAATTTGATGTCTTCGGGGAAATGGCTTTCGAAATGAACATCCTCAGCGAAAGACAAGTTTTCTGCAGCAGAACACCAGTCTTCTTGAGCTTCTACAAGCTTTTTAGCATCTGCAAATGCTTGGCGGAACAAGAATGCTTCCCCTAATCCTGTTGAATTATATAATGTTAGTATTGAACTGTTGTGTTAAATACTGTCATAATTCATTTACTTGTCGAAGGCATACGCCCCATTCTGCCGTAACTCTGAAAAAAGAAAATTAGTTTAATCGCAGAACGATATGGATCATAAAATCTACTAATATACCTTGGGGTTTTCACCACATGCCATCTTCATATATCGCCATTTCTGTTCTATTTCTTCATTAATGCCATTTTGTACCAACATATCTTGATTGCTCAAGGTACTCATAGGTCTTAATTTAAAGGCAAATGCTTCGCCTCCAATTAAATTACCAGAACCAGGTAAAACCAGTGCTGTAGTTATACCACCAGATGCTACAATACGAATTGCTTTATCGGATGGATTAAATGCATCCAAAGTTCTTACAAAAGGTGTTATAGGGTCAGTTTTTTCATTTGTATCTGATGTTCCTGATAAACTTGGCCATGACATGACACCTAAATGTCTACATACATATATTTAGTATATTATCCAAATGGGCATTTCCTTATAACGTACGTATGCATATCAACTAGCCCAGGAGATACAATGTGACCTCCGACATCAATAATTTTTACGGAAGCAGGTGCCTGGATATTTTGTTTCACTTGAGAAATTACACCATTGTCCATCAAAATATCGACATGATTCAAGATTTCTCCTTGTCCATCCCAAACAACAGCATTTTTCAAAATTATAGGTTGACTATCTCCTGGTGCACGAGGATTAAATTTTCTTTTACTTGTAGCAATTTTGGGTGATTCATAACGAATTTGTTGACATTTTGCCAATCCTTGCTGGAAAGCAATTGATGAAATACCAGGTGTAATAGGTGCTTCAATAGGATTAACATTCTTTTTATGTTTAATATCTGGGAGCCATGTAGCTAACCCGATTAGCAGGACAATAAATAACACAATAGCACTTAAAACGGCCACGGGTAAATGATGTTTTTTAGCATAAGTTTTATAATTGAAATGTTTAATACGTTCAATCAATGTTGGTAGTCGTTGTCGCTCATCTTCTTGGTTATTTGTTGGAATAGAACTATATCCATTTTGTGTGGACATTTTTCTATAAATTTAGATTTCCTTAAAAAACAAAAAAAAAAGTATAAAACGATAATGGAGCGATAGGTTTAAAGGTATGGGTCAAAACTTATAATTTTCTGTTTGTTACACGACGTTTTGTGATACCGATGATGAATCCCATAATAATATGGCGCATCTCTGTACAAGTATATGAATAAACGTAATTGAACCACTATCTGGCAAATACAATTAAAGATTTATGTGAGAATTTAGGGTTATATTGTCATCAATTTCAGGGAAGAATTAGTAAGCCCCTGCCACATTAGGAGTTTTCATAATTTGGCATTTTCAATGAATCTTTTAAGCCTTCAAAACAATGTAGTCCATTTAACAAGGCTTTCGTAAGCTTCTTGATATATTCAACCGTCTACTCATATTTTTTTCCTAAATAAATCGGAATTCTGATTCAAAAGTTGAACTCCATACTCTGTTGACGGGATTGCTATTTGCAACACTTAAAAATTGTTAATCACACATCTTACTTCTTAAAATCCAATTTTGAGTTTCATCATCTCTTGATATAATAGTACTAAATAATCCACAGATATTACTTTCATTTCTTACATCAAAACATCTTTTATAATTGGGTAATCTAAAAAATAATGTTAATTTGAAGGTATACTTACCAAAAAAAAAAAAAACTGAAACGCTATTAGCTTTTTTCTTAAGACATATCTGATGCTTGCCAAGTTGACGTAGATTACAAATTATTTGATCTGAGAAAACAATTCATTTTGCATGCACAAATTCCATGATAACTTTGTTTGAAAAAGGTATGCAAATAGCCTGCTTAAGTTAGATATACTGAATGCAGCAAATTATTCAGCTTTCTGCTAGTTGTATCAAGAGTCGCAAAAGAATTTGATAGTTTCTCTTATTACATGTATTTCCTTAAACCATTTAGTATTACTATTACAGAAAACCATGGCACTCAAATTGAATATCATGATGGTGCAAACAAAAACTTTGTTTCTTTGCCAGTATAAATATCAAATCTTCTTTTTTGTAGACAATGATAGATCTACATACACCACAAAAATATTATGCAAAAAAAGAACTCTCCGGCGGGGAATTGAACCCCAGTCTCCCGCGTGACAGGCGGGGATACTCACCACTATACTACCGAAGACTGATATATTTTTAAGATTGTAAAAATATATATTAGTCAAATATTTGCATTTTTGTTATGGGTCACGTGACTTTATAAGCCCATGAAAGTTTTCAGATTACTGTTATAACCTCGAGAGAAATAGCTGTAATAAGAAGATGAAATTCAAGCAGTGCCAAGTTTACTTTTGTTCCATTTAACACCCCTTTTGTGCAGTAAATAATGGAAGGGGCATCAGCTACAAAATGAACGAGTGCTTAATCAATCAACAACGTTAATTTATCGATATTATATATAATAATTAAAATCAATGTAAAAAATACCGTTTATTGGAATGACTTGAGCGTGGGTTTATATAGTGATTGGGATTACGTGATAAGATCTAATGGACAGGGATCCATTATATGTGACAATAGAACTTATTATTGTTAATTAATAAGAAGTGTATGAATAATACAGTAGCAGTTCACATTATAGCTTAGAGCCTATGGTGGCTGAGCTCCAAAATTGATTTGTCAAATCGATCAGAAAATGGTTCAAAAAACAAAATCGTTTATTAGCTAATGAACTACAAAGTAGGTTGAGCTAGCTTACTAATTATTTTTTGTGTAGTTTTAGATTCTGCATCTACCTAAGCAAAATTTAAACAAATGTTTTGCATTATATTTTGCACAAAATTCAATTCAAATTTTGGAGGTTTTTTAAAGATAGACATCAATTTTTATAAGCATGGTTCAAATATAAGTAATGGGGATAATGCGCATCAAAATTACCTATCGATCGAGCCATTGCCGAACCTTTTAGCTGCATTTTTTGCAGAGAAAACAAAACATTTTCTAACATTTTTTTAAATTCAGAATTTGAGATGAGGGTATACAGGGAAAAAATTGAAGCTAAAATCAAAGGTATTCCTTTGTACGCAGTTTTGAGGATATCTCCACAAAAAATCAATATTTAGAAAGAAACTAAATTGGGTCCGAGGGAGATCAACGAGGCTGATGACACGACTGAAAAAAATACTGTTCAATTTAACAAATATTTTGAAATCTACTACAGAAATGTAAAAAAAATGGATTAAAAATAAAAGTGCTCAGAATTTTTTCGTATTGAAATATGATGTTATAGAGCAATAAAAACAAGTAAGTTTCATCATTAAAAAGCGTTGATATAGCTTAATTTTTTCAGAAATATGGAGGCTCAAAGTTTTAATATTTTTCAAGCAGAGCAAGACAGACTTCTCTTTGAAAGTCGTGTTTTAATCCTTCAAAAACAACTGTTAGCTAATGAAATCCAGATATGTTATTTGTATACTCACTGTACATTAAGTGCAACTTCAAAATTTAATTTCGAACCATTATTTAATTTTATAAATTTTTTTAAAGAAGATCTGAAACAGTTCAGACATACAAAATAGTTTAAACAAGCGCGAATTTTTATTTTGTTATTCCTACAGTAATTTAGGGATGCTGAACCTTGGCAGTTCTGTAAACCAATATTAGAAGTACGTACTATTGCAACGGGAGCCCATTTTGATTCATATTCGATGTTGTATTCCACCAAGTACCATACTTTATTACTTTCTACAGTATCAATACATCTTACAATCTATTGACTGACTACGACATATGTATTATTGAAGTGCAAAGTCTTGTTGATATCGGATATAAGAAACTTCTAGCGTACTAAGTTTATACAGCAATTAACAAGAACGATTGGACCTCAATTATGACGCCATCCTTTTATTTCATCCCAGTGGTTAATCAATCAAGTAGCTACTATCAAATCAACATCCAAGCACATTTAGCGCAGCATTGAAACAAGACAACTCACAAGCTCTGCAAGAACAATTAAATTATGATTGATCCATTTCAATCCATAGATTACTATCAAACATATTTAAAGGTTTAACAATGACTTAAATTATATCTTAGGATCTCAATGTCAAAACAATATAAAAGGCCATACTTTTATACCTAAATAAACAATGTCTTGTTTTTATTATACAGTTGAAGAACTGATTCATTACTCATTCTTTTCTGATTGTATTCTTTTTTAAGTATTATTTATCAAACCTAAAAATATACGACAATGTGCACCTTGTTATCTTTTTATTAGGACGGATATCTATAATTTTCACATCTTTTTAATTTTCTATATATATCCTATTTTTTTTTGTATATCTTCAGATTTCATATTTTTATAACTTTCTTTATGAATTAAAATGATTATTAAATATAATAAACATTATCAAGAAGGCAACTTTTCCATTTTGCATGAAAAAGCAACATTATATTTATGCTTTCTCTTAAGATACATACTAACTTCATATAAGATAAGATATCCGTCTAGCCATATTCAGTGGGCACAACAGCTTAGGCTATAGTGTGCAGCCCACCTGCTGGACACCACAACAAAATAACCTTGTGCAGCCAAGGTCGGCCGTAATACAGTAGCTAATTATTCTGATTAACATTAATAGGCTCAAAAAACATAGTTAAGTGCAATCATTGCTACTAAATTGCATAATTTAATATGTATAAAACTCTTGAAGCATTTACTCTTTTCTTTTTTTGGTAATGCTACAAATCATTATCGTTCAATATAATTGAATATTAATGAACCAGAGAAAATACAACTGGTAAAAAAACCGATACCCAATGTACATCGAGGTCAAGACTGAGAAAAGGTGCATTCATTGTGCAGTGGAAATTGTAACATTTTGATGAATAGAAATTACAGGACCAAGATGTTGTGTTTGCCTCAGGATTTTTAAAAAGGGTTTTAAAAGTGCAGTGGAATTACATACTAAAAACGCTTGATAAAAATAAAGCAACCTAAATTCCAAGTGTCGCTCATAAGATATGATGCCACTTGAAATGTGAACAACAATAATAAACAAACGCTTCAATTGAACACAATAACAAACGCATGCTAAAAATATGAAATATCCTTTTTGAACCATACATGTCGTGTAGATGATACCACTCTTGATCACGGCGCAATCAATTACACAAATGACATATATATCAAAACAGGATTCTATCCAAATCAATAATGATAATAAACAAAGATATCAATTTAGTCAACTACTCATCTATATCGAAGTTGCACTATCAATATAAATAAGATTCAAGCATATAAAAACTACCCCTTAAAAATTAAGGTTACATAAAATAGATATAACAGAAATAAACAAAACAACCATTTCCCAAAAGGTCGATATTGTCACACTTGACATATAATCCCTTATGGTCAATGCTCTACACAATTTACCCCTTAAAATATCAAATCAATAACAATGTACTCAAAACTGGAAGATTACTAAATATACATCCATTCAAGTCTGATGGTGTATATCCAAGTTCTCCAAATCATTATAAATACCCTCATACTTTTCAATTATTTTAACTCTTGAGAAATCTTTTGTAATAAAAACTTTAGCTGATTATAATTGTATTTCTACTGATTTTATTTTTATATTTCTTTTATTTTAGTAAATAACATCGTCATTTACTGCAAAAAGCATACTTTATCAAACTTAGATGTTAAATACTCACCATATGATATTAGTATCATCTTGTTTTTTATTTACTGAGTGCTGTATTATTAAAAATCAAGCTTTTCATAGCTTATAACAATGACAATAGGATGTTTCTGATCTTAGATTGGCATTTATAATAGGGTGGGCTGATGATACGTTTGATACTGTTGTAGATGGAATCAGTCAATTTGATTTATGAAACTTTAATGCAAATGCCGAGGAACCATTTGTAAGTACTTCAGTTAGTTTTGGCACAGCATTAAAAAATAAATTGGCATGGGACACAGAGGGAAAAAAGGCGGTAATAATAGGTTCTAGTGATGGCCATCATGTTTATGTTTATGATTTATGATATTGGAGAGGTAAGACTAAAACTCAATGTAAATCACCTTTAGCGCAGTAATTATAAAGTAAGACTATACTATCATCGAATAAACTACCACACAATATTTACATATATATATAAAGATTTACAGTAATAATCTTGAATCAAGTGGGTGCAGCATCGTTAATTCTTGAAAAAGTTCTCAAGTATTATAAAATCTCTTATTTTTAAGACTTACAAGGCTTATAAGCGGAATATTAATTTAAAAAATTATTTTTGTCCAGATCATCAATTTTGACATTTTTTAATTTTTTTTTTCTGATTTTGCAAATTTAGAGTTAATTATACTAACAATTATAAAAACAAAAACTATACACATATCCAGGATTTAGCGCTCTATTTGCTCAATAAAAAATAACAAACATTTTTATTGCAAAATATTACATGAAAATCCTTTAACCAAAAATCCGTTTTTGGGCCAAAAGTACAAATTTTTATTATATAATCTTTCATATTAAGCTTTTATAAAATGCGTATTAATTATGCCTACAGGTTTCTCTCACAATGTAGTCTATTTAAACGTTGATTTTGGTATCAAAATTTGATTTTTCTGTTTTTTGATCAAAATCATGAGTGTTGGTAAGGATAAAATGAGCCCCGAAAATGTCCGCTACAAAAACTGAATTTTCAGACCATACATGGTTAAATATAAGAGAAGTTGAAAAAAAACGCATTTTTATTTAAAACTTAGATATATACCATAGTCTAAGGTCTAACAGACTTAGCCGTTTGATTATGCTCTGATGCTCAATTATGGCGTTGCTCTGCGGGCTCGCTTTTGCAATTTTTTAATGAATGTAATGATATGACAGACGGTTTTTCTAATAGAAAAATGTATGTTTCTATGATAACAGATATTGCCTATTTATTTAATTTATGGTTGATGCGCTTTAATACTGCTTTTATATTGGCTGAAATGAGCAATTTATCAAGGTTTTAATTGCGCTAAATAATGTAAAGCCTTGAAAATCCTTTTCTACATGTGTTGGTTCTCTCTTTTTGTTTTGGTATATACTAAATATGCAATGATAGTCTCAAGATCTATAAAATATAGGGATATCAATGATTGAATGCAGAAATATTTGTATCTTTTAATATAACGTGATGTTACGAGGGCAGTTTATGGATACAGATCGCAACATCTCTTTTCAGAGCAAGACTACCACTGACTGTTTTGATAATAGCGTAGCTCCTTGAGTTCGAATGTTTCAAAAACCATGATGACAAACGAGTAGAATTGCAAATTACTCTATCATGCTTCAGAAATCAAAGCTTTAACTTATGATTAATCTGCAGAAATAAAAAAAAATGAGTATTTCTTTGTATCTAATGCATAAAATATGATGAGATTACAAACCTACTGATAATTTGCCGTGACTGGGTGAAACTAATGGGATCACGTACATTCAACTCAATGTAATAGCAGTTTGTCAAATCTTTCTCCTCGTATTTCACCCTTTATTTAACAACATAAAATGGTTCAATCAAGCATCGTCGTACCCACAACCGGACAGAAACGTACAAATGATGAGGGATCAGAAGATACCCAACCTACAGAGGAGGTAATATCAAGTATTCTTTCGCAGTGATTATAGTGGTGGCTCAGTCAACTAATTTTTTTTAATAAAAATCAGATTAAGCGACCTCGCATTCAAGAAAGTGAAGCAGGACAGAAACGTAATAGACGATTATTTGGTGCCTTATTAGGCACATTAAACAAATTCAAAAATGAAACTGAAAAGAACAGCGAAATAGTAATGTGTTTTTTTGAGGTTTTGCATGGAGAAGACAATTCATTAACGCCATTTATGTAGGATAAAAATCGACAGGCTATTAATGAAAAATTACATGAAAAATTGGAGCGAGAGAGAGCACAACTTCAAGAGAAATTAAGAGAACGTAAAGACCAAAAAATTAAATTAGCAGAAGAGAAATTAGAAAAGGAAAAACAATTATGGCAAGAGAAAACAGTAAGGTTCAATTCGACAGTTTTAAGCATGCTAGTTTTTTAACAAGAAATTGTAGGAGCCATTGGCATTAACACAAAATGAAAGATTAGCAAACTTTTTAAAAACTACAACTCAACCTTCATTATGTTATTTACCCCAAAAGCTAACAGAGGGCATGCAAGAAAAGATAAAGCAACAGAAGGAAGAGGCATTGGAAGCAAAAAGAGTATTTGAGGGTAAAAATGGCGATGATCGTTTATCAGATCATGAAGACGAAGAAGCGGATGAAATCAAAAAAGATGTTGATGAGGATCGTTTATCAGACCATGAAGCAGAAGAAAAAAATGAAAAAACAGATTCTGATGATACAAATGACAAAGTAGATCAAGAAGCAGTAAAAGAATAAAGTCGCTTTTTTGTTTTATTTATATATAATATTTTATTTGGAGAAAAGAATTGCAAAAAGAAAAAAGGAACATTTGAGTGGGTGAGTGAGTGAGTGTGTGTGTGTGTGAGTGTGTACATTATACATGTATATAAAGAAGAAGGAATATGATGAGAAAGAAGAACTTCTTTCTCTTTTTTTTTCGTTTTGTTTAAATGGATTCACTGGGGGTATTAATCATCATGATTATTGCTGTTGTTGGTTTCTAAAAGTAGACCTAGTAACTTTTTATGACCAGGACCATTTAAATTTTCGAGTTCTGCACAGACCTTGTCAGAGAGTTGCTTCTTTTGCTCATCTGTCAATAAAGGGCAGATAATAAGCTTTTGAATAAACACCAACCCACGAACTTGATCAGACAAAATATCAGTCAACGCATCTCCTTGTTGGTTTAATAATTGCTGCATAATTGTTTCCTGTGCTTGCTTTTCTGATGTCTGATTTACAAGCTTATAAATAATTTGTGAACCAAGTTTATGAATACATAATTGTGACAAATGAGGTAATAATCTAGTTGCAATATTTTGCATTCGATGATCAATATCTGTGGACTCTATCAACCAGGATAAGAGTAATACACCGTTGGTATTTGTAGATAATGCTACTGCGTTCTGAACCAGTGCTGAAGCAGTAAATTTCTATTACAGGAACATGTTGGATGTATATTCTAAATAGTTACTCTATTTGTCTTACCTTTTGATTCTCTGTTACAAACTCACTTTCAAGTATACCCCGCATGGATCTAGCTCCAAATCTACCTTGTGCAATATTCATCAACTTTTCCACCATGGAATCAAAAATGAATTGAGTCTTGTCTGAGCCTAATCGAAGACAGCATTGTACTGCATAATTACCAAATTGATCCAGTAACAAAGGAGGGATGTAAGGTTTAAGGTATCGACTGATTAATTGGATTTGTTCAGGAGTCTTTGCTAAATCAATAATCTTTTGAGTGGCCCAAGTACCATTTTTGTGAATACTAATAGCAGCTAAATGTGGCGCAATGCGTTCAAGCATTTTAGTTTTGGTTTCTTCTGTACATTTTTCAAAAAGACGTTGAACTACGGTATTACCGATATAATCTACAATACAATATATTAAAATTTCGAGATATTTTACAATATAAACAATCACTAACCACTACTGATTTCTGCAATGTCATCTATACATTCAAGCGCCACTAATTCTGCTTCTTCTTGAGTATCTGTTGCACTATCCATTCGCTTTCGCATCTCACGGAGGCGAATTGCATCAAATTTCCGATTAGACCCCAGTTCAGGTACAGCAGGTATGGAATCAAAATAAAGACTAGAGATTTTCAAGTCTAGACAAACCGTTTAGTGAAAAGTGTACACCAAAAAAAGCTTAAATCTCCTTACCTTTAACAAAGTTTCTAGCTGTAGAATCATTTATATTGAATTGACACATTATATTGAATAAGTCATTTTGCCAAGCTACAGTAGCATCTTGCATTAAATTTGATCCTTGATCTGTTGCTGTCTGAGAATTTGCTGCATTAGGTGTTGTTGATGCTGAAGATGCAGGCGCTATAGCTGCTTGATTGCTATAATAATCCACATCTTCCATGTCGGATTTTGTTGTAGCGTTGATACTTGGAGGTGGAATCTTTGCAAAACCTACACGAGCTCCTGTAAAGCCTTGAGCATCAATTTCATTTGCCATCAATGCATCTCTTGCTTTAACAGCACTATTAACAGATTCAAAATTGATAAATCCACAATTTTTATGTGATAAAACGCGAACAGATTCAATTTGACCAAATACTGCGAATATACTTTGTAGTGAAGTCGGCGTTGTATTGCCTGGAATATTACCCAGCCCTACACAGATAATTTACAGTAATATTAATATTAATTAAAATAATCTATTTTTGGATTACAAAGTGATATAAACTTACATAAAGCTCGAGTGGGTTGTAAGACATTAGTTTCTGTCACAGCAGCATCTGCTTTACCATATCCAATACGAACAATACATTGTCCAATACGTCCTCCCATACGACCTAATACCTCTTCTTTGGCTCGAATGGCATCCTCAATCTGAAAGAAATTAACAAACCCACATTCTTTTTCAACTAAAAGACGAACACTTTCAATAGTACCAAAATTTGAGAATACTTGAGTAAGAAGATCAATTGTGATGGTATGATCGATATTACCAACCCAAAGAGAACGTGTAGTTGCTTGTTGTTGTTGATGTTGTTGTTGTTGTTGTTGTTGTTGCTGTTGTTGATGATGATGATGTTGTTGCTGCTGCTGCTGCTGCTGCTGTTGTTGTTGTTGTTGTTGTTGTTGTTGTTGTTGCTGAAGAGGAGGGGGAGAATTATTAGAAAATGAAGTAGGTGTTGATTGACTAAAATGCAAATATGGCTTCTATATCAAAACAACAAATAAATTAGTATACCTATACATTACATCATTAAATGTAGAAATACGTTACAGCTTCCTCGTCATAGTTATCTTCCTCTTTACCGAGAATATTCGCGAGTAATTCAGAATCACCCAAAGACAGTGGTTGCTGACTACTGGTAGTACTACTTGTCTCATAATCTTCTTCCCGCATTGAAACCAGAGGTGAACCTCTGTTATTCCAAAATCCCATGGGAGGAGGTAAATGACCAGCGTCTGCTCGACCCATACTTGAAGCTCTTGGTCTTGCTACTTGCTGTCTCGTAAACCCTTCTAATGCATTTGGGAGTTTAAATGATGGCTCCTCATATCTAGCAGTTGCATTAACAGAATAAGATCTATTTCTATTGTTACCCGATAAAAGAGATCTACTAGGCATATGAAATTCTGGTGGCGATTGTTGATGAAATAATCCTACCATGGACTCCTTTTTTTGTTCTTCTTCTTCTAAACCAAGTGACCTCATTGTACGAGCAATAGAGAAATCACTATCATTTTGAAGCAGTTGTTCAGAAGAAGGAGAGAGTGGTCCATCATGGCCTCCCAACCAGAAGCTGTCAACAGCTGGCGGTGGCAAATTGAGCGAGCCTGATCGATGACGGCCAGCTTCAATAGTAGTTAACAAAAGAGCTGTAGATGAATTTGGCGTAGTATTAACAGAAGAAGGTCGCATATCTGGGTGAATGAACGAAGGCATTGTGCCTGCACGAGGACGTCTAATAGCAGCGGGAGAGACAACATTGGATGAAGATGAAGTGGATGTGTCTGTAGATGAATAAGGTGTCGAATAAGTAGGTTTAGGTCTCAGAAAATTTAAAGAAGGTGAAGATTGATATTGTTGTTGTTGCGACTGAGATGTTTGTTGATGAATCATATGATGATGATGGTGATGATCATTTTCTTCAAATATCATATCAAGGTCTCTATTTTTTTCATTTTTTTTTTTTTAAATTATAAATACATACATTTTAGAAGTAATTGAACAAACCTTGTTGATGATGAATAAACAGACCCCGACACTTGTCTTAAAGGGCTTGTTTCTTTCATTTTAAAAAATCACTTGTTGATGGAAAAGAAGAGAGAAAAGAACAAACTAAAAGGAAAAAGGAGAGTTTATTTATTTATTTTTTGATGATGATGAAGGGGCCAAGAGTACGAAAAAGAAAAGCGGAGAAAATTGGATTTGAGGGAGGGAAATGTGAGCTTCGTTACACCATTTAGACAAATTAGCTTCCAAATTTAAATTTGAATATTCAGTGATTAACAAGCTTTTCTATGTTTATAAAATAGGAGTATTTTCTTGAATTTCTTTTGATCCAGTTTAAATTAGAATAGAGAAAAACAAAATATTGCAAAAAAGTTTATTTTAATCCATTTTCATGTTTTGAAAATAAAAAATAAAAAGTAGCACAAGAAGAAAAAAGCGTCGTTTTCATTCCGGAAAAAATAAATAAGAAAAGGGCTTGTTTAAGCAATTTTGAAGATTTTTTGGGAAAACAAAAAATATCATCAAACACGCTAGATGCTAAGCACCATTTTACTGTAAATTTTATTTTATATTGTGTTATTAATCTGGAGAGAAATAACCCTTCAAAGTATATTTGAAAGGACAATTAATTTCTTTTGCTACAAGTAGGGTATAATGATTGGAGGGAGATATTGTTTCCTAATTCAAGATCCTTCGTTTTTTTTTATATAAAAACCTGCTTACTGTTATCTTATATCTACAACATCTCTTTTTCCAACAATTACGAAAAAAAAACTCTTGATAAAATGCTTGATTACTTGAAAACAAAGGCTGAGCGTGATGCTTTTATTGATCAATATGATAACTTTTTGTTTGACTGTGATGGTATGTGTTATGCATGTCAATTATCTAAATAAATAGACTTACTGTATCTATTATAGGTGTATTATGGGAAGGTACTCATATGTTTGATGGCGTACCTGAAGCTATGGAAACATTACGCTCAAAAGGTATAGTTTCAAACAAACCTTAATTTATACAAAAATTAACGAATAATTCGTTACTAGGGAAGCGTGTATTCTTTGTTACTAACAATAGTACCAAATCTCGTGAGTCATTCTTACAAAAATTCAAGGGATTTAATGTCAAGGCAACCAAGGTAATACACAGAAATTGAATATATCGATTTAAAGGTACTTAATATTCTACTGTTAATCAATACTAGGAAGAGGTTTTCAGTTCAGCTTTTGCCACTGCATCTTATCTCAAGCATGTTTTAAAGTTTCCTGAAGATAAAAAGGTGTATGTTATCGGTATGGCTGGTATTAAAGATGAATTAGCTGCTGAAGGTATTCGCAGTTGTGGTGGCGAGGATGATTCAGGTTTGACAGATAATGATGCCATTCCTGAAGACAAGGAAGTTGGTGCTGTTGTCATTGGTCTTGATACTCAAGTTAATTACAAGAAATATGCAAAGGCATTTACTTATTTAACCAAGAATGAAGGTTGTCATTTCATTGTTACTAATGAAGATTCCACTTATCCTCAACATGGTGGATTTTACCCCGGTAAGAAAGAGTCTTGGATTATATAATATCATAATCTAAACTTTTATATTTATTACAGGTGCTGGATCAATTGCAGCTCCTATTATCACTGCTCTTGGTAGACGCCCTGATGCTGTTTTGGGTAAACCTGCTCCAAACATGTTGGAAGCCATTTATGCCGAGTAAGTTTTATATGAAATTTTAAATCAACAATTATAATATTTAATGCAATTTTTATAATTTAGATATGGTCTTGATCCCAAAAAAACTGTCATGATTGGTGATAGATTAAACACTGATATCGAATTTGGTTTGAATGGTGGGCTTGACACATTATGTGTATTGACAGGTAAATTTGTTTGCTTGTGTGTGTGTGTGGCTCATGGTTGATTTTTTGATAAATTAATTTTGGTTTTATTTAGGTATCACTTCAAAGGAGGAATTATTAAGTCCTTCTAACGAGGTTAAATCCACTTATTATATGGATAGCTTTGGTGATTTCTCCAAAAAGGATTAAGTCTATAGAATTAAATAATAAATTACATTCATTTTTGATCATTTTAATGGTTTTGGGCTTTGAACCTCCGTTTTATTAGGAAATAAAATACAGATTCCCTATACATCTTGCGTCTTTTCCCCTTTTTTCTCTTTATTTATATTTTTTAAGAAAAAATGAGCAAAGCAGTATGTATTTTATAAACCAAAATGTTATTTTTATGTGATATTAATTTATCTATCAATAGCCTACTCAAGAACAACTCGATGGTATAGTATAATTTTTTTTTGTGTGTGTTTTCCCTTTTTCTAATAAATTATAATAATAAAAAAAAAAAAAAAAAAAAAAAAAAAAAAAAAAGAATGGAAGGAGGCCTTTTCTTTATATGATAAGAAAGGTAACAGCACTGTTTCTTCCATCAACCTTGGTGATCTCTTAAGAGGTCTTGGTCAAAACCCTACTCAAGCTGAAGTTGCTGAACTCGTTAAGGATACTGCCAGATCCAAGAGCGTACCCGAAACTCAAGGTTTGTTTATTGTGTAAATGTATACACACACATACATTTAAGGGCTAAAAAAATTCCAATAAATCAGAATTTGATATCGATTTTGGTACATTTTTGTCTATTCTCACGCGACCTGATGGTTTCAAGCCTGCAGGTTCTTCTCAAGAATTCATCCAAGGTTTCCAAGTCTTTGATAAGGAGGGTGATGGTTACATTTCTGCTGGTGAATTGCGTTATGGTAAGTATTTCTTTATAATTCTGGGAATATATAAGCCTGGAACTAATAAACTATCATTTAGTTTTAACCAACCTTGGTGAAAAATTGGATGAGAATGAAGTTGATGAACTTTTGAAGGATGTTGAAGTCGGTAAAGATGGCCGTATTAATTATGTTGGTAAGTTTATAATCGTTAATCGTAAACTAGACATTTCCACTAATTTTCTAATATTTTAGACTTCGTCACCATCGTTTTATCAAACTAAATTTTCTTTTATTAAATATATACCGTTTATCAAATTAATTTCTATCTAATGTTTGTCTCTAAATCAATCATGTTTTGTCTCCATATTCAGTAAAATGATAATATTACGTTTCAAACCACGATTTTTGTACAATATACACTATATTAAATTTGTAGCGTTTCGATGTACAATGTTGGAAAATATAAAAAAAGTAAAACTTTCTGTTAAAACTGTATCAGATCAAAGAATTCCTTTTTATGAAGAAATGCGTATATGGATCAAAAACGGACCCTGGCAACCAGGCACGGTTGCCTAGCAACGAAATATGAATGTAAATGTACCTTTCCTTTCGACGCAAAAATTTTAAAACTCTCCAATGGAAACTCGCCAACTTTTCTTGTTATATTAGATGAGTTTCCTATTTATACATCCCTTCTTTTTTTTTTTTTTTTTTTTCTAATAACTTTCTCTTTATACGCGCGTTCTGTCCAATATGGCAAAACACTCTTTAATCTATTTATGTGTAGCTCTTTTGCTTACACTCTTATTCGGCCCTCAAGGTTCAGATGCGACAGCTTTAACATATAATATTGCAGCAAACGAGAACGCTTGTTTTTATATTTGGGCTGATAAACCAGGCAAAAAGCTCGGTTTCTATTTTGCTGTAAGTCTAGAGAAATGTTTGATTTATAGGCAATTTACTCAAGTACAATATATACGTTAATAGGTTCAACAAGGTGGTTCTTTCGATATCGATTATGATGTAAAGGGACCTAATGGTATATCCATTTTAAACGGAGAACACGAGCGTCAAGGTGATTTCGTATTTACTGCCAACGCCTATGGAGAATACTCATTCTGTTTCTCTAATGATATGTCTACATTTGCTGAAAAATTGATCGATTTCGAGATTACTGTTGAAAATGAAGTTCGTCCTAATTTCCAAAAGGATGCTTCTGGAAGAGAGCAACCTGCTAAACTCAATGAAATGGAAGAATCATTGTTTCGTTTATCAGGATCATTAACCAATATTGCCCGTACACAAAGGTATTTCCGTACAAGAGAGAACCGCAATTCTGCTACTGTCATTTCAACTGAAGGTAGAATCTTTTGGTTTGCATTTATGGAAAGTCTTGCTATCATCTCAATGGCATGTTTACAAGTATTCGTAGTCAAGAACTTCTTCAATGTCAAGAAGGGTGGTGTTTAATTAGGTTGAATAAAAATAAAATAAAATAAAAAACAATAATAAAATGAAAGTTCTTTTAGTGAGGCCCCTCGTTATTTTGAAATATAGACTTCAATTTAAATTTGCCTTTAATACATGAAACTATAATAATATGCATAATTTGTTGTTGTAGAATACGGGATGTGTTTGATGAAGAAAGATGGAATTGTTACTATCGCTACAACAATTGAAAGAATTGCCGGCCCGACATGATTTATTTAGACTTTATAGAATTACTATACATCTTCAAAAATATGTAATCTAAAGCAAAGACTTGCAAAAGTTTACCTTCATATCTAAAATGGTAATACAGGTTTTTGTTTTAGAAGAAAAAATGATATGGGCCACTGGATAAGTCGGCTATTCAAGATGACATATTTTTTAGGATACCCATCTTTAATCTTGAATTCACACGCAATTTTTATGAAATAAAGTAGAAATAAAAAATATAAATGTTAATAACCTATGTTCAAATATATTTTAACATGTTGTTCAAACAAATGATCTTAATTTGAAGTTATATAGAAACTCTTTGAGATGTACGCAAATTTGGCTGTGTTTGAATGATGTGAGATCTACAGTGAGTAAAAATGGTGCAATCATCCGTGACATTTCAAATGTGGGAGAGTGATTCTTGAAAGGAGGCCCTCAATAAGAATATAAATGGTATAGATGGTTTATTTATCTTGAAATGATATAATATAAATATAATTCAACAGTTACACTAGTGGTATACTATTTTCGCCTAAACGTATAAACCCATTTATATGTTCATAATTATGGAATTTATGCGGGAAATTTTAAACAGAAAACATGGGTTTTTCATTCCATAAGTGTATATAAATTAGTAGAATTTTTCTTGTACTCTTCTTCTTTTCTTCTTCTTTTCTACATAAATAACATGATTCCTCGTAGTTCTATAACAAAATTAAGCTTTAAACATTCGCAACGACTATCGACATTGCTAGCCTTTCGACAAATACATCAGGCAAAACCTTGCCTGTCTTCTCATAATGTCAAGCTTTGGGATCAACTACCCGGTGAAGGTGGCTCTAAAAAGAAAGGTCTTGAAGAACTATTAGGTCCCTTACGAGCTGAGAAATTTGCAATTCCAAATCCTCAACAAACAGTAGGTCATGATCACTTTGACATTGCTATCGTAGGTGGCGGTATTGTTGGACTTGCTACAGCTAGAGAAATCCTGAAACGATATCCAAATGTTACATTAACAATCTTGGAAAAGGAGGCTGAAGTAGCAAATCAACAAACAGGGCATAATTCCGGTGTGGTAGAGTTTTTAACGATTTTATGGTTTGAATTGAATTCTTACGGGAACTTTTTTTTTTTTAGATCCACGCTGGTTTGTATTACGAACCTGGATCTCAGATGGCCCATACTTGTGTTCGTGGTGCTGACCTAATGTATGCGTATTGTGATGAGCATGATTTACCAGTTGAGCGTTGTGGTAAATTGGTAGTTGCTTGTAATGAAAAGGAACATGAACAGGTAGAGAAACTATATCGTCAGGGCACAGCTAATGGCGTACAAGGATTAAAGATAATCAATAGTAAAGAGGTAAACAGTCTATAGTATTTATCAAACTTCGTAATTGCACACTCTAACTTTATTTGTATTACAATTAGGTTACGGAATTAGAACCTAATGTCAAGGCATACAGTGCTCTTTACTCCCCTAATACTGGTATTGTTAATTACTGGCTTGTCAGTCAATGCATCGCTAATGGGCTCAGAAAGTCAGGGTAATGCTAAAAAGATCCAATAATGCCATTATGCAATTTATCTAACCCTAAAAAATACATAAATGATAGTCGTGCTGATATCAAAACCTCATTTGAAGCTAAAAAATTCGAGAAAACAAACGATGGCAAGGTCAAAATTACGGGTGGTGAGCAAATTATGGATGGCCCTCATTTAGAAATCACAGCCAACAAGGTCATTACATGCGGTGGTCTATATTCTGATCGTCTTGCTGGTCTTACAGGAGGCGATGCTAGCAAGCACAAGGTAGTTACATTTCGTGGTACATATTACCAATTGAAGCCAGAGTACCGTACCTTGGTTAAGCGCAACATCTATCCTGTTCCCAGTGGTGGTGGTATCCCAGTGGGTGTTCATTTTACTCCTACTGTAGATGCTCGTCGTGGACATCAAACCATTGTAGGCCCCGGTGCCTGTATCACCTTTTCTCGTGAGGGCTATCGTTTCTTTGATTTTAAGCTCAAAGATGTTTGGGATAATGTAATGAATAGCGCATTCTGGGCATTTGCACTCAAGAATTTCAATTTGTCATTGGGAGAAGTTTATAGAGATTTAAACAAGAATGCATTCTTAAAGAGTGGTCAAAAATATGTTCCAGGTTTGACAGGTGATATGGTAGAACCAAGTTTCTCTGGAGTTATGGCTCAAGTATTTGAAAAGGGTGGAATTGCTGCTGGAGATTTTATTGTAGAGAGTGGTGTTTTAGATGGTTTAGTCTTGAATGTTAGAAATGCGCCAAGTCCTGCTTGTACAGCTTCTTTTGCAATTGGTGAAATGATTGCTGATCGTGCTGAACAAGATTGGGGTTGGAAAGAAAAATTAAAATAAGAACATGTTGTTTGATTTATTTATTATTTATTTAATAAAAAAAAAATATAAGATATAATATTTTATATGAAAAATATATGAAAGAAAGAGGGTTTTTGTAAACATTGAAATGAATTAGATAATTAAAATTATATGCGATGGAAATTAGATATATACTATATAT
This sequence comes from Mucor racemosus, assembly GCA_027405735.1. Classification (NCBI taxonomy): domain Eukaryota; kingdom Fungi; phylum Mucoromycota; class Mucoromycetes; order Mucorales; family Mucoraceae; genus Mucor; species Mucor racemosus. Next base: position 1,346,085 of record JAPEHQ010000013.1, on the reverse strand, counting down.
ACAGGATGTTAAGATACTAAATTGTTGGTTTAAACCGGTGTAGTTGTATTATTTGGATCTCGAGGTGAATTGACATTACTGTTGTTACCACTACTACTACTGCCTTGTCGACGCAATCTTTCCATAAATCCAATAACACGAGCCATATCAAGATCTGGTGGGTCACTTTCAATAGCTAATGTAAGTGGTTTTATTAGCCCATCTACTCTTTCAATCGGCAGACCACAACTTGCTGCAATTAATCGTCTATATTCCATTTCTTTTTCATTAGCTCTTGCTTTTTCAGCTGTTAATTCTGCTTGTAATTTCTCGATAGTTTTGCTTCCTAATTCTACTTGGTTTTGAAGTGTTTTAAGTTTCTTTTCTAATTTACGTTCTTTTGTTGATTTATCAGTTGGATCATCAGTTGCATCTATTGTCTCTTGTTGTTCAATTCGTAAATCACCAATGGTAGTTTCATCATAAGCTACTTTATCCTCCAGTTGATGAATCTTTTTTCTAGCTTCTGCTAATTGCATAGATACTGGTAATTCTAATCGTCTGTGCGCTTCTCTCAACTCGTATTTAATCATGCTGATTTCTTTCTTCAGTTCATGTGCTTCTGAATCTCGTTTTTTTAGTTTTTCTTTGTAATCCTCTTCCAGTTTGTCTATCATATATTGAAGAGCTATGTAATGTATGGTAAATTAGTTTTTCTAATTTTTCTTTTAACATTAAACCAGCTTACAATTCATAATATCTTTTCCTTTTGGATTAGATTCATATTCTATAGGTTCAAAATCTACTTCCTCATCTTCATCAACGCCTGTCATCAGAGGATCTAATGCTCCATGCTTAATTAAAATATCCACAATATCTTGACATTCAACTCTGAGTGCAATTGCTAATGCTGATTCATAATAGTGCGTATCTCGGATATTGAGAATATTTTTTAAAATGCTTTTCTTGGGAACACCCTTAACTAATCGCTTCATATAATAAATTGCTGCATCTGTATATCCCTCTACCGCAGCTGTAAGAGCTATGTGATGCAGCACCGTTCTACCACGTTGATCAGTTACAGGAATCGCATCAGCCATAATTTCTACCATCTCTGCAAAATTTTTGTTTTCGTAACAGCAAGTGATCATGGCTGAACGCATTAATGGTGTCTCGCCTTTGTAATTGACTCGACATACATTGGCACCATGTTCAATCAACAAAGAAACAATATTCAATCTACCCAATGCAGCAGCCCAGTGAAGTGCCGTATGGCCTTGTTCGTCTATTACTAAATCAATGTTCATATCTTTCGTTAAAAGAGCTGATAGAGATGGCGTGGCATTAGGGTCGTCGGAGAGAAATAAATTCATCAAAAGACTTCGGTGATGTTCATAAAATGCATCATCTGTTAGAACAGGTTCAGGCGAAACACCCATCAACTTCAACTTTTTTCGACTTTGAGCAGAAGATGATGATTGCTTTCGTTTGATATTAGAAGATGTAGATGCTGCTGTTGTTGCTTGTGATGTTGGTGGTGGATGTAACGCAAGTGGCGTCATAGTTGGAGATATAGAAACCCTTATTGTCTCTTTTTTAGCTTGTAATTGGGCTTCTTCTTTAGTTGGAATTTCCTCTGATGAAGAAAGCTGTGTAGGATCAAAATTAAGTAAAGGCATCATTCTATCGAGGACCTCGTATTTTTCTGCTAATTCTTTTCCTTTTTCAAAAGGTATCCTACACAAAAAAAATAATAAGAGATTACAATAATTAATGTAAACGTAACCATAATATATGTATATATATATATATTACCATGTGCCTTGATATTTGCCATAACCTCCTTGAACCTTTTCATGCTCTCCTATTAAAACTTCTCTCTCCAAAATTTTGGATCTTCTAGTTTTTTCAAATCCTGCCACTTTTAAGATTTGTGTTGCATTCAAATATGAGTCTTCTCCTCGAACCATAGTGGCAATACCATGAATCATCATTTCGTAAACTTGAACACCAGAGTATACTGCAGAGTACACTTTTCCAGCTGACATTTCAGTTATATCTGATAATAGACAAAAAAAAAAAAAAAAAAAAAAAAAAAAAAAAATACAAAATTGATTATAGAATTATTGCAATAAAAGAGGGAAAGAAAACCAATATTAGGAATGAGGGGGGTTTTATTTCTTTGCAGAAAGAATTTAATCAGGTGTCGCGTGTTGTTTTTCTTTTGAGCTTTAAAAATCAATGTGAAAACGAACGCGTTGATTTACTAATTAAGAAATCATTGATTGCGAAAATTGACATTGAAAAGTTAATTATATTGACATATTTTCATGAGCAATGGCTCAACAGTGATTCAGTGTATCGTTTTCATATCAAATGTTCACTTTATTAGTACGACCATTACCTCGACCTACAAAATCCAATATTAATAACCTTTTTTATAGCTTTTTTGTTGGTATCCATTTAAGAAAAGTTGAATTCTAAAAAGACTTGATTTTCAAATTTTTAATCTTCAAAATTGAAGCGTATTAAACACTTTTAAGGATATACCTTAGATATTGCTGAATAGATATAAATTGGTCACACTATGCTACTGATTCCTAATTTTATTTAATATCTCACGAAAGGCTTAAAAACAGGTAAGTTTACTGGTTTTCTCTTAAAAACTGGGTCTCATTTTTCATCCCTGCTTCAACTTTTTTTTTCACTAGATAATACCAAGAAAAAATTATATGCCAATGTACCTGAGATGTTCAGCTTTGATCCAAAAATAAGTATCCAAAAATATCCTATATCTAGCAGTTGCTATAACTTTTTTAGTGCTAATGCTTCAGATTTTTACACGTATTCCACTGCTAAAATTAAAAGCTTTGAGCTTCCATATCTCTGCAAGAACTTAAGCTAAACTATCATTTTTAATAATAAAAGTTACTTGTTTTTGGAGTGCTCCATAACATATTTCAGTATGAAAAAATTCTGAGCACTTTTATTTTTTTTTTTCTTTTTTTTTTTGACATTTTTGTAGCAGATTTCAAAATATTCGTTAAATTGAGCAACGCTTTTTTTACATTCATATCATTGAGCTTGTTGAGCTTTCTTGGAATCAATTTAGTTTTTTTCAAAATATTAATTTTTCGTGAAGATATCCTCAAAAATGTGTATAAAAAGATACCTTCGTTTCTAGCCTCCATTTTTCCCTTGTATACCCTCATCCCAAATTCTGAATTTGAAAAAAAAATCGACAAAAAGTTCGTTTTCTCTGCGAAATATGCAGCTACAAAGTTCAAAAATGGCTCGATCGATAGATAATTTTGCTGTGCATTATGCTTGTTAATTATTTTTGAAATCTACTTATAAAAAGTGCTTTGCATCTTCAAAAAACCTCCAAAATTTTAGTCGCATTTTACGCAAAATTTAATGTAAAACATTTGTCTGAATTTTGTTTAGATAGATGCACTATCCAAAACTGTACAAAAACTATTCAGTACGCTGGGCCGACTAAATTTGCTGTTCATGAGTCATTAAACGATTTTGTTTTTTGAATCATTTTTCGATCATTTTTTGCAAATTGATTTTGGACCTCAGTTGCCATAAGTTTTAAGCTGTACATAATATGAGCTTTTTTTTTATTTTCTCGACAAAAAATCAACATTTATCACTGAAATAAAAAATGCAGAGTAGCTTTCAATTGGATCTATTTAGAGAATACACAGACCTGTGGATGCAACATTATTATGTAGTAAACTTGGTTAACGGAATAACGGACTAACTCGGCTATATTGGCATAATCATGGTTCCGAAAAAATCTATGAAGAATAAAACATATCAAGTAATAGCCTCTATGTATGATGCAGTGTAATGTTGAATGCTGTATCTTCTATTAATTTATATCATCACTCTGAGCAGTCCTTATCTACTAATTCATCATTAGTATATCAGCCCTGACCTCATTGATTTATCAAAATATGTTTAGGTTAAATAAAATTAGAAATTTAATCAAGTAAAGAGATATCGTTTATTGGAATGAAATTAATAGGGTTTATATACTATTTGATTTGGGGAATTAATGATGTGATAAGGTAGTTTAGATATTATTTAATAGTAATTAATGTGTTATGTTGGTATATCATGTTGGAATATCGCACTGGTGTATCATGCTTTACACCATGCTTCTATACCATGCTTCTATACCATGCTTTTAGGAGCATTGTATAGTTAATATTTAATTAAGGACCTTCCGGTTCCGGATCTGTTATTGTTTACTTTTTTGGATTTGACATGATCCGGTTTAAGAATGATACATCACTGAGCATCTCAGGTACTACATCTGCATATAATTTTTTCCTGGTGCTGTTTAGTAAAAAAAAAAGCAGAGCAGGAATGAAAAGTGAGACTCAGGTTTCAAAAAGAAAACAGTGAATTATATTTGAATTTGCTTACCAAAACCCACCATTTTGAAATAAAAATCCAAGACGAAACTAATAACATAGAGTAAACGCAAATCACGTGATTATTTTTTGGTGTTTTTAGAATATAATATAATTACAATTTTTGAAATCATATGTGGTTTCTTGGTTTAGTGGTATAATTCTCGCTTAGGGTGCGAGAGGTCCCGGGTTCGATTCCCGGAGAAGCCCTTTTTTGCTACTTTTGGCGAATGTAGTTTATGTAGCCCTTTTTACTCTCTCAAATTTTGCTTTATTGCATCAAATTACAAACAGGATGATTATTTTGAGGAAATTTCAACTGATTTATCATGGAATCTTGCATTATGACATGATGTGCTAGTTGAGACTAAAATATTTTGCGATCATCATCGCTCAAATGATTGATAGCAAGTATCTCAAGATTTATTGATTGAATAGCGTAATACAAACTAATTGACAGGCCAAAATTTATACTTGTGCGTTAGCATATTGAATCTTGATACGTTAGATTACTGATTTACCGAGGTTGATCTCTTGAAGAACACGAGTGATGTGATCAAATTCGACTTCAATAAAGCAAAGAAGTGCTTATGATTCGATTTATAACAACATAATCTGAGAACTAATGCTGGACCTATATGGTTACCAGCACATTAATTATTCTGTAGCACAGTACCACGTTCTGTATAGTTACATTATCCTTGAAGTTACGAGAATGATGTTTCCTACGACACGACAAACACTTTTACAAGTGCGTATTTCTAATAAATGAAATATGCATATAGATTATCAAATGCCTATTGTTTATCAAATTATCTGGGCATGATATGTATAAAAATAGTATGTGGAATCTATATTCAGCCATACATAATTGAGTGTTAATTAAAGAAACAAGCTTAGAATACACATGTTATAGCAGCCAAGAGTAGTAATATAAACAAATAGTATATATATGTGCACAATAAAAGTAGCTTTACGATATGGAATTATTTCTATAATGACATTACATGCTTTTATTGTTTATTGATCTCAATTTTTAAGCTTTATTTTATCATGGATGCAAGTCTACTGAGTTCAAACAAAATTTTGATTCAGATTACCTTCGGATGTCTCGTAGAATAAATGTAAAAATACAAAATGTCCTAGTAATTTCATATTTCAAAACGCACAAACCAAGATCTACAAAGGGTCTATATCCCTAATTTTTGGTGAAATTTATGGAGGCAATGATAAATAACATTATACAACGAAAAACCGGACGAGAAACAGGTTATTTATTACCCATTGAAGTACCAACTCAGCTTCTTAACGCAAAATCTACTTTGGGACTCGTGCCTTATCCAAGTTTGGAAGATTAAAATGAAAAGGTCAACAAGTAGGACCAAAAGTAAAACGCTGCAACTCAAAAATATAATTCCTTCTTCTTCTTTTTCTTCTCATTTTCACTTTCTTTTTATACTTGATCAATATATCTATATAAAATGACTGGAACCAACTTGGAATTAATCGAGGTATATTCTTCAGGCATAAAGGCTTGGTTTCCCGATGAAGAACTCGGTTGGGTATCTGCTTCAGTTATTACCAAGGAAACAGACGCCAAGTCTGTAAAGATTTCATTCCAAGATGATATTGATGCCGAAAAGGTAAACATATATAGGTTTTCATAGCAACAGGTAACCATAATACTGATACAAAATCTGGTTTCCATAGCAACATGTTTTTGAAGCTAACCTTGCAGATATCGAGTCCAACAAAGTTAGTTTACCACCACTTCGAAACCCTCCCAAAATGGAGAATACCGACGACTTGACTAACCTTAGTTATCTCAACGAACCTTCAGGTACAGTATTTGTTGTGCATTTTTTTTATGTGTGTGTGTGTGTGTGATACAGCACATTTATTATTTTATTATTACTCCTTTTTTCCCTCTCTTTGAAATATACAAGAAATCACAAAACTGATCAACTCCTTTTCTAAACTCTCACTCCTTTTATAGTATTGAATACCATCAAAACTCGTTATGAAGAAAAGAACATTTATACCTATTCTGGTATCGTTTTGATTGCAGCAAATCCTTTTGCTCGTGTGCCATTATATGAGCCCGAAATGATTCAAAAATATTCTGGCAGTAGAAGAGGAGAACTTGAACCTCATCTTTTCGCCATTGCTGAAGATGCCTACAGATGCATGATCAGAGATAACAAGAACCAAACAATTATTGTATCAGGAGAAAGGTAAGGGCGACACATTGTGCTGGATAAAAAGCCTACAGAATTTGACACAATACAAAAAAAAAAAAAAAAAAAAAAATAGTGGTGCAGGTAAAACTGTCAGTGCAAAATACATCATGCGTTATTTCGCTACTGCTGATGACCAAGAGGCTTTCGGTAAACAAGCAAAAGGCGAAACTATGACAGAAGTAGAAGAGCAAATTTTAGGTACACTAGTATTTTTTTTTACTCCTTAATATTTACATGTTGTACTGATCAATAATTTTTCTTTAGCCACCAATCCTATTATGGAAGCTTTCGGTAACGCAAAAACCACAAGAAATGACAATTCTTCAAGATTTGGTAAATATATAGAGATTCAATTTGACAAGCAACGTAATATTGTGGGTGCAAAGATCAAAACTTATTTATTGGAAAGATCTCGTCTTATTTTCCAACCTGAAATCGAGAGAAATTATCACATCTTTTATCAGGCAAGTAAACATGTATATTTATAGATCTTTGCAACAGCTAACAGTGTGTTGTTGTAACAGTTATGTGCAGGTGCAAACGAAACTGAAAAACAGGAGTTGGCCCTGAAGGAATGGTCAGAATTTCATTATTTGAATCAAAGTGGAATTGGTGTCATCCCTTCAGTTGATGATGCAAAGGAATTCGCAGAGACTCGTACAGCATTGAATACCATTGGTATTCATGATGAAATTCAATCAGAGATTTTCCGTCTTTTAGCAGCATTGTTACATTTGGGTAATATTGACATTGGTGGAAGAAACGATGCTACTTTGGCCGATGATGAGCCTTCTTTGCAAAAGGCCACTGAATTATTAGGTTTGGACGCATTTGAATTCAGAAAATGGATTGTAAGAAAGCAAATTGTAACCAGATCAGAAAAGATTGTTTCCAATTTATCACCTACACAAGCACAAGTTGTTCGTGATTCAGTTGCTAAATACATTTATGCTCATCTTTTCGACTGGCTTGTTAGTAACATCAATGACAGTTTATCTTGTCCCAACGTTGAGCTTGTTCAAAGCTTTATCGGTGTTTTGGATATTTACGGTTTTGAGCATTTCAAAAAGAATTCCTTTGAACAATTCTGTATCAATTATGCTAACGAAAAGCTTCAACAACAATTCAATCAACATGTGTTCAAATTAGAGCAAGAGGAATACATTAAGGAAGAGATTGACTGGAAGTTTATTAATTTCAGTGATAATCAAAAGTGTATCGAGATGATTGAAGCCAAGATGGGTATATTGTCGTTATTGGATGAAGAGTCCCGTTTACCTTCTGGTTCTGATCAAGGCTTTTGTAACAAATTGTATCAAAATTTCAATTCTACATACCAAGATTATTTCAAGAAACCTAGATTTTCTAACAATGCATTTGTTGTTGCTCATTATGCTCATGATGTGCAATATGAAGCTGAAGGTTTTATGGATAAGAACAAGGATACTGTTCCTGAAGAAATCTTGAATTTGTTGCAAGGTTCCAAATCTACATTCTTGTCTGAAATGATTCAACCTGTTCCTACAACACCTATTGTAAGTTTTCCTCAAATTCAAAAATTATGATATACTCATACTCAAAGAATTCTTTAGATTGAACAAGCACCTAAAAAAACCATGAACCAAGCCAAGAAACCTACATTAGGTTCCATCTTCAAGGTAGATTTTTTTTTTTGGATATTATTTTAATGAATCATGTACTTAAAATTATTATTTTATAGTTGTCATTAATTAATTTGATGGATACCATTGGTGAAACTAATGTTCATTATATTCGTTGTATCAAACCTAATGAAGCCAAGGTTGCTTGGATTTTCCAACCTAACATTGTATTGTCTCAACTTCGTGCTTGTGGTGTTTTAGAAACAATTCGTATCAGTTGTGCAGGCTATCCTACTAGATGGACATTTGAAGACTTTTCCGAGAGGTAAATTTATGAACAAGAATTGATTAGATATTATAAAAACTAATCATACAATAGATATCATGCATTAATCGATTTCGCTCATTGGGATCCTAAAACAAACCCTGAAACAAGAAACATTTGCTCTCAAATTTTAGATACAAACATCAAAGATAGTGATAAATATCAAGTTGGTCTTACAAAGATCTTTTTCCGTGCTGGACAACTTGCCTACATGGAAAAGTTGAGATCTGATAAATTGAATTCATGCGCTACCATGATTCAAAAGAATGTGCGTCGTTTCCTTGCTCGATTGAGATACTTGAGAGTCCAAAAGATGACAGTAATGTTACAAAGTATAGCTAGACGTAGAATTGCTGTACGTGAAATGGAATTATTGCGCAAAGAAAAGGCAGCTATTGTGATTCAAAAGAATTGGAGAAGATATATTGTACGAAAGAAATATTTGGAAACACGTGCATTCATTATCCAAACACAAGCAGGTATAGTGTTTATAAGCTTATATCTTATCAAAAGACCTAGATAATTAACATTTAAATAGCTATCCGTGGTGCAATTGCAAGAAAAAGACACCAAACACTCGAGAAAGAACATGCAGCTATTTTAATTCAAAAGATTGCTAGAGGATGGTTAGCACGTAAGCGATACCAAACAATTCGCAATTATGTAATTCGTGTGCAATCATGCGTGCGACGTAGAAATGCTCGTCGTCAACTAGTCGTACTTCGAGCAGAGGCCCGCAGTGTTAGTCATTTAAAGGAAGCATCATACAAATTAGAATCTAGAGTAGTTGGTTTAATTGAAAACTTGACACAACAACGCGAAGAAAAATCTCGTCTCAAATTGAAAGCAATTGAATTAGAAAATCAAGTTCGTTCCTGGATTCAAAAATACGAAAAATTGGATCAGAAGGCTAAAGATCTCGAGGAAACCATTGTTAAACCAATTGCTAATGATGGTTGGTCAACGTTGCGCAATCAGCGTGATACGCTTCAACAAGAATATTTATCTTCTATAACTAAAATCAAGTCTCAAGATAAAGATCTTCTACGTCTTAAAGAAGAATTACTTCATCAGAGAGATGATGTATCAAGATTGAGAGTTGCTTCAAGAAACAGTAATATGAAAAAGTCTTCTGAATCTGATATCAGTGAACTCAAGAACCAAATTTCGGCTTTGAAAGCAGCTACTGAGTATAAACTTTTTGTACAATAATAACGAAATTTCTGTATTGTGGATTTTATGTATCGTATTACACACAAAAAGTTCCTTTTATCCTACATTTTTCTTTCTTTTTGAAAAACACACACACACACACACATATGCAATCTCAAATAATTATATAATACCAATAATAAAAAATTTAAATTTTATCTATATGAAAAAAAAACCAATAAAAACTAGGGGATGCATTTTGCTGAAAGAAGGTTTACCAAGGTTTTTACGAAACGTGTACATTGTGGGTCCGAATAAATATCATAAAATATATTGTGTATGTATATATATATCTGTATAGTTCGGTAAAACCTTATTAATAACGCACATTTGTATATAAAAAGATTATCATTTAGCCCTTTCTCATCTTCTTTTCTTTTTCTTCTTCTCTCGCAATTCCTTTTTTTTTCTTGATAAAAGATGTCAGGACCATTACCTCAAGGTTTGTGTTTAATTAGATGTAACCATAAAATGCGTATTTTCTAAATGATGAAATATTATATAGGATGGGAGGAAAAGTTTACTCCAGAGGGTAGACCGTAAGTATATTCTATTTGAAAACAAAAATTCCATTAAAATTTACATATTATACTAGTTATTATATTGATCATAATACTAAATCAACACATTGGGAAAGACCTGCAAATGCTCCACCTTCTTATGGTGGTTATAATTCTCCTCCACCTCCACCAACATCACGTCCTGAAGGATTTGGATACCCACCTCAACCACCTCAAGATAGAGGTGCATACCCCCCTCAACAACAACAACAACATCCTGGTTACCCACCTCAACAACCATCTTATGGTAGTAATAATTCTTATCCTCCTGCTCCTCCTTCTCAATCTCCTTATGGTGGCGGTGGAAGTAATAATAGTAGTCCATACCCTCAACCTCAACAATCACCTTATGGTAATAATTACCCTCCCGCTCCTCAAGGACAACAACAACAACAGCAACAAAGACAAGGTGCTCCACCTTCACAAGCTTCGTCTTATGGTGGCGGCGGCGGTGCTTATCCACCTCCTCCTCAACATCAAGCATCTTATGGAAGCAATAGTTCCTATGCTCCTCCACCTTCACAAGCATCATCTTATGGTAATTCACCTCAACAACAACAACAAAGACAACAACAGTACCCTCAACAAGGTTATCCCGGTCAGCAACAAGGTTATCCCGGTCAGCAGCAAGGTTATCCCGGTCAACAACAACAACAATACTCTCCTGCTGTACCTCAATCTAAACCAAGTGGTATGTCTTCAGGTATGAAAATGGCTGGTGCTGCTGCAGTTGGTGTTGCTGGTGGTCTTGCTATTGGAAGTATTATGCATCACGAAGAAGAACAAAGTGATCGCATTGATCGTCTCGAGCAAGAGCAACGTGAGATGGAACATCGTAAGTGAATATTAATAAGAATTGAATCATCATTTTATTGAACAGCATAATATTAGAACAACAATATAATCAACAACCTTCTTATAATGCTCCTCCTCCTCAAGAACAATATAATGCTCCAGCTCCAATGGAACAACCACCTGTGAATTACGATAATGGTGGTGGATACGGTAATTATAATCCAGGAGAGTATCAACAAGACGGAGGAGGTGATACTCAAACTACCATTATTCGTGAAGATGGTGGTTGGTTTGGTGCAGACAAAGAAACTGTAATTACTACTGGTAAGTAATAATAACCATAACGCCAAATTCAGGGGGGGAACAAATATTAACTTTTTTGATGTATAGATCAATATGGAGGACAAACCATCACTGAAAGAGAGGATGGTTGGTTCGATAATGATGTTCAAGGTAAAATGTTTGCATGTGTTTTTGGTTGATTTTTATCTAATGTAAATCAAATGTATTTAGTTACTACCATTGATCCTAATGGCAATACTACCTACGTAAGTTTAGCTTTGTTTTACAAATATACAAAGAGTAAAATTAACGTTTATTTTAATAGGAGGAGTATGATGAAGATAATAGCGGTTTCTTTGATTAATCCTTGCTAGGGATTTTCATATAGTTTCTATAAATAAAACCTGATAAATGAGTCTAGACATTTAACGATTAAAACAACGAATTTATTTGGAGCCTTGAAAGATTTTCGGTTCCCCCTCATTTAAAATTTATGAGATTTTCCCTTGCCAGAAAAATAGTTCATAAACCAAAACTACATTTGAAAATAAACTTTGATATTTGAACTACATTTAGGTATTTTTTGTTTCGAAATATAAGAGATGGACAGATAGTTTTTTATTATTATCCAATCCCTTTTTGAAACACATAGATTTTCAAGGATACATAACCGAATTGGCAAGTGATTCTAAAGGTTCATTATAGTAAATTATTCTAAAAAAAAATAATTAAACAATACTTTACATGCTAGTAATTGCTATAAAAAGTTGAATTGTCTAATTAATTGCTTTTAATACATGTAAAAAACCTTTAAAGTCTGCAACAATAATAAAAATAACGGATTTTTAAACTTTTGTAGCGTTGGTTAAAATCGAATTTGGCGTACCTCCCTGTGCCTGTACCTGTGCCTGTACCTGTGCCTATACCTGGATTCCATTAATTTATATGCCGTAAATAACATCTATATTAGAGTCAATTGAAGCTTCTATAAATAAGATTCTTAAAAAGTATCTGCGTAACGTGGTAATGCAAGAAAATATAATTTAGTTGTATTTGGTGGAAATTGTTTGTTTATTAGTTTAATTTTACAACAAAGAAAAATATTTTTTTTAATGGGTATAAAATTATGTATACAAAAAAAAAAAAAAAAAAAAAAAAAACAAAAAATGCTACTAGATTTTGATAAAACCTATTATTTTTCCAATTTATTTTCCAATTGATCAATTCTTTTCATGAGTTGAGAAAGTAAATCTTGAATAGGCTCTGTGGTTGTTGTTGACATTTTTGATCGAGTAGGAGAAGGAGAAACCGATGGAGAAATGGGTATATCTTTAGCTTGTACACGATGTTCCAATCGAGAAATCCTTTCAGTGCATTCCCGTACTTTATTTTCAAACTTTTGATCTACTATATCACGTACTTGTCGACGTACTAAAGATTCTACCATAGTGCCAGACGATTGTAATGTTTGCATCAATGAAGATGAACGACGAATTTGATCATCCAATGTAGTTTTTAATGTACGAGTTTGTTCAATATGATCATAAAGAAATTCAAATGGTTGTAAGAACTTTTGCTTTTGTGACAATGCCGAAGAAGAAGAAGAAGAACAAGAAGAAGAAGAAGAGCAAGAAGAAGTTGGAGTTGTTGCAGTTGTTTGATGATGATGTTGATGATGATGATGATGATGCTGGTTATTATTATTATTGTTATTACTATTATTATTATTATTTAAATTATTAGATGTAGATGTATTAGTTGTAATTGTTGTAGGAGTGCGAGGAAAATATGGCATTGTTGCAGTTTTGATTGTTGGTTTAAGTTTATTTTGTTGTTGTTGACGATATTGACCCCATGCAGGTTGTTGAGAAGGCACAATTGGAGGACTAGGAAATCTTGTTTGAGCAGATGTCTTTGGCCATGGCGCCGATACAGCGGAAGCAGTAGCAGGAACAATTAAGCGACGAGGATTATTACTCTTTACAGTTAAGAAGGATGGAGGAGGAGGAGACATTTTCTTTGATATTTTGTTTCTTCTATTTTGATGGTGAAAAGGTGGAATAGTTGATCTTTTTAATGGAGCAGATTGAATGCTATTAACGTGTACATCATCTTCATCATTATAAGATGGTGTTAAAATAGTCAAATTCTTCTTGTGTCCATGTTTAGGAGCAAGTCTTTTTAACAACAATGAAGAAGGCTTTGGTAATTTGATGATCGAATCATCTTGTTGAGAGCATGGTGAAGTAGCCATTTGAGAAACAAATGAAAGGGAAGAAGAAGAAGAAGTTTTTGACAATATATCGGATGACAGGCGATGGGTTCTATTTTAAATAATTAATTTTTGGGTTACTCATAATGGGGTACAAAATATTTCGATTTTGGATCGACCGAGGCCACACAATATTATATAAAGTATTGTAGCACATATTATATTGTAATAATAAAGGAGTAAATAAAAAAAAAAAAAAAAGAGGGGGAATGTATAATTACCTTTGATGAGGTGAATTTGATGGTGATATAAATGCAGGTAATGTTGGTGAAAATGGCTCTAATTTAACCTTGTTTTGTTGAAAAAACCATTCAATGCCTTCCAGCGGTCTTGATTCAAATTCTAGTGACATGACAGTAGGTTTGCCAAACAAACGAACAAATGTTGTCATTTTTAATAATGGAATAGCACCGCCAGATATTAATTCATCATCCTGTAAACGGCAAAGATCAGCCAAGGCGCAAATATTGTTTTTTTGAGCAATATCGGCCATGACATGTGTTTGAATATAGGAGCGACCTGCTTCATCTTTACAAAAGAAGCCAGAATAGTGTTGATAGGAACGAATTAAATCTTGATTAATTAAATGAAGATCAAAGATTGCAAATAAATCTTCTAAACAAAAGTAATTGAAAAATTGCTCTTGATGATCTCGAGTATTTAATGATCTAGGTGGTGTTACGAGTGGTGAAGGTAATTGGTACAAGCAAAATGATACAGCAGGTGAAATTTGATATTCTCCAATAATGATGGTTTGAATTTTCATTTTTTAATAAAGGAATGTATAGAACAGATAGATAGATAGATAGAGAGAGAAAGAGATGAAAAAGAAAGAAATAACGAAAAAGCCATTTTATACGAGTTATATTTATACATGCACAATCAATCAAGAATTATATAAATTACAAATCTTGCACTTGCTTATTCGGTTGTTGAATTGGTAATTTATCATATATTTCTTGCATAGCTTTGTATGCTTCTTCCTTCAGCCCATCAAAAAACCGCTGATTCAATACGGTATCCTTCTTTCATACCGCCTTGCCTTGCATTAGTATTTATGTAAATACATTACTTGTAACGCCATATATCTGCCTGCAAAATATTCAGTAATGACATAAATATATCTATTGTATGCTACTAAATTAGTTTTTTAATTATTCATTTAAACATTTTGAATAAGCCTTCTTTTACTTGTAGTTGTACAAGACAAAATATTCACATCCCGTAAATTGGATTGCTCAAATATGGCTTTTTGACATAATTTTTTCAAAATTCATTTCGAGTTACTTTATTTAGCAATCTTCCGTTTTGCTCAGGTTGAAAGATCGCCCTTTACTATTAATGTATGTGGTTTTTTTTATATTTCATGTTTACGATTTATTTTTAAATGTATAATTAAAAGATACACAAAATCTATATAAATTATTTCATTGGATCCGCTTTTATCGATATATGTTTATTATTTTTATATTTCATTTAATATTATTGATTTAAATATATATATATATATATATTTATTCATTATATTTTATTATTATTAGGAGATCATATTTTGTTTACACCATATAATAATTCATTCATTAAAATAAAGTGATATAACAATGTTACAACACGTCAAGTTGTGCTTTAGAGCTCATGCAATTAAATACATATATAAACTCGAGAACCAAATTAGGTACAAGAACAAACATTTATTGTTCTGAATAAAAAAAAATAATCCTAGCTTCATTGATCTTTTAGTTTCATGAGCATTTCTCTGTATTTCAAACATCTCTGACCTGCCTCGTGCTAAATACCACTTGTCATTATGTTTCATCATATTTTCGGAACGCCTTTCTACATGGAGTTATACCACCGAGCATGTTGCATTGTGTATATTGAACGCAATTAATTGAAGTTTTGCGTGAAAAAAGCTGAGAATAGGTCGTAATATAATTTTCCCAAAAAAAAAAAAAAATAGGCTGCACATAGCTTACATGTAAAAGTACTGATGTAAAGTTTTAAAATTTGTATATTGTTTGGAAAAGCATGCACAAAAATCCTTTAAATCAAGCACTCCTGCCAATTAATGTCAACATTTTAGTAGCCGAAATGTAGAAACAAAAAATGGTTCCTGAGTTGTTGAGTGCATTGGGGTCAAATATTTATTTGAACGCACACCCCATATGACCTTACTTATTGTGATACTTGGGATATTACATGAAAAACGGTATTAAAAGAAAAAAAATTCCCAGTAGATGAAATAGATAAGCTACTAGATTGAAAAGGGCAATTGTAGAGTATTCACGGTTACCCTTTTCTACCAACATTTTAAGGAGATTGCAGTAACAACAGTAAAAGTAGATCTTTAGTGTGGCAAAATTAAACCAATGATATATCTTTTTCTTGTGCATAAAAGCTTCTTTTTCTCTAATACCAACAATAGCAATAAAAAGAACAATAGTACATTTTGTTTACATGGCAAATTGTTGTATTTTCAAACAGCATATTTTACTATTTTGTGAGGTTCCTACATTGAATTTTTTCTTTGTGTAATGTGATTTTAATCCTGGGAAATGATGGAAACCAGAGATAGAGAAAAGAAAAATAGGAGATGTCTAGGAGATTATAAGGATCATAGATGATAGTTTTTTTTTTTTTTTTTTTTTTTTTTTTTTTTTGCCTCCAAACATAATATATAGTGTTTAAAACACAAACAAATAGAATGTATCATTAGTGTTTTGAATAAACAAGCTAAACACATGGAATATCATCATCATTTCATTGAAAAGGATGTGACTATGAGGAAATAACACTAAAGCGGTTATGTTTGAATGATGGTAGGGTTACGTACATTTATTAAATATAAAAATAATTAAATTATAAAAAAAAAAAGATACTTGATTGATTGATTGAGTGAGTGAGTGTGTTTGGGTGTGGCAGGTGTATTTATATATGTGTAATGTGTGCGTCTGCATTATACACCCAGTGTATAAGACTCTGATGTTTTATTTTGTTCGGTTGCCAGTGATCTTCGCTTCTTTTGAGTAGTTTTTTTAAGTAAATCAGGTACTGTAAACCACGCTACCACTGATTTACGAGAAGAAGATGATGATCTACGAGAGAATGATGGTGTATTGTCTACACTTGAATAAACCCCATCTCGGTATGTTGCTCGATAATAATCCTTGTCCTTGAATTCAAAATCAGATTGTGCTTCTCTTCTTTTGGTGTATCGATTTACTTGGTGTAAATCATATTGTGTTTTTAGTTTGTCAATAAATCCCATTATAATGATATAAGAAAAAGAGAGAAAGAGAGAGAAAGAGAAGAAAAAAGAGAGAGAAAGAAAGAGGCAAATAATGAGAGAGAAGAGTTGGTATAAATATATAAAAGAAAAAAAAAGAGGGGCTATTATATTGAGTTTTATACCTTGCAAGTTGTTGTTGTTGTTGCGGGTGGTTACTTATGTTGTACCAACATATAAAATAGGCGGCGGCTTGTTTTTTTCCATAAACAACTAATCTATTCTTGGTTTTTTTGCAATTCCAGTACTTTATGCCCTTTTTATTAGGTAATCGCATGATATTTCCCTTTTATTAACTGTGTATACATGCGAAAGAAGATTAGATAAAGTATTTTTTCTTATGCGTACATATGTGTGATCCTCCTTCTTGTCCTTTGTTTTTACATGTATTACATGTACATGTACATCATATCTACTTTTTTCTCTTTTTGAGAAGGGGGAGATTGTTAATTTACAAATGTTCATTACACATTAATATCCAAAATATGTATGTATGTATGTAAAAAGAAAAAGGGATTAATTCATTCACTATAATATATATGTACAGTATATATATACAAAACCTTGTCTATCGCATTTATACTTATATTGACACTATATCTCAAGTCATCATAAAATAAACTGCACAGCATATATGACAAGGCGTAAGGATCTCCTATTTTTCTTAATACATGTGCCATGTTGGCCACATAAAAGAATCGTCTATATGCACAAAAAGAATGATTTGCAATTGTTACGAAAAAGAGAAAATAACATACTTTTCTTAAATATCAAACATGTCTCCGGTTTATTTTTTTATGGGGTGGGGATTATACTACCAGTGTGTAGCTGTAACCTTGCACCAAATGGATTTATGCACATTTGAGCGAATTCTTTTTTTTGTGATACCTGAAACATAGTTCAGGATACCATTTCTATAATATTCCAAAATATATATATATGGCGAAAAAGTCAAAAATTATACCATTATGCGAGTGTACATAAATAACTTCCAGCATGATAATTATATATGCATATATTGGTCGCCTGATTGCCTCAGAAGATTTCTTGCTCACGTAAAACTGACACTTAGTTGCATATCGTAATGGATGTAGTCTCTTCTAATATCTCATACATACTACACTTGTTTAATTCTATTGCGAAAACTTCTAAATATAACAATAATTTAAAACAAATATACGTGATTTTGAACATATTTCTTCTCTAAGTTTTGCGTATGTAAGAGAAATTTTACACACTCTAAAGCCTAGCCTTTTAATATTTTGCGAGCCATGCGATAATGTTCAAAACCGATTTTTGATTTCTTCAACTAATAAAAAGATAACAAACCACCAAACAATCTAAAATGGGACAAGTTTGATGTTTTCTCAATCATTGACCACAAAATATTATTAAACGATCTGTGAAACTAATACCATCAAAAGTAGTTCTTTATGCTACCATTATTTAATTTTCATGCTCGCGAATTTCCCTCTTCACATCACGTAATATTAAAAACAAAAAGATTACTCTTGTTTAATGTTAACATGCGTATTTAGATAAAAGAAAAGAATACCAGCTTGATAATAGTCTGATATACCTTATCAAACAGTGAATAGAATAATATGAAAACAAAAAGAGAGAAACAACACGCGTAGAAAAGGATTTTCAAGGCTTTACATTATTTAGCGCAATTAAAACCCTGCTAAATTGCACATTTCAGCCAATGTCAAAAGCAGCATTACAGCGCATGAATCATAAACTAATAAACAACATGGGCAATATCTGTTATCATAGAAACATACATTTTTCTACCAGAAAAACCGTCTGTCATGTCGTACATTCATTAAAAAATTGCAAAAGCGAGTCAGTAGAGCGACGCCGTAATTGAGCATAGCAAGATTCAACGGCTAAATCTTTTAATACTATAGTACAGTATATCTAAATTTTACATAAAAAGGTGCTTTTTTTTAACTTTTCTTATATTTAACCACGTACGGTCTGAAAATTCAGTTTTTGTAGCGGACATTTTCGGGACTCATTTTATCCTTACCAACACTCATGATTTTGATCAAAAAATAGAAAAATCAAGTTTTGATACCAAAATCAACGTTTAAATATACTGCATTGTGAGAGAAAATTTTAGCCATAGCGAATACGCATTTTATAAAAGCTTAATATTAAATGTTAAGTAATGAAAATTTGTACTTTTGCTCGAAAAACGGTTTTTTGATTAAAGGATTTTCATGTAATATTTTGCACTAAAAATGTTTGTTATTTTTTATTGAGTAAATAGAGCGCTAAATGTTGTATATGTGTATATTTTTTATTTTTATAATTGTTAGTATAATTAACTCTAGATTTGCAAAACTAGAAAAAAAAAATTAAAAAATGTCAAAATTGATGATCTGGACAAGAATAATTTTCGAAATTAATATTCCGCTTATAAGCCTTGTAAGTCTTAAAAATAAGAGATTTTACGATATTTGAGAACTTTTTCAAGAATTGACAGTACTGTACCCGCTTGATTCAAGCCTATTACTGTAAATCTTTATACATGTTAATATTGTGTGGTGGTTTATTTGATGATAATATAGTCTTACTTTATAATTATTGCGCTAGATGTGATTTACATTGAGCTTTATTAGTGATTTATCGAAAGGTAAATCGTATGAAAATTAATCAAATGAAAAAGTACCGTTTTATTATGAGCTTATAGAGGGGGTTTATATACTAACTGAATGAGTGTATTAAATGTAAGTGATAATATAATTAGAATGAGCATTTGGATATTGTGTGGATATATTGGAATCATGCTTCTATGATTCAATAGTAGCATGATGATAGACGCATGGAATATGACCTTGCTTGACTTGCATGTTGAACATCATGGTTTGACAGATGTTCTAAATTGGTAATTCGGTAATTCCTAATTCTGATAGATCAATTAGTCTTACCTCTCCAATATCATAAACATAAACATGGCCATCGCTGAAACCTATTGTTGCCTTTTTACCTCTTTGTCCCAAGCCAATCTATTTAATGCTTTACCAGAACCAACTTAAGTAGTAGTACTTACAAATGGTTTCTCGGTATTTGCATTCGAATTTTATAAATTAAATTGACTGGTTCATCTACAGTAGTATAAAACGTATCATCAGCCCGCCTTATAATAAATGTCAATCTAAAACCAGAAACATCTCATTGTCATTGTTATAAGCTACGAAAAGTTTGATTTTTAATATTAATAATGCAGCAATTAAATAAAAAAACAAGATCGCACTAATAGCATATGGTGAGTATTTAACATCTAAGTAGTAAGTAAGCTTGATGAAGTATGTTTTTAGAACCCTTTTAAAAATCCTGAGGCAAACACAACACCTTAGTTTTGTAATTTCTATCCATCAAAATGTCGCGATTTTCACTACTCAATGAATGCACCCTTTATCAATCTTGACCTCGATGTACATTATTGGGTATCAGTTTTTTACCAGTTGTATTATTCTCTGATTCATTAATATTTAAGCATACTGAAAAAAAAGAATAAATGTTTCAAATTTTTTCTGCATATCAAATTATGCAATTTAGTAGCAATGATTGCACTTAACTATGCTTTTTAAACCTATTGATGTTAATCAGAGTAATTAGTATTTTCATTCAAAAGTAAGCTTTTTTGCTTTATACATTTACATTCACCCATTCAATAAATGATGACATTGCATTTATTATCCGTTATATCAATCAATCAACTTCATCTTGGTATCTTAGTTTGATACGTTTGACAATTAAATGCTTAAATTACACTTGAACCACCAGGTATCACCACAAAAAAATCTCCTACAGGTCGACGAAGAATCACAATTTGGATTATTTTTTTGTGTCCATATAGATCTGAGCTCTCTCTTACATTCATAGATCTCTGTATCAACTATATCGCTATCTGTTCCATTTAACTGAAATACACTGGACGCTAACATGGTACTCGATAAAACGCCTTTCCTTATTACGAGTCAATACAACCAATTTAATGCTAGTTTACCATCAGCATTTGAATTAGATGAATTTGAAATTAAACGGCCCCTTTTAATAGCTTCTCACATCATGAGCTAATTAATGGACCGTTATTATAGATACTGTTTAATATACTGTACTGTAAACAATGAATAACTAGAAAATAAAGTTAAAACTATATATATTTATTGAGTATATTGTAGGTAAAAAAGATAATGATCCGTCTCGAAAGGCATCAGGAATGGTTTATCTAAGTTTTAAATAACAAGGTGCTTTTTTTAAACTTTTCTTATATTTAACCATGTACGGTCTGAAAATTCAGTTTTTGTAGCGGATATTTTCGGGACTCATTTTATCCTTACCAACGCTCATGATTTCGATCAAAAAACAGAAAAATCAAGTTTTGATACCAAAATCAACGTTTACATATACTGCATTGTGAGAGAAAATTATAGCCATAGCGAATACGCATTTTATAAAAGCTTGATATTAAATGTTAAGTAATGAAAATTTGTACTTTTGCTCGAAAAACGGTTTTTTGATTAAAGGATTTTCATGTAATATTTTGCAATAAAAATGTTTGTTATTTTTTATTGAGCAGATAGAACGCTAAATTCTGAATACGTGTATATTTTTTATTTTTATAATTAGTAATATAATTAACTCTAAATTTGCAAAACCAGAAAAAAAAAATTAAAAAATGTCAAAATTGATGATCTGGACAAAAATAATTTTCGAAATTAATATTCCGCTTATAAGCTTTGTTAGTCTTAAAAATAAGAGATTTTATAATACTTTAGAACTTTTTCAAGGATTTACGATGCTGCACCCACTTGATTCAAGCTTATTATTGTAAATCTTCATACATGTTAATATTGTGTGGTGGTTTATTCGATGATAGTATAGTCTTACTTATAATTACTGCGCTAAAGGTAATTTACATTGAGTTTTAGTCTTACCTCTCCAATATCATCATAAACATAAACATGGCAATCATTGGAACCTATTATTACTACCTCCAATTTATTCACTGCCATGCTTCACCAGAACCAACTTAAGTAGTTACAAATGGTTCCTCGACATTTGCATTAAAGTTTCATAAATCAAATTGACTGATTCCATCAACAACAGTATCAAACGTATCATCAGCCCGCCTTATTATGATAAATGCCAATAATCTAAAATCAGAAACATTCTATTTATTGTCATTGTTATAAGCTATGAAAAGCTTGATTTCTAATGATACAGCAATCAGTAAATAAAAAACAAGATGATACTAATATCATATGGTGAGTATTTAACATCTAAGTTTGATAAAGTATGCTTTTAAAACCCTTTTTAAAAATCCTGAGGCAAATACAACATCTTGGTCTTGTAATTTCTATCCATCAAAACGCTGCGATTCCCACTACACAATGAATGCACTATCTTTTATCAATCTTGACCTCAATGTACATTGAGTATCAGTTTTTTACCAGTTGTATTTTCTCTGATTCATTAATATTCAGCCATATTTAATGATAATGATTTGTAGCATTACCAAAAAAAAAAAAAAAAGAAAGAATGCTTCAAGAGTTTTTTACATATTAAATTATGCAATTTAGTAGCAATAATTGCACTTCACTATGCTTTTTGAGCCTATTAATGGTAATCAGAATAATTAGTCATTACGGCCGACCTGTGCTGCACAAGATTATTTGTTGTGGTTCCCAGCAGGTGGGCTACACACTATAGCCTGAACTGTTGTGCCCACTGAATATGGCTAAAAAGATAACAAGGTGCACATTGTCGTATATTTTCAGGTTTGGTAAATAATACTTAAAAAATAATACAATTAAAAAAGAATGAGTAATGAATCAGTTCTTCAACTGTATAATAAAAACAAGATATCGGTTTTTATTTAGATATAAAAGTATGGCCTTTTATATTGATTTGACATTGAGATCCTGAGATGTAATTTAAGGCACTATTGAACCATTAGATATGTTTGAGAGTAATCTATGGATTGAAATGGATCAATCATAATTTAACCGTTCTTGCAGAGCTTGTGAGTTGTCTTGTTTCAATGCTGCGCTAAATGTGCTTGGACGTTGATTTGATAGCTACTTGATTGATTAACCGCTGGGATGAAATAATATTTTGTCATAATTAAGGTCCATGCGTTTTTGGTAATTATTGAATTAAACTTGGTACGCTAAAATTTTCTTATATCCGATATCATGATTTTGCACTTCAATACTTGTCATAGTCAATAGATTGTAAGGTGTATTATTGATACTGTAGAAGGCGATAACGTGTAATACTAGGTGGCATACAACACACATAGACACAACAAAAGAAACTGCACACGAGCACAACGAAAAGCCTGTATGTGCAGGATTAAAGATTCTGTTCGTGTGCATGACATTAATCCCATGATATTAGAATTGCCCATAAGCATATCATTATCCCTATTTGTGCATCATAATAGAAACTGACAATGAGCATAATGAGCTGATCGTATGGGCACAAATTGGTTTATACATGAGCATTGTACCGTTCTCAAAATTTCATTGCATTTTTTACTAGAAAGTGGTTTTAAATTACATTTGCTTTCATTAATATACATTATAGATAATACAATTCAATACATTGTTGTTGTAGAGCAATAAATGCAACTGTCAATATATTTACGATTATTATCATTTGTAAATACGTTTATAATTATAATGTTTATAGCAACAATGGTTTTTGCTCGAGCATAAACTTAAATAACGCTTATTACTTAAATTTATATGCAAGCCAAATTTAAGATTATGGATGTTACTTTATCACACATAAAATTTGAACATATTAACCTTCTTTAAACTTACTATTTTATTTACGATTGCCAGCTGTAAGAAGATTTGTTTTCAAGCATAGCTACGATCAAAACTATGGCTATTATTAACCAAGACATCAGATTATTCTTTTTTTGTGTTTCTATATCATTTGAAATTTTATCACTTTTCTGGAACGTTTTGTGGGTCTGTAGTCTGTAGCCAGTTCTAGCTTTTCATTGAGCAGATATAAATATCATTGCCTTCGATTTGATCTTGTAATCATGAAATACGTCCAACAATACAGTAGTAAATAATGATATTTGATCTTAGAATGCGATTAAATGAAAATATCAGTCTCTAATATAGACTGCTACCTATATTAAAAACATTAGTCCCTTAAGTTAACATGCATATTTAGATAAAAGAAAAGAATACCAGCTTGATAATAGTCTGACATGCCTTATCAAACGGTGGATATATCCTTGAAATATGAAAACAAAAAGAGAGACACAACACACGTAGAAAAGGATTTTGAAGGCTTTACATTATTTAGTGCAATTAAAACCCTGCTAAATTGCACATTTCAGCCAATGTCAAAAGCAGCATTACAGCGCATGAATCATAAACTAATAACCAACATGGGCAATATCTGTTATCATAGAAACATACATTTTTCTACCAGAAAAACCGTCTGTCATGTCGTACATTCATTAAAAAATTGCAAAAGCGAGTCAGTAGAGCGACGCCGTAATTGAGCATAGCAAGATTCAACGGCTAAATCTTTTAATACTATGGTACAGTATATCTAAATTTTACATAAAAAGGTGCTTTTTTTTAACTTTTCTTATATTTAACCACGTACGGTCTGAAAATTCAGTTTTTGTAGCAGACATTTTCGGGACTCATTTTATCCTTACCAACACTCATGATTTTGATCAAAAAATAGAAAAATCAAGTTTTGATACCAAAATCAACGTTTAAATATACTACATTGTGAGAGAAAATTATAGCCATAGCGAATACGCATTTTATAAAAGCTTAATATTAAATGTTAAGTAATGAAAATTTGTACTTTTGCCCGAAAAACGGTTTTTTGATTGAAGGATTTTCATGTAATATTTTGCAATAAAAATGTTTGTTATTTTTTATTGAGCAGATAGAACGCTAAATTCTGAATATGTGTATATTTTTTATTTCTATAATTGTTAGTATAATTAACTCTAAATTTGCAAAACCAGAAAAAAAAAATTAAAAAATGTCAAAATTGATGATCTGGACAAAAATAATTTTCTAAATTAATATTCCGCTTATAAGCTTTGTTAGTCTTAAAAATAAGAGATTTCATAATACTTTAGAACTTTTTCAAGGATTTACGATGTGGACACACTTGATTTAAGCTTATTATTATAAATCTTTATGCATGTTAATATTGTGTGGTGGTTTATTTGATGATAATATAGTCTTACTTTATAATTATTGCGCTAGATGTGATTTACATTGAGCTTTATTAGTCTTACCTCTCCAATATCATAAACATAAACATGGCCATCATTGGAACCTATTACCGCATTTTTATCCTCTTTAGGTCCCAAGCTAATTCATTCAATGCTTTACCAGAACCAACTTAAGAAGTGCTTACAAATGGTTTCTCGGTATTTGCATTCAAATTCCATGAATTAAATTGACTGGTTCATTTACAGTAGTAGTATCAAACGTATCATCAGCCCGCCTTATGATAAATGCCAATCTAAAACCAGAAACATCCCATTGTCATTGTTATAAGCCACAAAAAGCTTGATTTTAATAATACAGTAATTAAATAAAAAACAAGATGATGCTAATAGCATATGGTGAGTATTTAGCATCTAAATAAGTTTGATGAAGTATGCTTTTAAACCTCTTTTAAAAATCCTGAGGCAAATACAACATCTTGGTCCTGTAATTTCTATCCATCAAAACGCTGCGATTCCCACTACACAATGAATGCACTATCTTTTATCAATCTTGACCTCGATGTACATACATTGGGTATCAGTTTTTTACCAGTTGTATTTTCTCTGATTCATTAATATTCAGTCATATTAAGCGATGATGATTTGTAGCATAACCAAAAAAAAAAGAAAGAAAGAATGCTTCAAGTGTTTTCTGCATATCAAATTATGCAATTTAGTAGCAATGATTGTACTTTACTATGCTTTTTGAAGAACCTGTTGATGTCAATTAGAATAATTAGTACTTTCATTCAAAAGTAAGCTTTGCTTTATACATTTACATTTACCCATTCAATAAATAATGGCATTATATTTATTATCCGTTATATCAATCAATTGACTTCATCTGGATATCTTGGTTCGATACATTTGACAATTAAATGCCTAAATTACACTTGAACCACCAGGTATCGCCACAAAAAAATCTCATACAGGTCGACGAAGCATCATAATTTGGATTATTTTTTTGTGTTCATATTATAGATCTGAGCTCTCCCACACATTCATAGATCTCTGTATTAACCATACCGCTATCTGTTCCATTTAACTGAAATACACTGGATGTTAACATCGTACTTGATAAAATGCCTTACTTTATTGCGAGTCAACACAGCTAATTTAATACTAGTTTAGCATCAGCAGCTGAATCAGATAAATTTGAGATTAGACGATCCCTTTTAATAGTTTTGCATACCATCATCATGAGCTAATTAATGGACCGTTATTATAGATACGCTAATATAATCAAGGATGGTGAGTTAACCCTACTGGACGAACGAGTCGATGTAGCAATATAAACAAAATATTAAAACCAAATATAGCAATTGAATGAGCAAGAGATGATAAATCACGTAAATTAGCATACTTGAATTGGTTCAAACGTTTTGAACTGAATACGCCTTTACTTTTGACTTTTGACCTATATGCAAAATAAGTACAGCTTTATATCATAGATGTCATGTTGTAGAAGGCTGTATTTTGATTAGAAATACTTCCTTTTAAAGACACCAGCAATATAGGGTTTCTTCGTTATTATGCTTGTTGGGATCATGGGATCTGACTGGAAATTAGTTCTTATGATGGAGCGAGGTTCAGTGTTTTACTAAAAATAACAAGAATTAGACAAGAGTAAAAGGCGGGTTTAATTCAATGTAGATGATGAGATTATATATAGAAGAGATTATCAAGTGATACAATAGCTATTAATGGTATAACAATAACAATATCCTAATAATACGACTACTGTAGCGCCATATCTAGATTCTGATATACAGTGACATTCAGGTACAAATTGAGATCAGTTATTTGTCTGAAATGACAATGGCAACGTTGGTCTATAAAAGGTGTCATTCCATTGCACTGCTCATTTGTGCAGATCATTATGTTGCCCATGGGAAGCATAGTTCGGCCGTAGTGCGATCAAAATTCGCTGATATAGGGTTTTTGTTGTAGATTTTTTCACTGTCATAAAGGTAGGTTTCAGATAGGTTTTAAATGTTTTCAAATGTTTCTGCCCAATATTGAGTCGAATTACGTAAATTCGTCAAAGAAGACGCAACTTCAACCTTATAGACCATTGATATATCTCGGAAAATAGAAATATTAGTGCCATGATATAAGCGTACTGGCTAAATATTAACCAAAGTTGACCAAGGTTTATCTAAAATTGATTATAAAAAATTGAGTATTAAAATTGAAGTATTGATTTTTTGTATTCACAAGATTGATTCAACTCTTCTAAGTAACTTGACTTTTTTTCTTTCAACGAAAAAGTAATATTTTTCGTTGAAATAATCAAAAAAATAATAGTTCATATTACAACTTAACCCTATGGTAACTGGGTTTCAAAATCGATTTGACAAATCAACTAGAAAATGATCAAAAAATCAAAATTGTTTAATGGCTCATGGACTGAAAAGTAAGTTGAAATACCCTATTAAATGGTTTTTGTACAGTTTTAAATTCTGCATCTATTAAAACAAAATTCAGACTAATGTTTCATATTAAATTTTGCACAAAATGCCATTGAAATTTTGGAGGTTTTTTGAAGATACACATCACTTTTTATAAGCATATCTCAAATCTAAATAACGAAAATGATGCGCAACAAAATTATCTATTGATCAAGCTATTTTTGATCCTTATAGCTACATTTTTTGTAGAGAAAACAAGATTTTTGTCCATTTTTTTTCAAATTCAGAATTTGGGATGAGGGTATACAAGGGAAAAATTGAAGCTAGAAACGAAAGTATCTCTTTGTACACATTTTTGAGGATATCTCCATGAAAAATCAATATTTTGAAAAACCCTAAATGGGGTCCTAGAGAGCTTAACAAGCTTAATGACATAAATGTAAAAAAGATGTTGTTCAATTTAACCAATATTTTGAAACCTACTATAGAAATGCCAGAAAAATGAAAAAAAATAAAAGGACTCAGAATTTTTATATATTAAAATATGTTATAGGACTTTTTAAAACAAGCAAGTTTTATTATTAAAAGTTGTTAGTATGGCTTAAATTTTTGCAGAGATATGAAGGCTCAAAGGTTTTACTTTTTAGTAGTAAAATATCTGTAAGAATCTGAAACATTAGCACTGGAAAAGTTATACTGACTGCAAAAAATAGGATATCTCCAGATACTCTTTTTTAGATTAAAGGTGGACATCTCAGGTACATTGTCATGTAATGTCTTTTTGGTTTTATTCAGTGGAAAAAAAGCTGAGCAGAAACAAAAAGTTGGGCTCAGTTTTTAAGGAAATAATAGCGAATTTGACCTGTTTTTGAGTTTTCCGTGATATAAAATAAATTTAGGAACAGGTATCATAATGCGACCAATTTATATCTGTTTAGCAGTGTTTAAGATATATTCTAAAAATTGTTTAATATGAGATATAGTATAAAAGAGAGGAGATATTCCGATGTTTACGACTAAAAACTATGAATATAGGAACCTACAAAAAAATATCAAAAATCATTCTGACGTATGGAGTGTAACCGAGTCTGCGTTAAAAAAAATTATTGACTAGAATGTAACAAAACCGAGCAAAATGTAATTTTATAAAGTGAATACAGTATATTTATTTATTGATCAATTTGAAAGAAAAAGTAATTAAAGATTACGAGTTTTAATTATTTGACTTCAACAATAAAAATGAAAATAAAAAAACTATTTACTAGATTATTTCGCAATGTTTTTTTCATAATGATTGAATAACAAAGTTTTTGCTGGTTTTTTAGTAATTTTTTTTTGAAAAATTAGAAAATAATAATATATCAGTGCAGTTATGGTTGATTATTATTCACAATATTTTGAAAATATTGGGTTATGATTGAAAATTTCTAGCATGCTTCGACTGACATACTTACCCTTGAAGTGAATGGAATCCCAATCTCAAATATGTTGTGCTCAGATCAAAGCAAACAAGATCCTGTAAATCAAGTCAAAATGGAGATGTAGAATTTATGGTAACAAGCCCCTCGGGTTTCTAATCGTGCACGTTTGACAAAAAAAAAGAGATCATGGAACGCTATCTGGATTTCAAGTGTGGAAAAAAAAAGTATATTTTAAGGACCTAATTTTTTCTCTTTGTTTCGGTAATCTTTTCTTCCTCTAGATTTTAGTCTTTAACATTACAAAATGAAGTTTGGACACACACTTAGAACATCTTTAAACCCTGATTGGACATTTCATTACGTTGGTAAGTTGATTGATGATACATGATATTTCAGGGGAAATGAAAAAAATAAATAAATAACATATATTGTATTTAGCCTATGAAGATTTGAAATCTATTCTCAAAAAGGAAGCACTTGGTGGTGTTTGGTCTGAAGAAAGCGAGAGTAAATTTATTGAATTATTAGAAAAGGAACTTGATAAGGTTTACACATTTCAGCGCGTCAAATTGGGAGAGATCAATCGCCGTATTGAAAATGAAGCTCGAGAAGTAGATATTCTCTGTCAATCCGAGAATTCCGAGGAAGATGATTTTACTGCTTCAGAGATTGAACTGGGACATATTATTGCAGATGTTCATGATTTAGCCAAATTTACTAGATTGAATTATACTGGCTTTTTGAAGATCATAAAGAAGCATGATGTAAGTTTCATAATAGAGTTGAAGGAGTGTAAAATGCATCAAAGATTCAATGATTTAAACCAATCATAATCGGCACGTGGGGAAAGGGGAAATCTGTTTCTTTAAAGCACCGTCTAATCTAAATCAACAAATTGTAACAATAGAAAGTGACAGGATGGCCATTGAAGCCAATGTTTGGTGTTAGATTGAACGCAAAGCCATTTTACAAGGAAAATTACGATGCTTTGATTATCCGCATATCTACTTTGTATGATCGTGTACGTACTCGCGGAAAAGAGCGTGGCGGTGATTCAGGTGCTGGTGGTAAGCAATCTGCTTTTGTAAGAAACACAACAAAATATTGGTAGGTTGATTAGATTCTGTAATTTAATATTCCCGAGAATTAATATTCAAATGTATAATAGGGTTCATCCTGATAACATTACCGAACTAAAACTGGTCATTCTCAAGCATTTACCTGTACTCGTCTTTAACCCCAACAAGGAATTTGAAGCCCAAGATTCTGCTATTACTAGTGTTTATTATGATAACGATGATTTTGATCTTTATATGGGTCGTTTAGAAAAAACTGAAGGTGCCGAGGCTATTCGTATGCGTTGGTATGGTGGTATGGATTCAAACACAATTTTCGTGGAACGTAAAACACATCACGAAGATTGGACAGGTGAAAAGTCCGTCAAGGCACGTTTTCCAATCAAAGAAAAGTATTTGAATAGCTATCTTCAAGGTACCTATACAACAGATGAATTATTTGCTAAAACTAGAGAGCAAGGTCGTAAATCAGAAAAGGAAATCCAAGAATTAGAACAACTTGCTCAAGAAGTTCAATATACCACTTTAACTAAGCGTCTTCATCCCATGATGCGTACCTTTTATAACCGTACTGCTTTCCAATTGCCTGGTGATGCTCGTGTTCGTATTAGTTTAGATACTGAACTGAGTCTTATTAGAGAGGATAATGGTGGTAAAAATAGAGCAGGTGATAATTGGCGTCGTATGGATATTGGTGTTGATTATCCTTTCAAGCAACTTCCTGAAGGTGACATTTGTCGTTTCCCTTATGCTGTTCTTGAAGTTAAACTTCAAACACATGTAGGCCAAGAGCCTCCTCAATGGGTTTTGGAGTTGGTCAACTCTCATTTGGTTGAATCTGTACCCAAATTCTCTAAATTTATTCATGGCTGTGCTACTTTATTGGAAGACAAAATCAATGATTTGCCTTTCTGGCTACCTCAAATGGACATTGATATTCGTAAACCCCGTAACAAGGTCTTTGGTGTATCTCGCCCTGAAGCCTTATCCAGTAGTTCAGTATCTGGAAGTAGCGGTAGTGCTTTTGATGGGTCAAAATTGACAACTGATGAAAATGTTCAAATTGCAATGCGTGAGGCAACTGAATCAACACCTTTATTAATTGGGGATGGAAATTTCCATATAGGAGATCGCAATATCAAGGAAAATGGTGGTTTGTTGAAACAATTATCACCAGCTGGTTTGAAGAATTTATACAAGAAATCAAAGACTATTTTTATTCGCAAAGAAGCAGCTCCTGCAAAGGGTCGTGGACGTCCCATTCCTACCAAAGCACCTCCTGCCAAAACATATTTTGCTAACGAACGTACCTTTTTGCATTGGCTCCAATTTACCTTATTATTGGGCGGTTTAGCTATTGGTTTATTAAACTTTTCTGATAACATTGGTCGTATTTCTGCAGGCATATTTACCCTTTTGTCCATGTCTGTTATGGTTTATGCACTTTATAAATACCATGATCGTGCTGATCGAGTAGAAAGAAATGAGCTTGGTGATTTCTCTGATAAATATGGACCTGCTGTCTTGACTTTCTTTGTGGTGGTAGCCATCTCCATAAACATGTTCCGTAAGTATTTAGTCCTAATATAATTATCATTTTCACTAATTTACATGTATTTTAGTTCGTACTGTTATGGATGATAACGATCGCAACTAATCTACGTTCAATCGGCCACTAACAATCCCTTTCTCCTTTCTATTTTGCTTTAATGTTTTTTTTTCTTTCAATTTATTTTATATACTTATACACTCTACAGTAGTTATACTGATATCACTACAAAAATAAAGCTTTGATACTTGTTGCAAAAATTATATTGTCATTACGGAGAATCATTTAAAAATTCGATGCTTCTTTTTGAAAAATTCGTAGTTTTGGGATATACAAAAATATCTTGATAATTAGATTATGTACAATACAAAAAATACTGTTATATACAGAATTTGATGCTTTATTTTATAGCATATTTGGTTAAAAAAGTTCATGGGTAAGTCAGTAGTTAAAATCCTGCAATTTACTATAATGGCTGATTTCAATCATTAATGCAAAAAAGCTTTCAAGCTTGAAAAATGTAAAAATCCAAAGCTATATTTGATATTTAGAACCTTGAAATACCCTTTAGCAATGCATTTTCTAATGATGGCTTATTAGTCTTGATCTAAATAGAAAAGCTCTTTTGAATTCCCATATACCATCTATTACAACAACAAAAAACGATAATCAAAAAAATCTTATTCTTAATACTCCTGCTACCTGCTATGGTATACTATCATTATGCATCGTTTTATCGAAAGAAAAATCAGGGAATGGGAGATATAGATACTTGAAGAATGTGCTACGATATTATGAAATGCTAAGAAGCTTCCAATTCAGTAAAGCTCTTTGAAACTTCCATATTGAAAATTGCATGATAACAATTAAATCCTCAATTGAACAACCCAAGCTCATATTAAATTGAAAAAATATATGTTATCATAATCAGGCCTAATACCTGGATATACCAATATTTGAACAACATTTATCCATGATGGACTCAATCATCTAAATAAGAAGGAACGCAGCAAGGTGTCACTCTATCTGCTAATCTGATTTTGGTAATAGTTGCCACGGTCATCAATTTTAACCACATGAAAATGTATTCATTTCATTGAATATAGCATTAAATTATCCGGAAGCTGTTTTCCCATCGTTTAATATACATCCTTATTGATTTCTGTTTGTCTGAATCTCTAATGCAGACGAATTGTGATTTGTCATTTTATACAGGGCGTGAGTGAAAATTTTAACACTTTCCTTGGGAGGGGGGAGAATTCTAGTGTTTGTCATCAGAAAAAATACATGTGAAAATATAAATTTATAAAAAAAATATCTATTTTCTTTTTCTTTTACCACTGTTTTTTTATATATATATATATATCTTCAATAACCATCATGTCAGATTATCCAGTAGCACTTCCAAGCAAGGAACGCCATTTTATGACGCTTTCAAAAGAAGGACCTCTTTTTGTCCTTCATTTGCATGAAAAAGACAATCGTTTTACAACTGAATTTTGTCAATCTATTCTCAAAGCACTTCAAATTGTTGAAGATGCGTTTATTTCATCTGAAGAGCCTGTTGATATGGCATTGGTTACTTTGGGTAATGATAAAATATTCAGTAATGGTTTAGATTTAATGCATGCTATCAGTTATAGCCCTTTTATGGATATCTACCTTTCAGTTCTTAGACGTTTAGTCACTTTTTGTATCCCTACAGTTGCTGCTATGAATGGGTAATAGCTGAAAAAAATAATGTTTTGTATATGTGTTTCAGGCACTAATTTATCATTATTTATAGTCATGCTTTCGCTGGTGGCTGTATGTTGGCTCTTGCTCATGGTAAATATATAATGCAATTCTATCAAAATAAAATCATAATTAATACTCTTATTAGATTATCGTGTCATGCGCTCTGATCGTGGTTACATGTGCATGAATGAAGTTGATCTTCCTTCTCCTCTTGCTCCTGGTATGGCTGGTCTTTTGCGTTACAAGATGAGTCCTAAAACTTATCGTGATATGGTCTTGCAAGGACATCGTTTCAGTGCACAAGAAGCATTAGATCAAGAACTTGTTGATATTATTTGTCCTGGTGATCAAGTATTTGGAAAAGCCAAGGAACTTGCATTAAAATGGGCCCCTAAGGCTAAATCTGGAATTGTTTATAAGCAATTGAAGGACGAGGTAAATACAAACATGAATGATTCATAGGCAGTGTTATTAACAAAAAAAAATGTATAGATGTATAGCGATATCGTTAGACTTTTGAGTATTCCCTTCCATCGTCTTGCACCCAAGATGTAATTAAAAAAATTAATATTTTTATGTAATCAATCAGATAAAGGTTTCATTTGAGAATTATAACAAATAAATCGTCATTTTAACAATTTTAATCTTATCTGATCTTTGCTGCGAGATTTTGTTTGATGGATTGTGATTTTATTGAAAAATGAAAATATTGATAATGGTAGATTAGATGAAAAAGAGAATAATACAAGAATAAAATAAAAATAAAAATAAAAATGCGATAAAAGTAGTAAATAGTAACAAAATAGACAAAGCAATCAAGCAGTTCGTTGAATACATTCAATATACAAATCAACGTCGTCATCTGTCAAGGTATGATGAGGATTAAATGTAATCTTCTTTTTCAAATCTTCACATAATTGATCTAAATTAAAATCAGGACAATAGCTCTTTACGTCTTGATTGATTTCAGCCAGAGAACGATTATTACCACGAGCACGACGAAGCATTCCGAGGACCTTATTTTTACAAGGTTTTTCATTTTCAGGAGCACATTTGAGTAAGGCATCTTGTTCTACTAATGCCTGCATTTGCTCACTAAAAAAAGAGTCTAAATCATTATTTTCTTCAAAATTGCTTGGACTAGTAGCCCCAAAAAGATCCATTTCTGCGCCGAATAATGCTGGTAAGGGTTCATTTTGAATCAAAAAGTCAGCTTCATTGGAAGGCACACGGTAATCATTCAAGAAAGGGTTATTTTTGCCATTGAATATATTAAAGGAGTTTTGATCTGATGAATCTAAAGTAAACTCAGGTTCTTTGGTTTCAGCTACTTTTGTAAAACTTGCTTCTGGCAGGGAACGAGCAGAATCAGATGTACTTCCACCTTGATAATCAGATAATTCACCGCATTTGCTACTGTCTTCACAACCACAACTAAATATGGATTTATCTGCTTGTGATTGAGAATCCATTTCAGGAGAGGAAAGCATGGTTTGATCATCTGTATGAGGGGGTGAGACCAACGAATTCGGTGTGGATTTATCCGCCTTTTCTTGATCTTTTCCATTTGATGGATATTTGAATGTAAATTTAGCATCTTTCAACAAGTAATTTTCTTCTTTGAGCTTTTCATTTTCTCTCTTGAGTCGAGCATTTTCAGCAAAAAGTTCTTTCTCACGCTTTTCTTTCGCTTCTTGAAGTTCCCGCATTTGATCTTGCAATTCATTCACAAATTGCTCTTTACGTTCTCTAAATGCTCTTTGTGCTGCGCGATTTTGTGCCTTTCTCTTTAGCTTTGGATCAGATGGCAATACCTAACCAAGATGTTAGTAGATACATATAATATTGCAACAAAAAACCTACAGTAACTGATTCCAATGGCTTTCTTCCTGGCTTTTTAGCCTTCTTGATAGGGCCCTTAGCTATAAGATCAAGGAAAAGAAATTATGTGTCAAAATTCTCGTTTAGGCGCCGATCGGGGGTCATCGGTAAGAATTTTTCCTTACTTACCTGAGGATGCTTTATTTGTAGTGGTATTTGCTGCACCTAGAAATGATAAATTAATGACATTAATCATGAAATCAAATATATATTATGCAAATATACCTTTTCTAGTAGACTTTCTCTTGGTCTTTGGTGCAGAATCACTGCTCCAGTCAAAAGAATCATCTGAACTCAAGTCATCATCGTCGTCTCTATATCTAGAATGAGATGTAACTACCATGATAATAGAATAGAATGCCTTGGTTAAAAGTACGTTTAGTTGATTAAATAGTTCTCAAAAGATGAAACGAAATATAGTAAGAAAAGAAGAGATAAACAGAATGGTTCATAAGTTTATAACTTTTTTATAGAAAAATTGTTTTTGTTTCATTGCCAATCATGAATATCCGGTTTCGCTTACAAATACAGTTGAGTCATTGATTGGATGATTAAGAGATGCGATTCCAATATTCACATTGACGAGGGCCAAATGTATTTTGGCATCTCTGTCATGGCTCGGATAAAAAAAAAATGCATCTTTTAAAATTCTCTTTCTTTGGTTTTCTGAGTTTTACAACAACGATGCAAAGTGGGAGGATGTTGTTCAGTATCCCGGGTTTAATGATCTATTCTTTTCTTTTGAAAAAAAGGGCATTATTCCCCTATTCCTGGATCTGAGGATTTGAAAATGTAATAGTTTTGGTACGGATTTTGCAAAGATATACCCACGAATGTGCAAATAAGTACATGATTTACAAATAATTGTCAACGTATTATAACCTAAAAATTTACCAAATTATTCGCTAAATTTGGTTAAAAGTTCTTCGAATTTACAATGTAAAATATGTCAAAAATATGAATAAATGCGAAGAAATCCTTCACGAAGTGTATATGATTAATTGACAAGCTTTATATCATGTAGTATATAGATACACAAGCATACGACGGAATAAAGTATATTGAACGACGATAGGATTCATCTTTGCATTCGCTTTATCAATAATGTTTTAGAAAATGCCCAAGAATGTTTTCAGAAATTCAACAGCAAACCATATATAGATCTTTGCTATTTTGAAATTATGCTTTATTAATAACATCATCAAAATTTTTCATTTTTTGAAAACTTAGAGATTATAAAGTAGATAAAGCCGTCTAATATTTGTTTTGTCATTAATCGATGACTATCTAATAACACATTCAAGAAATAAAGGTTTGTGATTTTCTGACATTTTTTCAGGAAATATCTGTTGTAGATTATAGCTATAATCACCAAATAATATAAATAGAGACGTAGAATAACCATTTTATTGCACATTATTCATTTTCTAATAAAGAAGAATTTTAACAGTATTCTTTTATCGCTTTTTTACCCCCTTATTTTAATGCAATTACTACAAAAACTAACGGCAAAAGAAAGAATCCAGAGCTTCTAGAACTTGATTTAAAAGACTATTTATAATAATTACATTTCTATATGAATTAGAAATGGAATTGGCTTCAAACTTGGCTGTTTAATATCCTCAAAAACCGACATCACCTATATATTATCCATACCTATATCCATGTAGGATGGAAGATTATCTGGATCCGTATATTTTTTTTATCAAACCTGAAAATATACGATATTCATTATCTTACAAATAATCACCATAACTCATAACCTGTAGATGCATCAGTTAGATCCAACTCTGAGATACTTTGCATTTTTTGTTTTAGCAAAAAACATTGATTTTTCATCGAGATAACCAAAATTATAGCTCTTATCACAGCTTACAGCTTATGATAACTGGGTTCCAAAATTTATTTTAAAAAATGGACGAAAAATGATGAAAAAAACAAAATCGAAGCCCTTGGTGGTTGGGCCGAATGGTTAAGAAGTGTACTTCCCAAGCGCACGACTCGAGTTCGAATCCTGGTGGACGCAAGTTTGTTTGATAATATTATGTAGTACTGTATCTCCTGTTTAGTGTCATGTCACCAACCCACAACTTTTTCGTATGACGTTCTCCGCATGCCCGTTTTGGCTCTTGGTGCAGCACTTTAATTAGTCGATTTCTTTCCCATCTTTCATAGTATAATCATTATAGCAACCTTGTTTACAGTAGGCCCACTTGTGGAGACCTCTCAACCTCTTCCCATATGGCTTACGTTGTGCTACATGAAACGTTATTGTAGGAGTTTCATGTATATTAAGTCTTCACATTAAATAATAATAAATAAAAGTATATCCACTACGTTCTACCCTAAAAAAAAAAAAAAAAAACAAAATCGTTCAATGGCTCATGAACTGCAAAGTAAGTCGACCTAGTATACTAAATAGCTTTTGTACAGTTTTAAATTCTAAATACACTTAAATAAAATTCAGACAAACATTTCACATTAAATTTTGTGTAAAATGCAATTGAAATTTTGGAGGTTTTTTGAGGATATGCATCACTTTTTATAAGCATACTTAAAATATAACTAATTTAAATGATGCGCAAAATTATTATCTATCGATCGAGCTATTGTACAATCTCCTAGCTGCATTTTTCGTAGAGAAACCAAGACTTTTGTCCAAAAATTTTCAGATTCAGAATTTGGGATGAGGGTATATAAGGGAAAAATGGAAGCTAGAAATGGAAGTACCTTTTTATATACATTTTTGAGAATATCTCCACGAAAATTCAATATTTTGAAAAACCCTAAATTGGGTCCTAGAGAGCTTAAAAAGCTCAATGATATGAATGTAAAAAAAGCGTTGCTCAATTTAACGAATATTTTGAAATCTGCTACAAAAATGTCAAAAAAAATGAAAAAAAAACAAAGGTGCTCAGAATTTTTTTATATTAAAATATGTTATAGAGCACTTTAAAACAAGTAAGTTTCATTATTAGAAAGTGTTAGTATAACTTAATTTTTTCTGGAGATATGAAGCCTCAAAGTTTTCAATTCATTAACAGTGAAATACGCGTAAAAAATCTGAAACCTTAGCACTAAAAAATTAATACCAACTGTAAAAAGTAGGATATTTCCGGATACTTGTTTTTGGATTACAGGTGAATATCTCAGGTACATTGGCATATATTTTTTTCTTGGTGTTATTTAGTGAAAACAGAAAGTAGAGCAGGGATGAAAAATGAGACCCAGTTTTCAAGGAAAAAGCAGTGAATTTTACGCGTTTTTGAGTCTTTCGTGAAATATAAAATGAATTTAGAAATAGGTAGCATAA
The DNA here is from genome assembly GCA_027405735.1 of Mucor racemosus. Lineage (NCBI taxonomy): Eukaryota > Fungi > Mucoromycota > Mucoromycetes > Mucorales > Mucoraceae > Mucor > Mucor racemosus. The sequence goes on along the minus strand of JAPEHQ010000013.1, from coordinate 1,307,434 downwards.
TGCGACCAATTCATGTCTGTTTAGTAGTGTCTAAAGTATATCCTAAAAATGTTTAGTATGAGGTTAGCTATAGAAAAGAGAGCACGCTCCGATTTGAAAGATTGAAAACTATGAAAATTCAATTTTTTAAAAATTCAGATTTTGCTCGACCAGACACTTACCTACAAAAAAAATACAAAATCCATTTTAACATGTGGAGTGTAATTTTTTCTGAGTATATCAGACCGTTAAGTTTGTCAAATACAGAGTGTAACTTTAATTAAACTAGATGATTAAATTAATTGATTAGAAAAGCAATCAATGACTACGGAGTGTAACTGTTTAGCTTCAACAATAAAAAAAAAAAAATATAAAAAACTATTTCTTATTATTAGAAGATGCTCCTAAAAAAAACAAGTTCAATGACAAGGGCTTAATCTCAGTACATCGTAGCAACAAATGTCACTCTAGTACTTACAATACTCCATCCATTTCATGTCGTTTGCATGTGATTTATTATTTTGATATTTTAGCATTATCATTAGCAAGTAAACCTAACAACGTTTCCGTTACCAACCCTAGCTTATAAGCAAAGGTTTTCGATCCAAAGCTTTATTAGTACTTGCCTCTATTTTATATACATATTTGATTTATAGAATTAAGTACTTATGACAGATAAAACTTGCCAAAGCGCAAACACTTGGGGAATAAACAGCGGCTTTTATATCGAATATATTAAATCTTCGCAGCATATTGCAAACTCTTTTGAAACTCTAGGCTTAAGTGTTGATGGCCAAGAAAAGAAGAAAAGAAGTGTATAGATTTATTAAAATTTATGGTTGTACTGAGTGTTTTGCTACTATATGTATTGTGTATGTGTAATGTGGTATATATATTTACTGGTAAATATAACTACTAAAGAGTCATACTTTTTGGTTATTTTTTGGATGGATTTTGAGGACTAGTTGGACTAGTTACATTTGAAGTTTTTTTAGGTGTTGATAACTGGGGTTGAGACCATCTCTGATGTTGGCCTCGGTTTGTTCCACTACTATTGCTTATCACAATTTCGTTACTATTATTATAATGTGACATTAGTCGACGCTCTTTGCGTTTTCCACTTTCTGTTTTATGAACCGACCTTCTATTCTCCCCATCATCTACTATAGAATAAATATCATGACCTTCAAATGGACTATTGGTATATTCATCAAATGGCGCTTCATTCACACTGTTTCTTCGCACTTGTTGATTATGATGTTGGTAATATGCACCTCCCTGAGGTAAAGTAGATGATATCGAAGAATAGGGTCTTTGATCTAAGAGTGAAGGTGAATTTGGTGCAGATGAATCCATGTTACTTCCAGAGTAATATCCACCGCTGCCTCCCACAGATGATGAAGATGTCGATGATAACCAAGAACGTCTAAATGATGAATCGGTTGCTGTAGGAGTTCTCGATAATTTCACAATTTCGTCTGGTAATACACCACCTACACCAAAGCTTGAAGAAGATCTTGCTCTTTTAGAGTTGCTATTGGTATTGTTGTTTGTTGGTAATGGTGATTGGATTAGCAGCGATCGTCGTTTAGCACGATACTCCGATGGTCTAATTGTCTTTTCAACTGTGATAATACTTTCAAGTTGAGGTTTTTGAGGGAAATCAGTTTCAAATGAAGTTTTATGTTGTTGAGGTAGAGGGGAATCTATGATATCATTTATATCTGATATTTTAATGGGGGATGTAGCTAAAATAAAATCGCTGGGAGGTGAACTAGTTGCTGTCATGATGGCACTCGTGTCATTCTGTGTATTACAACTATTGATATTTTTTGGTGCTGCTAATGGCATTGACCACTCTCTTCTTTCGTCATCGTAGTTCCTCATCAATGGTAGATCTGTACTACTTGTAGCATTATTTTCTAATTCCATATATTCATATTGATGAATGGCATTTTTGGTTTTTAAATTCTTGTAAATTGTGCAAAGACCAAATATATATGCAGACCACAGGAATGCAACAGCTACAGTAATATTCACATATGTAGCTGGATCTTGTATGTAATAACGCATATAATTAATCCAACCGATATTTGCCCCCATAAATAAAATTCCTCCACAAATTGACATGAGTGAAGCAAGTAATCCAGTAACCAAGGTAATAGAAGCAAATATAAATCTATGCTTGCATTTGTTTTGTTGCTCTTTGTCGTCTTGATCCAAATCTTCATCTTCGTCAATATCAATAGCATTTGTTGTATCAGTATTTTGTTGGAACATGCGATGTGGCAAATTATCAACTGGTGATTTGCGAAATATAATCTGAGTTAAACGGGCTATTGCTCCGATGATTAATATATAACCCAACATGGTATGTATTTGAGTCGCATAGTCATCGTCCATTTGTGTTATTCCAGCTACAATAGCTATATATGTAAATATAAGATGTCAATAACATATAAACCCCTGAAATTTGATTATTTTACCTCGGCCTGTCAAACATATTATGAGTGAGTTCACAATATTCCTTTCTCGTAAAGCGGGTATCCATGTTTGTACGCTCAAACTAATTGAAAACAAACCACCTGTGAACCATAATAGACCTAGATTGATGGCCCGCCATTCCGAACCTAAAATTGGCGTTCCTAGATCCACCATTTTAAGAATCAGTATTTTTGCTATTTTTACAAGAAAATCATATGTTGTATATACAACAATGAAACAAAATAACAATAAATAGGAGACATCAAATGTAATCTTTACCTGGTAAAAGTAAACTAATAAATCCCCAGAACGTGAGAATCACACCTTCGTAATACTCTGGAGTAGATGGACGCGGCAATTTAATAATAGCTAATAAATGCAATAACACCAGTGTACCATACAAGAGAAAACCTGTTCCCATGGCGACCGGCATCAAACACTGAGATGTCGTATTTTCCTGTATACAGCTTTCTGTAAATATTACTGCAGCTAATATTAAATAACAAAATGCAAACATCAGATTAAACCATCCAAGAACTACATCGACCCACTTTGGTATACTTCCAAAATATTTTGTTAATATGGATTGCATTATTGGAATATGTGTAAGTAGGTTCGATCTCCAAGTGATTAAAATGATGTGGATCGAAACAAGACATAGTAAAAGAATGGCAAATATGTTGAATGTCAATGATGTTGAAGTATTTTGTTGTTGTTGGTCTGTTTGTTTAATAAAACAGCCAGAAATAAAACCCACTGAGGCAAAGAATATGGAAAAACCAATAATGTAGGATTTTCTTTTTCGGATTTGTCGAGTTAATAGTAAAGGATAGCAACCGAGAAATGCGATAACCATTGATATATAATGAGTGATAACAATAGGTTGTTTAAAAGGTACATTAGATGAAAAGGAATGAATGGACGCCGAGTCCATTTTGAGTTTTTTAGTATATATTAAAGGGAAAAAAAGAAGGAGCACAAGAACAACTAAAAATTGCACTCATATATATACTTAATTTGGCTTCATTTAGATGCCCGTCCAAAAAGTAACATATGTCCATTCAACATATTATTAAATAGAAAAGAAATCTCTGCTTAAAGAATCTTCCAAATTTGGGAGGTCGAATCTAATTTTCTTGACTTTTTAACATAAAATGTGAAAAACCATATAAACTGATTCATTATTTATTCATTTTAAAAAGCTTTGTCTTCAAATTAAATTACACGATAATGTAATTTATGAGCTTTAGAATATGAGCTTATTTTTTTTTATAGTTTCCTTGAATGCTTGTATATTTTTAATTCGTTTTTGAAAATTGGATATAATAAAAATTGATATATTAAGGAATTGTCCTGAAACGAAAAAAAAAAGAGATCATTGTTTGATTATTTACTTTTCCCCCGTCGTGATTATCTCATTTAGTATAAATAGCGTCTTCCTCATGCTGCAATAATTAAAATAGGAACAGGTCAATCAAGCTCAATCAATCAATTCAACTTTCAAAATACAATAATCAATTCAATTATATTCGAATATCAAATAACTCAAAATCTCCCAGTAATTATTTTACTCCCGTAACAGAATTAAAAAAGCCAGACAAATTGTTCAGCTTTTTATAAATACTTGATTGAAGGGCAAAGAAATCAAGCTGACAAGCACCCATACTCCAGCTTTGACCACAAACACGCACACCACCATTGTGAGATATTCCATTTGGCAAAATTAGGCCTTCCAACTACTTGGCATATAAGGTGGTGCCAAGTTTGATATCGTTAAAAGCAACACTGACCCAAAGAAACCATAAGGAGTCTTTGAGCAACCCACCTTGATGGATATATTTTTACTTGTTCCGAGGTTAAACATGGAAATATTATAATGTTATGACTAAGAGATCCAAGGGCTCCTGTTGATTGCAGGAAAAACCTAGTACACTAAGGGTTTCTTTTATCTAAAATCAAAACTTTGCACTTCAATGTTACATGTCATAATCAATGGATTGTAGGATCTATTGATGCTATAGAAGGTGATAAATTATGGTACTTGGATTATACTCTACCATAGGATATACGATTGATGAAATCATCAATTATTTGCCTATCTAAATCATTATTTACTCGTTTGAAAAAGCTTCAATCCTGAATAAATTTACATCATGCTATAGTTCATGACTTAAATATGAGCATATCTTTTTTATAGTTTTTGAGAATGAGCATTTATCTTGAACTATATACACTTTTTGGATGTTTTTAGGCAGCAAACTAAGCAAGACATGCATTATTTCTGCCACTGCTTCTGCGTTCTCAATCTCATTTGCGATGCCGAGTTATGGATGCCCGATTCCCATCGCTAAATCCTGATCCTGATCCTATCACTTTGCATTTGTGAAATGGATTACAATCAATAATTTCCTTTCAAATTTCTAATCTCTTCACAATGTTTTATCTACATTAAAATGTTATTATTATAGATAAACAAACCAGCACTCAATCATTGAACAAATCAATAATCAATAGGATAATTGGTAAAAGTACTATCTTTCCAAGAATGTGCATAAATTCGATTTGCAGTGAGTTCGCAACTGTACTTGGAGATACTATTATATTCTCATCCATTAAATACAAAAACAGGCATCATTTTGCGCTAGTTATGTGGTGTAATCTCGACTTCTCGAAAATCAATTAACTGGAATGGAATTGGAAAAATCAAATAAACCATTCATAAAAATTCTTTTTCATTCATTTGTATTTTAATATGTATTATTATATATTTTGTTCTTTGTATTAAATTCTAACCAATGATAAGCAAATCATCTTGGAAGTTATATTCAGGGATTTCGAGGTTAAGAGGAGCAGGACCCTTACGAATACGACCTGAAATATCATAATGAGAACCGTGACAAGGACAATACCATCCACCATAATCACCAGCTTCACCAATAGGTACACAACCCCTAAAATAACATGTTATTTTTCAAATTTCCTCTAAAACAAAACTAAAATCAAAAAACTTACAAATGGGTACAGACACCCAACATGACAAGCCAGCTAGGATCCTTAACTCTCTCAGCATCTTGTTGAGGATCACGCAATTCTTGGACATTACATTCGTTAGCATCAGCAATTTCTGATTGAGTACGATGACGAATGAAAACGGGCTTTCCTCTCCACTTGATTGTAACATTCTTTCCTTCGGGAATAGATGCCAATTCAACTTCGGCCTTGGCCAAAGCCAAAACATCAGCAGATGCAGACATATTGGCCAAGAAATCAGTAACAGTAGCTTGAGCACCAGCAGCTGAAACTAAACCAGTACCACCGATCATCATATAAGTGAAGGTACGACTGGCCTCACCACTGTTCTTGGTCTTCTTATACTTGGAAAAATCTGGAATAGAAGTGGTGTGGTTGAGACGTAATTGGAAATCGTTAATAGGTCCAACTATCAAAAAAAAAAAAAAAAAAAAAAAAAAAAAAGCTCTAAAATTAATATCAAATCCTCTAAATATTCGTCAAAAAGAGATTTTACCGTTAACGCTGGTTTTGTTAACTAATCCACCGGCAGATCTTTGCTTGACAGAGGCTGTAAACAAGGGTTGGCTGCTGTGAGGTGCATGTTGTTCGTCTTCGGAATTGCTGGAAGAAAGAGCGAAAACTCTCTTTAATGCAGTTGCAGAAGCAGGTGCATTTGTATAAGTGCGATTAGCAATGGCGGACGCAAATGAGCGTGACAAAGAAGCCATCTTTAAACTTGTTAATAAATAATATAGAAAGAGAGAGTGGGGAGAAGGGTTTTGTTCAAGTGAAAACAAAAAAAAATGCGGGGCTTTTGGAAGGAAAAGGCCCTTACCCTACCCTCGACAAACAATGTAATTTATTAAAGGCGCCGACCTAACAATTACTTTACCAGTTTGATGACGTACGACAATAGATAGCAACATGGCAGTTGTTGCTCTTTCTATTCAGAATTGATGGGTCAATCAATATTTATCTTGAAGCATGCCGAAAGAATACAGGGATTCATCGAGATCTGGCACACGTTTTCCATTCATTGCGTTTTAAAGTTATGAGCGAGCATGGCTAGCTCATTTCTACAATGTCTGAAGTCGAGAGAATCGGGATACTGTCATTATAGTCTAATTTGCTAACGAAAATGTGTAAATCTTCACTTTCTATCTACATTAAATGGAGCAGCAATCATTATGAGTAAAATTTTATAATTTTCATATATACTTGTGAATTTATAGAAAATAACTACACAAAATGAGTTTAACTTTGATTAAAAATGTTTAATTTACTTGAAAACTGTCATCACACCGCTACTGCAAATGCTACACGGCTGCTTCAGCTGCTATTTTCATTACTGATGTTGTTGATGTGGTGATGGTTGTGTTTCTATCACTATTCAGTATTTAAATGGCCGCTAGTTTTGCTTCTTTTTGAAGAGGTTATATTTCATTAATGTAGTCCATGAAATAAACAATAACATTTTCTGGCATACGAAGTTTGCTATAGTACTCTTTATTCAGGATAAACTATTAATAGTGTTCAGATTATGTGTCCATTTAAAATAATATATGATTTGACGTATGCTCATTACTATTTTTTTGCAAGAAAAACACATTTCCGTATATTTGATATGTTGAATATTAATTAATAAATCATTTTTCACCTAAAGTTAAACACTTGCAAAAATTCATTGAAAGCAGTAAAATATGTACACATTACCAATTTTTTTAGATCTGGTTACTGCATCTATACAACATCATCTTCAGCTCTAACATGAATCATGACAACCTACTTCGCATGAACTAGCTGAGCAATAAGTTTGTAGAATTTGCAATGAAAGTATTAGTAATGGGCGAGAGCTTCCGTTACTATATTCTAAATCATCTGACTCTGTAAGCTAGCGTATTTTATGATATATATCACCAACGTTTCATTTGCTGGAACAAATGCATGTTGTTAAATAATTGCTGCATTTGTTCATATTTACTGTATATGGCTGATGTAGATGTTCTATTATTATAAGTAAAACTGGTGTGAAACGATGTAAAACCAAATTACACGAGAAAGTTGTAAACCACGGAAGCTTTTACACAGTTTTTCTTGGAGTGCGTTTTAACATCGCTGCAAATACGCATCTGTGAAGTGTCAAGTTACACATTTAAATGTTTTAAGCTTTTTTTATTATTTTCATAATATCCGCTTGAAAGCTAAGCAAAGAGTCCTCAGAAAATAATCAGCATCAACCTCAGCTTGAATATTCCAAAACTGGAGAACAGCAGAATCCAGAAAGCCTTAATAAAAACCTCAATAGCGTTACAATTAATCCTGCTCTGGAAACAATTTTACCTAATTCTATAGTATTGACTAGATGGAACAAGAAATCTGAGCAAATACAATGTCTGCATCGCCTTCAATTCGCATATATCAAAGTATCTAATATAACTTTACTCAACTATTTCAAATTTGCTTGCATTATATTATTGTTTTTTCGACTCCCTGCTATATTTGCATTGATTGCAATATACATATATATGACCGGATTTACCCTTTGAAACTATCCACAAATGTCCATCCTGTTCAGAACAAATTGCTATTTATAATAGACTTAAAGAGGTGATAAGCATATCAGTTCCGGCATTTGGCGATGATGATCTTAATCACAGGGAACATAGTTTGGTTTACGCAATCAAGAAAATAATAAATCTTTGGCAAACGAGCTTGCTCTAGTTACTACCAAGTCTGCTCTGTGAATTTTATGATGTACACAATATTCATAAAATCCTTTTTTATATGTATCTACAAGCATCTTCTTAATCAAATTATAAGACGCATACACGATCTCTTACGACTGGAACAATTATTCGAAGAGGTGGCGTAGTCAATAGTAACGTTACACGTAAAATAGTTTTATTATATATATTAACCATCATGCAGGTATTCAATTATCTTGCTTAGCATTTTATAATAATTTATGCTCTTTTCTCTGCATTATATAATGGAAAATAATCACAACTACAATAATAGCTCTTTCATGAGCGAAAAGAGGCAAACCACTGAGCCTATTGGCAATATAGCCAATAGTAATACTTTCACAGAGTCTCAACCTCATTATGCCACAAATGCTCATCAAAAGATTGACTTTACACCTTTGACACCGCCATTACCTCGCCTTGTAATTCTGACTGAATTAAAAAATCAATCTGAATTTATTCAATGCCCATATTGTCTCCGTTATGTGTATACCAAAATATCAACTATTAATAATATCTGGGAATTTGTTCTGCTATACTACGTGATAAAAACGTTCTCTCCATTTGACATATCAGATGAATGGTTTGTATTGCTAGTTGTAACTTTATATCTCATCGCACATCTACTGTATACCACACATAAGTGTCCATCGTGTAACAAAAAGATTGCTTCATACAACAAATTAGAAAAAGTGATTAGCATCACTGCTCCAGCAATTACTTCCCCTCCTAGCTATACACTATAATATGTACTCATGTAATAAAGCAATTATATTATTGCTTACACAACAACAGAGAAATAAACCTTGCGCATTTATTGTGGTTATCTTACATGACATATTTTCCATTTGTAATAAAGTATATTTAGCTGTTGCATAATAATAACACAACAGTTTTAGGTCCTCATAATGATATGATATAATCTATAAAGGTGGCTATTCAACATATTAGTTTCTCAAAAACTTAGGCCTATTTGATTTGGTTAAACCCGAATTTATTATTTGATGGAAGCCCAATTCTCTTATTAGAGACAGAGATAATTACTAATGTATATGTATAAATATCTATTTTTTTGCAACAGTCTTCAAGCAAAACTTTTGAGGAAATATACTATCCTGATATGTACCGAAAAATGTATACCAGCTCCAGAAAAGTTGAATTTTGACAATATGATCTTCAAGTTACTAATCTTTAAAATTGGAGCGCCCCACTTTTTATGACTAACTTCATACTGAAAAACTTTCAGTATATATCCCTGGTAATACAGAATAAACATGAATTGGTTGCATTATGCTATCGATTACCCAGCTAATTTTATATCTCATAAAAGACTCAAAAAATAGTTAAGTTTGCTGGTTTTTTCTTGAAAAAATGGGCATCACTTTTTATCCCTGCTTTACTTTTTTTTCCACTAAATAACATCAAGAAAAAATTGTATGTCAATGTACCTGAGATGTTCACCTTTAACCTAAAAAAGGGTATCCTGAAATATTCGATTTTTTTGCAGCTAATATTAATTTTCCAGTGCTAGTGTTTCAGATTTTTACAGGTATTCACTGCTAAAATGAAAAACTTTGAGCCTTTATATCTCTGCAAAAATCAAGCCATACTAACAGCTTTTAATAATGAAACTTACTTGCTTTAAAACGCTCTATAACATATTTCAGTATGGAAAAATTTTGAACACTTTTATTTTTTTCATTTTTTTGACATTTTTGTAGTAGATTTAAAGGTATTTGTCAAATTTAGCAGCATTTTTAATACATTTATGTTATCGGCGGCCTCGTTAAGCTCTAAAGGACCCAATTTAGTTCTTTTTAAAATGTTGATTTTTCGTGGAGATGTCCTCAAAAATGTGTACCAAGAGACATTTTCGTTTCTTGCTTCAAATTTTCCTTTATGTACCCTCATCCAAAATTCTGAATTTGAAAAAAAATGACAAAAATCTCGTTTTCTCTACAAAAAATACAGCTAGAAGGTTCAGCAATGACTCAATATATAGGTAATGTTGTTTCACATTATCTACATTAATTATTTTTGAAACATGCTTATAAAAAGTGATGTGTATCTTCAAAAAACCTCTAAAATTTCAATGGCATTTTGTGCAAAATTTAATGTGAAACAATTGTCTAAATTTTTTTTAGATAGATGCAAAATTGAAAACTGTACAAAAACCATTTAATTCGCTACTTCGACTTACTTTGCAGTTCATGAGCCATTAAGCAATTTTATTTTTTCGATCATTTTCTGGTCGATTTGTCAAATCGATTTTGAAACCCAGTTACCACAGGGTTAAGCTGTAATATGAACTACTACTTTGATGATCTTGACGAAAAATCAATATTTTTTGTTGAAACAAAAAAGGCAGAGTAGCCTAGAGGAGTTGGATCTAACTTGTGAATACTAAAAAAGTAGTACTTTAATTTATGTGCCTAATTTTTTATAACCAATTTTAGGTCAAATCTTGGTCAATGTTAAGCCAATGCTGCAGTGCACTTATCTGCCTGTGTTAACTCTTTTATTTTCGGACAGTTATTAGTAGCCTATAGAGGGAAGATGCATATCGCCTTTGAAAATTTGACATGATTTGACTAAAAATTGGGTGGAAAATTTGAAAATCATCTAAAGATCATCTGAAACTATTTGAAACCTACTTTTTCACAACGGTGAAAAGCCGAAGAAAACAGGCCCTCCTCTATCTCGGCTCGACAACATCATCTCTACCCTACATGGATATAAGAGGTATGAATAGATACTAAAAATATTTTAGATAATATTAGCTTCATCGGTTATTGTGCATTCGGTAGATTTGAAAAACAAGTTGGTTATCTGCTATTATTATTCACTACGGCCGAACTATGCTACCCATCATTAGCATAATGATCTGCACAGATGGGCAGAATAAAAAAATTTATGCGAATCAGGCAGCCCAGATAAGCAGCAGGGCAATGAGATCAAGGTTTTTTAGTCGATTTATTAAAGTATATCAATCATAATATAATTAATAACGAAGGTAATTTGAATGGTTTAAAGCAAATGTGAGTTTCTCTGATTCAACAGAATTGCCTTATTGACGAGATATGTTAATTTGAAATTTGGGGTTTGAAAGAGTTCTGCCCATGTTCTTCCTTCGAAGACCAAATGGGAACAACGACAACAACCTGTTTGGTAACACTAAAAGTATTTATGCCTTTGTAAATTCCTGTTTGTAACACACAAAATTGACTGATTTATTAGGATTGCTTTTTTTCTTCCCCACTCTTTCCTCAGCTCTTTTATTTATGTTTAAAATTACAACAAAGAAGACCAATAATTTTTATAAACTGAAATCAAATAGCAGGTAAAAATACATGTTCTTCGCATCGTTTATTTGGAAATGAATTATTAACTGTTAATGTTAGGGCGCGTTATAATATTTTTCTCGAACAAAAAAAGCATCCACGACTTCGTCATTTTGTTCCATCATTTACTGTACGTTATAATCAATGCTTTTTTGGTCTAAAATCGATATTTACCTGCTGAAAAACTGGTGATTATAAAAGTATGTATAGTATTGGCTTGATTTGAATGAATGAATAAACTCATGTTAATCTATTTAGTTTCTAATAACGAGCATTGTTTCTATTTAATGACCAACAGCGAAGAAGAGGAAAACAAGATATTGCATTGTATACCACTACCAACTCTCAAAGATAAACCATAATCATTACTTGTGAATTGATTTTACTAATAAATCAATTTTTATAGGTCGCAAATAAAAGCGTATTCAGTTCAAAAAGCTTGAAACAATTCAATTATGCTAATTTACATGATTTATCTATCATCTCTTGCTCATTCAATTGCTATTATATTTGATTTTAATATTTTGTTACACTGCTACATCGACCCGTTCGTCCATTAGAGTCAACTCACCACCCTTGATTAGCGTAGTATCTATAATAATAACGGTCCATTCTTAGCTCACGGTATGCAAAATTATTAAAAGGGTTTGCCTAATCTCAAATTTATCTGATTCAACTGCTGATGCTAAACTAGCATTGAATTAGTTGTGTCGACTCGCAATAAAGTAATAAGGCGTTTCATCAAGTACGATGTTGGCGTCCAATGTATTTCAGCTAAATTAAACAACAGATAGAGATATGGTTCATGAGAGCTTATGGATACATACAATCTTATTTATAGAAAGAATAATAATAAAGAATAGTAACATTTATCATGGAGAACGTAGTAATAGGCTTTATCACTAGAAAAACTAATGGTAAAAGAAAGCCCCAAGAGCTTCTAGGTCTTGGTTTATTAATATAACGGATAATAAAGTCCATGTCATTTATTGAATGGGCAAATGTGAATGTATAAACTGAAGCTTACTTTTGAATGAAAGTACTAATTATTCTGATTAACACCAATAGGCTCAAAAAGCATAATAGTTAAGTGCAATAGTGCAATCATTGCTACTAAATTGCATAATTTGACATGCAGAAAACCCTTGAAGCATTTATTCTTTTTTTTTTGGAAATGCTACAAATCATCGTTCAATATGATTGAATACTAATGAATCAGAGAAAATACAACTGGTAAAAAACTGATACCCAATGTATGTACATCGAGGTCAAGATTGATAAAAAGTGCATTCATTGTGTAGTAAAAATTGCAACATTTTGATGAATAGAAATTACAGGACCAAGATGTTGTATTTGCCTCAGGATTTTTAAAAGAGGTTTAAAAACGTACTTCATCAAACTTATTTAGATGCTAAATACTCACCATATGCTATTAGCATTATCTTGTTTTTTATTTAATTACTGTATTATTAAAAATCAAGCTTCTTGTGGCTTATAACAATGACAATGGGATGTTTCTGGTTTTAGATTGGCATTTATCATAAGGCGGGCTGATGATACGTTTGATACTACTACTGTAGATTAACCAGTCAATTTAATTCATGGAGTTTGAATGCAAATACCGAGAAACCATTTGTAAGCATTTCTTAAGTTGGTTCTGGTAAAGCATTGAATAAATTAGCTTGGGATAAAGAGGATAAAAATGCGGTAATAGGTTCCAATGATGGCCATGTTTATGTTTATGATATTGGAGAGGTAAGACTAATAAAGCTCAATGTAAATCACATCTAGCGCAATAATTATAAAGTAAGACTATATTATCATCAAATAAACCACCACACAATATGAACATGCATGAAAATTTGCAATAATAAGCTTGAATCAAGTGTGCCCAGCATCGTAAATCCTTGAAAAAGTTCTAAAGTATTATAAAATCTCTTATTTTTAAGACTTACAAGGTTTATAAGCGGAATATTAATTTAGAAAATTATTTTTGTCCAGATCATCAATTTTGACATTTTTTAATTTTTTTTTTCTGGTTTTGCAAATTTAGAGTTAATTATATTACTAATTATAAAAACAAAAAATATACACATATCCAGGATTTGGCGCTCTATCTGTTCAATAAAAAATAACAAACATTTTTATTGCAAAATATTACGTGAAAATTCTTTAATCAAAAAACCGTTTTTCGGGCAAAAGTACAAATTTTCATTACTTAACATTTAATATTAAGCTTTTATAAAGTGTGTATTAGCTATGGCTACAATTTTCTCTCACAATGTAGTATATTTAAACGTTGATTTTGGTATCAAAAATTGATTTTTCTGTTTTTTGATCAAAATCATGAGTGTTGGTAAGGATAAAATGAATCCTGAAAATGTCCGCTACAAAAACTGAATTTTCAGACCGTACATGGTTAAATATAAGAAAAGTTTAAAAAAAGCACCTTTTTATGTAAAATTTAGATATACTGTACCATAGTATTAAAAGATTTAGCCGTTGAATCTTGCTATGCTCAATTACGGCATCGCTCTACTGACTCGCTTTTGCAATTTTTTAATGAATGTACGACATGACAGACGGTTTTTCTGGTAGAAAAATGTATGTTTCTATGATAACAGATATTGTCTATGTTGTTTATTAGTTTATGATTCATGCGCTGTAATGCTGCTTTTGACATTGGCTGAAATGTGCAATTTAGCAGGGTTTTAATTGTACTAAATAATGTAAAGCCTTGAAAATCCTTTTCTACGTGTGTTGTGTCTCTCTTTTTGTTTTCATATTTCAAGGATATATCCACCGTTTGATAAGGAATATCAGACTATCAAGCTGGTATTCTTTTCTTTTATCCGAATACGCATGCTAACATAGGAGACTAATGTTTTTGATATAGGTAGCCGTCGTTATATTAGAGACTGATATTTTCACTTAACTGCATTATAAGATCAAATAATATCATCATTTACTACTGTATTTTTGGACATACAGTATTTCTTGATTACCAGATCAAATCGAAGCCAATGATATTTATATCTACTCAATGAAAAGCTAGAACTGGCTACAAACCCACGTGCAGTGGAATTACATACTAAAAACGCATGATAAAAATAAAACAACCTAAATCCCAAGTGTCGCTCATAAGATATGATGCCACTTGAAATGTAAACAACAATAACAAACAAACGCTTCAATTGAACACAATAACAAACGCATGCTAAAAATATGAAATACCCTTTTTGAACCATACATGTCGTGTAGATGATAGCACCCTTGATCACGGCGCAATCAATTACACAAATGACATATATATCAAAACAGGATTCTATCCAAATAAATAATGATAATAAACAAAAATATCAATTTAGTCAACTACTCATCTATATCGAAGTTGCACTATCAATATAAATAAATAAGATTCAAGCATATAAAGAACTACCCCTTAAAAATCAAGGTTACATAAAATAGATATAACAGAAATAAACAAAACAACCATTTCCCAAAAGGTCGATATTGTCACACTTGACATACAATCCCTTATGGTCAATGCTCTACACAATTTACTCCTTAAAATATCAAATCAATAACAATGTACTTAAAACTGGAAGATTACTAAATATACATCCATTCAAGTCTGATGGTATCCAAGTTCTCCAAAGCACTATAAATACCCTCATACTTTTCAATTATTTTAACTCTTCAGAAATCTTTTGTAATAAAAACTTTAGCTGATTATAATTGTATTTCTACTGCTTTTATTTTTATACTTTTTTATTTAGTAAATAATATCGTCATTTACTGCACCACGAAATATTCCAGAAAAGTGATAAAATTTCAAATGATATAGAAACACAAAAAAAAAGAACAATCTAACGTCTTGCCTAATTACGATAGTTTTGATTCTATATATACTGTATTTGAAAACAAATATCTTTACAGCTGACAATCGTAAACTAAAATAGTAAGTTTAACGAAGGTTAATTTGTTTAAATTTTATGTGTGATAAAGTAACATCGTAACATTTATAATCTTAGATTTGGCTTGCATATAAATTTAAGCATTAAGTGTTATTTAAGTTTATGCTCAAGCAAAAACCATTGTTGCTGCAGACATTATAGCTATAAACATATTTACAAATGATGATAATTGTAAATATATCGGCAGTTGCATGTATTGATTTACATCAACAACATATTTAATTGTATTATCTATAATCTACATCAATAAAAGCAAATGTGATTAAAACCCCATTAGTCCAGTAAAAAATGCAATGGAATTTTGAGAACGGCACGGTGCTCATGTATAAACCAATTTGTGCCCATACGATTAGCTCATTATGCTTATGGTCAGATTTTATTATTATGCGCAAATAAGAATAACAATATGCTTATGGGCAATGCTACTATTATGCACACATGGGATTAATGTCATGCATATAGACAAAATCTATAATTCTACACATCAAACTTTTTATTATGTTCGTGTGCAGTTTCTTTTATTGTGCCCACGTGCATCTTGATATCTTTTTAGCCACTATTCAGTGGGGGCAACAACTCATCAGGCTATAGTGTGTAGCCCATCTGGGCACAAAAAAACCATCTTGTGCAGCACAGGTCGGCCGTAGTGGCTTCTATATATAAATCCTTTGAATTTGTGATTTTATGGACTTTTTTAGGATTTGGTCTATTCATTTTATACTTTTCAAGTTAAATCCGTTATTAGACTAATAACGTTGTTGTAAATGTATGTAATAAAGAAAGATAAGTACGTGAGAATTGGTCAATCTTTATTAAATATAAAAAACGAGATGGGGAAATCAAATGAAGGGTGAATTTCTACTGCTATTTATATTTGATTTAAGGATTGCTTACACACCTGTCTAGAACAGTGTTCTCATACTAAAATTTAGTGTCAATCCTCACTTATGCTAATGTAATTATACTCAGATATAGATGATCAGTCTAAAGTTTTTAGTTGCTCTTGGCAACACTAATTATTAGTATTCTTTACTTTCTATCTTTTATTGTAAGTCTAGATTATCAGAACTTAGCTTATGTGATTATCAGGGTAATCATTTACAGTGTTTATATGAGACATATGTTAAATATGTTAAGGCATAGTTTATTGTCATATTTAAACTACGATTTAAGGTACATTTATATATGCAAATACAACAAATGTTGTAGGTTGCATTTGTTTTACTTAAAATAAGCCTTTGAATAATTAATAGCCATACAGTCGAATCTTGATTTTTGTATAAATTTTGATACCTGCATCTTATAGCTGCTTGAAATATTTAAACAACCACTTCCGGGCTGTCCGGTAATTTTTTCTAGAAATCCAAAGCTTGGAAATATCATTAGATGGCCGCTTCCGGCGATTGTTCGGCTTTTTTTGGAAGAGTGATCATTGGCAAAAATATGAATCATATATTATGTTGTAAGCCGCCCAGTACCATATGTTATCACCTTCTACAGTATCAATACATCTTACAATCTATTAATTACGACATGTTTTCAAGTGTAAAGTCTTGATATCGGACATAAGAAACTCCTAGCGCACTAAGTAGTATAATCCAGTAATTACCAAGAACTAGTGATATTAAACGAGCCGAGCCTTTTTTATGCAGCCGAGCTTTTCTGAAGGCTCGTTAAAGTTATACGAGCTTTTTTTTGCGCGTGACTAGAGCTCGCTTACCCCAAACGAGCTTTTTTATGCAGCGACTAAAACTCATAATCTCAATGCGAGCTTTATTTTACCTTTCCAGTGACAGATATCTAAAGTAAAGCAAACGTATGAATGTCAATTGACAATTATCTAAAGTAATAATGTCATATCATTTACTAATTATTATGTAAATTTGAACTTTTTGAAAAGAAGTCAAAAACTCGGCTCGTTGTGGCGAGCTTTGGTCAAGCTCGTCCTAGGCTCGGCTCGTCTTTTATACTTACCAAGAACGCTTGGGCCTCAATTATGAAACCATATTATTTCATCCCAGCGGTTAATTAATCAAGTGGCTATCAAATCAACATCCAAGAACATTTAGCGCAGTATTGAAACTGTGGAACAGACAGAGCTATTCACGGAAAAAAGTATAAAAAAACAATAGGAATTCGACTAGATAACATTAGGGTTTTATTATCAAGTTAAATTCTACTTGAGGACTTTTGTAATAAATAAATGTCCTCTTTATATAGTTTTCATCAGAGAGATTAGGTAAGCATTCCTAGGTCCATACATAGCCAATAACACCCCTTGTCAGATATAAATCTTGATAGTAACCAATCGGTGTATTCATAGAATTCATGGGTCCTTGATCATAATGGTGTGATTAAATCCACAGTAGGTTGATTGGTCTTTAACTATAAGTTGCTAGGATAGAAGCTTGGTAGAAAATTTATATTAGTATGAATCAGCATATATCATTTAGTAGTGAAATGTCTATTCATGTCAGCTGTACTTTAATTGAGAATCAGATGAAATGGAGATCAATATAGTGGATAAATGTGTACATATTCCACAGAAACAAACCAATTCACAAGCTCTGCAAGAACGGTTAAATTATGATTGATCCATTTCGATCCATAGATTACTATCAAACAGATCTAATGGTTTAATAGTGCCTTAAATTACAACTCATCAGGATCTCAATGTCAAATCAATATAAAAGGCCGCACTTTTATATCTAAATAAACGATGTCTTGTTTTTATTATACAGTTGAAGAACTGATTAATTACTCATTCTTTTATAATTGTAACCTTTTTTAAGTATTATTTATCAATCCTAAAAATATACGACAATGTGCACCTTGTTATCTTTTTAGCCATATTCAGTGCGCACAGCAGCTCAGGCTATAGTGTGTAGCCCACCTGCTGGGTACCACAGCAAAATAATCTTGTGCAGCACAGGTCGGCCGTAATGACTAATTATTTTGATTACCATTAATAGGCTCAAAAAGCATAGTGAAGTGCAATCATTGCTACTAAATTGCATAATTTAATATGTAGAAAACTCTTGAAGCATTCATTCTTTTTTTTTTATTTTTGGTAATGCTACAAATCATTATCGTTAAATATGGCTGAATATTAATGAATCAGAGAAAATACAACTGGTAAAAAACTGATACCCAATATACATTGAGGTTAAGATTGATAAAAGATGGTGCATTTATTGTATTATAGTAGAAATCGCAGCGTTTTTGTTATGTCAATATCATATCCTAGGTTGCACATCAAGGTCGCAGTCAATATTCGGTATTATAGTAAATCAACAGGTGTACACGTTGATTCACATGCGTCTTAGTAAATTGGTGTAATGTTCTTAGATAGTAATTCTGTGTAATAGTTATAATGAAAAGTACAGTATGAAGAAAAAATCCCTCAATTCTCTTAATTATGCCACATTAAGGAAAATAAGACAAAATTTAAAAAAAATAAGCGGTGAAAATTTTCTTATTTTGCTTAATGTGGCACAATTAAGAGAATTAAGAGATTTTTTGTTCATAGTGGTATATAAATACATCCTCTGGATGTATTGTTAATAAAAAGTGTAATATTTTGGCAAGATTATTTCTTAAGACCGTTTTGACATTTCAGTTTTGATGGATAGAAATTACAGGACCAAGATGTTGTATTTGCTTCAGGATTTTTAAAAAGGGTTTTAAAAGCATACTTTATCAAACTTACTTAGATGTTAAATATTTACCATGTGATATTAGTATCATCTTGTTTTTTATTTACTAATTGCTGTATCATTAGAAATCAAGCTTTTCATAGCTTATAACAATGACAATAGGATGTTTCTGATTTTAGATTATTGGCATTTATCATAAGGTGAGCTGATGATACGTTTGATACTGTTGTAGATGGAATCAGTCAATTTTATTTATGAAACTTTAATGCAAATGCCAAGGAACCATTTGTAACTACTTAAGTTGGTTCTGGTGAAGCATAGCAGTTGCAGTAAATTACGATGTTATTTACTAAAATAAAAAACATATAAAAAATAAAAGCAGTAGAAATACAATTATAATCAGCTAAAGTTTTTATTACAAAAGATTTCTGAAGAGTTAAAATAATTGAAAAGTATGAGGGTATTTATAGTGCTTTGGAGAACTTGGATACCATCAGACTTGAATGGATGTATATTTAGTAATCTTCCAGTTTTAAGTACATTGTTATTGATTTGATATTTTAAGGAGTAAATTGTGTAGAGCATTGACCATAAGGGATTGTATGTCAAGTGTGACAATATCGACCTTTTGGGAAATGGTTGTTTTGTTTATTTCTGTTATATCTATTTTATGTAACCTTGATTTTTAAGGGGTAGTTTTTTATATGTGTGGCGAAATGAAAAACAAAGACAATACAAAATAGTATAACAATAACAAATAATTTTAATATAAATAACCAAATCTCACATGTATAATTTTCTTTTCTTTATCTGTTCTAAAATAATAATAATAATAATTCAATTTTGCAGTTGCAATATAACATTGAACAGGTCAAATCTTAGCTTAACTTTAATAAAAACTTTCAGTCGCTCAATTTACATAAATCTACTCAAAAATAACTCAACAATTTTACCCCCGCAACATATGCTTGAATCTTATTTATATTGATAGTGCAACTTCGATATAGATGAGTAATTGACTAAATTGATATTTTTGTTTATTATCATTATTTATTTGGATAGAATCCTGTTTTGATATATATGTCATTTGTGTAATTGATTGCGCCGTGATCAAGGGTGCTATCATCTACACGACATGTATGGTTCAAAAAGGGTATTTCATATTTTTAGCATGCGTTTGTTATTGTGTTCAATTGAAGCGTTTGTTTGTTATTGTTGTTTACATTTCAAGTGGCATTATATCTTATGATCGACACTTGGAATTTAGGTTGTTTTATTTTATCAAGCGTTTTTAGTATGTAATTCCACTGCAGCAGTGAATAAATTGGCGGTGATAATAGGTTCCAGTGATGGCCATGTTTATGTTTATGATATTGGAGAGGTAAGACTAAAACTTAATGTAAATCGCCTTTAGTGCAGTAATTATAAAGTAAGACTATAATATCATCGGATAAACTATCGCACAATATTAACATGTATAAAGGTTTACAGTAATAAGCTTGAATCAAGTGGGTGCAGCATTGCAAATTCTTAAAAAAATTTTCAAGTATTATAAAATCTCTTATTTTTAAGACTGACAAGGCTTATAAGCGGAATATTAATTTAGAAAATTACTTTTGTCCAGATCATCAATTTTGACATTTTTTAATTTTTTTTTTCTGGTTTTGCAAATCTAGAGTTAATTATATTATTAATTATAAAAACAAAAAATATACACATATTCAGAATTTAGCGTTCTATCTGCTCAATAAAAAATAACAAACATTTTTATTGCAAAATATTACGTAAAAATTCTTTAATCAAAAAACCGTTTTTCGGGCAAAAGTACAAATTTTCATTACTTAACATTTAATATTAAGCTTTTATAAAGTGTGTATTAGCTATGGCTACAATTTTCTCTCACAATGTAGTATATTTAAACGTTGATTTTGGTATTAAAAATTGATTTTTCTGTTTTTTGATCAAAATCATGAGTGTTGGTAAGGATAAAATGAGTCCCGAAAATGTCCGCTACAAAGTCTGAATTTTCAGACCGCACATGGTTAAATATAAGAAAAGTAAAAAAAAAACTGCTTTTTTATTTAAAACTTAAAAAAAAAAAATTAGATTACAATTATACTTTCAAATTTTATTAGTCTTTTCTTTTCTCTTGTTTATTTATTTACATATGTTTATATAAGAGGGAATAAG
Source organism: Mucor racemosus (assembly GCA_027405735.1). Taxonomy (NCBI): domain Eukaryota; kingdom Fungi; phylum Mucoromycota; class Mucoromycetes; order Mucorales; family Mucoraceae; genus Mucor; species Mucor racemosus. The sequence goes on along the minus strand of JAPEHQ010000013.1, from coordinate 1,286,051 downwards.
AATAGGAAACAAAAGCAAAATAGGTATGATATTTTAATTACGAGTATAATCTTCAGGGGAACTTGGAGGGGGTGAATGAGAGTCGTAATCATCTGAATGGGAATCGAATAATACAGATGACTGAGTGCTATTGTTTCCTTCTTTAGGAGAATCTAAGAATTGCGCCATAAACTTGCGTCTTCTATTTTGCTCCTTGAAAAAGTCTTTATCTTGCAAATGTTGGAAGGAGCCATCAGGCATGCTGACACGACGACGACTCAAAAATACTAATTCATCACCACTACCTGCGTCACTGTTGTTTGCATAATTGTTTGTAGTATCATGCTGTTCGAGGTGCTGTGATAATTTCTTGATTTCAGCATCAGAATAACTATTGAAACGTCCAACACGGCTGTTCTTTGGAGGTGTGCGAAGCAATCTGCGAACTTTTTCAATACAAGATTCGATGCGCATTCTGTTGGAAATCATTGAAATTTTTGGCCAGGTACGTATTTGACCAATATTCATTAGCTTCTTGAGTCTATCAGCATCAGGGTCTGCGATGGTATAGAGCCAGTCTGAAAGATCCGATTTAGGCTATGATTAATTACACAAAATAAAATAAGCATGTGCTTCCTTGTTGATTAATGAACTATTAAAGCTTACCAAGATAGTAACATTGCCATCAAATTTCTGTAACCATACAGAACTCCAATCTTGATCATTCACTGTCGGTAAAAGTTTCAAGGATCTCAAAACCTTTAGCCATTTCGCTAAATCCAGTTTCAACATTTGCTCAATCGTAGACGCCAAGAAGCCTCCACGCCATCCTCGACCTTCCAAGTGAGTTACAGGTCTACCGGGGCTACCTTGGTTAGCGTAAAAAAAGACATGGACATGAGGATTCACTTGACTAACGATGGTATAGTTGACATTAAACTGAGTGTTCAAAGCAAGAGTTGGAATATCTGTGGATAAACTTCCATCCTTAAACTTGTGGCCATAATTATAAGGTATCAAATGTGTTGAATTACGCTTTTTCTGCATAAGAACCACTGGATTCAAAATCTAAAATCAAATTACTAATTAGGAAACCCCAATCCCCAAATATTGTTTAATGAACTTACGCCGGGAATAGCAGCAGAAGCAAGTACGGCACTCCAAACAACACAATCAGGTGCTGTAAGATAATTCAAAAGTTTGGGAGGCGAATGAGGGTCATATGGGATTACGGAGACATTAAATATACGACCGGTTCTTTCGTAGGCTTCTTTAAATGTGAGCGAGCCTTTACAAAACCACATTGCCTCACGACACCATTGCTCTGCATCAAACAAAGATCCTTGTGTGACCAATCTATATAATTTGGTAGGCCAATTATCCTGACAAATTCGAATTCTGCTGGATAATTCAGGATTTAATATAAGGTCCAATTCTTCATCTGTGCGAGAGCATACAATAGCTCCCATAAGAGAACCAGCAGATGTGCCTGTAATGATTGAGGGTAATAATCCACGATCCAACAGGGCACGAATCACACCCAAGTGGTAATATCCAAAACCAGCACCTCCAGATAAACAGAATGCCGTGCGGCCATAATTTTTCGAGTACAATTTGAAAGCAAGTCGTTTCTCTTCTGTCGAAATATGCTTATTCTTTGCAAGAGCTTCAATAGATCGAGTAACTTCCTCAACGTATTCTTCAATCAAAGCTTTTGTTCCCAAATAAGTATTGCTGTATAATTTTGCATTTTCGATTCCAGCAAAATTTTGTTTCAAACAAACATATAAAACGTCCATCAACTTTGTTGCATCCTCGATTGTATCACCCTGACGGTACATTTTAAGATGTTTAACGACTTTTTGCAATAAGCGATAATCATAATATGCAAATGGGATTGTTTTTTTCCATTCATCTTTGTGCATGTAGTTATCCAAAGCGTCGGCAGATTCGCACCATTCTTTATATGTCTTGGATGCACGCAGATTGTTGCGAAGTGTTCTTTTTTTACCCCTCCTGTTTATTATTATTATATATATTAGATATCAATTCATCGTTTTTTTATACCATTTTAGTAATAATCATCCTTACCAGCTAAATACATTTTCCCAAATACGAACAATTTGACGTAGGGAAATATAAGCAACCAATTCAACAAACATGATGAGACCGATTATAAACTACAAACAATCGATTCAGTAACAACAAAGCAACAACAAATCAAATAAACTTACGATCAGGGGGTATTGTAACAATGAATGAGAAATACCCTTGGGCTTTGCTGCCTCTTGCTCCCTTAATTTTCTTTTTGAAGGTTTATTTTGGTTTTTTGTATTGCTGGAAGCACTTCTGACTGGAAGAGCGTCTGTCCACGCCGAAATGTGTTCAGCATTTGATGTATCAACCCCTTTAACAGGATCATAAGCCAAAGCTTTCATGAAATCAGATACATGAACTTCATTGACATATTCTACATCCATTGGGTTTTCGATCTTGTAATTTTTGTCTTCAAAACATTTTGTACCAGAATTGTCTGCGCTTTTTACTATTTTATTCGTTGTTTTTTTAACGGCTTTTTCAGAGTTTTTTACCATGATTATTTCTAGTATTCAATTAAAAAAGAAGAAAAAGGGAAAATGACGATATTTTAGCATTTGAACTATTTAGGCATTTCTAGTTATATAAGCTACTCCGATTTCCAAGACTGTCCCATGAGGTAATTGGTTCAAAATTGGCCCAAAGCTTGGGTTATCGTATGAAAATGTGAATCTGACATGATATTACAACGCTGTGTTCAATTCAATCATTTGTATTTATTTGACAGTGGATCTCATGATTTTTCAAGTAATATAATGGACTGATATAAATTCAACAAAATAATTGCTCGATTGCGATGTTTAGTCAATAAAACGAGGTTTTTACTATGAAAATTTTAGTTTCGTCGGCTAGCGACTATTTCCATTTCCAAGCGATTGTGCTAGCTTTGATTGGATTTCAAGTTCATACTTTTGCTTTTCTTGTAAATCATCCAATTGTAGCGACGCAGCAATGGAAATCATGCGAAACTTCTCGAACAAATAACGAATTTTCTGCTATCAATGTTCTTTTTCTACACATTTTTCTAGCAACTATACCGCTTTTAAAGGATTATTTAAGGCCAAGTAAATCAAAAATCGCGACTACATGTTTAATATGGAATGTTGAGCAGATGTTTGTCTTTATCTCCGTATTTTTTTTGGGGAAATATGTTTTGCTAAATTTGAATTTTTCATGTATTTGAAACAGTGGTGCATAGTCTTTATGGAATTGTTTCGCAACGATTTATTATTATATTCATCAACATGTTCTTTTAAATTATTCAGAAAAAACTTCAGAAAATACACTGATATTTTAACTTTTGCTTTTAATGATCAGCTTTGTCATTATTCAAGTCCTGTTATAAGTGTACTCTGCGTTGATACAATCCTATTTTACACCTTCTTCAGACTTCCATCTAGTTTAATCTATATGAACCAACATAAGACAGTATTCATATATGCCTTTATGTATAATTTTTTTGAAATAAACATGCTTTAGATGAAGCGACAAAAAGATATAAAGATGTTTGGTAAGAAAACTTTATTCGTAATTTCTACCATTCGATGAAGAATTCAAAAATATTCATAAACGAATTGATAGCCTGGCAAAAGTTACTATGCACTGTGATATGTATTTAGAATTGAAACTTTTGATTGACCTTTTGCAAATTTATCAAATATAACCATAATTTATAAACCAAGTTTATCTTGGTAATCTACGATCTATAATATAAAAAATTATTCTACCATGATGCACAAACTTAAGGTTTGGACTTTTCGAGCCACCAAGTTACACTGAATTGCTCGTTTGAGGCTACATAAAAGGTAACCAATGTTCTCGGTCCTTGGCTTTTGACCTTATTTCTTTCAATTTACATTACATAACATACTATAGTTATATCCTTATTGCGTTGTGTTGCAATGATAATCAGATTTACTGTAAAATTGAAGTGAAATTCTTGAAGCCTTTCCAGCTTATTTTCTTAAACTCTGGTCAAACTCTCAAACAAAGCTTTACCATATAATAGCCCGCATTATTATCTTCAGATCAAGGTATTGCTTGTAACTGTAACTGCATTATTTGTGGAGAAATTAAAACATTTATATTTTTTTGGGCGATTAAAAAAAAAGAGGGCGGATGCTCATGAAAATTGGCTGGATGAATCGGCCACCACCTATTTTAACACTTTTTTTCATTCCTCCATCAAAAATTAAGATATTTCAAAAAACCAACTTGCTGCGAATAGATATAGATTGGTATTATAATGCGAGTTTATATAATGCTATAGTTAATATAATGAAGTTTTCCAAAAATGCAAAAAACGCAAAAGACGCAAACATGGAAACCGTTAAATTTTTGGTGTTAAAAAGTATTAAAGAGTAACTTTTGACAAACAGATCTCACCAAAACGAACCCTTCCCTGAAATACTCTGCCACAAAGCTCTAATTATTAAGCAGAGGAGTCATATAAATATAAGGTCAATCTTCGACTCTTTTTCCAGCTTAAAGGTTTATTCAAACAAATTACCTTAGCAGCAAGTTCAGATACGTATTCAAGCATCATGGATGTAAAAAAAGCTAGTTACAAAGCTTTTATTTTCATTAATAGAATATAAAGAGACTTTTGAAACCATGTTTTTGGTTATTATCAAGTAATCTAAATGGAGAGCCGCGATATGTATGTAACCATATATGTATAAGCACATTGTATATCAAGATTATTAGTTCGACCTTGCTGTTTATGCAAATATATATAAGTAACTTATGTATATTTTAGGAAATAATAACATGCACACCAATATAAGTATAACATTTTTTACGTATAATAAATTAATGAGGCTATAGTCTAAAGTATAAATCCTGCCAGGAGCATATTATATTTGCTTAAAATCACAGATAATTAAAGTTTGTGTATTAGCATGAAAAAGGTGAGCTTGCAATAGCCTTTCAATAAATTGAAAATTCATTACTACATTAGTTTCTGCAAATTGGGAGCGAAACAACTTGTACATCGATTACACAGATGAACATATACTGCCTAGCGTCAAAACTTCAAATCTATAGTTCCGTATTCGCAATAAAAAAAAATTCTATGATGTAACGCTGAATGTTACAGGATTAATTTACATATAAAGAATTTCTGATTTGGGGGAGATAAACCCATTCAGATCTTCTTTTTGCGAGTGCGAGTTGAGAAAAAGAGTACTTGCTCATACGAGAAATTTACATCTAAATCTAATTTCCATGTATTTGCGCTAAAAAACAATTTTGCTTCAGTATAATAAGCAAGTTAACACTAGTTTTCGATACATAAAAACAAAAAAAGTCAAAGCACATTGGCCTATTGAAAGGTACCATCGTGGGTACACATGATCTTTTTTTAAACTATGTTTGTGCGCATCACTATCATATGAATAAACTTTGTGTGTGTGTGTGTGTGTGTGTGTGTGCACTACGCCACCTCGTGAAAAATTAGTGAAATCATATAGAATGACATTGGCTAATAACAGAGCCGTAGGCTCCTGATTTTCTCTTTCTTTCCATTGTGCAATTAGAAAGACAAAATCAAATTGCTCCTATTACAAATGTCTCAACCAACTTTCAACAAAGCTCTCCTAATTAAACGTCAAGAAATTTATATATTGACGATTTTTATATATCGATAAAAAATAAATCTGGGGTACTTTCTATTTGTAAAACAGAAGGTGTTGGTCTTTGCTTTAGAGTTGATATGTATATTATAAAAGAGCTTTAAAACGGAGTACAGCTCCTGTATGTTACTGTATGACAAGCTCATATGATTGGAAGTCGGTTGAAAAAGGAAAATGCTTAATCAAGTAAGCCAACTCGAGAATTAAACATTCGCAAATATTCCAATCGATCAAAAATGAGGAATAAATCATTAAAATTGATTATTTTGTAATGGAATTTTGAAGGAACAATAAATTAGGAGTGTAGTTTTACATGTAATAAAGGGTAAATCATGATATATCTGAAATGCATAGATCAATTCCGGGGTATCGCTGTAAAAAGGAGAAAGATAGTTTAGTATCTCTATAAGTTTATTTTTTGTTCTCCCTGTCTCTTTTTGCAAATGTGTTCGTTTCTCGATTGATACTATCACTTTTAAAGGATTTTTACTATATAAAAACATCCAATATAGTATATATATCTTAATTGTGTTAATAGATATGATGTTAAGGGTCCTATTCGCATTTTTTTTCTTGAGATTTAAGCTTTTTTTTTTGGGGCAGCACACGCAAAAGGGATACAATGGAAGGAATCAATGTTGCCTTAAATTCGAAACCATTTCACTAGCCGCCCTAAGAATCTCAGCAAGAAGCACTATAAATCCATAATATCCGTTGGGAAAAAAGAACTAGACATTTGTGTTCCTTGTAACCTTATAATTTGTTTGTACCTGTTCTATTATTTCCTTTTTTTTTCCCTCTCTCTCTCTCTCTCTTTTTCTTTTGCTTTTGTTTCTTTCATTTGTATAATGACACCACCAACTACAATAAATAATAGCAATTACTCATTAGACGATCAATTCAACAACAACAGCCGTCAAATGCAAAGAATGCAACTTCATGATATATCTGAAAATAATGAAATAATTCAACCGCACTATCAACAACAACGCAGTAATCCCAAGGATAATTTAGTGAATTTAACACAACGTGTATCCAATGAAGATTTAAAGCAAGCGATTCGAGTTGAGATTAAAAGATTAGTATCTGATTATGATCGCCTCATATCGGTGCTCCAACAAAGATCCGAAATTCTGGAGCAAGAATACGAAAATTTACAATTAACCGAAGACAGTTATCAACGGCGATATGAAAAAGCTGTGAGAGAAATGCAATTTTTCAAAAAAAAATATGATAAAGCGGCAGAATTAAACAAACAATATGCAGCAATAAATGGTACAAGACCTCGTAGTCCATCAATGGAATCCAGTTCATCCTCATTATTAAATAATAATAGTAATATATCTCCACCTCCTTCATCAATCTCGGGCTCAGAAGGAGCAATGTATCATACTATGCCTCCTCCTCCTCTTCCAACTTCTCCATTACCAATGGAAAATAAGAATAGCAGACATCTTTCAAGATCTTCTTCTTCTTCAACTACTTCATCAAATAATTCAGGTACACCTTATTGGACTGCTTATACATCTGAATTATCACCTGCTCCACCTGTGCCTAGACTTCGTCAAAATTCAAATGCTGCATCTGCTAGTATACATTCTGCAAGCACGGATGGTGATTCAAACAATAATAAACATATCTCAAGTAGAAAAGGTTCTTGGCAACATATGCAACCTAGCATTTCTTCTCCTGTTTCAGGTCCGGCACCTGTAACTACGAATTCATCAAATTCTATTCCAATTGCTCCACAACCTGGAGTGACTCGATCAACGACAAATGCTAGCCATGCAGGTTATGTTAATAGCTCGGTAGTCCAACAGCGCAAGGTAGATCCTATTGCTTTTGGAGGCTCTGATGCACTTTGGGAAACTATAGCTAAAAGTAAAACCGCTGATTCTACTATTGAAAAGATGATCAGGTAAAGTATTATATTGAAAAATATGGGAGTGTAGTTTATTTACTCGATTTTTTCTGTAGTAATTTTTTGAGACGTGGTGGATCACCTAATACAGCAAAGCAATCGTCAAGCCATAAGGCCGTTAAATATGGCTTTGGTATGATTCATACATTGATTGTGATTAAAGCATCTACATCACTTGATTTGCTCTTACAACATGGAGCTAATCCCAATGCCATGACATTGAGTCAAGTAGAAGATGACAAAGTAACGCCTGCTTATTTGGCTGCAAGTTTGGGCTGGCTCCCAGGACTTCAGGCCTTGGTTGAAGCAGGCGCTGATCTTTCCAATGGAAGAGGCGCTGGCTTAAAAAACAAAACGGCCTTGCAAGTAGCAGCTGAACATTGTCATACTCCCGTCGTTGAATATATTGTGTCACTTACACCACCTAAATACCACTCACAAGTTGATAGCATGGGTAAATACAAAAAAGATCGAGATTTATTTTACATGTTCTAACATTGTATACTTATTTATAGGTGCAACTGCTCTTCATTATGCATCAGCATCTGGACATACTGATCTTGTTTCGTTTTTGATCCAAACATGTCAATTAACTGTAAATCAAGTTGATATTAGAGGTGAAGCCCCTTTACATTGGGCATCACGTCATGGTCATCTCGAAGTAGCTTCTTTATTAATTGAGAGATGTGGATGTGATTTTAATAGCTATATACCTCGTAAGTCAGGTACACCTTATGATTTAGCTAAAGCAGGTGGACACAAACGATTAATAGAATATTATAAAAAAATTGGTGCATTAACAGCCAAAAAGATGGATAAAAAAAGAGAAGAGGAGGCAGAAAAGAATGTACCTGTTCATTTAGAATCTGCATTATCAAAAAATGGTCTATTTGGTTTTTAAATAAAAGTTGCACTTGTATTGAAATAAGCTTTACATGCAATGCATGCATTTCATGAAATTTTGTAAATGTTCAACAGGATATTTAGTATCCTAAAAATAATAATTAACTGATATCAACAGCCAGCTGTAATGAGTCGAATGTTTCTATTTCATTCATCTATAAGTACTACAAGGAAATCATTACATGATCCCTTGTAGATTTATCCATCCTTTTACTCTTCTTTACTTTTATTTATTATCTAATAAACATCTAATTTTACAAATAAGAAAACCAACCTTCATCAATCCAGTGACCACCAATTTGTAGCAACAAAGATATTATATATAAGCATATTATCCACCTTTGTTATTATATGGTCCAAAATTACAGATCATTACATCAGCGAACTATTTGATCTGAAAAGTTACTAAAATTAAATTTCCCTTGCTATTGCTGAACCTGTACCATTGATAGACAAATTAAAATACCAATATGGCCCCTGATAAAGAAACCTATGATTAATTACAACAAACAGATGCAGCGAGACAACCTCTTGAGCTGCAAATAGAGGGTCAGAGATATAAGCGATTGAGAAGAGTTTCAGCGGCTAGAATGCAACCCAAGAGAAAGCCCAAAATTAATTCTCCTTGAGAATTTATGGATACATAGAATTTTATTTATAGAAAGACTAATAGTAAAGGTTAGTAACATTTATCATGGAGAACGTAGGCTTTATTACTAGAAAAACTAATGGTAAAAGAAAGAACCAAGTGCTTCTAGGTCTTGGCTGTTTAATATCCTCGAAAACCGACATATGGTATATTGAGCAGAAGGTGTACACTCTACCAAGAATATGTTCGTTCAATTACCCCAGTACACAGCGTAATGTCAAGAGCGGTGCAATCAAGTTATTGTTGGATGGATTTGCTTTGGCGGTGGTAAGTGAAACCAGTTGATTATGTCAAAGGAAGTTTGCTTAACTTTTTGCTCTCCTTTCCCCTTCTATCTTTTTCCATTAAATTTTTTTAATCTATGATCAAAGATATCAAAGTGATGATCATCGACTACACTAGAACACTTAGTCATACCATGCCTAATATCAAAAACGGAAACAAAAAGAACGCAAATGTCAAAATGATCGATATTGATCAATATATTTCTCCTGTAATCTCATATCCCAATCCTGGCAATCTAAAAGAAAAGACAAGCAAAAAGATGAAGATATCTATGATGAAGAAGAGTAATTTTATAAACATAATATTGTGTGGTGGCGCTTGCGCGTTGAAGCAAGATATGTGAACATCCTCAATTACTCCTTATATCAGTAAACCCCATATTATCAATGTCTATATCACTATCCATATGTTAAATAAACATCTCCTTATTGAATAGTTTTAGTAGCTATTGCTTTAATTGCTAGCGCTGAATACTCTACATTTTGTTTTTAATACTCTTTTGGTTTCTATCTCTTATTGTCAGACTGGAAGCATATTATTGGCGATTGGAAATATTTTATCTAGAAAAATGTCTTTATAAAACATGCTTAAAAACTGTATATTTATAAAACCAAACGCTATAATTATGCCTAAAACCATATGTCTTTATATAGGCAGCAGGGAAAAGATTTTGAGTCAGATATCAATGTTCGTGTATGATTGTAAATGTCTCATAAAACTTACTTGAACGCATTTAGTTTGATGCATTTTCCCCCCAGGAATTCGAATTTAAACATGCGTTTGTATATCTTTTTATGTTTGTATAAAGATTATATATCTATGCATTTTTCATCAGTTTTTGAATGAGAAACCAACTATCAAACCTCCTCGAGGTTCTTGCTAACTTGCCAAAAATAACAATAGTAAGCAATAAAAGTGTTTTTAGACACTCGAATCGACGTTTTTGGCCATAGCCGCATTAATACCAAGTGGTCATCTCAACACGCTTTTTGTGCTCATATTTTTTTATATTGATTATTCATATGTTAATAGTTTGAGATATACTATTTTCAAAGTGAATTTTTGGAGTTTACACTAAAACTGTTCTCAACATCACTCACTAAAGACTTTACCAAATCGGACATGAACAGGTAATCAGATTACGCATTTAATTATTGATAATTGAGCTCAGATAAATTTATAGTTTGTAAACACTTTTGATATCGATGTAATTGAAAAATTAACTGAGATATGATGGATTTGGTACCTGAAAAAGTAATTTTGATCCGTTTATTCAACGCCCGCCGAAAGCATGCAAAGCATCAAAGGATCGCCAAACATTATTTTAACACAATTAATCATGGGTATGTATTCATTAATTATTGTTAATCAATTAATTGCTCGATTAGCTATCTATAGATTTGTTGGATAAATAAATAAAACAAGAAAGAATTCGTTTCATCCTATAACGCTATTTTAAATACCACATGTTGTTGTGGTACTCCCGATCGCCTTTGCCATGTACGCCTCCAAATGGTATGATTCTCAACTCATACAAATGTATATAATCATAATGAGATACATGCATTTTTTTCTTGCTATAGGCGTATAATTATGTTAGATTTTTCTTCCCACAACTAACAAGGTAATGCAAAATTTTCAAACCGGGTCCATAAACCCCACGGTATTACAATTAAAAAACCGCAGATTTGGTGTCTATCATGTACTGTACACGATGTCTGCTTGCTTTCACTGTAATATTCAATAATGATGATGGTTTCACACAACAAGTTTTTTTTAATATTTTATTTTCCCTTTTTTTCTTGCTATTGCTTTTTTTCTTTTTTCTTTCTCCCTAAATATTCCTTTTTGTAAATTAACATAAAATAAATAAGCCTCAATTATTCTATTTGAATTAAAATAGAGAGAGAGAGAGTGATAGGATTGTATATATATATATACATCGTTGGCCACAGAGTTTTTATATCGCAACAACAAAAATTTGGTAACCATAGCAACATGGTCGTTAACCCATTTCGGTCGACTAAATGGAGACATCGTTCGACTACCATTGAAATGAAAGATGAGGAATCTATACAAAATAAAGTAACGCCACCATTACCATCACAATCTAATAGTCATTATACACCTTCTTCTTCTGCTGCTATTTCTCCTTCTCCTCCTCCTCCTCCTAAAAGTAAAAAACATGTTAAAGATGTTCCATTCAATTCAGATAGCATATTAAATGGTATTGGCGATTACATATTTGATTCTCCACTTGGTGATGGTAAATTCAGTAAAGTAATGTTAGCGCACCATTATTCGACAGGATCAAAAGTTGCGATCAAGGTATATATTTATACATTTGTTTTCAATTCCATTTTCTAATTATGGTAATATGCATAAATTTTAATAGGTGATCAACAAAAGAGCACATATATACAGAGTCATGTCGAGGCTTGTACGTGAAATTGCTCTTATGGAAGTATTGGATCATGAGAATATTGTACAATTATATGAAACATATGAAACTGCAGATGCTTTATACCTGGTTATGGAATATGTTCCAGGTTATAATTTAGAAGAGTATTTGAAATCAATTGATAAGAGCATAATTCCTGAAAATCAAGCGCGTGATATATTTCGTCAGGTGGTAATGGCTGTAGACCATTGCCATTCCAAATGGGTAGTTCACCGAGATTTAAAGGTAACTTAAATAGAATACAGTAACTTGTAAGCATATGTGCTAATTAAAATACTCCAAGACTCCAAATATATTGTTAACTGCAGATCATCAAGTGAAAATAGCTGATTTTGGGTTAGGAAATAGATTTGGATTACAAAGATTAAAAACAGTTTGTGGTAAAGAAAAATACTTCCCAATTAAATGCATGAAGCTAATATTCACATAGGATCTATGCTGTATTATAGCCCTGAAATTATTACTGCTAGATCATATGTTGGACCTGAAGTAGATTCTTGGTGTTTGGGTATCATGTTGTTTAGAATGACAGCCGGTCTTGAACTTTTTTCGCATGCTAAAAGTAAGATGTAATATTTTTATATAATCTTGTACATTTAAAGTTAACATTATAAACAAAATAGCACCTTCCGAATTGAAAAAGTTTATTATTAGTCGACATTACAAGTTCCCTTCTCATTTAAGCCCTGAATTACAACAAACAATACAGAAATGTCTTTCCATAGACAGGTACGATCGGCTTAGTTTAAAAACATTCCTGAGTCAAGATCCATGGTTCAACAATTACGGTATATTGGATGATGTATTTAAGCAACGTCAATTTAATTCCTCTTATAATGCGCATGATGCAACTGAATCTTATGCTGAATCAGCAAAGTCAGAAGATAGCAACCAAATTCAATTTAGTGCTCAAAATACCAAACGACAATGTAAACAAGATCTACAAGATGAAAGAAGAAGAGGTAGAAAAGTACCTAAAACTGTCATTTACCATTTGACAAATCCAGCAACTTATTTTACTGGTCCAATACCTCATTCTTCTCAAAACCCAATTCAATTAGACACTCAAAATCAAGTAGTAATGGATTTAAATCAAAATCTATTAGTCACTTTAAAACAAGTGCGACTTCAACAGATACACAATGTCAGTCTTACAGATCTAAAATCACCAATAAGCCATCTATTCCGAAAGTTTAAACGGACCGAGTCTTCTAATAATATGAATATAAATCAGGAACAAATACCGGCACCGGATCAACATCCCAGGCAGCTCCGAAAAGCCGCTTCTGCATTAAACATATCTCAATTATATCAAAGAGTAACTAAAGACCATATCAGTTATTTCTCTATCCAGTGCAATATTCGTTCAGGTTCATCAACAACTGTTATTTCAGGTTATTCAACTTCATCTACATTTACAGAAAATAAACGTGTACGACAAACAAAAAGACTTTCACATCGTTTATCTATGGTATTCCTTTCAAATACATTACCTGATCTCACTATTCAAAACCAACAACAACAACAACAACAACAACAACAAGACATTGATCTTGAACAAGTCAAAATTAATCAATCTGAAATGATTAAAATTATTTGTATGGTTTGTGAAATACTTGGTATTACATTTTACCAAACTAGCAATGCACAGTTGGTTTGTCTGCTGACATTAAGAAATTGTAAAAAATCCAATATTGTAACTCCAGAACAACAACAACAACAACAGCAGCAGCAGCAGCAAACATTACCGCCTTCTATACAACATTCTTTGTTTCGCTCAAAGCTATTTACTTCTAGTGATCGATTATCTGATCTACATAGAAAACAATCCACTTCATTCATTAGCAATAGCTCAGCGCATAGTTCGATGAACAACGGATGGTGGAGCCGACAGGTACACAGAATATCAGCCCCATTCAATTCCAGTCAATCAATCTTATTAACTGGATCATCAGCAATGGTGATGAATAGCAGCCATGATTTGTTATCAATGGGAAAGCTAACCCAGCAACAACAACAGCAGCACAATCCCCAGGAAGATGCAACTACAGCAACAGATACAGTTGAGGACCCAGATGGTTTTGCCGTGTTGTCCATTGATTTATCCTCTGTACCTTCTTCAAAATACAATGACGATGGTACTCCATTACAAATTGTTGCACTGAGATATTCAAAATTAAAAGGTTCAACTAAAGTATTTAAATTAGCTAAAGGCTGGATACAAATGATATTATCACAAAATGGACCCATCTCTAGTAAACAACAAAAAAGCTTTAATCGTTCCGATGCCGAAGCCTATATGAAATCTGCTGTTGATCACTTTGATGAAAATGATGTGATTAGACTCTAGTAGAAATCAGAACATAAACAAAACTTTGTATACATTGTATAAAATACTTCTTCATTATTCCTCTCTTTTTCTCTCCTCCTTCCCGCTTTACAGTTGAGCTCAAGTCAGTCATTTTACATACGTATTATAAGCATATCCACCTATATACACTTATTATCTACTATTACTACTACTACTATTATTATTATTATTTATATTGTCATTATTATTATTATTATTATTATTATCCAATTTATATCATATCATATCACTATTTATATTTTAGTAAAAAAAAATACCATTTTGTACAACTCATATTATTTAAAAAGGAAACGTAATGTTTTTAATGATACTACTTTATCAGGATTAATTTTTAATCGGCTGATTAACAACTTTGTATCTTATTTGGCTTTGTTATAGTTTGATGCAGGAACCGAAACTGTAATACACAAAAGTAAGCTTTGATTAAAACATATCAAGTGAACAAGTGAATGTGCATTCATTCTGAATAAAAAAAACCGAAATTAAGCTATCAGCAGTACCTCACCTTATAAATAAAATGCAAAAATCTTTTTATTTTCTTTGACATCAAATTGGAGCTGTTTTTAATTATTGCTCTGGATAACTAGCACATATTTATTCTGTCTTTAAAGGATTCATATAGCATTAATGAGCTTTAAAGGCATTTAAAGGTAACCGAATTATGCATTGACATCTAAAATAAAGCTCCATATCTTTTGTCCGCAAGGAAAGCACAAAACATACGTACCATATCACTATATTATTTGAGAGGGTATTTTATTTCACTGAGCCAAAAATGCGCTGAACGGCCCTTGAATTGTTTCGAAATATTTTTGATAAAAATAATCCAAATTTCTGTCAAAAATTCTTGTTTCGTAAATTACGCAACATATTAATAATTAATTGTGGAACAAAAATTAATTGTCTTACATAGATATTTAAGTGCTAAATCGAATAATGTAATTTTTGAAAAACATTTACTGCAAAAAATTTTGTATAGGAGTAAAAAACCAAAAACAGGTTTTTCCAAAAAAAGTTATTATTTTCAAACCACTTTTTGTGATACAGCGTTATCACATTGTAGTGGAGGTTAATACGCACATTTTGAATATTTGACGTCAGAAAAATACCAATTTTTCGTTGAGAAATGTGGAATTTTCTTCAAGACAACATTTTTTCTCTTGCTACTACAGGTTTTGATGATAATTGAAAATTACCCAATTTTTTATGCAGAATTAATATCAGTGCATAGGACTAATGTAGAAAACACAATCTGGCTTAGAAAATAGCGTTCAAAACGTCCTGTGCGTTGAGATAATGCGTCATGAATATTGACACAATTACCATGATTTTTGGTGTAAATATGGCTTGAAACAGTTTAAAATTCTAATTACATTATTATAATGTCTTCCAATACAATTATTTAATTGATAGTGTTATTTTATATATAGTACAGACGTTGCACTTTTCATAAATTGAGCTCAGAATTCTGGATTTTGTATTCGTCCATATTGGGCATATATATTAAGGATGCTGTCAAGCCCAGCATATACTGGTAAATTTGGCTGGAAAAACTCAGCTCGACACCAATGCTAATATATATAAATATATGATACATGGAATTGCACTCTTCTTCAATAATAGTAATCCTACATTTTAAAGGAACTGTGTCTAGTTGAATTCCTATTGTTTTTTTATACTTTTATTCCGTAAATATTTCTCCCTATTCCATAGGAACGAAGCGTATTCAGAAATTATTTTACTTTCTAAATAGTTTTGATGAGAATTGTTTTTGTTTACAAAATTTGTTACCAATATATCCACCTTTAAGGATATGATTTTTGCTTGGGATGATCATAAATGGCCCTGTTCTGCAAAAGAAAGTATCATTTTACTGCTAAAATTAAAACCTTTGAGGCTTCATATCTCTACAAAAAATTAATCTATATTGACACTTTTTAATAATAAAACTTACTTGTTTTGAAGCATTCTATAACATATTTCAGTATAAAAGAATTCTGAGCATTTTTATTTTTTTTTTTCATTTTTTTGACATTTTTTGTAGTAGATTTCAAAACATTTGTTAAATTGAGCAGCACTTTTAATGCATTTATGTCATCGACCTCGCTAAGCTCTCTCGGACCCAATTTAATTCTTTTTAAAATGTTGATTTTTCGTGGAGATATCCTCAAAAATGTGTACAAAGGAATATCTTCGTTTCCAGCTTCCATTTTTCCCTTATATACCCTCATCCCAAATTCTGAATCTGAAAAAGATTTGGACAAAAATCTCGTCTTCTCTATGCAAAATGCAGCTAAAAACTTTTACAATAGCTCGATCGATAGATAATGGTTTTGCGCATAATCTCCATTAGTTATATTTTAAATATGCTTATAAAAAGTGATGTGTATCTTCAAAAAACCTCCAAAATTTCAATTGCATTTTACGCAAAATTTAATGTGAAATGTTTGCCTGAATTTTATTTAGATGGATGGAGAATTCAAAGCTATACAAAAGCTATTTAGTATACTAGGTCGACTTACTTTGCAGTTCATGATCAATTAAACGATTTTGTTTTTTTCGTCATTTTTCGTCCATTTTTTAGAACAAATTTTGGAACCCAGTTATCATAAGCTGTAAGCTGTGATATCGACTATTATTTTGATTATCTCGATGAAAAATCAATATTTTTGGTTGAAACAAAAAATACAGAGTAGCAATCAATGATATCTATATTGTGAATACAGAGATTAAGCCCTGGATAATGAGTTTTAAGTTTTACAAAATAATAAACTAAAATTTACAACTGCAGAAAACAAAGAAAAAAAACCCCATCCTTGTGAATATTGATCCAATTAATCTCCAATTATACATGATGGTAGATTTACATATATCCTGCATAAAAATTTATATTTATACTCTCACAGAACACTGTGAATTGAGGAAACCATCCGCAAAACATGATATTTCTGTCCAATAAAACTATGCGTTGTGTCGTATATTTTCAGGTTTGATAAATAATACTTAAAAAAGAATATAGTTAAAAGAGAATGAGTAATGAATCATTTCTTCAACTATATAATAAAAACAAGATGTCATTTATTTAGATATAAAAGTATGGCCTTTTATATTGATTTGACATTGAGATCCTCCTGAGATGCAATTTAAGGCACTATTGAACCATTAGATCTGTTTGATAGTAATCTATGAATTGAAATGGATCAATCAAGATTTAACCATGCTTTCAGAGCTTATGAGTTGCCTTGTTTCAATGTTGCGCTAAATATGCTTGTTGGATGTTGATTTGATAGCTATTTGATTAACTAACCGCCGGGATGAAATAATATGGTGTCATAATTGAGGTCCAAGCGTTTTTGGTAATTGCTGGATAAACTTAGTACGCTAGAAGTTTCTTATATCCGATATCAAGACTTTGCACTTCAATACATGTCTTAGTCAAAAGATTGTAAGATGTATTGATACTGTAGACAACGGTGATAACGTATGATACTAGGTGGCATACAACATAAGCCAATGTTGCTAGTTAAGCTAGTGCGCTTATATTCTTGTGTTAACTCTTCTACAGATATCAATGATCCATAGAAGGAAGGTGCATCATATTTGAAGGTTTGAAATAATTCGATTCAATATTGTGTAAAAACATTTGAGCGCCATCTGAAACCTACCTTTACAACTGTAAACAACCGACAATCATGATCATATCTCGACGAATTTCGATCCTAATAACTTCCAACTTTAAATAAGAGTAGGGATATGTCTTTGACACACTGATATCAAAGAGTAACGTTCACAACCTACTTTATGGGAGAAAATTATCGCCAAAGTGCAACTATAGCTTGCTACGCATTTTTATTGGAAACAATTTAAATACGGCTTCTATAGATACTGGTCCAGGTAAGCGGCCACACTACATGGATATAGGTATAAATAGGCACTATATAGAAGTATTTCGAATACCAGCTTCCATGGGTCATTATGCATTCGGTAAGTTTCAACAACAGGTCGGCTACCTGCTGCTATTATTATTTACACGTACGAAATTCAGTAATGGAGGTTTATAGATATACAAGGTGATCTTATTTATAGAAATAATAGTAAAGGCTGCTAATAACATTAATTACGGATGTTATATCGGAAGATATTATAACAAAAAATACTCTACTAAAAGATACATTCTATTACTTTACTGATGCTTTCTATTTATTTATATGTTTTCTAAATAGTTATATGATCATGACGCTAATAATCATATAAGTACTATATGTTGGGATATAAATATGGATTTGGGAGAAATTATATAGTACGCAATATATGGGATTGGAGTAATTGGTAAGTTGGTATAATATGTCTGATTAAGGTGTTGGGATTGTCTTTTTTTTTTTACTGTTGCCTATTATGATTGTGTTTATTGATATATAATATTTGTTGTTAATTCTGATGGTTCGGTATGGCATTTAGTATTAGCTACTAAATTTCATCTCATGTTGGATTTCAATGATCAGCGTCGAGTTTTAATAACAATGGCTCTTGAATCTATAGTTGCTAGATTTTTGACATGTATCAATGGAGAACGTAGACTTTATTACAAGAGAAATCAATAGTAAAAAAAAAGAACCAAGGACTTCTAGGTCTTGGTTTAAAAGACTATTTCTAGGAATTACATTTCAATATGGGTTAGAAATGGAACTGGCTCCAAAAATGGCTGTTTAATATCCTCGAAAACCAACAAGTAAGGTCACCAGTTCTCGCCGAATATGAATCCGAATGGCCTTTCGTTGCAGTGGCAGGTACTTCTAGTGTTGATCCACAGAATTGGAAAAGGCGTAGCCTCCCCGAGGTGCTTTGGAAATGGAGACATGAAAGCTCGTATTACTTCAAACTATTTTGTATGGATTGTTTCAAACATTCTTTGAAAATTTTTATAAAATCAAATTTTTATAAAATCAAATAATGGTTCAAAATTGAATTTTATAGTTGCATTTAATGTATAATAGATTTACGAAGAACATTTCTTGATTTCATTAGCTAGCAGCTATTTTTGAAGGATTCTTGGGTACGTTTTTGAAAAAAAAAGTTTTTTCTTCTGCTTGAAAGAAATTTAGTAAATGGAAAAATACTCGAAATCAATGAATATTGATCCAAATGGGCTACAAATTTCAAAATATATATTAAAGCTGTAACAGTATCCAGAAAAATAATTTCAGCATCCATCGATTTCCTGGTTGAATCGCAGGAATCAAACGCCCAGTTTTTTCAAGTAAGGTTTATGGCTTACCAGCCCATTTTAAATTAGAAATAGTGCTAAATTAGCCAAAACCAGAATATATTGTTATGTCAATATTAGGTCTCACATCCAATATCTTAGTCTATAATCGGTGCTATAGTAAATCAACATGCGTCCACATTGATTTACTGTACATCGTATTCTTAGATAGTAAACCCTTGTATAGTTATAATGAATATAAATTATTTTTAAACCATGTAAAATCCTTATCAAAACCATTAGATTTTCAAACCCTCAACTTTAGGTATGGGTATAATAGCATATAGTGCTACTTTTGTACAAAATTATCGGGCGGCACTTGTAAATAGTTCAATTGTAGCATAAATAAGAAAAACAGTATAGATTTTTATTACGAATTCTGATGTGGCAACGATATATACAATTGTTTTATATTATTATTCATATATGAATTATTTAATCTTATCAAGATATCTACGGAAAGCTTTTTGAATTGCTTGAGTTCTACTAGGATCCCTAGTGAAAATACGAATATTGATATCCTGAAATTTAGTAGGAATCATATATGACACCTTTTCTTGAGGGATATTAAATGATTCTATAGAAAAATTGATATTAATTAACAAAAATTATATATGCGAATAACAAAAACTTACCTTGATCATTGAATTTTGAGAAAAACCGGATAGAATCAACCGGATTGCTTTCATTCATAGCATAATTGATTTTAGAAAAGCTGACAATGATATCTTGTTCAACTAAACCTGCATTGTCGGTTTGGTGATTAACAATATCTTGAGAAGTTATAGTCTCCTTGTTCAAATAAGGCTCCATCTCGGGGGGAATCAAGAACTCGTCTACAAATTTATACAATTTACGGGTTCTAATATTGCGTATAATTTGTCTAGCTTCCTGTAATTCAGAACATTTGGATTTTTCAATGGTGCGAAGAATATCATCAGTTAGATACAAATAATCTTCTGGTTTATCCACACTATCCGAGATCTTTAAATAGTTATCTGCTGACAACAAGGCATCAACAATCATCAATTCTATGCATTTACCAACACGATGATTATAAATTTGTTTAAACAAACTATATCTTGTGTGAAACATTTCATACATGTTGTAAACTTCCTTGTGATGGTAACAAATTTCGTTATTTACAACTCGACTATATACCAACGGACGTTTAGCATCATAAGAACTACGAAGGCCCATATTATAAGCATCTCTTTCGATATAATCAAATTTATCCACATCGACACTATTCTTTTTGTTGGCTACAATATCGAACAGAAATTTACGTTCTGAATATTTGTTAGTTGATCTAGATTCACCAGCAATTAAATCCTTAATAAAATTAATTTCTGTCTTTTCAATGTCGATATTGTTATCATCAACCAAGTATTCTAGCATCATTTCAGATGCTTGCTCATGAGACCATGTTAAATCAGGTCTAGCACGAGGCATGAACGAATTGTCAAATACATGACTAAATGGTCCATGGCCTAAATCATGACATAATCTGTTGTGCAACCATGTTAATTCATATTTTGGATGTGTTTTTTGGACTCTTTTTTTACCCAGCTAATTTGACACATTTGATTTCATCTTGAGATATGCTCAATTCAGGTTGATCTCGGGCAAATCTCTCAACAAGTGTTCCAGATAAATGAGAAACACCTATAATATTAATTTATCAGCTTCATCATGTTCAATTTAATATATTTAATCTATTTACCAACAGAATGTTCGAATCGATTATGGCTTGCTCCAGGGAAAATAAAGTAAAGTACACCGAGCTATACATATAAAATCAGTAAAATATTTTGCGCAGCGAAAAAAAAGTTTCTATTATTACCTGTTTGAGATCTCTTAGTCTTTGAAATTGAGGTGTATCAATGAATTTTACTGTGTAATCATCCAAAGTAATGTGGCCCTGTGAAATTATAAAATTTAGGATAAAAAATCTCGAGAATAAAACGCACATACATGAATAGGATCATTCATCACTTTATGGCCATTATAAAAAGTGCCCGAATGTTTATTGGTAGAGCTTGCTGAATCTCTTCTACTACCATATGTATTCACAATATCTTCCATAGCCATTATGCACAGTATAATTCAAAAAGAAGAAGAAGAAGAAGAGGAGAAAGGTCAAAATGAAAATCATGTTCTTTAAATAGCAACTATTGCTTTAGTCTAATTTCGATATCATTGGTCTAGAATGAATCTTATTGTTTACAGATTTGAATCCGGGAGTATTAAACATTTAGCAACGACTGTGCATCAAATAAAATACGCCGAAAGCTCAAAAGCTTAGTTTATTAAAGAATTGTTACTAAGCCATTTGTTAAAAAAGTCTAATGAGTTTTCTGGTTGATCATAAGGAACCTATGTTAACATTTGTTAGTACATTTTTTTTTATGAAAAAAAGTCTTTATTTTTACCATATGTCCAGCATCAAAAATTCTTAAAAAGGTCAAATTTTCAAAAGTGCGAACATCACCAGCATGATTGCCAGTAAGATCACTGAACCATTTTTCTGTGGGAGACTCATTGTAACCTTGTTTTCCAGACCATTCCATATTTAAACTCCAAGCCAAGTTGCCAATCCAGTTACAAATCCAATCCATTTCACCAACATAAAGCAAAACACGAACACCGGCTTCTAATGTTTCTGCAACATGTCCGCTGTAATCTTTTGAGCTATAATTTACAAATTTACAAATTAGTCATAAATTGACATTTCTGTACATTGGATGCAATGTACTACAACAGATAGTTACCCATCACCAGTTTGATAAAATCTGTAACCAACTGAATCACTACATCCTGCATACTTTCCTGCCTTTTCATCTACACCTAACGTTTCTCTAACATCCTCTCTGTTAGCATAAGCTTCAATAGATTCGATCAGATCATAGCATAATCCAGAATCTCCTTCACACTTTTTGCGAATATCATAAGGATTCAAGCCAGTCTTATCAAAAGCGCCAGTTTGAGATTTCTCACAATAAAGATTTGCGGGAACACATGTGATGGAACTAGGCATTTTGTAACAAGCATCTTGTAATTTACGACAACGAGAATAAGAGTCAGTCATCTTATCACAAGTCTTTTGATCGAATAAAGGTTTATAAGCACTACCGTCGCTGGAACAACCATAAGTAGCATATTCCTTGAATTGCGTACGGGGATCAGTCCAACCGTTACCGATCAACATGGATTCATACTTAATTTCCAAAAGATTCTTTTCCTTGGCAACCTTGTTATTACGAATGATCTCTGTAGAAATAGCAGGTAAATAGTGCCCACCATAAGATTCACCAGAAATGTGGAAAGGACTATTGGCATATTGCGAATATTCAGTAAAGAAAAGTTGCAAAAATGCATAAACATCTCGTGCAGATTCGTCAGTGTTTCGAACTTTGGTATCACCATAACTATAGCCTACGTTTACAGGCTAAAAAATATAGCATTGATTAATATTTACTGTTTAGAGAACAAATATACATCTTACCTGGTCCAAAAATACAACATTGGCAGCAGTATTCCAGCTATAGGGATTTCTAATGGTATCATTTCCAAATTCATTTACTTGACAGGGTCTATTTCATGCATGAATTATTAGTCAATGCAAAATAGACAATCCCTATAAATTGTTACCCTAATTCCATCCATAAACCCATCATGGAAGAGCAACCAGGTCCACCGTTTAACCATAATACAGTTGGGTCATTTTCAGGGTCTGTTCTTGATTCAAAAAAGTAGAAAAAGAAATGATCATCAGTATCATGCTTATCAATATAACCAGAATACTACAAAAATTTAAATGTAGGGTCAGAGTTGCGGGTTAGGTTAGGATTTAAAAAATATATATTTTACTTGAACACCAGTTTCGCATGATTTTGGTTGCTTTATTCTGACAGAATAATTATCAATGTTCTCTTTACTCAAGATACGGAATCCTTGACTTTCATAACGGGCATTTTGTAAAGCAACTTGAGGGGAGAAACTAGAAGCTTCAATAGAAGCAGCTGCAATGAAAAAGCTTGCAGCAGCAGTAATGAATTTTTTATTAAACAACATGGTTATTTATCAAAAGAAAACAAAAGTTAAAGCTACAGGATTTCATTCTTATCTCAATGGAAAGCTTTTAACCGTCCTCGTTGTATATTTTTAAGCGCCTTTGAATAGAATAAAATCCCACGGTAGATTATCTTCTGAAATAATAAACAAAAATAGGGTTGCACCTGTTATTGCCTAAAATACAAGTGTTAGATACAAACAATGAGAATTATGTATTTTTGGGGAATATTTTAGTTTTGATTTGCAAAAAATGATACATGTCTAATCAATGTTGATCGGAAGCATAATAAAATCTGGCCGTAGATCAAGGAACACATATTTTGTATCAGTACCGCGTGTGTGTGTGTGTGTGTGTGTGTGTGTGTGTGTAAATATGCTTATTTGAGCTGGGATATCAATTTGTTATCTGTCACAATAAATGCGAATATATTAAGGTTATTAAAAATCTCGTATCTTATCTCTAACTCTGGATTTAGGAAATACAAGAAATTAAAAAGGTACGAAAACCTGTTGATTATATTATCATTTGTTTATAGATTCATTTTCTTCTTTTTTTCTATAAAAAATCCTTGAAAATGTTTAGTTCATCTGATCAAAATGCTTCTTCCTCTTCGTCACAACACCAATGGATTAGAACACAACAGCAACAACAACAGCAACAGCAACAACAACAGCAACAACAACAACAACAGCTGCAGCAGCAATCATCATCTACCAATCAAAATCATCACCAGCATCACCATCATCATCATCCTAATGAAGATTGTAGAGATTGTAAAATATATAGAAACACAAGATGTTTTAATTGCGGTACAACAACAACACCATTGTGGAGACGTGATGATGATGGCAATAACATATGTAATGCTTGTGGTCTTTATTACAAATTACACAATGTGCATCGTCCTCTTTCAATGAAAAGAACAATTATCCATAGAAGAAAAAGAGTTCACATGGCTAGAAAATACACACAAGATAATCAGACATCCTCATCTATTTCACCTAATCAGAGACCAACATTTGGCTTTTATAATCAAGATCAACATCATAATTATTACGATAGAAGAGAAAGTATCCATAGCAACCATAGTACATCTTCTGCCGTTTCCATGGAAACAACGCAACCACTTGATATCCCAGTTCCGTCTACAGAACGACGTCGATCTTCATTTCAATTGTCACCTATTCAAGACTCAACATCTCCACCTACTAGCGAATCGTTACCAAATCTTCAATCTTTCATGTCTTCTTTGATACAAGACGAAGAGCAAGAACAACAGCATCAGTTTAATGATATAGAATATAGAAATAGTACTGGTAGTTTAACTGAATCAATGCCAACCGCGCTTTCGTCTTCTCCTTCTACCCCATCTTCCGATAATGTCAATACAGCTGCTGCATCAACAACTGCTGCATTAACAAGTATGTTGCTGCTCGAGCCAGCAAAATTCTGTAGAGCTCTTTCTACTAGAAGAAATCAACTTCAAGCAGAGATCGAAAGCATCAATACTTTATTGTCTCAATCTTCCTCAATGTTGAATAGTAGCTTAGCACAACAAGCTCAACGAATGTCTATTAATGAACCTTCAACTCATAATAACGTACTTATAGATTCTTTACTTGAAGCTATACGACTCAATGCTAAGAAACAAGTACTTTTAACTGATACAGATGAATCAAATATACCTTCGTCTTCTTCTAATATTACAACTACCACAGATATTAATACCACAAATAACCCTTTTAATAATATTTAAAAATAGTTTAATAAAATTTATTAGAATGAGATCTTTTTTTTTGGGGGGTTGTGCACTCCTATTATTACAATAACTCATTCAAGAATTTATTGGCATTATCAGCAACATTACTGTTCACAGGAGCAAATCCAATCCGGGGAACAGTACCACCAAAGTCGTACACTGTAATGAAATGTCGAAGTAACATATTTCCCAAGATAAATTTATCATTAGATGGTAAGAATAGTAGCAAGCATTGACCATCGCTTTCTCTTCTCGAGATCAGTTCTTTGACAGGTATTGTGATATAGATACTTTTATTGGAATCTTGACTTGAAGGAAATAAAATCTTCACGAGGTTTTGGCTATCTTGAAATTGACAATCTACAATGTAAGTGCCTGTTTTTTCTTGATTCAATGTACTGCTTTGAGTGATACTTTTAGCCAAATCAGCAGCTAATGGTACAGGAAGATACATAAAATTAGATCCTGTATCAATGCCAAATAGTGTCTTTTGATTAAATTGGAAATTCTTAGTTTCATTTGCTGTTTGAAACTGAAATGCAGTGATATAAGCAGACCATCGAGACCCTAAAGCAGGTGTATAGAGATAATCATAACCTTGATGAACATCGCCTAGAATGACGCTGCCTTCTGCAGCATCCTGTGCAATAAATACAGAAAACACTGGATTAGGAATGATTTTGGATTTATATAATGCAACGATCAATGGGTCATATATATCACCGCCTTGCAAGTACCGTACAGTACCTGCAGGTAATCCTGCACCGAAAATGCCATCCAGGAACACATGGTCTACATCATTTGATTGATTTTGATGTGAAATGGGACCAACAGCTTTGTCAATGATCGCTAAGGTTTGTTGAATGTTGGTGTATTCTCCACCTAAAGAGACAATGTCCTCGAAATAATGACCATCAGCACTGCCAATGCCATACGTAATGCTTAATGTATCATTATCTAATTCATGATAGCTGCTGGAAGCATTAGTGTCATAATGATGAAGAAAGTCCGGGCATCCAGTTTCAGTGGTGCATTGTTGTGATGGAATCCAGGTATCGGCACTGCCTGTATCAAATAATAGCAAAAATTCTTGAGCTGGTGTACCAACTTGAACTTTTACTGCTACTTCAGACATGTCAAGATCATTAATTAGAGATATTTCATTGGAAGACAATAAAGATCGTTTTCCAAATGTTGAGTGTCTGGTATTTTGCAACGGTAAATGAATGGATTTTGGTGCGGATGTTGGTAAAGATGATACTACAGTTACAGATGCTGAAATTAGCAGTAATAACATTCTATTATTTTTCATCATTTTAAAATAGGGAAAAAGGAAAGTAAAAAAAAAGAAGGGAGAGGGAAGAAGAAGAGGATAAATGAAATACACTCTATTTGATCTCTTTCTTTCTTTTTAAATAGATATTATGTCTAGGGGATGAAAGAAAAAGTGTGTAAAACTTCTTTCTTTATATTGGATTGAGGAGACAAGTAGTTTTACAAGCTATTTTTTAGGCGGGTTATACAAAATGTTGAATCACGTTTTTAATATAAAAAAAAAGTAAAAAATAAAGATCAAGAGAAATATGGCTCCTTTATATACATTATATCATACAGAATTGTTTCAACTGATGTACTATATTATGTATCATTAACTAATAAATAAGCAGCTCGGCGACGATGTTGCAGGCAAGATGTAAAATACAAGAAAGAGGTAGATGCAGGAGAAGGTTTATGCTAAAAATAGGCAGTATTTCTGTCAATTTTATTTAGAGTCTTCTGTTAACAGAACGACGTAAAGGCTCGCCTTCCTTTGGTGGTTCTTGTATATCATGACCTCCACTCGAAGTAACAGAATTGTTTTTAGTATAATCCTTTAAACGAGTCAATGTATATTCTTTACCGACTGTATATGCAAGTAAAGCAGCTATCAAAAGAAAAAACGTGTTAGTTTAGTTTGATATTAAATATATTGAGAATCAAATCTTACACACAGCAACGGTTGTCCTACATTTAACAATGAGTATTTAGCTTAATTATCTATTTTATTTAATACATACCATCCTATCAAGACGAATTTGGGTGTATTGGGTACTACTGCCATTTTATTATATTTAATTTATGAAAAAGCAAAAAGAATGCAATTATAAGCTGATTTTTTTATAAATTGTGTAATGTTTGTGCGGGGGATGGGGCAGTAGTTGAAATGTCGGTGGTTTATAACGGTCACGACAGTTTTATGTACATGTACATTGCCACTTTACTTATAAAGCATAACAGATGGTATTACATTAAATTATCAAATAGTGTGTACACAGAGCTAGTGTTTATTAGCTTTCATAATCTGCACAATAATATTAAATGTTACTCAGGGACTTTAACTTTCTGTTGCTCTTGATGATGTACCATTGTTAAATTTGAGGACGTTATTTCTTTTACATCTTTATACATTTACATTGCTAATAAAATGTAAGGAATGGTGATAACCAGTAATGCATGATCACCATTATAAGTATGTACTAAGTGACCATAAAATTATTTTCGTAATAGATATACGAAATTTTCCAATTAAACCAATTCTTTTTATTTCAAAACATCAAGATCATGATAGTATTTTTTTTTTTTCCTAGTAAATAATCAAAAGAAACGACACAAAATCAATGAAATTAGATAAATGTATTCAATACATCTAACCTACGGAGTGCAAAAGCTGAAAGCCCAAAATAGATAAACTGCACATCCAATGGTTTATCGAAAGGTAAAACGTATAAAATTAATCAAATGAAAAAATACCGTTTCGTTATAGAGAGGGTTTATATACTAATTGGATGATTTTATTATTGAATGTGAATGATAATATAATTAGAATGAACATATGGATATTATGTGGATATACTGGAATCCTGCTTCTACGTCAATAGTAGCATGATGATAGACGCATGAAATATAACTTTGTTTGATTTGCATGTAGAACATCATGTTTTGACAGATGTTCTAAATTGGTAATTCAGTAATTCAGTAATTCAGTAATTCTAATTCTAATTCTAATTCTAATTCTAATAGATCATCCAAGTTCATGCAATAACAATATGGATACAGCCTTGCCCTAACATAATATTTAAATATTCTCTTTGAACCAACGTAGTATACGATTGAGTATCCAGCTTGACAAATTGTAGTTATACATGAAATTTGATACTTGCCATAAATTGAGTTGACGACATTATAGCATTATTTTAGAAAATGCAAAATTTGCTGTTTTCACTCAAAAACGTGTGCTCTACTCCTTCAGAAACAGTTGTTAACTAATGAAATCAAGATATGTTATTCATACATCTACTGCGCATTAAATGCAATTTCAAAATTCAATTTCAAGCAATTCTTTGATTTTATAAAACTTTTCAAAGAATATTTGAAACATCCCATATAAAATAGTTTGAAAGAGTGCGCATCTTTATTTCCTCATTTTCACAGTAATTCAGAAAGGCTGGAACTTTGTAATTCTGTAGATCAACACTAGAAGTACCTGCTATTGCAACGGGAGGTTATTTGGATCCATATTTGGCGAGAACTCATGAGCTTACCGACCTTAATAGATGTAAATATCACTACGGCCGACCTGTGCTACACAAGATGATTTCGTTGTGCCCAGGTGGGCAGCACACTATAACCTGAGCTGTTGTGCCCACTGAATATGGTTAAAAAAAATAAAAATATACACATGGGAACAACAAAAGAAACTGCACACGAACACAACTCTAAGCCTGTATGTGCAGAATTATAGATCTGTCCATGAGCATAACGAAAAATACGCCCAACAATACAGTAGTAAATCATGATTTTTGATCTTAGAATACGGTTAAATAAAAATATCAGTTTGATAGTCTGATATGCCTTATCAAACGGTGAATAATATCCTTGGCATATGAAAACAAAGAGAGAGAAACTACGCATGTAGAAAAGGATTTTCAAGGCTTTGCATTATTAAGACCCTGCTAAATTGCACATTATTTCAGTCAGTGTCAAAAGCAGCATTACAGCACATGAAACATAAACTATTAAACAAAATAGGCAATATCTGTTATCATAGAAACATACATTTTTCTACCAGAAAAACCTTCTGTCATATCATAGATTCGTTAAAAAATTGCAAAAGGGGGCCCGTGAAGCAACGCCGTAATTGAGCATAGCAAGATTGAACGACTAAATCTTTTATACTATGGTACAGTATATCTAAATTTTAAATAAAAAGGTGCTTTTTTTAACTTTTCTTATATTTAACCATGTACGGTCTGAAAATTCAGTTTTTGTAGCGGACATTTTTGGGGACTCATTTTATCCTTACCAATACTCATGATTTTGATCAAAAAACAGAAAAATCAAGTTTTGATAACAAAATCAACGTTTAAATATACTACATTGTGAGAGAAAATTGTAGCCATAGTTAATACGCATTTTATAAAAGTTTAATATTAAATGTTAAGTAATGAAAATTTGTACTTTTGCCCGAAAAACGGTTTTTTGATTAAAGGATTTTCATGTAATATTTTGCAATAAAAATGTTTGTTATTTTTTATTGAACAAATAGAACGCTAAATTCTGAATATGTGTATATTTTTCATTTTTATAATTGGTAGTATAATTAGCTCTAAATTTGCAAAATTAGAAAAAAAAAATTAAAAAATGTCAAAATTGATGATCTGGACAAGAATAATTTTCTAAATTAATATTCCGTTTGCAGGCCTTGTAAGTCTTAAAAATAAGAGATTTTATAATACTTGAGAACTTTTTCAAGAATTTACGATGCTGTAACCACTTGATTCAAGCTAATTACTGTAAGCTTTTATACATTTTAATATTGTGTAGTAGTTTATTTGATGATAATATAGTCTTACTTTATAATTATTGCGCTAGAGGTGATTTACATTGAGTTTTATTCGTACCTCTCCAATATTATAAATTATAAACATAAACATGGCCAGCACTAGAACCTATTATTGCCGCCTTTTTTTTTCCTTTTTGTCCCAAGCCAATTTATTCACTGCTTTACTAGAACCAACTTAAGTACTTACAAATGGTTCCTCCGTATTTGCATTCAAATTCCATAAATTAAATGGGATTGTTCCATCAACAGTAGTTTCAAACGTATCATCAGTCCGCCTTATGATAAATGCCGCCAATCTGAAATCAGAAATATCCCGTTGTCATGGTTATAAGCTATGAAAAGCTTGATTCTTAATAATACAGCCACTAAACAAAAAACAAGGTGATGCTAATAACATATAGTGGGTATTTAACACCTAGTGTAAGTAAGTTTGATAAAGTATGATTTTAAACCCTTTTGAAAATCCTAAAGCAAACACAACATCTCGGTCCTGTAATTTCTATCCATCAAAATGTCGCAATTTTCACCACACAATGAAAGTACCTTTTATCAATCTTGTCCTCGTTTTATGTTGCGTATCTGTTTTTTATTTACAGTACCAGTTGTATTTTATCTGATTCATTAATATTCGGTCATATTGAATGATAATAGTGTATTAAATAAAAATTTACTAGCATACTGTTGGTAGTTTTTCGTTATTACTTTAAAAACTTGATCCTATTATTATTATTATCATTACCAATTGATTATAATTGTCAAGCTGATTGATTCATACAGTATATCACATTACTATTTCGCATTGGTTGAGATTATATAATTGATATATGCATTTAACACTGGTGGATTGGAAAGTTAGTGTCTGTCTTTAGTTTGATGAATAATGCATACTTTGGTTTTCCAGTAAAATTCTAGGTGTTTCTATACCTAAAAACTGAATTTTCCAATGCAGCCGCATCTGTTGAATATCACTTGAGTTTCTGTGCGTTGTAGTCATGTTATTATACTAACTTTCATTTTGGCAAATATTGCTTTACATTAATCCTGTCGTATATTTTCAGGATTGATAAATAATACTTAAAAAAAATACAATTATAAAAGAATGAGTAATGAATCAGTTCTTTAACTGTATAATAAAAACAAGATGTCATTTATTTAGATATAAAAGTATTATGGCCTTTTATATTGATTTGACATTGAGATCCTGAGATGTAATTTAAGGCACTATTGAACCATTAGATCTGTTCGATAGTAATCTATGGATTGAAATGGATCAATCATAATTTAACCGTTCTTGCAGAGCTTGTGAGTTGTGTTGTTTCAATGCTGCGCTAAATATGCTTGGATGTTGATTTGATAGCTACTTGATTGGTTAACTGCTGGGATGAAATAATGTGGTGTCATAATTGAGGTCAAAGCGTTCTTGGTAATTACTGGATTAAACTTGATACGCTAGGAGTTTCTTATATCCGATATCAAGACTTGCACTTCAATACATGTCGTAGTCGATAGATTGTAAGATGTATTGATACTGTAGAAGGTGATAATGTATGATACTAGTAGGTGGAATACAACAGATTCGTTAAAGAATTACAAAAGTGAGCCCGTGGAGCAACGCCGTAATTGAGCATAGCAAGATTGAACGACTAAATCTTTTATACTATGGTACAGTATATCTAAATTTTAAATAAAAAGGTGCTTTTTTTTAACTTTTGTTATATTTAACCACGTGAGATCTGAAAATTCAGTTTTTGTAGCGGACATTTTTGGGGACTCATTTCATCCTTACCAACACTCATGATTTTGATCAAAAAACAGAAAAATCAAATTTTGATAACAAAATCAACGTTTAAATATACTACATTGTGAGAGAAAATTGTAGCCATAGCTAATACGCATTTTATAAAAGCTTAATATTAAATGTTAAGTAATGAAATTTTGCACTTTTGCCCGAAAAACGGTTTTTTGATTAAAGGATTTTCATGTAATATTTTGCAATAAAAATGTTTGTTATTTTTTATTGAGCAAATAGAGCGCTAAATCCTGGATATGTGTATATTTTTCATTTTTATAATTGCTAGTATAATTAACTCTAGATTTGCAAAATTAGAAAAAAAAAATTAAAAAATGTCAAAATTGATGATCTGGACAAGAATAATTTTCTAAATTAATATTCCGCTTGTAGACCTTGTAAGTCTTAAAAATAAGAGATTTTATAATACTGGAGGACTTTTTCAAGAATTTACGATGTTTGACCCACTTAATGATTATAGTGTATCTTTGAAAGTTGGTAGTGGCATACAAGGCAACATCTTGATTTCTTCTACTTGGCTGTTGGCCACTAAATAGAAACAATTTTTTTTAGAAATAAAATGATTAACAAGAGTTTATTCATTCATTCAAATCAAGTCAATACTGTTGTAAATGTATGTAATAAAGAAAGATAAGTACGTGAGAATTGGTCAATCTTTATTAAATATAAAAACGAGATGGGGAAAATCAAATGAAGGGTGAATGTCTACTGCTATTTATATTTGATTTAAGGATTGCTTACACACCTGTCTAGAACAGTGTTCTCATACTAAAATTTAGTGTCACTCCTCACTTATGCTAATGTAATTATATTCAGATATAGATGATCAGTCTAAAGTCTTTAGTTGCTCTTGGCAACACTAATTATTAATATTCTTTACTTTCTATCTTTTATTCTAAGTCTAGATTATCAGAACTTAGCTTGTGTGATTATCAGGGTAATCATTTACAGTGTTTATATGACACATATGCTAAATATGTTAAGGCATAGTTTATTGTCATATTTAAACTACGATTTAAGGTACATTTATATATGCAAATACAACAAATACTTTACATAATTTTATAACCACCAATTTTTCTACAGCTAGATATCAATTTTAGACCAATAAAGCATTGATTATAAGGTAGATGATGGAAAAAAATGACTAAGTCTTGGATGCCTTTTTTTGTTTGAGAAAAATAATCCTAAATCAGTCGATTTTGTGTGTTACAAACAGAAATTTACAAAGGCATAAATACCTCTAGCGTTGCAAACAGGTTGTTGTTGTTCCCATTTGGTCATCGAAAGAAGAACATGGGCAGAACTCTCTCAAACCCCAAATTTCAAATTGATATATCTTGTCAATAAGCCAATTTTGTTGAATCAGATTAACTCACATCTGGTTTACACCATTCAAATTATCTTCGTTATTAATTATATTATGATTGATATACTTTAATAAATTGACTAAAAAACCTTGATCTCATTGCCCTGCTCATCTGGGCTGCCTGATCTGCATAAATTTTTTTATTCTGCCCATCTGTGGAGATCATTATGCCAATGGGTAGCATAGTTCGGCCGTAGTGAATAATAATAGCAGATAACCAACTTGTTTTTCAAATCTACTGATGAATGCACAATAACCGATGAAGCTGATATCTAAAATATTATTAGTACCTATTTATACCACCTATATTCATGTAGAGTAGAGATGATGTTGTCGAGCCGAAATAGAAAAGGGCTTGTTTTCTTCAGCTTTTCACGGTTGTAAAAAAGTAGGTTTCGAATAGTTTCAGATGATTTTTAGATGGTTTTCAAAAAAATTTTAGCCCAATTTTTAGTCAAATCATGTCAAATTTTCAAAGGCGATATGCACCTTCCCTCTATGGGCTATTGATATCTGTCCGAAAATAAAAGAGTAAACACAAGCAGATAAGTGTACTACAACGCTGGCTTAACATTGACCAAGATTTGACCTAAAATTGGTTATAAAAAATTAGGCACATAAATTAAAGTACTATTTTTTTGTATTCACAAGGTAGATCCAACTCTAAGCTACTCTGCTTTTTTTGTTTCGGCAAAAAATATTGATTTTTTGTCAAGATAATCAAAATAGTAGTTCATATTACAGCTTAACCCTACGGTGACTGGGTTTAAAAATCGATTTTACAAATCGACTAGAAAATGATCGAAAAAATAAAATTGCTTGATGGCTCATGAACTGCAAAGTAAGTTGAAATAGAGTATTAAATAGTTTTTGTACAGCTTTAAATCCTGCATCTATCTAAGCAAATTTTAGACAATTGTTTCACATTAAATTTTGCACAAAATGCCATTGCAATTCTGGAGATTTTTTGAAGATACGCACCACTTTTTATAAGCATGTTTCAAAAATAATTAATGGAGGTAATGCGCAACGACATTACCTATCTATAGAGCTATTGCTGAACCTTTTAGCTACATTTTTCGTAGAGAAAACAAGACGTATGTCAATTTTTTTTCAAATTCAGAATTTTAGATGAGGGTACATAAGGGAAAATTTGAAGCTAGAAACGAAGATGTCTCTTTGTACACATTTTTGAGGATATCTCCACGAAAAATCAATGTTTTGAAAAAATCTTAATTGAATCCGAGAGAGCTCAATGAGTTCAATGAAATAAATGCAAAAAAAATGCTGCTCAATTTAACAAATATTTTGAAATCTACTACAAAAATGTCAAAAAAATGAAAAAAAAAATAAAAGTGCTCAGAATGTTTTGGTACTAAAATATATTATAGAGCGCTTCAAAACAAGTAAGTTTTATTATTAAAAGATGTTAGTGTAACTTAATATTTTGCAGATATATGAAGGCCCAAAGGTTTTAATTTTTATTAGTTATAAGCAGTAGTAATCTGAAACATTAGCACGAAAAGAATTTAATCCCTTTAATAGCGAATGGTTATTCCAGGAAACGTAACTTTGGATTAAACTTGAACATCTCAAATACATGTACACATATTATGGTTTTGCTGTTATGTATTGAAAAGAAAAGTTGGGCAGGGATTTTAAGTCGGTCCTATTCTCGAACTGAAACAGTACAATTTTTACCTATTTTCGACTTTTTTGTGAGATATACGGATTTCAATGGTTTCAGTAGAGGTTGCTATATATGTTGTAATTTTTTTAGGTGAATGCTGTACATCAACTTTAGCTTAAGAAATGTGTGTGTTTTTTTAGGAGCGTATATGAGACTTGTTTAAAATTTGGAACGTTTGTTTGGATTTGTTGTGCTTATTGTAACGCAAAGGGCATTGCTTAGGATATCAAGATTAAAGTCTTGTAATTGACTGATTAAACTTATATCTTTCAATAATATTTGTATATTAGAGAATACCATGCTTTAAAGATTAATTGCTCTTTAATTGAACAGTTATTCAAAGGAGCAAAAAGAAAATTATTTACCCCTTTAATTTGAGATTCAGTGTCTTGTATGCAAATATGTCAGCAGCGTCATATTCAATGTAGACATAGCAAAATTAAGGAAAAAGTTACCAACATTGAAGCTTGTTTAATATCTACGAATTGCTTAATTTTTTGCTATATACTTCCTTGGACCAGCATTAGACGAATCGCATCTCCATTCTATAATATGTATGTACAGAGGCAAAATATAAAAATTACCCCTCATTTGTGAATATAAATAAACTTTTCCCCAGGTTTATGGTCTCCTTGCTTGATTGATTTGCTGCTGTAACAGCTGATACTGCGCACAAATGTTGACTAGTGGATAACTGAGGTCGAGATCAATAAATCTATCAAGATGATTTAGGAGAAAACATTGACCCGATTTTCAAGCAACGCTAAAACTAGATTTGGAACAAATTACCCGTTTTCTGATATGTCTCCATAGATCCGGCGAAAAATTGAAGGAAATTGATATAAATGAGGCAATTTGTACTCCCTTTCTTTTTATCTATAAAATCTTTAGTGCATTAATTATATAAGTAATCTTGTTCCTTTCTTCTAGTTTAAAACTTTAATGGAGGATTGCAATTTTTGGGTAATTTGTATAAAATAGATATTTGTTTTAATAGGGAGATTGATTGTTTATGATAGGGGCCTTGGCTTGAAGGCCATTTTTTGACACCGTGTTTTAGAGAAAGGTAAATGGCATCTTGAAAAATGGGATTCGGGCTATTTACTAAATAGTTATTTATTCAGATATCTCAATACAACTATTTTAATTACGCTGGTCATAATTTCTTGCACAACTTTATTTTTCAAGGTCATCAACTACTGTAGAAAGGAGAATACAACATTATATAAACCCATTAATCAAAAAACAGCATTTTATGGCGCTACAGAAACATCAACGTCCAGCAATGATGAGGACAATGATGATGTTAGCTCTTCGAATACAATTATACCCACTGAATTATCTATGAGTGAACCATGGTTAGCATACAACTGGACAAGACTATTCATGTCAGGCATACAATTAGGATTATTGGTTTATATGGCACAATCATTGGATGAATCAAATATTGACATTATTGTAGAAGGAAGATTATCTGATTTGATCCATATGTATTATGCTCGTATTGCTTTTTGGGTATGTATCATTTTGATTTATTTCTCCTACGAAAGCCGTAATTGATGTATTATGTATAGATATATGCAGTTGTGTTAGCATTACTCAATATTTGTTTATCATTCACCGTCAGTGGAAAATCATTGTCTGATACTGTTTGCAAGCATTTAAATCATCTTTATATTGCGGATTTTATCGTTCAATTGATCAATATTACAGCATATTTTCAGGTACACGATATCTTGGAAATTAGTCATCGATACGAACATGAAATGATGTATGGAATAATCACATTTTTACTTTTGGTGGTTGTTTCAAATGAAAGTCGATATGCGCCATCTAAACCTATCATTGCAGATACAGTAAGTCTTTTTATTTGTGTATACTTGAGTATCGATGCTCATTATAGAGTATATAGGGTCGTGTCATGTCTGGAGAAAATTGGGCTTCATTTTATTCACAGTTCATGTTTTCTTGGGTTAATCCCATGCTGGAAAAAGGCAATCATCATACATTAAATGACGATGATTTATTGGAATTGATACCCGAGAAAAGAGCCAAAAATACATTGATGCTTTATCGATTACAAAAGAGAGCTACAATGACATTAAAATTATTGTCCACCTTCAAAAAGGCATTAACTATTCAATTTTTTTACTGTGTTGGATGGTCTATCCTCATGTTTGGTCCTCCTTTATTCCTTAATAAGATTATCAAGTTTATTGAACATGGCAACAATGACAATGGTGAACAAGGTGAAACAGTGTCATCTGCATTTATTTATGTTTTATGTTTGTTTTTGACATCTTGTGGCCAATCTTTATGCTATCAACAAGCTCTTTACATTGGTAGATCTCTTGGTATTCAAATCCAATCCGTTGTTATCGGTGAAGTTTATAGTAAATCTTTGAGACGCAGAGATGAAGAAGGAAGCAGTAGTAATAACACTGATAATGTTGCCCTGGAAAAACCAAAAGTGAATGTTAATAATTTACTCTCTGTTGATGCGCAAAAATTAGGCGATTTGATTGCATATATTTTCTATATTTATTGTTTCCCAATTCAAATCACAATTTGTATTTGGAGTTTATACAAATTGTTAGGTAATGCTTCTTTTTGGGGAATCTTAATTATTTGTATTTCGCAACCTGTGACATTTGTACTAAGCAGACACTTTCAAAAATTGCAACATGCTGCAATGAAATGTACTGATAAACGTATTGGTTTGATGAATGAACTGCTTTCTGCTATTCGTATTGTTAAATTCTTTGCTTGGGAAAAGCAATTTCGTGCTCGCGTCATGGAAGCCAGAGATGCTGAACTGAAAGTAATTCGTGCTCGATTAATGAGCTTCATGTGGATAGGTAACGTTTGGTTTATTATCCCTGTCTTGATTATGGTCGCTGTCTTTTATGCTTATACCCGTGTCTTTATCTTGACCGCATCAACTGCATTTACTGCTCTCGCCTTATTCAACAATTTTAAAACTACATTAGATGAGCTTCCTGTTATTACATCCTTTATTTTGCAAGCTAATGTATCTTTGAGTCGCATTGAAACATTTTTGAAAGAAGAAGAAGTCAAGTTACCTGCTCCTAATACTACATCGAGTACACACATTGGGTTTATTAATAATGCTAGCTTTAGTTGGAACTCACCAAAGAACGATGAAGCATCTGTTCCTCAAATCAAGAATCTCAACATATCATTTCCCTTGAATCAAATGTCTATTGTATGTGGCCCTACTGGTTCTGGTAAAACCACCTTGCTATTAAGTTTATTGGGGGAAACATACTGTTTATCTGGTGCTGCCATCTTACCAAGAAAAGAATTCAAATCTGCTTTTGAGCCTTATGGTGGCGGTGGTGCTGTATCCGGTATTGCTTATGTGGCACAAACTGCATGGCTTCAAAATTGTAGTATTCGAGAAAATATCTTGTTTGGCCTTCCTTATGACAAGGAAAGGTATGAAAATATCTTATACATGACAGCTTTAACTAGAGATCTCGAGATCCTTGAATTTGGTGATTCGACAGAGGTCGGTGAAAAGGGCATCACTTTGAGCGGTGGACAAAAACAAAGGTAATCATTGTTAATGATAATGTAGTGAAATGGCTAATACTTATAAATATGATCTTTAGAGTTGCTATTGCAAGAGCTGTTTATTCTCAAGCAGATATTGTTATTTTAGATGATTGTCTCAGTGCTGTCGATGCCCATACTGCAAAACATTTATATCAACATTGTTTGATGGGCGAATACATGCGCCATCGTACCGTTATTTTAGTTACACATCATGTTGGTCTTTGTATTCGTGGTGCTGGTTATGTAGTTGCTCTCGAAGAATCTGGGTCTGTTGCTGCAGCTGGTAAACCATTAGATGTTATTAAATCGGGCGCCTTGGGTAATGAATTTTCACAAGAAGGCTACATGGAACAAGTAGATGCTAATGAAGAGGCTGCTACTAATGGGCCTATTCCAACAGTTCCTAAAAAGATTAACTCGCAAAATGATGCAATTGTTGCTGATGGTGCTGGAAAGTTAGTTAAAGAAGAAACTCGTGCAGAAGGCAGTGTTAAATGGGCTGTTTATGGTACTTATTATTATGCTTCTGGTGGGTTCTTTTTCTGGGCTTCTGTTTTATTATTATTTTGCTTTGCTCAAGCATCAATTCTGGGCCAAGATTATTGGATCAAGGTCTGGTCTGCTGCTTATGATAGTATTTCTGATAATACATCTCAATTAGCAACTGCTTACAATAACAACACTGCCATTTTCACATCATTTTCTTACATGGGACATGCTGGTAACGTTGGTCAATTAGAATTAGTTAACAAGCTTCATTATTTGGTACCTCAATCTGTCAAAACCTTTGCTCAAGAAATTAAAGATGGTAGTGCAGTAGACGTAGGTTATTACCTTGGTGTATACTTTTTGATTGGTATGTTATCGCTTGGGCTTACTACAATGAGATCTCTTGTCTTATTTCTCGGATCCCTCAAAGCTTCTCGTAAAATTCACTCTGAATTGCTTGATTGCATTCTACGTGCAAAAGTTCGTTTCTTTGACGTAACCCCTTTGGGTCGTATTGTAAACAGATTTTCTTCTGATTTGGAAACAGTAGATCAAGCACTTGCGCCATCGCTTTCTTACCTTTTGTATTCAATTATAGCAACTATATATGTAATTATTTTGGTATCTGTCATTACTCCTGCATTCATTGTGCCTGGTTTCTTTGTTGCTCTCATGTTTAGATCTGTGGGAGCTTATTATTTAAAGACATCTAGAGACATGAAGCGCCTCAATTCTGTGTCTCGCAGTCCAATCTATGTACAATTCAATGAAACAGTATTGGGTGTCGCTACCATTAGAGCATTTGGTTGTCAACATCGATTTACTGAAGAGAATTACAAGCGTATTGATGCTAATAATAGACCATTTTTATGGATGTGGGCCACCAATAGATGGCTTCATTGCCGTGTAGATGTTTTGGGTGCATTTGTTAGTTTCTGTACAGGTACTGTTCTTGTAAATTCAAGAAATTGGATCAACCCTGGTTTAGCCGGTCTTTCTCTCAGTTATGCTTTGACATTTACTCATCATGTGCTTTGGGTTGTTCGTATGTACGCTATTAATGAAATGAATATGAATGCTATTGAACGTATACACGAGTATCTCGATATCGAAGAAGAGCCTCCTGCTCATATTCCAGAGACTTCACCTAGAATCTCATGGCCTGAATTAGGTACTGTTCAAGTAAAGAATCTCGTAATGAAGTATGCTCCGGATACACCTGCTGTACTTTGTGATGTTTCTTTCGAAACTAGACCTCGAGAGAAGATTGGTATTGTTGGCAGAACAGGCTCTGGAAAATCAACATTGGCCATGTCTTTATTCCGATTCATGGAACCAACATCTGGTCAAATATTTATTGATGGCATTGACATTCACTCAATTGGTTTGGATGATTTAAGATCTCGATTGACCATTATTCCTCAAGACCCTGTGCTATTTTCAGGCACATTGCGAAGTAACTTGGATCCATTTGGTCAATATGATGATGCCATTCTCTGGGCTGCCCTCAAAAGATCACATCTCATTGATGGTCAACAACAACAAGAAAACCAAACTCAATCCACTAACCCATCATCCTCTTCATCATCTGTAAATATAGAAAACATTATCACATTAGATTCTCCAGTTACTAGCTCTGGAAGTAATTGGTCTCAAGGTCAACGGCAACTCATTGCGTTAGCCAGAGCACTCGTTAAAAAGACATCATTAATTGTTTTAGACGAAGCTACCTCTTCTGTTGATTTCGATACAGATCATCAAATTCAAGAAACAATTAGAAGAGAATTTACTGATTCAACTTTACTCTGCATTGCCCATCGTATCCGTACTGTTGCTGATTACGATCGCATATTGGTTTTAGATCAAGGTCAAGTGAAAGAATTTGACACTCCTTATGAACTCATGACAAGAGATGGTAGCATTTTCCAACAAATGTGTGAAAGAAGTGGAGAGTACTCTGAGCTTTTGAGCATCGCAGAAGCCAAGTTTAAAGGTTATTAATAGTTGAAGCTACACTTTTAGATCCTTTAATTTCCCAATTATTATAATATAGAATACATAAGTTACAATTCATTAGCTTATTTTCTTTGCTGAAAGAATTTTTACTTGCTTTTCAAGTACCTAAATAAAGGAGTGCTTTTTTAACCATCAATGCAAACATTACAAAATAGATACCTAATTCTATTTCTATCTATAATACAAATACAGTATAAAATCAAAGTCGACTACTTGTGTTGATAGTAAAAAAATTCAATAGCAAACTCCAAAACTTTAGAGCGTACACCAAATTTGCCACAAGTATATTGCACACTGTGATTCAAGGATAGCGTGTCTCTTGGCTTCAAAACAATAAAGTTTCTATTGACGGAAGTAATCGCGTGAAGGTGGAGAGAAAAATGCATATATTTATGCAGAATACAACAAATGCCTCTGTTGGGAAGGAGCGCTTGTATCTCCCAAAATTACGCTTTATGTGCATGTTGAATCTCGCCTCATCAATTATGACACAGGCTGATTATTTCGCAAAAAAAAAAAAAAGCTTATCAGCGATATTAAAGACAATAGGATAGTTGTGCAATGTACATGAATATTTGAAGCAATTATTTTATGCAATTATTCGCTTGAAATTACAGTACCATGGAAAACAATTCAATTAATGCAATTTTTTTTATAAGAAAACAAGTAATACATGAAATATTTTTAATCAATTAATGGTAATGTTGATGAAAGGAATATTTACTGCTTCAATTCAACATAATTAGCAGGGAATAAGCCAACAGTTTTACCGTTAGCAGCTAAACCTTGCCACCAATCATCACTAACAAATTCAATTTGAGTAATGGTATCACCTTCGACAAAAGAAATTTCATTATCCTCTTCGGCTGCATAATCATAAAGAGCAACAGCAACATTTCCTTGGCTTTGTTGTTTGGGTTCTTCAGGATGAACAGGAACTGGTGGTGGAGCAGGAATATCAGCAACAGCGGCAGCAGGTGCAGCAGGTGCAGCCTGTTGTTCTTCTTCCAAAATTTGAACATAATTGGCAGGGAAAAGACCTTGCTTCTTTCCATCTTCACTTACACCAAACCACCATCCTTCATCCACTTGATCAATTTGGGTAATAACCTCTCCTTCCAAAAGTGACATTTCATTTGTCTCGCCTTGATTGAAAATATTAACTTTCAGATAAATTCATGCAATGTTATATCAAAACTTACTAGCATCATATTCAAATAAAACGACAGCAGAAACACCTTGATGTTGCCCAGAAGGAGCAGCAGCAGCAGCTCCGGCAGCTTGAGATGCATGAACAGCACGATCAGCAGTCTATTTACATGTTAATTACATTTCCTTTTCTTTTTTATTTCAGTATATTACCTTGTTCAATTGGGATTGAAGAGCTTCTTCTTCTTGTCTTTGGCGTTCTTCCTCTTCTTGTCTTTGAGCTTGTTCTTGTTGTTGACGCTGATGTTCGGCCTCTTGTTGTTGTTGTTGTTGACGTTGACGTTCAGCAGCCTCACGACGCTCATTTTCTTCCTTTTCAGCATTGCGACGTTGTCTCTCTTGGTCTTCGTGATCCTGTC
Organism: Mucor racemosus; assembly: GCA_027405735.1. Lineage (NCBI taxonomy): Eukaryota > Fungi > Mucoromycota > Mucoromycetes > Mucorales > Mucoraceae > Mucor > Mucor racemosus. The sequence goes on along the minus strand of JAPEHQ010000013.1, from coordinate 1,243,253 downwards.
TACGTCTTTCTTCTTCCTCTTGTTGTTGTTGTAATTGTTGACGTCTATCATTTTCTTCTTGTTCAGCTTGATGGCGATGATATTCTTCCTCTTCTTGGCGTTGTTGTTGTTCAGCCAGTTGACGTTGATAATCCTCCTCTTCTCTTTGACGGATCATTTCGCTTTCTTGATCACGAATACGTCTTTCTTCGGCCTCTTGTTCTCTTCTTCTTCTATTCGCATCCTCTTGCTCACGCTTAGCGGCAGCCTCAGCTTCAGCTTGTAATCTGGCACTATCATCCTCTTCTTCTTCTTGTTGTTGTTGTTGTTGTTGTGGCTGTACTTGTCTAGATCTTTGGATTTCGCGCTCGCGAACTTCCTGTTCAAACTTTTCACGTTCTGCACGAACAGCATTAGCACCGGAATCTTGGTTTTGAGCCGTATTCCAACGTTGTTCCATCTTTCTTGGTGTTGTTTGAACGGGTGTATAATTGGTGCCTACTGGTTTGGGTGCATTTTCCTTGGTCATAGATTCACGTTGCATAGCAGCAATGTTGGGAATTTCGGTCTTTTTATATACAGAACCCTATACATAAAGCAAAATACAGGTAAATATGCATGATGCAGAATAGTATCGCATTTCACTTACAACAGGTGTTACTCGAGCTTGAGGTTTGGCGCTTTCTTTATGAACACTGTAATTAGCACCAGAAGATTCGGCGACACGTTTCATGATGAGTTCCGGCTCTACATCAGCCTAGAAATTGACAAATTAGCATACATTACAGCTGTTCATCTTGTTTATTCCTTACCTCATCGCGAGCATTAATTTGAACATGGAAACTCTAAATGATATCCAGCATAAATGTTATTAAAAGGCCTAAATTTGGATATAATTTTCTTTTCCCATACCTTGAAAAACTTGGAAACATCACTAAGCTGAGAGTTGAAGAAAGCTTTTCTTAATTCTGGGACACCACTACCACACTAAACAATACACTATTTCAGTAAAACTCTGCATAATTTAATAAATTCAACCTACCCATCCAATAAACACATATTTAGGAAGCTCAGTATTTGGGTCAATCACCTTTGCATAAGCAAATTGAACTTTTCCGTCCGAGAATTCATCATTTAACTCTTCAAGTCCACCATCTACAAGAAGAAATAGTCGGGAAGTTAGCACATTTTTTACAATCTCAAGTTACATTTTACATACCACCAGTTTCTTGAACTCGAAGGTCATAAGTTCCTTTATCATAAGCATATATCAACCAGTTGGTGTCATCTTTTTCGCTGATAACAGCTTGATAGGCCGCATTTAACTCTGGCCCGTGAGTAGTAAAATTAACGTGAAAACTCATTATATATTTCTATTAAAAAGAAGAAGATAATGTATATCCTTGGCATTCTCAACTCGAAGCCAAATGCTTTTAATGTTACTTTTACCGACGTCATTTAATTATAAATCACCGCATACCATTACCAAGAAAACCTTGCTTTTGACAGGCAATCATTGGCTATTTCTCTAATGGATGCATATATTTTCTCTACTCGACACAAGGCGTGCCTAATTTATTTTTGGAAAATAGTGGCTGCCATTAAATGTGGTAATGATTTTTTTTCTTGAATGTTGCCTTGGTACTTCAGTGGTAGTATGATGGGAATAAGTTTGGGTTCTGGGGGATGCCTCTCTCCTCTCATGTGAGTATTGGATATTGCTTTTGGTACTCCAGTGGTAGCATGATCGAGTGATGGTTGGATGAAATTTGGCTGCTGCGTTTTACTTTACTGGTTCTTCGTACGTCAGATGTAGTTCGACAGGAGGCATTTTAAGGTCTGGAGCTTGGGAGTATATAGTCTCCACTTTGTCGTGGTTACTCCTGTTATTAGAAGCTTAATGCTTTGAAGCAAAGAGAGACTTTTTGTTATTCATCTTGAAGAAATATTATAATAAAATAGATACTCTGTACTTTTTTTATTTTACATAATTTTTATAATAATATTATTTTATCTTTCATATCAATGATAAACTTATTCCAGCTCAGTTTCTCTTCTTCTTGGCCAAGTAACTATGAAGCTATTTCTAAATTTAAGAACGTTTACAAGTACTCATGCTGTGTATTTAGTATCTTGTGTTTTCTTTACAACGTGTACCGTCTTTAAATTCTTCTTCAATAGCCATAGTGACAGTATATTGCTGTAAGTTTAGTGTATGAAAGAATAGGTATTTGAGTAGGTAAAGAGTTTATTTCCTTCAAAACCTGCGGTAGGTTAAACCATCCCAATTTTATTTGGTTGAAATTCCATTTGAATATGCAATATTTGCTGGGCCTTTAATGTGTAAGTGGATTGAGAGTGATATGTAGATAACGATTATTTCCAATACAAATAAAATAAAGACTACAAGTAATTATATCACGGAGAACGTAGGGTCTTTATTATCAAGTTAAAAAAGGAAGCCAGGAGCCATCAGGTCCTGGATTCTAAAAGTATTTATACCATTTCAATTCCATTTGAGATTTAACATAAATGATAAGCAAAAACTTACATGGATGTCAAGAAAATAATGAAAAATTTATTTCGAGATGGTTAAAGATACTATAAAAAGGTATACATCTCATTCAATAAAGGATTTTCATGATACAACAAATATACACAATTGCAGGGTTCTTTTTATGATTTGAAATCTATGATATATGGGCACCTATTCGATTTTTTTCCTGTTGTTTAACCAACTCAAAATTTGCTCATAGCATGCAAATTGAATAGCTCCACCTTTTTTTTAAAAAAAAATAAATGAGTAAATGTGTATTGTCAGATTTTGACCATAGCATACCTGGTGCAATACGGATAATACGAAGCCAAGAACCTCTAAAGAATGAAGTTGGCCCTTCGTGTCTTAACATTGATTTTAAACAATCCCATGTGCTGGTATAAGATCTTCCTGCATCTTGCATTCTATACTCAATAATCAGTAAAAGAAAAAAAAAGGAACCAGAATTTCTATTTTATGTATTATTTACCTTGTTTTAACGACATCTGGTGGAGAGTTCAATACACCCACAAGCACATTAGCCATTCCTCCACTAACCTAAAATAATACGCATTTAATAAAATAAAAAAATCACTGAATTATCTAAAATACCATATGTTGCCATGGCTGCAGTGTAGCGTCTGGATTGTTAGATGACCTTTCAAACATGGCTTTTATCTCAATATATGCCGAAAACTTTACAAATAACCCTATTTTCAGCGTAAAATTTATAATCAATATGTGATTGCATGCATACTTTCAATATTTTGTACATACCCCAACTTTGTCGTGCTACTGTTGCCATCAAACCGCTATAAAGAGCTGCAAATCTATATAAATGATTGTTAATTCGACCGAATTATTCCCGCAATTATCTATATACCCTTCTTGTCGAACAATGATAGATGCTGTATTGATCAACCCATGATACTTTCTCTTTTGACCCTTATTAAGAACCATTTCTGTTTGCTGGCGTACCTTGATCATCTCGAGTGGTGTCACTGTTCGCATCCAAATTAGAATATTTTATTTTATCTAATAAACTTGGTATATCTTACCTAAAGTTACTGCTTGTGTGATACCTGTACATACACCTGCTAATCCTGCAGAGCTATGAGCTGGTAAAATTGATCTCTCCTCAAACTTTTCAAATATAGGCTTATAAAATGCTAATCCCATATATTGAAGCGATATACGTGGGCCGACTATGCATAACACTGGAATAGTTCCTCTATAAAACGCTATGATAATATAAACACATATTTCCTAATAATCTGAATTTTTAATGTATCATACCTGAAAATCCCTCTTCCTTGAAAACACTACTGAAAGCTTTGAATATACCATCTTTATAATGAGCTGCTGCATTGACAGACTATGTAATCCACGTCAAAATTCAAATTTAGTTGATGGATTAGCTATATCAAATTACCTGGAATCTAGTTTTAATCACATCTGTAGGCTAATTTCTTGCGATAACCATGAGTATTGCGAATACATAATGATTGAATATAATTATACCTGCATCAATAAGATCTCAATCGTGCCCGCTCCAGCTCCGGCCAGAGTAGAGTTCTAGCATTGTTCTGTTAATCCCGGTTTCTTATTTAATCATCTTGTGTAATTACATACCAATACATTTGCTTTAGGCTTATTTGTGCTTTTACTGTCAGTTTTCGAATCACTCATTATTTAAAACGAAATATAAAAGAAGAAGGAACTAAAAAAGAACAAGATTCTTTCAAACTTTTAAGCTTTGTTGATGCTTGTGTAACAATCATATTTTTGCATTCACTTTATAGAGATTGCCATTGTTTTATTCAAAAAAAATATTGTTCGAGTTTAATACTTATTTAAGCTACATTCAAGACACATGTTTTTATTAGTTGCTTCTAGCATAATCTATCGCATTATGGAGGATTATAATTTACAATCATGCTGTAAAATGACTCACTCAGTAACGATTGGTTAACCTGCAATTTTTAAGCTTTTCAGTGGACGATCAAACATTTGAGGAAAAGTTTAGGCTTTATACACGATATAAATAGCGAAATCTTGACATAATTAATCTTTAATGAGATCGATATTTAGCTCACAAAATCCAGATGTAGTTGAAACTAATGAAAGATACAGCTTTGAGTTACAATTGGCTTTACATAAATTATTTACAAGTGCAAAAAAGCGTACTTTTTCCATCATATTAATGCCATGTTGTGTTGATTGTACTAAAGAAGCTTCGACTTGAAAACTTTTACGTATGAGCTAGACTTGGTAACAAAAGTGTTGCTAGGTCTACTTGCTAATGATAATGCTAGTACATCAAAATGACATATCGCATGCAGATGACATGAATTGGACGGGGTATTGTAAGTACTAGAGTAATCTTTGTTGCTACGATGTACTGAGTTTAATCCTTTATATTTCCTCCTTTAAGGAGCATCTTCTAGTGATAAAAAATAGTATTATGTATTTTTTATTTATTGTAGAAGCTAAACTGTTACACCCAATAACCTTTAATTACTCTTCTTTCTAATTGATCAATAAAAAAAATATTCATTTTACAAAATCTCATTTAATTTGATTAAAGTTACACTCTGTAGTAGATAAACTTGATTAACTACGTAGGTCTAATATATTCAGAAAAGGTTATACTCCATACGTTAAAATAGATTCTGTATATTTTTTTGTAGATATGGTCGAGCAAAATTTGAATTTTAAAAAAATTGAATTTTCATAATTTTCAATCTTCAAAATCGGAGCATGCCTTCTTTTTATAACTAACCTCATAATAAACATTTTTTTAAGGTATACCCTAGACACTACTAAATAGAAATGAATTGATCGCATTACCCTACCTATCTCTAAATTTATTTTATATCTCACGAAAGACTCAAAAACGCGTAAAATTCGCTGCTTTTTCCTCGAAAACTGGGTCTCATTTTTCATTCCTGCTCTACTTTTTGTTTCACTAAATAACACCAAGAAAAAAATATATGCCAATGTACCTGAGATGCTCACCTGTAATCCAAAATCAAGTATCCGAAAATATCCTACTTTTTACAGTTGGTATTAATTTTTTAGTGCTAAGGTTTCAGATTTTTTACGCGTATTTCACTGCTAATGGATTGAAAACTTTGAGGCTTCATATCTCCAGAAAAAATTAAGTTATACTAACACTTTCTAATGATGAAACTTACTTGTTTTAAGTGCTCTATAACATATTTTAATATATGAAAATTCTGAGCACCTTTATTTTTTTTCATTTTTTTTTGACATTTCTATAGTAGGTTTCAAAATATTGGCTAAATTGAGCAACATTTTTTTTGCATTCATGTCATTAAGCTCGTTAAGCTCTCTCGGACCCAATTTAGAGTTTTTCAAAATATTGATTTTTCGTGGAGATATCCTAAAAAATGTGTACAAAAAGGTACCTCCATTTCTAGTTTCCATTTTTCCCTTATATACCCTCATCCCAGATTCTGAAACTGAAAAAAATTTGGACAGAAATCTCGTTTTCTCTACGAAAAATGAAGCTAGAAAATTTTACAATAGCTTGATCGATAGATAATGTTTTTGCGCATCATTTTAATTAGTTATATTTTAAATATGCTTATAAAAAGTGATGTATATCTTCAAAAAACCTCCAAAATTTCAATTCATTTTACGCAAAGTTTAATGTGAAATGTTTGTCTGAATTTTATTTAAGTGGATGCAGAATTTAAAACTGTACAAAAGTTATTTAGTATACTAGGTCGACTTACTTTGCAATTCATGAACAATTAAACAATTTTGTTTTTTTCATCATTTTTCATCCATTTTTTAAAATAAATTTTGGAACCCAGTTATCATAAGCTGTAAGCTGTGATATCGACTATTATTTTGATTATCTCGATGAAAAATCAATATTTTTGGCTGAAACAAAAGCGACAGGGTAGATTTTAGTTTAATCTGTCTTGTAAAGGTAAAAAACGATACCCCAATTAGGCGCTTAATTCTTTACAATCGATTTTAGGTCAATGTTAGCCCAGTATACTAATATTCTGGTGTTAACTCTTCTATTTTCGGACAGAAATTAATGGCCCAGAGGGAAGATATATCATCTTTAAAGATTTGACGTAATTCGACTCAAATCCATCTGAAACTATTCGAAACCTACTTTTTACAACCATAAGAAACCGACAACAAAACCAGCATATATGGCAGTGACAACTAACAAAATAAATAAGGAAACGCTCTCTTATGCTCTTATGTATGATCAAAGTTGTTGTGCACTGTGTTTTACGTCTATTTTTTCAAAAATATGCTGGATATCCAACAGTGATTTAAACAACAGTAGGCAAATAAATACCAGAAAATTGTATCAATATAGGTTAAGTTGATTGTGCAATCATTACTTTTATAACAGCATGCTCTTTTGAGTTCTATTGATATATTCAAAATTATAGAAGCATAAGCGCAAAAAAAAAGTTCGATGACTATTCATACATGTTTATTAAATTGAAAAACTTAGTTTCTTTCTCTTAACGGCATGATTCATCTCCAAAAAAAACCTTTAAATGTAGTCATATGTCATAAATTTCGAGTAAATGCAATGATTAACCCATTTTTTTTTTTTAAAAAAAAAACATCACGAATGAATACGAAATACATAATTATAGTCTATCGCTCAAGAGATTATCTTGAAGAATTAAGAATGAGCATTAGCTACATTGAATGATAAATACTGCTCGCTCGCAACAACAACCTTTCATCATGATCATCATGTCAAGTTTGAGCCTCCGTATCACAGGTGACTGGTTTGGCTTTTAGCAATGTCGATTCAAAATGAGAAATGAAAAAGTTTCTTTCAACTTTGACGCCTTTCATACAACTTTAATAATGGTAAGGGAATGCACAGAACAAAGAAGTGGATCAAGAAGAAAGATCTAATTTTGATTATAGTCTCGTTTAGAATTACTTACACCCGAAGGTTTGCGTATCGATGGTCGTCGTGCCAATGAACTTCGTAAAATCACAGCAAAGACTTCTGTTTTTAGTCAAGCTGATGGTTCTGCTTATATTGAACAAGGTAATACCAAGTGTCTTGCCGCTGTTTATGGTCCTCGAGAGGTTTGTGATATTTATATTTGTATAATGGATTCGTTTAATTGATGTATATTTTAGCTTCGTTTCCGTCAACAAGGTCTTGCTGATCGTGCCCTCATCAATGTCGAATTTAACGTGGCACCCTTTAGTTCAAGTGAACGTAAAAAGAGATCAAAGAATGACAAGTATGCACAATTTAAAGATACATAGGTAGATGCTGTACTCATTTATTTACAAATAGACGTTCATTAGAAGTTGCAGCATTTATCCGTCAAACATTTGAACCTGTCATTTTCACATCCCAATTTCCCAAAACACAAATCAGCATCTATCTTCAAATTTTCCAAAATGATGGAGGTAATACTAGAGATCTTTCACCATGCAGGATATAGTGTTTATTGATTTTTTTCACTGTAGGCTTACTGCAAGCTTGTATTAATGCAGCCACTATGGCATTAATTGATGCAGGTATTCCAATGATGGATTATGTATGCGCTTGTTCAGCCGGTTGTATTGATAAAGAACCTGTCTTGGATTTAAATAACCTCGAGGAAGCATCAGATACACCTGAATTAACTGTTGCGATATTACCTAGAACCGGAAAGGTCACTTTATTAGAGGTATTTTGATCCATTGATTGAGTGATTGATAGGAATATTAAAATTTAGAAATAGATGGAATCTCGTCTTCATGTGGATAAACTTGCAAGTGTTACAGAATTAGCTACAGAAGGTTGCATGAAAATTCATACTATATTAGATGCAGTTATTAGAGAAAACACTGAACATCTCATGTCAAAATTAAAAGCCTAAGAACGTATTGTTATGAGAGGATATTTTTATGTATAAATTATATATGTTTTGTTTGTATAATGCTGATGTGATATGGGAGAATCCATAAATAAGAAAATTACGTTGTATATAAAGATATTTTAGGTTAAATTAACATGGTTACGGGATGCGTTTTTGAGTTTTTTTGTTTTTGTTTGTTTGATTATCGAATACTGAGAGCAATTTCTACATAATTACTAGGGAACACACCTCGAATAAAAGAGCCATCAGATTCTATGAAAAATTGGGTTAATGTCTAATCAATTTACAAGATATTCACATAAAACAACTCACTGTCAACTTTGTATCCTGTCCACCAAATATCATCACTAGAATCAATTACAATGATAGGATCTGCTTTCTCGTAACCAAGTTCACCATGTTCACGAGCACTGAAATCAAATTTAGCATAATACAAAAGTGGTTTATCTTCAGTAGCTACATCAGAATTACTATTATTTTTCATAGCTTCTTCCATCAGTGATGTAAAATCGCTCTTGTACTTGAATTTCTTATTATTATTATCTTCTGTGTTTGGCGTCTTTTTTGATGTCAAATATTCTTCGACCATTCGTTTAGATGAAGCTCTTCCATCAATAGCGTTGACACCAGATAGTGAATGTGTTGAGCGAGAGGGTGTTGGAACTGGTAAAAGTTGAGGAACTGGCTCTTGATGTTCTTGTTCTTGTTGTGATTGTGATTGTGGTTGTGGTTGTGGTTGTGGTTGTGGTTGTGGTTGTGATTGTGGTTGTGGTTGTGGTTGTGGTTGTGCCTTTGGAGTTTCTTCATCAATCAATAAACTAAGTGCATTCAAATCTCGACTAGCAATTACATCTTCAATAGCTTCAGATTTACGACCAATGGGTTCATTCATCTCTGTATTATCTGTACTAGTAAAAGCGAAAGCAGAAGTTTGGTGAGATTCATTTACAACAGGTTTGTATTTGTTGATCTTTTTGACTGGTGGTGATTGTTGAGATGGTTGAGGATTATAGTAATTTTCAAGCGCTATATTGTTTTCTTCATCATTAGCAGATCTACGAGTTACCATGACTGAAGCAGGTTCCAAGATTTGAGGAGCGTATACGGTTTCAATGGGAGATCCTATATTGGCCGTCTTCCAACGAACAGCTGAATCAGGACTCATAGTATCTTGATGATTCATATCATTATTAAAAGAATATCCAATATTAGAAGTATCAATAGGAGCAAGTGATCCAGCATCAGAAAGTCTAAATGCATTTGTATTAATTACTCTATCAGCAGAAGATGTTGAATCATTCTTCATGTGAGATGAAGTAGATGCAAATGCAGAATTGGAAATACCACCCAAACCAACAGCTTTCATATCACGGGATGTATTTTCAGAAGAGGCATCTACACCATAAGGATAAGCCAAAGATGAAAGAGATGCTTTATAAGGTTGGCTTCTTCCAACAGAATTGAAAGCGTTACTATTTGCATTGGTTTCACTAGGTTCAACAGGTCCAACGGTGGCAGTAGCTATGCTTTTGTTGGCTGATGGTGCAGTTGTCCAACGAACAATATCAGGATCACTAGAGAAGGCTTCACCAGATTGAATAGTATTGGAAATACTAGGATTACTTAATGCAGATAATTTTCCTGAAGGGTGATAATCATTAGCTTCAACAGAAACAGGCTCAATAGTGGCAACACCAATAGCTTCATCCGTATTATAGTTTGTCCATCTAACATCTGAAGCCGGAGCATTGAAAGAGTTTGTAGAAGAATTTGATAAAGGAGTTGCATGAGGACTAAGGAAATTGGAATTTTGATTTGTAGATACTGAATCATTTTCAGAAGAGTGATTTGCAAGAGAAGGCATGGTGGTAACAACAGCAGTTGCCAAGGCATCCTGACTACTAGGGCTATTTATCCATCTCACCTTGTCAGCCTTATTTGCAGCACCAGGTCCATAAACTGGATCAACGAGAGAGGATGATCCATCTGATGTCCCAACAAGAGAAATAGGTTTTACAGCAGCAGAACCGATAGCAGCAGCAGCTGGCGAGGCAGTAGTCCAACGAACAGTTTCAGGAGTAGGTGTTACGGCCATACTAGATGTTTCGGGCGGTGCAATGTTACTATAACTAAGAGCTTGAGGTTGCTGTCTCTCAGAATCAGAAATACCACGACTAGTATTGTTTATATTATTCTTATTATTACTTGCAATAGCTCCAGCAGCGGCAATTGCTCCACCGCCTACAACAGCAGCGCCAATTTCAGAGTTTCTGAATGGATTGAAAGGACTATGTCGGCTTGGTATTTCAGACATTTCTCTGGCATTTGTGTATTCATTGTTATAGAAAGAACCATTGTTAGAATCTCTTTGAATCTCACTATAAGGTCTAGCATAAGATTCGGGACGAGCAGCATCATGAGAGACAGTATGGGCAACATTTGCTGCAGCAATGCCAGCGCCTGCAGCACTGATAGCAGCACCAGTACTCATTCCATTACTGGTATTGCTTATTCCGTTACTAGTATTGCTTACTCCGTTACTAGTATTGCTTATTCCGTTACTAGTATTGCTTATTCCGTTACTAGTATTGCTTATTCCGTTACTAGTATTGCTTATTCCGTTACTAGTATTAGTCATTCCATTACCACTACTAGGTGCATTATAATAATCCACAGCAGTTGTATTTCCAAACATGTTATTGTATTGTTGTTGTTGTTGAGAGAAAGATCTAGAATGAGCAGTAGGAGGTACAGGAGCGGCTCTAGCAGTAGTCATAGCAGCAACACCACCAACAGGTTTAGGATTGAATGGAGTCAAAGATTGTTCATGAAGATGCTCTTGACTAATGGATCTAGACATATTGTACAATTGTTGGTTCTCTGGTTGAAGATGACGAGGCTTTTCAATGCCACTGTCGTCTTTTTCATACTTTTCATCATCTGGGGAAGCTGCTTTCAATGCAACCAAAAGTGATTCAGGTGTGCGAGGGGGTTTACCATAATAAGCCCCAGGACTTGATTGAGGATTGATTTTAGTATCTCTCTTTCTCTTGATGTAAACAAAGACCATTGAGCATAAAACAATCAAGAATACAAGGCCTAATGAGATGGCAATAGACACCAAAATGACTAATGGTGTGGGCATATTTCCTGTGGGAGTTTTTGATGGTGCGATGAATGGTATTTGTTCTAAATAAAAGATCTCATTTAATCCAGAGTTAGTATCGCCATTGGCATCAGAGGTAACTAAATATGGAGTCCAATTATCACCATCAAAGAAGGCTGCACTAACATTTCCAAGTGTGCCTAAATTAATGAAACCAGATACGAGAAGTACATTTTGACTAGATGCGTTGGTAGTGGATACAGGTAACATAGACAGGCTAGAGATAGTGCTACCAGATCCCAATTCATTCTTTGGAGTTATAAATTGTTGGCCATCCCAGACACGAATATAAGTAGCTGCAGAATTACCATTCATATAACCAGAAACATAGACATGTTGAGTAATATTATCATAGGATAAACTAGATGAAGGACCAGGAAGATTAGCTGTTCCAAATGGACCCCAAGTATTCTTATCAAAATCATATTCTGCAATAGTGAGAGGAGAATTGTTCAAACTCAAGTTACCAGCAGCTACTAGTTTTTGATTGATTAATTGGACATCATTTACTTCACCTACAAGACCAGAACCAAGTGTACTCCATTGTAAACTCTTGATATTAATCGAGCAAATAGAGGAACAGGACATGGAGTCTATAGAAGTAAATTTACCACCGATAACCATTGCATTTTGTGTAGAAATATGACGAATAATGTTGACAGTTGCAGGTGATCCATCGCTATTCAAGAGTTCAGGTCCAAGTGATAATAATTTGCTATTTAAATCAAATACGGCCAGGTTATTACTAGTAGATCCAGAGAAACGGCCGCCAACATAGAGTAAATCATTGTTCACAGCCATAGTATTGATGGTTCCTTGCCAATCTGCACCTTGAACACCACTCCAGGCACCATTATCGTAAATGGCAACATTTTGGATATTTCCAGGTAAACTGAATTGACCACCAAAAATAGTAGCTGTAGTATTGTCGCTAGCAGAAACATCTCTTTTAGCAAGATTTGAGGTTACACTATCCTTATTATAAAGTACACCAACACTAATAGAAGCGTTGCTACTACCATCAGGAGAGAAAGAATCAAAGGGAGACAATAAGGAATTGCTTGTGATGAATGAAATTCCATTAGATTGATATCTTTGAGCGCTTTTCAAGTTTCCCATGTAATAATCATTGCTGTTATAACTGATGATGGAATATACCACGCCAGATAAATAAGGTATATCAGTAGAAGTTGTAGTCCATTGATTGTTCTGCGTGTTCCAATTAGCCGTTCCTGAAATACTATTTGAAAAAGTATCATTGCTCGTTTTCAACAATTGAGTGATTTCACCAGACACTATAATAGATTGCTTATCTTTAGCCCAATTCATTGCCAAAATAGGGCCATCAACACCCTATAAAATTGCAGTATTAATACAAGCTTTGGTTGTACGATTTTTAAAACAAGCTTACTCCATTTAATGCACTCCAAGTGCCTTTCTGAATATTATATCGTGCAACATTAGCTAAATTATCGACATTTGCGCTTGTTCCTGAAAGTTTAGAAAATGAACCACCGACATAGATCTCTACAAATGTTATATTAGTTCATTGTTCTAATTCAGAATCATCTTACTTACCAGTATCTGTACAAACAAGGGATTGAACTATGCCGTTAAATCCTTCGTTTTCCAATGCTTTCAACTGACCAACACTTGTATCGTATTTAACAATGTTGGAATATTTGCCATTTGATTTGTCGGTGCCAGTGAAATTTCCACCAATGTAAATGTCGCCATTAAACAGATCCATACTATTTACAATAGATTGACTAGGCACATTGTCTGTAAATAAAGGCTTTGACTTAATATAAGAAGTAAACTAATATATATTGATTGACAAACCTGCTAATTTTCCCCAGGGAATAGATGTTGCAGTAACAGCACTTTGTGTGATATTATATTGGATTGTACTATATAAAACATCTACAGAAGGATTTTTGATAAATTGTACAGCATGAGCAACTATTGTCATTGTAGAGTTGCCGGAAAACGATGTATTTTTAGCTAAAGCGATTTCAATGCTTGGTGTAAAATTAGATGAAACATCAAAATATCCAGAAAAGATCGATTGACTTGTTGCTGTAGATGGAGCAACTGTAACATTTGATGATTGTGAAGCAGATGTTAATATAGTAACATCAACATCAGCACGTCCCGAGCAATTTGTAGTTGTACATTCAGGTGAATAAAGTAAAACTTCGTATAAACCTGATTCTGCTAAATTAGGATAAAATGTAACTGAAGGTGGTGATGATAAATCTGATTCAGTAACATCAAGCGTCAAATAAGGTACGCTAGTATTAGATGATGTCCAACCTCCCACAGAAGATATTTTAGGAAGTGGAGTGCTGCTATTTGTTGAAGATGTTGAAGCGCAAATGTTTGCGCTTTGAGGATCTACAGCATAAGTAAAGATTTCTATATGAAAAAGTGGTTAGATTGTCTATTATATATATATATTGACTTATGCATACCTGATTGAAATACTTTGACAGATGCTAAACCGCCACTAACACCATACCAAGAATTGATGTCAATTGCAATACCATTTGTTATCGATATATTTGTAATTCTAAAATCTTGATACAACACATTTGTATTCTTTGAAAGAGAACAGTTTGCAGAACAGGTTTTTGTAAGATTTACATCTGGATCAAAATAGGTAAGTTGATATGTGGTTGAATCAACTAAAGATCGAATACTATCAGGCACAAAAAATAAGTCAGTTAGTACTCCTGTGTGAGAAAGTGATTTTCCCTCCCCTATCCGCATATTCCTCTCCTTATTATATATATATATAACATAACATACGAAAATTGATTTGTTTGGTGGTTTTCCATCTTTGAATTTGAAATTCTAATCAAAACTGGATTTACACTGTATTCAAGGAAAGTTGTTTGCCATGTGCCTTTGACGCCATCTGATAAAATCCAAGGATTTGCATTCGTAGCATCTGCACAAATGATAGAACCGGGAGTTGCCGAGTTCGAAGCTGTATTTGTTGCAGTTACATCCTAAACAATTGTTCGTCAAATTAGTTGATGTTTTAAAAGGGGAATTTCGTTATTATTAAATCTTGGTGTTTTAATTAAATCATATAACGTACCGTTGATGATAAACTAATGGGTTGTGTTGCAGGTGCATGATATGGTTGTCCATCAGTAGAAGCATTAAATTGACCAGCAAAAAGTATCGAATTATTATTTGGCTTAATAATGGAATATACAGGTCCATTTACACCTTTCCAGGGTAATCCAATCCATTGACTATCATCTTTCCATATAGCAACACCGCCTCCAAATTGGGAAAGTGAATCTGAGTAACTGATCATGGAAATATCGACAGGTGCAATGAATGAACCACCAGCGTATAATTGTTGATTGATTGTGTCGCAGTAAATGCTATAAACAGGCCCATCTAAACCATATTTTAATGATTTAATCTGATTATTTGTCAAATCAATCGATGCAATATTGTTGACACTTTGTCCCTTGATGGTAGAAAAGTTGCCAGCAATAAAAACTTTATTTGATAAAATACAAGCATCGTAGATGGTTCCGTTAACATTTGACGATGCAATTAGTTTGAGTGTGTCGTTTGAAAGCGAAACAATTGATGATGTTGATTTTGGTATTTGTGTCAGTTGTTCAGTATCCTTATAAAGTGAAATTCCATTATAAGAACCTGAAATGCCAAGTTTTCCGACAGGATCAAAATTGATATTGGGATGTGTAACATACGATGCACGACAGATATTTATTGCTATCAAGAAAAGCAATAATGAATAAAGTCGAACAACATGTGGGCCAGCTATCATTTATGTGTTCGTATTGTTGTTAATGTTGTAGTTGTTGTAGTGTATTAAACTTTAATATGTTGTTACAAAATATATAATTTAAAAAATGTCTCGATCAGAATTATATCAACATGAATAATTTAAATCGATTTTTTTTTCTCTCTCTCTGTAAGCGTCAATTGAAGTGAGGAAAAAAGAAATATAAATGAATGGATTTCAGAACAATTAAAACGCAAAAAAAGAGAAAAGAGAAAAGGAGAGAGAGAGAGAAAAGCTTTAAAAAGTATGAATAATAAATGAGAATAAGAAAGGGAGTGTTGGTTGGTCAATAAAAGGTGGAGTTACAAGGAATGAAAGGGTTACAACTACAGAACAAAGTAAATTGGCACATGTTTACCTGATATTAAGGCAACACCGCTCGATGTTACACATAATATTATTATTTAGGTGGGTTTTTATATTGGATTTATACACATATAGATGCCCAAAGCTACTTGGTTTTGCACTGAAACCTCTATATGACTATAAATCTAAAACTTAATATATATACCACATTAAGGCGGAAATTGGTTTAATTTTAATTAAATGCAGGTGTTTATAGAGTTTCATTCACCAGGAACTTGGTAGATGCTTTAAACATTAGCTAATGTCATTATGTTTAAATTAAAAATATTTGTCACGATATTAATTCATGTATTTCTAAAATACAAAATCATTTTGTAAAATTCTGATCCCGTTACTGAAATTTTAGTTTGCGTTTCCATGGTGATCGAGATCATTGGCTTAGATTCAGTTCATGGAAATTAAATGGCTTGCTGCCAATACATTTTTATGCTACTAAAACAAACAGCACAGAAATTATATATTAAATCTTATCTCGAATATAAACATCCTATCGCACCATTTTCTGGAATATAAAAAATTCAAAACTTTAAAGGCTTTGTGGACATTTTAGGAAATTTGCTTAATTAACGAAATCTTTTTTTATATCAATTTGTAAAAATAAGTAGCACTATAATGACAACAATCAATTACTTCTTCTCTTTCACTTCTTCCTCAGTTATGTATTTGTGGTATGATATTTCTTTTTTCTTGCATACATCTCGATTTTACCCGATATAACAACAATTTTTCTTTAGTTCCCCATTACCATCTATTCTGTTTCTCATAAATAAAAAAAAGCATATATTTCATGAAATCCTCCCTCCCCCCCCCCTCTGAAACCTACAGCATATGCATTTAAATGCAGTATTGCATTTGCGTAGCTTTTCCATGCTTTTTGATTTTGTGTTAATTCTTTAAAATGCTACATTAAGCGTGAATTCTAGATGTGAAATTCATTTTCGGCAGTTACAATCACCTGGAAACGTCTGTCGAATGGGGGATATTAAGCGGAGCTGCATGAATGTTATTGTCATGCATAGCAATGTTTTGAAAAAAAGAAGCGTATTACATTTAATGTATTTAAATTGACAATCAGTTGCCTGATTTGCATGAAATTCTTATCATGTAAATGTTGATAAAACGTGGATATTACCAAAGTAGTGATGCTACAAGAATCGTCATGACTACAACTTATGCATCTCTATGATTTTCATTCAGATTAAATAGCACCATGTCAATTTATCACAAATAAATGATTCATTTTATGCATCAGTTGGATTATAAAAATCAAACACTCCAATTTTTAAACCATTTCTTGTCTTTCTGATGCTTTAATCCATCAATTTATTGCATGTCTTTAAAACTTACCAACTTAGTTTTGCGACCCAATGAAGGTAAACTGGGGAGAGCTACTCGCGTGAGAGCTAATTTTTATCAAATAACAACATTACCTGTTCAAAACATTTACCATTATGATGTGGATGTCGATCCTGCTATTCCACAAGCTAAAAAGCAGATACTTTGGAAAGCTTTCGAGGAGACAAGAGGTATTGATGTGTGTGGTGGAGCAAAATCTATCTTTGATGGACGTAGAAATGCGTTTTCTGTAAAGAATTTTAATTTGGGTGAGCAACAAGCACAACAGTTCAAGGTAAAACAGGCCAGTAACTTCTATCATTATTGCCTAGTAGTACTAAATAAAACATCTAGTTGGATATGAGCAGTAACCCAGCATTTGGTCGCTCTACAAAAAATGATTTTGTAATGCGTGTAAAACTGGTTAGTACAATAAATATGCAAGAATTGCAAGAATTCATTAATGGTAGATCGTCTTGTACGACAAACTGTCTCACTGGTATATATAATATATGCATGTAATATGGTACAAATCTTTAAATATATATATATATATCTGTGTTTTAGCTATCATGGTGTTGGATATTTTAGTTCGTTTTGTACCTTCTCTCGCGCATTTTACATTTGGTCGCTCTATTTATACCCCTACTGATAAAACGCCTCTTCCAAATGGCGCCGAAGCATGGCATGGTTTTTATCAATCTGTTCGTCCTGCAAAAGGTAAATTTATAATATGTTTCTGTGGGGGGAAAATGATAAATCAACTAACATGCTACCTTAGGTAAAATGTTGATTAATATTGATGTGAGTGCAACTGCTGTGCATGAATCTGGTCCTTTACCTGAAATAACAGCCAAGATCCTCAACAAACGCTCCCTGGATGAATTAAGAGGCGGCATTCCTCTTCGAGACCTTGTAATGTTGACAAGATTACTCAAAGGTCGCTCCATTCAAGTTGTTCACCGCGGCGTCAGAAAATTTACTTATAAAATCACTAATCTCGCTGCTCCTGCCAATGAACTGTCATTCACTGATGCAGAAGGCGCTACAAAAACTGTTGCTGATTATTTCGTTGAAAGATACAATAAACGCTTGAATTATCCTTTCTTGCCCTGCGTTGTAGTCAAGAAGGATGTGTTTTTACCAATGGAAGTATGTGAGATCACCATTGGTCAACGCTATACCAAGAAATTTAATCCAAAACAAACAATCGAGTTTATCAAAGCTACTGTTACAAATCCTCAAATAAAAGTAAACAAAATCAATCAAGGTTTATCTCTCTTGCAACACAAGAATAATCCCTACATTGAAGAATTTGGTATGAATATCAAACAAGAAATGGAGATAGTCAATGCTCGTATTTTGAATCCTCCAAAGGTTGTTTATCATGCTTCTCAATCTGCATTTACTCCCCAAGGAGGTAGTTGGAGTCTACAAGGCAAAAAACTTGCTAAATCAGCTACACTCGGTTCATGGTCAATTGTAAATTTTGCAGGTGCTGTTTCTTTCCCTGCAATTCAAAGATTTGTTCGTGAATTCTGTCAGACATCTGTTGATATGGGAATGAATACCCTTAATCGAAATCCTCCAGTTATGAACGCTGACCCTCAAGGTAACATTGAACGTGTCCTTAAAGAAGCTTATATAAAAGCCGGTAATGCAGCAAAATCAGCTCCTCAGTTAATTGTATGCCTTCTTCCCAATGTTGGTGGACAACTTTATGGGGAAATAAAGCGTATTACAGACACAATAATTGGAATACCGTCTCAATGCATGCAATCAAAGCACATTGCCAATCCAAAGAAACAATATTGTGCTAATCTCTGTTTGAAAGTAAATGTGAAACTTGGCGGCATGAATCACAGTTTGAATTCAGGTGAGATTCCTTTTATTTCTGAGAGACCGACAATTATATTTGGTGCGGATGTGAGCCACTCCCTTCCTGGGTCCAAGACTCCTTCTATTTCTGCACTTACCGCCTCTTTAGATGCACTTGCTGTTCGTTTTATGTCCACTATCCGCTTACAAGAAGCTCGTACTGATATTATATCAGATTTGAGTAATATGGTGGTTGAATTACTTCAGAAATTCTATAAAGAAACTGGTTTGAAACCTGAAAGAATATTGTTTTATCGTGATGGTGTCTCCCAAGGCCAATTTAACCAAGTCATGACCACTGAAGTAGCTGCAATTCACAAAGCTTGTGAAACTCTTGACAAGGACTATAAGCCTACCCTCACATTCATAATTGTTCAAAAAAGACATCGTGCTCGCTTCTTCCCGATTGGACAGCGTGATGCTGATCGCAATGGAAATTGTTTGCCTGGTACCATTATTGACACAGATGTTGTGCATCCATTTGAATTCGACTTTTATTTGCAAGCCCATGCTGCCATCAAAGGAACAGCCCGTACAACTCATTATTATGTGCTTTATGATGATAATAATTTCAATGCTGATAGTTTGCAAGATCTTACCTACAAACTGAGCCACATCTATGCTCGATCTGCTTGCCCTGTGTCTCTTGTTCCGGCTGTTTACTATGCAGACCTTGTAGCTACTCGTGCTCGCCTTCATCGCTCTGGAGGTGATTGGTCTGATTCCAAGTCAGCTGAAATAAGTAATATCGAAGCACAAATAGCAGCATATGCGACTGTGGAGCCCGATTTACAAAAAACAATGTACTTTATATAATAATAATCCGGCTCCATTATATACATACATTTTTTTCGAAACAATAGCTTAATAAAATCAATTAAAAATTTGCTCATTCACTTAAACAAAATACGACAATTCTATTTAAAGTCATGTAAGTAGTTTCCATACGATTTATCGTATGTATGCATGTATATTTTGATTGAATTTAAAATCGCACAGATCTGGTTATTTAGTAGCCATTTTTCATAGGATACATTATACAATAAATCAGTAAAAGCTTTGAACGCTATTATTATTCACCATTTTGAATGGGAAAATTACCCATATCAGACGATAATATAATGCTACAAAATATAAAAACTCTTGTAAAATTTGATTATGCGTATAAAGGACATTAACACGTCAATTTCGGAAGTTGTCATTATTCAGTATGCTAGATTTGGCCGATATATTATCTGCCTTGCGCTATTATATTTCTAATTTGAAATGGTCTGTTAAGCCATCATTCGAAAAAAATCGACGCTTTATTCCGCGGTAATAATAGGTTCCAGTGATGGCCATGTTTATGTTTATGATATTGGAGAGGTACAACTAAAACTCAATGTAAACCACTTTTAGCGCAGTAATTATAAAGTAAGACTATACTATCATCGAATAAACTACCACACAATATTAACATGTATAAAGGTTTACAGTAATAAGCTTGAATCAAGTGGGTGCAGCATCGTAATTCTTGAAAAAGTTCTCAAATATTGTGAAATCTCTTATTTTTAAGACTTACAAGGCTTATAAGCGGAATATTAATTTCGAAAATTATTTTTGTCCAGATCATCAATTTTGCCATTTTTTAATTTTTTATTTCTGATTTTGCAAATCTAGAGCTAATTATACTACCAATTATAAAAACAAAAAATATACGCATATACAGAATTTAGCGCTCTATTTGCTCAATAAAAAATAATGAACATTTTTATTGCAAAATATTACATGAAAATCTTTTAATCAAAAAACCGTTTTTGGGTCAAAAGTGCAAAGTTTCATTACTTAACTTTTGATATTAAGCCTTTATAAAATGTGTATTAGTTATAGCTACAATTTTCTCTCACAATGTAGTATATTTAAACGTTGATTTTGGTATCAAAAGTTGATTTTTCTGTTTTTTGATCAAAATCATGAGTGCTGGTAAGGATGAAATGAGCCCCGAAAATGTCCGCTACAAAAACTGAATTTTCAGATCGCACATGGTTAAATATAAGAAAAGTTAAAAAAATGCAACTTTCTATTTAAAATTTAGATATACTGTACCATAGTATAAAAGATTTAGCCGTTCAATTTTGCTATGCTCAATTACATCGTTGCTCTACGGGCTCGCTTTTGCAATTTTTTAATGAATCCATGATATTTCAGACGGTTTTTCTGGTAGAAAAATGTACTGTATGTTTCTATAATAACAGATATTGCCTACGTTGTTTAGTTTATGGTTTATGCGCTGTAATGCTGCTTTTGACGTTGGCTGAAATGTGCAATTTAGCAGGGTCTTAATAATGCAAAGCCTTGAAAATCCTTTTCTACATGCGTTGTTTCTCTCTTTTTGTTTTCATATTCGAAGGATATTATTCACCGTTTGATAAGGTATATCAGACTATTATCAAGTTGGTATTCTTTTCTTTTATCTGAATAAGCATGTTAACATAAGGGACTAATGCTTTTAATATAGGTAGCAGTCTATATTAGAGACTTAAAGTTTCATTTAACCGCATTCTAAGATCAAACATCATTATTTACTACTGTATTGTTGGACGTATTTTGTGATTAAAAGATCAAATCGAAGGCATTATATTTATATCTGCTCAATGAAAACTAGGACTGGCTACAAACCCACAAAAAAATGTTCCAGGAAAGTAGTAAAATTTTAAATGATATAGAAACACAAAAAGAATAATCTTATGTCTTGGTTAATAATAGCCATAGTTTTGATCGTAGCTATGCTTGAAAACAAATCTTCTTACAGCTGACAATCGTAAATCAAGATAGTAAGTTTAAAAATGGTTAATTTCTTTAAATTTTATGTGTGATAAAGTAACATTTATAACCTTAGATTTGGTTTGCATATAAATTTAAGCAGAAAGTGTTATTTAAGCTTATGCTCGAGCAAAAACCATTGTTGCTACAAACATTATAGCTATAAACACATTCACAATTGATAATGATCGTAAATATATTGGCAGTTGCATTTATTGCTCTACAACAACAATGTATTGAATTGTATTATCTGTAGTGTATATTAATGAAAGCAAATGTAATTTAAAACCACATTCTAGTAAAAAATGCAATGAAATTTTGAGAACGGCACAATGCTTATGTATAAACCAATTTGTGTCAATGTGTGTTGTATGCCACCTAGTATCACACGTTATTACCTTCTACAGTATCAGTACATCTTACAATCTATTGACTACGACATGTATTGAAGTGCAAAGTCTCGATATCGGATATACGAAACTCCTAACGTACTACGTTTAATCCAGTAATTACCAAAAACGCTTGGACCTCAATTATGACACCATATTATTTCATCCCAGCGGCTAATCAATTAATTAGCTATTAAATCAACATCCTACCACATTTAACGCAACGTTAAAACAAGGCAACTCACAAGCTTTGCAAGAACGGTTAAAGTATGATTGATCCATTTCAATCTGTAGTAGATTACTATCAAACAGATCTAATGGTTCAATAGTGCCTTAAATTAAATCTCAGGATCTCAATGTCAAATCAATATACAGTAAAAGGTCATACTTTTATAGCTAAATAAAGGATATTTTTTTTATTATACAGTTAAAGAACTGATTCATTACTCATTCTCCTTTGATTGTATTCTTTTTTAAGTATTATTTATTAAATCTGAAAATATGCGACAGTGATCAATTAGTTTAAAGAGAATAAGAGCGAGGGACTATTTTAACATCATTGATTGATTTACGTATCATATATATTATATCAATATAAAAATTCAGAATTAACAACAATGCGTTTTATATTGAAATTGTAAATGAAAATTTCTTTTTTTGAATAATAAAAATGATTGTTTTGTGATGCTTATTATTTAGTTTTTTTTTTGAATTTATTTATTATTGTATGTTATTTGTTATTTGTTATTTGTGATGTATCATTCTTAAACCGGATCCTGTCAAATACAAAAAAGTAAACAATAACAGATCCGGAACCGGAATTTCCTTAATTAAATATTAACTATACAATGCTCCTAAAATCATGGTATAGAAGCATGTTATAGAAGCATGGTGTAAAGCATGATACTGCAGTGCGATATTCCAACATGATATACCAACATAACACATTACTATTAAATAATATTCAAACTACCTTATCACATCATTAATTCCCCAAATCAAACAGTATACAAACCCTATTAATTTCATTCCAATAAACGATATCTCTTTACTTGATTAAATTTCTAGTTTTTATTTAACCTAAATATATTTTGATAAATCAATTTGTTATTTGTTATTTGTTATTTGTTATTTGTTATTTGTTACAAATGTTTGCTTAGGATTTTGTTATTGTTGCCTCCATAATGTATACTGTATAAATCAAGGAGAGTCGATACAAATTTATGATTTTACCATACGTAATGTGTACAATGTACTATAAAAAATCCAACGCATATGATTGCATGGATGCAACTCATACTTTTATGCATAACAAAAATTATGTACTACACTAAATTTGTGTCTAATACGTCTTATTACCCTAGTGTCTTTTGTATTTTGATAAATTGCTTGAATGGTGTAATGCTGTATTTATCATAACATCCTATATCGCTTCATATAAAGGTATTTATATTTCCCCTTCTTAGTAAATAATGACGTTTGATATTAGAATGCAGTTAAATAAAGGTATTAATCTTTAATAATATAGGCTGCTACCTATTCTAAAAATATTAGTCCCTTATGTTGGCATGCGTATTTTTATAAAAGAAAAGAATATCAGGTTGATAGTCTGATATGCCTTATCAAACGGTAAATATATTCTTGGAATATGAAACTAAAACGAAACAACACACGTATAAAAGGTTTTTCAAGGCTTTACATTATTTAGCTCAATTAAAATCTTGCTAAATTGTACATTTCAGCCAATGTAAAAGCAGCATTACAGCGCCTGAACTATAAACTAAGCAAACTTAGCAATATCTGTTACTATAATAGAAACATAAAATTTTCTACTAGAAAAACCGTCTGTCATATCATACATTCTGATGTGAACTACTGGCAGTCTTTCACACATCAAATTGAATTAGTAATGAATAACATGAATCTGGTGCGAGAAACAAGATTATGACATATAGAAACTTAACTATAATTTAAAATCACAAACAACAATTATAGATAATTGTATAACCTGAATTAGTAATTGCAGATCCCTTTTCCCATCAGCTTTAGAACCAAGAAGATCAAATTACTCCATTAGTAATTTGAATTAGACATTTAATATAAATACCACAACGATCCATCGAGTAGATGAATGGTTGCTTTACTTTATACCTTTAATAAACTTAGAAGAGTTATAATTGTATTTCCTATCGCTTTTTATAATTACGTTTTTGTAGCACATTCATTAAAAAATTGCAAAAACGAGCCCTTAGAGCGACGCCCTAATTGAGCATAGCAAGATTGAACGGCTAAGTCTCTTATACTATGGTATATCTAAGTTTTCAATAAAAAAGTGTTTTTTTTTTTAATTTTTCTTATATTTAACCATGTGCGATCTGAAAATTCAGTTTTTGTAGCGGACATTTTTGGGGCTCATTTCATCCTTACCAGCACTCATGATTTTGATCAAAAAACAGAAAAATCAACTTTTGATACCAAAATCAACGTTTAAATATACTACATTGTGAGAGAAAATTGTAGCTATAACTAATACACATTTTATAAAGGCTTAATATCAAAAGTTAAGTAATGAAACTTTGCACTTTTGACCCAAAAACGGTTTTTTGATTAAAAGATTTTCATGTAATATTTTGCAATAAAAATGTTCATTATTTTTTATTGAGCAAATAGAGCGCTAAATTCTGTATATGCGTATATTTTTTGTTTTTATAATTGGTAGTATAATTAACTCTAGATTTGCAAAATCAGAAATAAAAAATTAAAAAATGTCAAAATTGACGATCCGGACAAAAATAATTTTCTAAATTAATATTCCGCCTATAAGCCTTGTAAGTCTTAAAAATAAGAGATTTTATAATACTTGAGAACTTTTTCAAGAATTTACGATGCTGTACCACCCGCTTGATTGAAGCTTATTACTTTAAATCTTTATAAATGTTAATATTCTGTGGTAATTTATTTGATGATAATATTAGTCTTACTTTATAATTGTTGCGTTAGAGAAGATTTACATTAAGTTTTAGTCTTGCCTCTCCAATATCATAAACCATAATAAACATAAAATTGGCCATCATCACTGGAAGAACCTATCACCACCTTTTTACTCTTTTTATCCCAAGCCTATTTATTTAATACTTTACCAGAAGTACAGAAGCAATTTAAGTAATGCTTACAAATTGTTTCTCGGTATTTGCATTCAAATCAGATAAACCAAATTGACTGGTTCAATCTACAGTAATATCAAATGTATCATCAGCCCATCTTATGATAATGTCTGTCATATATTTCAAGATTGATAAATGATACTTAAAAAAGAATACAATAATTATAAAAGAATGAGTAATGAATCAGTTCTTCAACTGTATAATAAAAACAAGATATCGTTTATTTAGATATAAAAGTATGGCCTTTTACTGTATATTGATTTGACATTGAGATCCTGAGATGTAATTTAAGGCACTATTGAACCATTAGATCTGTTTGGTAGTAATCTACTACAGATTGAATTGGATCAATCATAATTTAACCGTTCTTGCAGAGCTTGTGAGCGGTATTGTTTCAATGATGCTGCGCTAAATGTGCTTGGATGTTGATTTAATAGCTACTTGATTGATTAACCGCTGGGATGAAATAGTATGGTGTTATAATTGAGGTCCAAGCGTTCTTGGTAATTACTGGATTAAACTTAGTACGCTAGGAGTTTTTTATATCCGATGTGGAACAGATAGAGATATTCACGGAAAAAAAGTATAAAAAAACAATAGGAATTCGACTAGATAACATTAGGGTTTTATTACCAAGTTAAATTCTCCTTGAGGACTTTTGTAATAAATTAATGTCCTCTTTATATAGTTTTCATCAGAGAGATTAGGTAAGCATTCCTAGGTCCATACATAGCCAATCATATCCCTTGTCATACATAAATCTTGATAGTAATCAATCGGTGTATTCATAGAGTTCATGGGTCCTTGATCATGATGGTGTGATTAAATCCACATTATGTTGATTGGTCTTTAAGTATAAGTTGCTAGGATAGAAGTTTGGTAGAAAATTTATATTAGTATGAATCAGCATATATCATTTGGTAGTGTAATGTCTATTCATGTCAGCTGTACTTTAATTGAGAATCAGATGAAATAGAGATCAATATAGTGGATAAATGTGTACATATTCTATATCCGATATCAAGACTGTAAATTAAAATCAATGTAAAAAGTACCGTTTATTAGAATGAATTAAATATGGGTTTATATAGTTATTGGAATTGTATGATAAGATCTAATGGACAGGGATCCATTAGGTGTGACAATGAAAATTATTATTAATGTGTTATGGATGTAATATATTATGTTTCAGTGGTAATATTGGAGTCATAAAATGTAATCTTGCTTGATTCGCATGTTGAACATCATGGTTTGACAGATGTTCTAAGTTGGTAATTTGGTAATTTCTAATTCTGATAGATCGATAGATCACGTATGATACTAGTAGGTGGAATACAAAACTTTGGCTCAACTTAAATAACATCGCATCATCTTTCGACTAAATATAATATATAATATAATCATTCCACCTTATTTCATAATTGAAATAAAGTCTATATGCATCATTCTTTACAGTTCCTAACTCTAATGATCATATCCAGATAAGCTATTAAGGACTTACAATGAACTATGCCTTCTGTGCTCATTATTATTATAATATAATCTAGCTGAATATTTAGTCAGTGTCCTAAACAGTGTTTATTAGTGATATTTATTGTTCATGCTGATGGTTTGGTATGACATTTAGCATTTAGTATTAGCTACTAAATGACATCTCATGTTGAATTTCAATGATCGACGTCGGATTTTAATAAGTGTTCCTAATGTATAATTGTTAGATTTTTGACAAACAAAAAAAATTAGATCCATACGATTTTTTTTGGCTCATTTAGAGACCACTGAGGGTGGTGTTTTTTTTTATGTAATCCTCTTTTTTATCAATGGCCGCTCTCCCAAAAAAAATGCCGTACAATCTCCGGATGCTGCCATTTAATAATAATATTTTCAAGCTGTAAATTTCTAGAAAAAATTACCGGACAGTCCGGACGCGGCTGTTTAAACATCTCAAGCAGCTGTGAGATGAAGATATCGAAGTTTTATACAAAAATCAAAGTTCGACTATATAATTAATTATTCGAAGGCCTATTTTATGTCAAGTCTAAAATACAATATACAGTATTTGCTGCACACTTGTATTAAAAACAATTAAAATATAATCTTTCTTATGAATACTAATCCAAGTAAGCTGCACTACTCTACAAGATGGACAAAGGTATGAATATGATGTGTTTTTTTAAGTGTTTCGGATATCAACTTCCATGTGACATCACTATGGAGAAAATGGCGATTGAAATTTTGCCTAATTTGCGCATTGGCCTGCCTAATCCGCACGCAAACACTGAGCTTTTGCGTGCAAAATAGCGTCACTGGTTTTTTAAAATATCTCAGGCACGGAACAATTCTGCACGCAAGATTATTGATGAATACTTCAGCGCTATACATTTCTTCACGCAATCATCATAGAAAAAACTCATGAGCGTGACATTTCTGCAAGCTGTCAGTAGTGTAATACGTACGCAATTGCATATTCTGCAAGCATTTTTATGAACGCATTCTGCATGCGTATTAAATTGATGCACGCATCAGGCTTTTTGTTTTAGCATTTTATAGCTATTATGGAGCGATTTTGATATCATATACTTATTTATTGTTGATAGTTTATTGGTTTGTTATATATATAAAAATACGCGGTATAATACTAGATGATGCAGTTTGATATACAAACTGCAAATGGGTTAATGGGATAGTAAAAAAAAGAAACAAAAGGAGTGGAAAGTAAGAGCCATAGCCTGTAGGGAAGCAACGAGTAGCAATGGTATCGCAAACAGCTGATAAAGACACAGAGATGGTAAAAGTTTTGTATCCAGATAGCAACAAGGTCATCTATTTACTGAAAATATAATTATATAAAATGCTTTTGATGTTGTAAATTGTTTATTAACTTACAGGGAATAACATCATGATGATAAAAGAAAAAGCCGCCCAAGGATTTCCTGGATACAGATGTCATTAGCGACTTTTATAGATTCATAGAAACAATAACTTATTACTCACCTTGAAACGAGCAATCATCTATCATATCAATAAAAAAAAGTAAATACCAAACTCAACTTGATTTAATAATACTTACCTACAAGTCGCATATGAACCCTCTTGACGATGACAATGCGAGTAGTACTAGATTATATGTTTACGCTAAATATATATTCAACAATTAATAAACTTGTCGTATTATTTTACACTTACTACTAGGCGTACAATTATAATTAGTTGTTTATCCTGCTCTTTTTATTTTATCTAAAAAAGCAAAAATTAGAGATGAATACAAGTGGAAAGCTTTCATCGTGTTACAAGGCTTTACGTGATTAGGTATATTTGGCAAATTTTACATACTATATGTACAGTGTTATAAGCTAAGTAAGTAAAATTTCGTAAAAATAAAAAGGGCTTACCGCCATGAATAATAGATGTTTATGGTATCTACTTAAGAAAAAGAAAACAAAACGATAAAAGCCAGGGTGTTTTTTATATAGAAATTACTTTCATTCTACAAAGAATATACCAAACTCAATTTTCAAACCAGTAAAGCGATGGAAAAAATCATGATTATAATGCACAGTGCGTTTATTTTCAGCTACATTATCCAAAGTTCTTAGAATAACAAAATCCAAAACAACGCATGGACGCAAATTAAATTGATTTACACTGTACTCTACCATTTCTATGGTACAGCGGCGTGCTTCAAAAGACGCACAATATGAAAACACTGCATGTATTTTGTTGCTTCATTGTCCAATTTCTACATCAATGAAAACCTTTACTAGACTTATTTTTAAACGCAAAAAAACCTTCTATTTCAATCTTTCCAACAATCTTTCTAATAGTGTCTCTTCCAATTAATGTAAAAAATAAGCATTCTATTACTTATCCATTTACTTTTATTTATATCATGCTGTCAAAAGTCAAACTGATTTATACTCAATAGATCCACCAACACCTCCATTAAGATGAATGAACTTGGTACCATCACACTGAATTGAGTATAAGTAGCATTTTGATTACCATAAACTGATTTAACGTAACAACGTAACTACTTTTCCAATATGCATTTTTAATTCAGTGTGTAATAATGGCTTGTAAAATATATGTAATCGGTAGAGATATAAATAAATGAAAAGTAAATAATTTTGTATTTTTGAACATTGCTGTATATGATGTGACAAAGGCAATTTACAAGTAAAATTTAAGAGAAATGGATACATTATTTAAAATCCTGGTAAAAACGTTTCACATTTACAATAGCCAAAGATGCCAAATTTGTCAAATAATTATTGGTCATTTGCAAAGTTCCAGTAAACAGCACTATGTCTTTTTTCAAGATGCATTTTATAATGCCTCACTTTGATGCAAATGTGCAGCTTTATTTGTATTATTTTGATTTATTGTAAGCGTATTTTGGATGGAGTAACAATACATCATACAGAAATCTTTAAAAGTCAACCAGATGAGTAGTCATTTTTATTAATTAAAACTTGAAATGAAGACTCCTGTAGGTCTTCATTTTTAAAAATACAAAATGTGCAGCATTTTTATATTTATTGGCATTGTTTTACTGGATTCTAGCTACAATTTTGGTCGAGTAATGATGCATTATCTCCAGATTTATAAAAATTGACTAAATTACTAATGATTTTAATCATTCCAAAACGAAACATTAACGCATTTGCATTTCTGTTTTTTTGGTACTGCAATGTGCGCAAAATGCGCCGTTTTCATTTCCACCTCTTTTCTTAATTTTAACTGCATTTTTCATGGAGTAATGACAGATATACCACCGGAAAACATCCTCACAAAATGGTTCAAATGACGGGAGCCACTAATATTGCTTGAAATTTGAAAGATCGTCAATTTTGTTGGGCTATAAATCGGCCAATCATATCGTTCTATCAAAATCTCGAAAAACAAATTTGATATCTTGTTTCAAAATCGACTCTCTCGGACTTTAAATGAAGTCGCGCGCTTTAAGCTGTAGTCTATTTTTAAGCTGTAAATGTGCAAAATACTGAAAATTAGGAAATGTTTCCAATATTTGGCAAAAAACTGTATATTTACCGTCACCTGGCCATTAAATGGTTTTTATAGCTCATCCAATTCTGCATCAATTTACGGTTTTAAACTAAACATTTTGGTTTCAAATCGTTTCATAAATACAGATTTTTTGTGCATCACAGCTTTACATTTAAGTCGACTATCTTTCATCGAATCTTAATTTATCAATAACTCCATGAAAAATTGATATTTTTTGAAGATTTAAAAAACATTTAGTAGATAAAGTTGTATAAAATGTGTTGATTATTTACTGCGGAATATTAGTAGATCAGTCCATTCAAGAAACAAAGGATTTCTAGTTTCTAGTAATTTTTTTTTAGTGTTCATTTGTTTACAGTTACTTAATTCAATAATTGAAATTTTTTAAAAATAACTGTAAAACGCATTGCACTATACAGTAGTCGCGCTATATAAGGCTAACTTTTTGGAAGGGTTTTTCAGCCTTATATAGAGCATAGCCTTATATAACGTGGGTGACTGTTGTATAATTATCACCTTCTACTATCTATACACACCACATTCGGTTACACTCTATGAATTTTATTATTAATTTATACTGTCACTTCGAGCAGTCCTTATTTACTAATCTGTCATTAGTATATAAACCACATTTCATGAATAAAAGAACAAGGATCAGTTTAGTTTTGATCTCTTAGTTTGACCCACAGTTGGAAAGCTGACATTTATCAAGACTTTGTTTTATTATTTTTAATTATTCTAGCATATCAGATATATGTTAGAATAAAACAATGACTATGATATATAAAACAGTACAATTTATGTATTAAGGCTATTTTTCATACCTGTTCTGTCGGGACTCACAGATCATCCTTTAGTATCTTCCTTTTCACATCATCTGAAGATCTAGAAATATTAAGGCAATCTGATCTTTGCAATTATTTTGCTCCTTGTGAACATAAACAAAAAAATATTTTTTTTTGTATTAGAAATAAAACCAATAAAAATATCTCCATTAATTGTCCCTAAATTATGCGATTCAAGTTATGTTTTTCAGGGGAAGAAAAAACTACAAACACCACTAACTTAGCAAGAGACAAAAGTGAAACAGGTGAGAGTTGTACTCAGGACCTTCACTTAACAAGACCGAAAAATAACCACAGCACTACGCGAAAATTCTAAAAAACTAAAAAATTTAAATTTTTATCATGCAAATACTAAAATTTTGGTCGTCACGTGCCGTTTTGTATAAGGCTAAATTTTTTTTAGCACAGCCTTATATAAAATAAGGCTAATAAGGCTATTTCCCTGCTAAAAAAAAAAGTTTTCAAAAATCCTAGCCTTATAGAGAGCATAGCCTTATATAGTGTAGCCTTATATAGCGCGACTACTGTACACGACAGCATTGGTCATATATGAGGACGGCGTTTAATTATTAAGTTCTGTGCCCTCATTTCCGTATATGCTGATTTTCACTAATTTAGGGTGCTATTTCTTCTAGTTTGAAATCTTCTATTTAGCAACAAATTCTACTTGGAAAAAGGATGCTCTTAATTCATACGATTTATCTAGCAAATCGATGGGATACTGAGAGTTTATGGATACATACAATCTTATTTATAGAAAGAATAATAATAAAGACTAGTAACATTTATCATGGAGAACGTAGGCTTTATTACTAGAAAAAGTAATGGTAAAAGAAAGAACCAAGAGCTTCTAGGTCTTGGTTTAAAAGACTATTTATAAGAATTACATTTCAATGTGAGTTAGAAATGGAATTGGCTTCAAAATTGGCTGTTTAATATCCTCGAAAACCGACAGATACTAAGTTATTTAGCGCTGAATAATGTTATAATAGCTATAAAGCTATAGTATATTTGAAAATTGCAGCCCATTTGGATCCATATTTATTGATTATTACATGCATCTTTCCAGTTGCTTCAATTTTTTTAAGCAGAGAAAGACAGATTTCTTGCCGAAGATGGCGGTATACTTCTTCAAAAAAAGCTTTTAGCTAGTGAAATCAAAATACGTTATCTGTATAATATTTACTAGGCATTAAGCACAACTTCAAAATTCAATTTCAAACCATATTATTTGATTTTATAAAAATGCTCAGGATAACTGAAACAGCCCATACAAAATAGTATAATAAGCAAGTACGAATTTTGATTTCTCCATTTCCACAGCATCTCGGGGAGGCCGAACCTTTTGCAATTATGTGTATTAACACTACATGTCTACACGTACTTACCATTGCAACGGGAGCTAATATGGATCCATATCTGGCGAGAACTGGTGAGTTTACTGACTTTAGTGGGTGTTAACAGCAGATAATCAACTTTTTGTTCAAATTTACTAAATGCACAATGATTTATGCAAGCTGATATGTGAAATACTTGTAGTAGCCTATTAATAACTATAATCATGTAGAGTGGAATCTTACTTGGATCATTATTTATAAAGATCGAATTTTTAATTGTTTTCATTAAAAGGGCGTAGCAAAGTATAGGTCCACTTTAGCATTAATTTTCTCGACACGCAGTAGGTTGTAAAAGTTGCCCTTTGAGATCATCGCGTCCAAGGTGTGTACCTACCCTCATGTAAAGTTGGAAGTTAATAGAATTGAAATTCATCGAGATGAGGTTTTTGTTGTCTGTTTTTACGGCTGTAGAAGGTATGTTTCAGATGGGGTTTAAATGGTTTTCAAATGTTTTCGCTTAGTATTCAGTTGAATCATGTAAAATCTTTAGAGAAGATGTACCTTCACTTTATAGGCAATTGATATCTCTTGGAAAATAGAAATATTAATTTTAGAGTATTAGTGCATTGACCAAATATTCACCAAAATTGACCAAGGTTTACCTAAAATTCATTATAAAAAATTGAGCACCTAAATTAAAGTATTAATTTTTTTTTTACACAAGATAGATCCGACTCTAAGCTACTTTGCGTTTTGTATTTTAGCGAAAAACATTGATTCTTGGTCGAGATAATCAAAATAATAGGTCATACTACAGCTTAACCCTTTGATAACTGGGTTTCAAAATTGATCTGACAAATCGACCAGAAAATGATCAAAAAAACAAAATTGCTTACTGGCTCATGAACTGCAAAGTAAGTTGGAATAGCTTAATAAATAACTTTTGTACAGATTTACATTCTGCATCCAGCTAAGCAAAATTCAAACAAATTTTTACATTAAATTTTGCACAAAATGCCATTGAACTTTTGGAGGTTTTTTGAAGATACGCGTCACTTTTTATAAACAATCTTCAAAAATAATTTATAGGAATAATGTGCAACAAAATTATCTATCGATTGAGCCATTGTGGAACCTTTTAGCTGTATTTTTCGTAGAGAAAACGAGGTTTTTGTGAATTTTTTTTCAAATTCTGAATTTGGGATGAGGGTATATAAGGGAAAATTGGGAAGTAAAAGCGAAGTTATCTCTTTGCACACATTTTTGAGGATATCTCCACGAAAAATCAATATTTTGAAAAAAACTAAATTAGATCCAAAAGAGCTTAACGAGCTTAATGACATGAATGCAAAAAAAAATGTTGCTCGATTTAACCAATATTTTGAAACCTACTATAGAAATGCCAAAAAAATGAAAAAAAAATAAAAGTGCTCAGAATTTTTTTATATTAAAATATGTTATAGAGCACTTCAAAACAAGTAAGTTTTATTTTGAAAAGTGTTAATATAGCTTAATATTTCGTAGAGATATGAAGCCTTAAAGTTTTTAATTTTTAGCAGTGAAATACGTGTAAAAATCTGAAATATTAGCATTGAAAAATTAATACCAACTGCAAAAAATAGGATATTTCAGGATACTTATTTTCAGATAAAAGTTGAGCATCTCAGGTACATTGGTATGTAATTTTATTTTGTTTTTATTTAATGACAAAAAAACTAGAGTAAGGATGATAAATTAGACCTTCTTTTCGAAGTGAAAAGGTCATAAGCTCTGCACTTCTACAGTCTTGGTCATATCCGACAGCATGATATGTCACTAAATAAAGTACTTAATATCTGTATAATTAATAATCTACATATCATATATTGAAAAGGTATAAATAGGAAATGGTACACTTTTAGACATCGCTCATATGTACGCTGTTGTGTTTTTATTTCGTACACATATCTGTATAAACATCAACAATAATTAAAAAAAACTATATCAGGCAATCGACGATATTTTTACAGAATTATATTTATTATGTTACAATTTTTAAAAAATCTATATTATGTTTACTACAAATCCCAAACAATTTCAGTGACATACATTGAAACTGTTTGCCTTGATTCACCTAAAGCATCTAAATCATCAACATGAATCTTGAGTTGACCTGGCATACTTTCTTTAGGGTTAGATATGGCAATCGATAGAGTTGTTGTTGCTCCAGGTTCAACAATTCCGGTACGATTTTCATCTAATCCAGAAATCATTACCATCTCATGAGCAGGGAATTCAGCAGGACCTTCAACTGTAACCTTAAATCTAAGCGGTACCTTGACAGCATGATTGATAATTGTAAGAGGTAGATTTTCTGGCATACACGCAGAATCCATGATATCAGAACTTCCATTCTCGCTATCTTGATAATAGGTCACAAGCTTAAAATCTAATCTACGTTCACTAAGAGCAAATGTAGCTGTTTCATCTAAAGCACATCTTACAGGAATCATTTCTCTCATTCTAGTCCTTGGGACACCCTCTTCTTCTTCTTCGTCTTCTTCCTCAGCAGGACGAGTAGTTACCCAAAGCTTGGATATAATAATGCCTGAAGGATCTGTAAATTCAGGGCGATTACGAGGCAAACGAGACGCTTCATTGGGAGATGCTCTTACTCGAACCTCAATACTACCTTGAGGACCAATTGCAATATCACCCTTGAGAGGCGAGTTAGTGTAACGAGACAAGACATCTAAATTGATATAGGGGCTAAGCTCTGGAGTGATATCAGCACCAATTTCGAAGCGTAAATCATCATCTGTCTTGTTGTGAATCACAAACCAATTGTCACAAGGTGCATTTTGAAGAGCAATAGGGTGATGCAAAGTAGGCAATACCAATTCACCATTACTAGATAGGCGTTCAAAACGTAATTCAAACACTGTCATCAGTGCTTTCAAATGAAGATGCATTGTATTGGCATTATTACGTAAATTATCAATTCTAATATCGAAACGATGTAATCCAGAAGCTTGATCAGGCATCTCATTAGGCATTAATAAACCTTCAATACGTTGAGTCTTGCGAGATGGAATATAGAACATTTTTTGCTTGACTGCAACACCATTACGGTCCAGAGGAGTAAAATTGATAAAGGTGGGCGCATTAATATCATAAGTAGCCGGTACATCCGCCAAATTACTGATCTGAAATTCGAAACGAGCAGGCTTATAAGAAGTGCTGTGTCCAATCTTACCTAGATCAATGCGATCAACAACCAACTCAGTATGTGAAACACAAAACAAAGCCTCTAATTCAAGAGCAAGAACTTCCAGATTTTGACGAGCATCATAAAGTACCATCATACCCTTCAACGATCCACTTTGGCCTTGAAGCGCTAAAGATCTACCGTCTTCATCCAGTTTTTCGGCAGAAGGACTATGTAAACGTACACGGATTCGCTGACCAGGTTGCAAAGAAAGCTGTCCACTACGCTGTATAAACAAGTTCTCCTTATGTTCTACATCAACAGTCTTGATTTTGTCTTCGTCAACCGCAAAACCAGCAGTTATATCAACATCACTCATGACAACAAGCTGCATAGGTTGACCAGATGTATTAGCTACATCAATTTCACGAACATAGAGACGATTGGCATCAGCTTCAGGTAATTCCATTATTTGTAAAACTGTTTCTTCTTCACTTTGCTGAGCAACAGGACTGATATAAATACTTTCCCATTTGACCATTGGCAAAGGATCAGCTTCACGATGATCAGTTTGATCATTATCGTCAACATAACCATTCTGATGGCCAGGCGTGGTACTAAGAAGCAACTTTTTAGAAGGTAAAGCCCAAGCATCTAACTTTCTGCAGTCCACAAAAAGTCGAACGTCAATCACAAACACTTCTTGACTATTTCTCTTGTTGGTTACAATCAATTTCTCATTCAAAAGACCATGTCGATGAGCATTAATTCTAAATGTAATTTGAGTCAAAGAGGCAGGAGCAGAACTGAAATCTTCATAAGAACCACGACGAACACCATCAATGCTGCTTGAACTATTATTAGCATGAAGGCTCGCAAGACTTCCTTTACGTTTCTTTTGATCATCACCATCCATATATCCAATATCTGTATCTCTTCGTATCTTGGTACCACGCCAACCATGCAATGTACCGCCACGACGATCCAATTCAATATTTCCGCTTGAGCATTCAACTTCATAATCTAATGGAAGTTCTCCAGACTTGTTCTTGATAGTAAAAGCACCGTAAAATTCTTTTTGAAGCAAATCAGTATAGCCCAAATTAATAACCTTATCAGAAACTTCAAGGTGAGATTGACCAATGATGGAAATAAACTTGACAGTTTGCGTTAGCATCAATAGCATATCTTCTCCTTCTTGTTGATAATTTGAATCATCCTTTTCATAAATAGAAAATTTGATACCACCGACTAATTCACGACACTCATCAGCTGAATTACCGAGATATCCTGTCAATAGATTAGGTTGAACAGCAACCCAAACGGTCGTCATACTACCACATTTTAATGGCATCATATCTACAAGTCCACGTTCACCTGCTTCATCCATAAAGATCAAAACTTGATGAG
Source organism: Mucor racemosus (assembly GCA_027405735.1). NCBI lineage: Eukaryota > Fungi > Mucoromycota > Mucoromycetes > Mucorales > Mucoraceae > Mucor > Mucor racemosus. The sequence continues at coordinate 1,206,099 of JAPEHQ010000013.1, read as the reverse complement.
ACAAGTTACTTTGACATGTAATAAAAACATCTTGCCCAGATTTATTTTCAACCAAAAGAGGTGTAACTTGAGAATATTTGCTTCCAGGATCAACATAGGAGAAACCAAGATCTAATACACCATTTGCTTCATCGGCCAATGAAGGGAAATCCAAATACATGCTGCAATGAACCAAACATTGAATGGTGAAAGGCTGCAAAGATCCAGTACGCTTATTTCTGACAGAGAATGTATATTGCTGTTTACCAACTTCAGTTGGTTTGATACCATAGCGAATCTTCTTTGTTTCCCCAGGTAAAAGTTCTTTGGATTCTCCACCAGCATCAAAATCGAATACAGAAGGTACCTGGGCAGTTGCCAACGCAAATCCAATAGGTTCATCAGATGTATTGGTGACCTTGACATAAAATACTGCATCTTGATTCAATTCAACACGACCGCCATCGAAGAAATTTCTCTCCAATTTGATTGCTTCTTCTTCCTCCACAGGCTGATTACTTTCTTCATCAAGAGCATTGTTGGTATCACTAGAATTATTTGTAGTATCCACGGTAGAGGTTGTATTATTTAGCGCAATAGATTTGCTAGATTGAGATGTAGTAGCAGTAGAGGCGGCAGCCATTGCGGCAGCATCGGCTCTAGTTGATGCAGGACCAGTATTTTCACCATCATTTTCAGTAGCGAGTGCATCAATATAGGCAACTTCATCAGTGTAAACCTCTGCAGTGTATACAATGCTCTTACAAACATCTGTATTCTTATATTCATGCACCAAAATACGACCCTTGACAGAGATTGCTTCATGAGGCTCCTTATCATCCTTGGCATCTTCAGTTTGAAAAGGTCTCAAAACAGGTTTGAAAGTAACAGATACAGTCTTGGATGCATGCGCATCAAGAGGGAATACAACGCTTTCTGCTGTCTTTTTGAAAACAATGTTGCTTTCCTTGATACTACTAGTTGCAGCTGCTGCTACAGTTACTACTGCATTAGCATTTGATTTATTAGAGCTAGTACTATTTGCGGCAGCATTCGTGTTGGTAGTGCTTGAAGAAGAAGCAGACGATGGAGATACACTTGTTTCTGTATTTTTAGATTTGAGAGATTTAGCGCTCTTATCCTTATTCTTGTCCTTATCCTTAGAACCAGAATCAGAATCATCCTTCTCATTATCTAAATTCTTCAATTTTGCCAATTTACGCATGTACTTTTTGACTTTATCAGGTTGCGCTTTACGTTTAGCAATCTTTAGCTTCTGCTCCAGATTCTCAATCTCTTCTTCGGCTTCTTTAGAAATAGTATTTGTATCATCTTCCTTGACATCAAATTCAAATTCACCATAATAACGACCAAAAATCACTTCATTTGGATCAACTCTTACTTCAAACATACGAGATTGTTTGTTCGTATTAGTTAGCACAATTGTCTCAGTTCGTTGGCAAGGCTGATCTACTAAACAACGACCAAATGACATTTCTAAAGATTTGATCAAGAAAGTAGATGGTTTACGAACTTGAGCTTTTAGAAGCAATACTTGATCATTGGTACGATCACGAATATTTTCAATTACCAATTTCTCCATGAATGGACCAGACAAAGTAGGTTCAAATATAAAATCAACTTCACGTTTGCCATAGGAGCGAACTACACCATAACGACCAACTTCCAAATCAATATCACCAGAAGCAATTGATCCTGATTTTCTGATAGCATACAACAAAGGTGTCTCGCTACGATTATGCAATATAATTGTTTTGGCATGTCGTTCATTTCGCTCTACAAGACCAAAATTGATATTTTTTTGACCGAGATCCATCACCGAACGACACAATTGAGAACGCAAAATCACCTCACGCACAGGAATGTCGGTTTGACTCAAATCCAGTAGGTTTTCAAATTCGGTTTGTTCAATATCTCGATCAAACTGTACCAATCTTAAAAAGATACGAGCATCTTGTTTCTTTGGAGCAGATTGAATATGAGGTTTAGTAGAACCACAAGGAGTAATAACAATGACAACTTCTTCCTCGCCCTTGGGATCAACATCTACAAGAGATGTCTGAACAAGAACACCCTTCTCTACTAAACGATCAAGTTCTCTACGCCATGCCAGCTGGTAGCGAACGAATTGCTCTTCAGCAGATTGTTTAGGAAATAATGGTGGTGCAGCCTTTGAACCATGCTCAAGTACAGAGATCAAATCTTCAAATGGAACTCGAGATTTGCCTGCAATATCGGACCAATCCAAGTTTTTTCTAGATTTATATCTTGCAGCTGTGATACCGAGAGATCGCTTAGTTTTAGCGTTGCGAGTGCCGTAATTGCTATGGCGAGTGTGGCTAGATAATCTCGATGTATCAATGCGTTTCTTTGTAGTAGGCGGCGAGGCTGTATTGCTGTTTGTTTTAGTAGGTGTAGATACTCGAAGATGGTGACGACCGCCAGTTGCAAGTGTTTCATCCTTACTAGCATTCCCATTTGCATGTTTTGTATTGGTATGCTTGCCATTAGTAGTGGCAACAATATTTTTGGTAACAACTGGACGTTGATGATGTTGAGCTTTATTGGATTGAACAGTATCATTAGAACACATGTCCTTGTTATCAACACAATCTTTCTCTCCTGGTATATGCAATAATCTACTATGACCCTTTCGATGATTTTTTAAGAAACTAGGATCTGAATTGACTTGAATCATCTTTCGTCTATAGGATTTAAGAGAATGCAATGGTGGTAAAGCCAAATCAAGGTAAGCAGTAGATGAATGGGCTTGATCAATCTTTAATTGTTGAACTGAATTACGGAATCGTCTTGCTACCATTAAATCCTTCTTTGCATCTGATGTACGTCTTTTGTTGGTTGCTTCAGATTCCGAAATTGGTTTTTTGGATGTTTCTTTTAAAGCTTGAGGTTTGGGTTTAGCAATACGACGATTACTGATTGATTCCAGCAAAAGCTTAGACCTTCTTCTGCTGCTCAAAGCTGGCGTTAAGGAAGAGGTGGGTATATCAGCAACAACGTCTCCCTTTTCAATTGCTTCAGCAGTGATTGAATTAGAAAGTTTTGATGAAGATGAGAGATTGGCTGAAGCTGTTGTAATGGCAGAAGCAGCATTCAAAGCAGCAGATGAGGCAATGGCACTGGTAGTGGCGCTAGGTAGACCATTTTCATTGACCTTGTTCTTATTTCGGGTATAGATAGCAATATCCTCGGGCAAAGATGTTGTGATTTCCAATTGTAATGGTTTATCTCTAATATTTTCTACAGTAAATGTTCGCAACGAAGGAGAATTGAGAGCGATCGAACCAAAATCCAAGAAATTAGCACCTGTTGCAGTAAGTATACGATAGAACAACGAATGAAATGTTACTCGATTTTTGTCGATATTGGTACTATGCACTTCAATAATTTGATCATTATCTTTGTTGAGAAAGTTGACCAATGTAATTTGCTTTCGATAATCAGGATTGACTTTACGAGGATACAAATCCAACTTGAGTTCTACATAACTTCTAGGTTGAATCGTAATTTCGCCTCGTAAACAATTGAGAACCTTTGAACTGAACTGAAGCTCTACACGTGCCAATATGTCTGAACGATTGAAGATATTAATAGGTAGAGACTTGAGAGTACCCACATCTGTATCACCAAAGTTGATCACTTTAGGAATTGCTTCTACAAAAGATGTACAAGTTCTTGCTCTACATTGAATCACTTTCTTTTCCTTTGGCTCTTCAGTTCGGAAAGTACCGTACTCTAGCAAAATTCTGAAATTTCTACGAATTAACTGACCAGCATTGAAATCTGTAATTGAAGCATCTTTTTGTGGTCTATAAGAAACTTGAATAACTCGTTCAGTACCAGGTTTCAATACAAAATCTTCAATGCGCGTATAACTCTCGGTTGTACTTAGAGTTACAGGAGCATTTGAGGAAGAAGTTATAACAGAAGCGGATGCAGATGCAGAAGCAGATATAACAGTAGAGCTGTCATTTACAGAACTAGACTCTGTAAATATACTGCCATCAACACTCATTAAACCTCCCATACCAGCATCCGAATCAGAATCTTCAGGAATTGTAGGGTGAGACGGAACATGAATACGAGAACCACCAGGTGATTCAGTCAACGCAGGCGAGAATGAACCATCATTATCAGATGTACGAATTGGAGTAGGTGAAGAAGATCTTGAACTCAATTCACTATTAGGACCTGATAATTCACTGATACCAGTAGTAGGTGTATTCATTCCACCAGTGCTATTTCGGGTACTATTATTACTGTATTTACGTCTCATGGGGTTCATTCTCGAGTCCATGCGATCTGAATATGTATCATTTCGTTCCACAACAGTTGTATCTTGTTTTATATCAAAAATAACTTCGGCACCTTCAGGCAAAAATCTTACTTCCACAGGTGATTCGCTTACATTATTCAAAACAATTTGTTGTACAGCCCAAGCACCAGAAATACAATCACCAAAATCAACTACATTTCCACTACTGACAATCAATGTTTCTTTCCTCAATACAGATCGAACGGTTGCATGTACTTTTGTCTGTACTACATTACGAGCATCGTTTGCATTTTCAACTTGTAAATCATAATTGAATTCACCAACTTCTTTAGGCATAAAAAGCATACGCACTTGTTTACTGGAATAAGTAGGAATAGGTTCATCTGGATTCAGGATATCGCTAGTATCAGCATCGATAAATTGTAGACAATCTGAATTACTAAGGTCCATGGTATTTAATAGCCAATACAGATCAATCTCAGATCTATTCTGTATCGTAAAATCCTTGTAATAAGTTTCACCCAATACACAATCATCAAAATTTAAACCAGTTTCTGCAACATCTGTCCAAAGGGCTGATTGACATACACTTGCTCTGAATTTAACAGAAACTTGATAATCAGCTAAACTGGAAGTGGATAAAACATCTTTTGTTGTTGCACCATCATCAACCAAATTTCTATTTGTTGTATTACTATAATATCCAAAGAAAAACAAACTTCCAGTAACATTGAACATGCTGAATGTCTCGGTATCATCTGCAACTGAAATATCAAAATCATCTTCGTTATTTTCTCGAGAATCATCAAGACGAGATGATGTTTCTGGTAGAAATGCCAATATAAAACTACGAGTTTGACCTGGTTCCAAGTCAATTTGGTCGATGTGATTGATGTAATTAAATAGCTGATTAAACGGGTATTCCTCAGCTTCACGAGACCAGCTCACAGTATTCGTTGTCATGATACTTTCCAGGCTTGCTTCCGGTAGACTGGATATATTTTCATTTTCTAATTGAAAAGCAATTTGATTTCTTAAATTTGACCTCATTTTTACTAGTATAGTCTGATCTGATAAGTTTTGAATATTGAGCTTTCTAAGTGCATGCAATCCATTAAGATATACATTGTCCAATGTAATACGACCATGAAGTCCAGATAATTCAAACATTGCATTTGTTATGGCTGATGTTGGTGGTGGTGTTGCTTTTTCATTTGTCAATTCATTGTTGTTCATTATACAAGAATTCTATACAATTTAATCATTTAGTACATATATTTAGAATAAAATGCAGCACAAATATGCGACATTACATATGAAAAAATCTTACCTGGTGATATATATACAAAAGAGTAAGATGGTATGATTATTTATTGCTATTCTTGTCTTGCTACCCAAATAATTCTTTCTTTTCTGCTTTATTTCCTTGATGCCCTAATAATAGAGAGTAATACTACAGTATAAAAAAGTAAACGTAGGTTATAATAGAAAAAAAGCAAATGTAGATTATAATAGAATGAAAAGAAAAAGAAAAAGGAAGGAAAGAAAAAAAAATAGAAACTGACAAGGCATTTCCACATCTAAAACATTATACACAAATCTTGTGTCACGTGTGGAATTCAAACCAAAGAAATTGATTTTATAAGTATTGTCAAATATAAATACATGATTCATGTTATAATATTTGACTTTTAGATATATATATTCAGTGATTAGATAGCGATATGGTCGTCTGTTTCTCATCACGGTAGTGGATATACAATGTTTTCATGTACTGTACATAAAATAATACTTGGATTTGT